>OX438532.1:30965986-32165986 GCA_949316355.1 Bruchidius siliquastri | reverse complement strand
GTCTTGTCTCTAGTTATTGCTGATACGTTTAAATCCTATTTTTTTAAATTTGACTAATTACCTATTGAGTACACCCCGTGGTACAGAATGAGCACCAGGGTGGTACACAATTGGCCCTTATCGTAAACTTATATAAAATTCATCAATTGTATATTCTAGGGGGTAATAAAGCACAACACGGTGAGGTCAAATTTGAGCAGGATTATTAGTAGCACATCTATAGGAAACTCAATGGCTTAAACTAATACTTGATAGAAAAGCATTGAAATCTTTGTTGTGGAAGAAACTATATTCTTCTTTAAACTAGTTATATTTCTTTAGAATGAGTATTAAATAAGAGGATATGGTTCAAATTAATAATAATTTTTTTATCAAGTAAATCGTGTTAGAGTGAGGTCAGATGTTCTTGTCGGGAGTATTCCTTTACAAAAATATCACAATTCTTGAGAATTCCCTTTTGTGTGTGCAGACTAACATCTCCACTCAACCTATGGGTTTGGGCATGGGTGGTGGCGAACTCTAGATCCAACCGTGGGCGTTGGCCAGAATTTCTACATCCGAATTTGTGTATTGCTTCGACCTTGTGGATTAGTGAGTATAAAACCATTATATATCAATCTTTTTATATACGGATTTATTAATTGAAGTTTACCACAAAAGTATAAAGCTACAAGGCTAAAGGTACGATCCTCCCATCCAATAATAACGGAACCATCCAATTTTATCTACAAAGTAGGTGCGACATGGCGTTAGTCATGCATTCTTGCTGCCGTATGATCAAAGGCTTACACTTCTGACAAGAAACAGTACCTAAGTTACCAGTAAAGTAGATCGTGAGTTGTATAATCGTTATAACTGTTTGTTAAGCACCACATGGACGGTTGAGCCAGAAGAAAATAATTATTTTACGCAACATATAGCAACAGCCGACGGTGGTTTTCAGATGTCGGTTGTGATGGCATGCCATCCTTTCCAGCAAAATTGCCGACCAATTCCGAACTAAACGGTCCGCGAAGTCCCCCAGACGAACGAGTTGTTTGTTTTACGGGAACGCAGTCTGTCGGTTTATCTGTGTTTCGTAGCGCTATACTATACACGGAGATTTATCAAAGCTACCACAGCCATGTGCTGTACAGGATAATTCACTACAACGAAAATATGAACCCTTGAGAGTTATTTATATGTGCACCGAATATATGCTGCATGAAACTGTTTACCCCACCTAATTGCGGTTTTCACAGGTATTCCTAGAAAAGCATTGTTCAGGGTGAAAAAATGAAATTTGTTGTTTAAGGAACGAACTATTTGTATAAACCAGTTAATTCTGAGGATTCTCTACCAAAATATATCTATAATAAATTTGAATGGACATTTCAACTCAAAGTAATGATGATATGCCTTGTGGATTGATTGTAGAAGGTACAATTTTGGGACGTATTGCATCGCCACTCTCGCCTTGGGACGAATTATTCTGTACACTCTGCGCAGGGCCGGATTAAGCCTGTCTGAGCCCCTAGGCAGCAATTTTGTCAGGGCTCCGAGGCAATGAAATCACGTCTTTTCAAGTTGATGAAGGGATGTGAGTAACTTCCAGATGATCGTCTCCAGGTATTCCGTTATTTCAATGTGATATCATTGTTACTTCAGGTCTTGTGATGGGGCAGTAAAGAGAAATGAGCCACGACACGGTTATTTTGAATTCAATCTTGATGGTTCTGTTGTATGAAGTATTTCATCAATTGTCACGCATCGCAATAAAATAATATTTTTTTTGAACAATTTCATAGAAATTTAAAAAAAAAATCGTTCGATGAAACGTTTTTTTTTCTTGGTGCGTGCACGGACCCCTAGACGACGCTGGGCCCATAGGCAGTTGCCTACTCAGCCGAATGATTAATCCGTCCCAGACGCGGTATAAATGGTAAAATTAACTCATGGTCCAGGCATTCTGCGCGGGGCGTAAGACGGGGAGAGATGATAGTATTAGCCCATGGTTGCCAGCATTATAAAAAACAATATTAGTACATGAAGCAATTTATTGTGAAGTTTAAGCAAAGTGATTACATATTGACTATTTTTTGACGTGTGGTAGCAATGATATAGAACAAGCTGATGGAGTGACATCTAGGTATAAGATGACATATTACGACTAAGCTGAGCGATGTATATGTATGTGTATAAGTCAATGTCTTATGTGCTGCAACCGCGCCAGAAAATACATCAATGTTGCGGTATTGTACAGGGCGGGAGACAAATCACATGCAGCTATAAATATCCCTTAAGGGTACCAGTGCGTATTCTCAATAAAAATCAATAAAAGGCGGCCAAATAAGCCTAATGACCCAAATAATGAGACTGTCTCTGAAGAGGAGCAATGCCCGTTCATTTTTTTAATTCATATATTTTTCTCATTGATACTAAGCTTAATTGATATCAGTGTTCAGGAACCGGATGTTTCGCCACTATTTTGAAACGTTTGAGTACATGAAGATGTATTAACATTGTTGGTAATGTTAGGATGTTGAAAATCGATGTCAATTATCTTAGTTGTCCTAACGGTTTATCGAAACCACATATGACTACTAAAAAATTGTTTACGTTTCACTGCCTAGTCAGACTATTTCTAAATAAAAAAAACATAGCTTAGATTTATTTTTTGGAGCACATTAGAGAAATTTGGCAAAATAGGATTCATAGACAGATTACTTCACATTCGTCTTGAAATTGGCTTTTAATGGTTTCTGTATACCGGATTTGTTTTATGGATAATCTCACGCAAAGGCAGAAAGCTTCTGACGCTGCATGAGCACTGCCAGAAGATAAAAGTCTATTCAAAGTGACCCTAACACCCTGTAGATTGTGACCATTAGGGAACTAACTCTCCGACAGCTCGTTCCACAACGCCGAAGTTCTCCAAAGGATTCACTTTTACAAGAGGCTCGTTCTATATCTATAAAATAGAGAAAGATCAGCCAACCGCCTCCGGTGTTGTAGACTGTGGAGGTCATTTCTAAGGTAAGGCGCTTCCACTAGACGTATTGTCTGATTCTGGATTGTGTTCAGAGGTTTTATGGAGTGCTTGGAAGCGCATACCCACACAAGTAAGCAGAAGTAGCGATGGTCTGGTTCAAGGCTTGTAGAGTAGATATAGCTGTTTAGGAGCTTAGAATTTGGAATGAAGGAGAACCCGCAGCTTCAGGGACACCGACCTAGCGAGGCCGGCAACCTCATCGTGACAGGTTATTGTTGATGTTTGTTTGTAGACTAGCAAGCAAATGATTGCCATGAAAGGGACTCATTTGTGTTGGTTCATTAGGATTATAGTGTTATTTCTTCGGGTTTCTCTCTGGGGTGATAATTCTTGATGTATTTGAATTTATCAACAATGCAAATGCATCACTATACATGTGAGCATAAATTTGTAACTAACTTCTGGCGGATAGAAGCATAGATATGCTGCAGACATTCGGTCAATGTCAATGTCTTTGTTCTTAATTCAAATGTGTGTGGAAGACGAATCCAATAGCAAATTAGTACGTTTTTTTCTCCAAACAAATTTCATGTTAGTTAAATGCTCCGTTCACCTACCGCCCCCCCCCCTTCTCTTGATTATTCAATAAAATGGCATCACCCTGTAGAGGAGCGACGCGCTCCAGAAATAACCCGTACTTGATAAATGTCCCGTTTGTCTAAATAAATGTAGCGTTTGGCCGCATCCCGGCTGATATATTATTTCCGAGAGGCTTCTTTTTTTTGTCAAGATCTATCTTGACGCCGCGACGCGTGTTGGCTCTGTAGATGCGGCGTATTTGATACGCCGCCGCTGCACAGCGCGATGGCGGTATATAAAATAGCATACAAGCAAAGTTACCAGTGTAACGTACGTTTACAAGCAAAAATAGGATGTCATCTTTTCTTTCAGAGCAACGATACTGTTCCGAGGGAGTCGATAGCTAATTCTCCTGGAGGGGTCAGACAAGTATTGAATACTTATCAATAATTATACATGTAAACGTACTGTTGAGAACTGTGGTCTGTAGCCCGAAACATAACAGATCGCCCATCACTATTATGTCAGAGTTGACAGCTGTCTACTGCCATTTTCTCTGAATAAAACGACAAAAGACAAAAAAACAACTGAAAATAAAAAACAATAAAAAAACACTTAGACACTTTTGAACTCTGGTTTTGCACGTGGTATTCGCGTCGCATCTTTTCACCAATATAACAAGTATCGCCATATCGTTTGGGCTCAATTTGGTGCGTATAGCAAATATATGTATTCAGAGCTCAATATACGATAGAACAAAGGTTCTTCGATTTATAAATGAACCAGCACAGCTCGCACACTACATAAATTGCCGTTAGGACTCCGCACTCACACATTTTATGGGTACATGGCGCAAAAAATGAAGGTGGTTAGTAGACATCAATACAATAGTCGCCTTAGCACCAAAGAAACCTCACACTCTACTTCTCTGTCACGATCCGCAGTAAAAAACTCTACATTAACCGTGTTCCACTATATCGGACATTCACTCTTCCCAAAAAACTTAAAGAGCAAAAAACCTCTTCCCTCAGACTTTCTCTTGAAGGTCAAAAAATAGATCACATTGCGCCTCAGTCCGCACAACCTGGCCATTTGGTGATCCCTGGTCTAATGTATTGTATGACGTTGAATACCATCGAAGCCTTCGAACTATGGAAACTGGTCAGGTGCAAATTGTCAAAAATGAAGTGTCTGGATAGATATGTAGTTAAAATTCAATTTTTAGTTACAGCCAGAATAAAGTTTGATGCAATTACAATGATTTGGATAGGTATGCTTTAGTATCATAAAATATCATTAGATGCAGCTATAAGTCGACGTCATATTGTAGCTATTCATAGTAGGTATAGTCTTAACTACACTTTTTCCATTTTCTGTGGTCTTCCTAAGCGATCAGGTATTTGAATATTTATTAGTTTTTAGGTAACCCTAGTTGACAATGACATTTGTGATAATTAACAGACCAAAGCTTCCAGAATGATATTTCCTGTAAATATCATCTTGATGCCAACATGCTAAAATGTTCAGGAAACGTTTAGAGGTTGAGATAATCGTCCGTCTTATATGCCAAGAAACAAAGATGAAGCTTAGAATGAGATATATAAAATTACTGCTTGTGGATAAAATCACATCTGAATTTGGAATTCGTATCTTCCCACGTCTCTCGTCTCCATAGTAATAAGAACCTTGTAGATTCACCCATCTGTGTAATCTCAATTGAACCACGCCGTGATGTTCACTCCACACAGCAGGCTACTTGTCTTGTATGTCTCTCGTGTTCAAGATACGAAAAGGATTGATACCATTCCGTTGAAGATTCGACCGACAAGTATGGTCATTCACGCGTCTCCAAATATAGGAAAATCAAAAAACGTTCTTTCAAACGTCTTCACCGCCATTTTGCATGTATTTCTCCTACAACGTGCATTTTCAGGTGTCGTGTCAGTCTACGTCGCTTTATTGAACTGCTTGGATGTAACAGTGAAGTTGAGCCAGCAGAGTTCTGTTTTAACCATCATTTATTCCATACAAAGAACAGATATTTCTCTCACTTCACTACTAAGGCGTGAAACAATGACCTCTTTGCCAAGGAATAAACAAAACAAAGATACTATGTCAGGATAACCCATCTTATCTTGTGTTACATCAAAATGCGATAAAATCGGATGGATAAGTCGGTGTGTCCGCCTAGTGTGTCCGTGGATATGGCGTGTCCAGTGATCTTTTGAATTGTGTTGATGGTTTTATTGCACGATTATTGATATTCAGAAATGGGCCTAAAATGGCGGCCGAGAATGGTACTTTCCTTATATAGTGTCTAATTATGAGGAACGTTACCGCTTCAAATTCTCAGGCATTATGGAGGCGAAATTCTAAGTTCCCAAATGTCTACATCAATAAACTAACTCCTTTGTCAACTGGAGTACCTTGCTAAATAAAAATTTCAGGTTAGCCCCTCCTAAAATTTTTCGCGTTTCCCTACACCGCTCTCAATTTTTTCTAGCGCTACCAATTACCGTTGTCATTAGACATTGTTATTGCTTCCATTCCGGTACATTTTGTGTTTACAGCAAAACATTGAAGATTGTTTTGGAGTATCTACATTTGGCTTAGCGATATTGCGTTGGTAGCTGCATACCATGTAAGTCCTTTAAAGTCGCCGTAGCATAAGGAAACCAAATCAATTTACGTGGTGACATCAAAGCGCTAGTGTAGTACAAGCGGCCGTCGAAACGTCGAGTACGCCCATAAAACAGAATTGTAAAATTTTATTATTCAGCGAATGGCCGCGTCGATGAAAGTTGCATGAGGTGGAAGGCCATCCCCGATCAGGTGCGCAAAACGCGCTGGAAAGCGGCTGTCCGCTGCCAAATATGGCCGCCACTATTAATAACAATAAACTGAATGTGGCGATAATAGTATTACAAGAAGAGCGTCGCGCGGTACCCAGTCCGATGCGGTCGTGGAGGAATTCCAAACTACCCATTATCATTTGTTAGCGTTAGCTGGCATGGTCGAGCGCAATGCACAAAAACTCGCCTTTCCATTTCGAAAGGATATGTCTACTAGTTCCAGGCTCGCTGAAAACCGCCGACTCATGAATTTGCGAGATTCTCGTATTGTGTGAGAAAATCGCGGCAATGATCTGCCTTCACGGAAGCTTGTTGCAAGCTTCAAATGTAGGATACTCGAACTGATGATCCTGGGGTTTTCTATTTGATTCATTTTACTTGTTACTGTTAACCCCAATTTACTAGCGTTTCGGCTGCTTCGCCAAAATACAAAATGAGAAAATTTAAACTTTGAAAGTTACAATGACATTCTTTGAATAACTACAGCCAAGATAACTGTGCTTTGTTTCCAAATTACAACTAAGCTCCAGCTTATCTTGGTGAACTCCATAACATTGTGGTGCATTCTCATTGTTAATATATCTGAGATAAGGCATCCTTACTATACAGAAGGACAACGCTGCCTGTCGATAATGATATAAACGCCCTCATTTGGGATCCAAGAGCAAACCATGAAAAACCTGGAGAAAGAGTCATTGGTCGCCATCATCTTTCAAATTCTTCGGTAACTGTGACCCAGTGTGGTTGAGTACACTCTACTAAGATATTTATGAACATATAGTATATAATGAATTCCGTGACAGTTTCTAAATGCGAATTTGTGTATAATTAATTCACCGCAACAAATCTAAGAGTACTGGTTGACATTCTCCATCCATTGGCATTTTATAAAAAATGTATGTCAAGTATGTTGACGCTGTGCTTCCTACGCAATGGTATCAAATTAGAAGCATAGATTTGGATCGAATATTGGAATTGTTGAGCTTTTGTAATACTTACTTCAAAAGAATCTGAATTAGTAGTAACTAAAACAGAGGTCTCGTTTAGATAAACTCTTAACTAGGCACTGACATGCCATCCCAAATCCATGATCATGAGTCAGATGTACCGTGAAATTACATATCGTTTGAGAGAAAATATAATGCTTGTATTTGGAAGGTAATTTAACATTTGTATTTAACAAGTACAGAGGATTAGCGGAATCAAAAGTTTACAGATGAACGTCCTTCACCCACGTCAAATAATTGAGCTCTTTTCATCACCAAAACTACTCTCTCCAAATGGTCAACCTCCATTAACGTCAGAAAACTCCCGAAATAGTGAAAATTATGACACTATAGTTTAGAGCATGCGCAACTTGTAAATAGATAGTTTGAATATATTTGAAACATTCGAAATGCATCTCAAATCTGCTATGTTCATCAAATCATATCAGATGTATCTACCGTAAGATAAAATAGCTATCAAGCATAAATCTATGAACAATCATCTCTATCTGACAAGTATAGAGGATGACCGGGATCAAAAGTTTAAAGAAAAACGTCTTTCACCCATCCCAAGATAATTAAGCATCCTTCTTTCCCAACGCCCAATCCCTCTGTCACAATTTTTGACCACCAGAAATTTCCATCAAAATCCGAAAATAGTGCAAATTATGACACATATAGAGTAGGTTCGCTGCCATCTTGTCTTTTCTGTCGATCGATACTAGCGGCTGTCTGAAGGACAGACGAGTGAAGCAGAAAGATCAAGTGAGCGGCGCGGCAAAAGCGTTGGAAAAACCAGTGGCGCACTGTGGGTAAAAAATAATGATCAGTTCAATATATAGCGTACCTAAGTAAACCTTTGTCATTTTCACTGATTGACGGAATGTTCGGAAGTTATCTATTTCTTTATGTAGATTGTGAACAGTTCACCTGAAGACGATTGAAGATAGCATATCAATCGAAACGTCGTGATAATTAACAAATTTTATAGACAATGGAAGACCGAAATCAAACTTTTGGTTTTGTTATGTTTGTGTTTTATGTATTTTTCTGTGTCTTTAATTTCTGAGGCTCATTTATAACTATTTCTCATTTAAAATTGGTGCGTTACAGTTATGTATGTGAAATATCTAAGCCCTAACACAAATCAAAGGATTATCATTCTAATATAATTTAAATTCAAAATTTGAGGTTATGAGCACACATCACGTCAATGTTTGACTTTTGTCCTATACGGCGTCTTTAACACCATTCCTCTCTGTCCACTGGTCTACAAATAATGTTTGCAAAGAAACAAATGTATCAATTTCGGTTCCAACAAAAATTTCAGAATTTTTCAGACCTTAACTAAGTCTGCACAAAGGCGTTTTAGCATTCCAACAAGTCGAATTCAAAATTTGCCTGTTTGAATCTGTTGTTCCATCAATAAATTAACTATATTCCGAACTGACTATGAACTGTTTTCACTGTTTTAGGACAAGGTCGGAATTCTCGATTCTGAATCAGTTTAACTAGCTACTAACCTATCTTCTTTGATGAAAATCATACCTATGACAATGCATTTTGACGATAGAAAAAAATAATTCCTACACATCAGATCGGTATCTCCTGGAATTTTATCAATCCCAATATATTCCTCGTGTTCGAGATCCAGATCAAAGATCCGAAATATAGATTAAAATGTCCGAGATCTGGATATGAGATTCTTGTATCCACTGTTGCCTATGTCTACTTGTTTGATTTTTAGAACATAGGTGCTCTCCCGCCACCCACAAATCATTTTTGGTGATAGGATTTCAATCAAAAATTATGGTGAACGATGTTAGCTGTATATTTCCCTACTCTGTGATTTTAAACGGTATAAACAACAACCCGAAGTCTTAATTCGGTCGCGCATGGATCCTAAGCAATTTTGATAAAGCTCCGAATTCCTAAAGGCTCTCTGCTGGAATCTATGGATGACCTGCAGTGGCCAGTTCGATATTTTTCTTGATTGCTTTATTGAGTTGTCTAACCTCTTAAGTCACATAATTATATTGCAACGAGATCAGCCAAGAAAAGATCACCCTGTATGCCGATCATCCAGAACATGTTTGCAGCTGTCAACAGACATCTCGAATGTGACAGATTGTTCTAGATTTGGTTATGGAACATTCGAGATGGGTATTTTCTGTATCTATATATACAAGCGTAGAGCAGTGACAGGTGACAGCAGTCAGTCAGTGATCAGATAGTGAAGAACTTGAAATCGTTCATCTAAATTAGTGTTTAAGAACGTTACAATATCTACAGGAGAGGAGGGTGAAGATGAATCCCGTATCGTTTGACAGGGGAGCGGACGATCCCCTGGCCACCGCCATTGATCGGCGTCGGCGGCGATGGCGGTCTCCATGGCAATCTGTCAGCCGGCAGTCATTTCTCATCGCGAACGTTCCGACATAGTCGCCTCCGGCAATTAGCAGAAATAGAAACAGTCCAAAGTCGGAGTCGCAGAATAACTCAGTTCGCCTCTGCGAGTATCGTGCTTCGTACACTAAGCACAAGGACTACTACTCTTCTTTTTCTACTATTTGCTTTTCTATTGTTTTTCTTTCGAGAAAGCTGCAGCAAAGGTTACTTTGTCTTTAGTGTTTGCCTCCAGAGATTATCGGAGCAGTAAAATCGTCGCATGAGATGATTTACAGCAGTTATATGCTGTAACAACTGCGTGTTCACAATCCTGCAGTACTATTTTCATAGAAAAAGTCACAAGATTGGTTCATGCATTTCTAATCATTTAGGTCGTTCATAATAACCTAGATTTTGTTGACAAATATTTCTGTATGCGTTCTATTTTTGATCTACATAGCGTGGCACAGGAATGAACGTCGTAAATGTAGATAGTTAGGTTAACACGATATTTCCGTTTTAGGTATATTTTATCACAAACTTTCATGTCTGAAAATCACTTTTCTCTGTTTCTCATCTTTGCTCAAACACGATAATAGGCATACCCCTCCATCACAACACATACGCAACAACGACTTCACTCACAAAGTTCATTTCTGAGTCGTACAAGACGTTTTTTTACTTTACAGTGCAACATGTATTATTGATAACCATCCCTGATAGTTATCAGCTTTCTAAAATTCAGTGTATAAATGAACGAAACCAATTCATCCATTCATGACAAAGCACCGTACATAGACGTTTCGTCCTGTTGAGAATGATCAGTGCTATGTAGAGTGAAAATTATGGCGGAAGAAATATAATCACAAGATGTATTATATTACATACCTTATAGTAGAAGGCCAAGAGGAAGACCAGAAACGACATGGAAAGGTCACATTCGGAAGATAATGGAAGAGAAGAGCAACTGATGAGAAAGACGGGCGATACAGAAATCGCTGGCGGTCCACATGTGGGAAACGGCATTCGCCTTAAGTTTTTTTTCAATAATTGTAGCCCAATCAACAAAGTAGATTTTCGCTATATTTCGGATATTTTAGAATTAAATTAAAATTTGTGCTCTACTACCTGTTATACCTGTCGGGATGTAGTTAGCCTTTTTTTCGAGAGCGGGCTAATTAATGCTCGGTTTTTGTTTTAGCGAATTTGATTACAGATTACAGAATTTTAAGTAAATTGGGATTATGAATAATGACGAATGTGCTGTTTCGCCGCTTAAATAACGTTGTCACGTAGGTTGACTTTGTAATTAATATGCAGTTGTAACAGTTTATTGAAGATTCGTAGTGTCATAAAATTTAAGAAGCTGGACGCTTACAGAAACCGAGATATAACAAAGAAACATTGCAATGAATAAGGGCAAGGGTCCTATCACTAAAAGCCTACAGCAATAGCTTCTTAAAAATTACGTGTTTTCCTGACGTATCTGTTTGGCAGGTAACAAAGGTTTGAATGTTACAGTTGACAGCGGACGACAGGTTTACAAGACAACTAGATTTAATATTTTAGGATTAGTCTCCCACGGATTATGCTAACATAGTTAGCGAAACACTTGTCGTATTAAAAAAAAGTGGTTTGACAAGTGATAAAACTGTGTAGTGTTTACGTTTCCTGCACCTAAGGATCTACTATAATATATCAATGATTCCGAAATCCTTATTTCTAAACTTATACCATTCATGACACCATTTTTTTAATCTCACAAAACGATACGGCTAAAAACCGTCTGTCGTCAACCGTAGTGCGGCCTAGCACTTAGTTGATAGTCGCGGGGCGGCTCCGCTAAAAACGCTTTGCTCTCAACCGCAACTGGCGCAGCAGTCGCAAGCCTCGACGTCGCACACCCATGACTAATTTCCCGTAGGAATCAAAGGGGACGCGTCTCCTTGCATACGTTCTCAGAAACCGACGTATGATGGATCGTTAACGTGTCGGAGGTTGGCGTGGAGATTCGTCAAAATTATTGCTGCTGCTGCGGCTGAGAAATAGACTGGCCGGATCTCCTTTCGCATAGATAAATGATCACGTCTAACAGACACATGTCTCTATCCTCTTCCTATGGTGCTTCTCTTATTAAGGGTTACTTTCCACTGGAGTTGTGCGAGTATGTTGCTGTTAGGGCTGCAATCTTTGGGCTCGTTGTATTCAACTTGTATTCGTGTACAGCACCCAGTGGACCTGTATAAAGGCATGCATCAATTTGGACAGATTTACTGCTCGTCATTTCCTTTAAAATAAACTCTTTATGTTTCCATTCTACTGCATTTTTAGTACCTAATCGTCCAGGAAACGCAAAATACGGGATTTATAAACAAAAAAGTATTGTTATCTACAAAATTTCAGAATTCGAGATATTTTTTCTATTTGTCCATTGATGTCAGTGTATTAGTCCTTTGTACGGCGTAATATCATTTCAGAAACTGTCAAATCAATTCACATTTGGGGTGGTAGGAAACAATGTAGCCCCGAAGGATGTAAACCATCGTGATTGAAAATGGGTGCAGTACCAAGGGAGGTATTAGCAGACATATATCCATAATTTACGTTTTTCATTGTTACTGACCTTTTAAGCTCAATCAAGGTAGTAGTAGGAGGCTCAAAAATACATTGAAGCTAACCAAACTCGGATCTGGCAGACATATATCCCGACACGCATAGAGACCAACAAATCAACAAACTGAACGACCGACAGAACAATATACCGATAGACTGGAAGGCCGACAGACCAACGGAAATCGGTTCTAGTGATAAATCATCAGAGAAACCTATCAACCAGTATTCAATTCCCTCATTTCCTCCTTAATTTTTTGGAGAATTGGGCAGTAAAAGATGTAATACTGCTCTGCACTGACTGTCACATGCGGCAACTAAACTGTGTAGCTATATATACCGGTTTGTAAAATAAGCAGTCGCCATAGTGAACCTATTTTCTGATTTATTCAGGAGCGTAACTTTAACCCAAATTTTTTTCTGAATCATTTAAAAAAAATTGTACAGTATTTTGTCCTGGAGGGTAATTATCCCCATTATCCTACCCCCTCTTATCGACATGCTTGACGATTGAGTCAGTTGATCCAATCTGATATTCTCTCTCCAAATATTTCACTTCTCTGGTCCTCATCCCGATGAAAGCGCGCCGACACACAGATCGGCCAGACAGTGCCTATCTCGCTTATTTGCACCACCCATTTCTCTTTTTCCCATTGATAAACAATCCCCCGGCAGCGCTAAAAACTGGACCTATTAAAATCTTTCACTCTGCTGAGGCTGTTTGTCTTAGGTCCTCGTTACCGGCTCATACATCCAGCCTCGAGCTAGGATGATTTTTTTGTGACGCCGGGACTATCCATTGATTTCTGCAGGCTCGACGATAAATAACCCTGGACGGCTTTAATATAACTTCGAGGATGAAGTCAGTTTGTTTTTGAGATGAGGCTCGTATTTTATTCGAGGCACGCACATATTGGACACCGTGACACAAGATTTGTTTCTGTTTGCAAACATGAAGGGCGAAGCGATATTATCCTTCCACATACATGGCAAGGCTGTTTCGTTGTAGTTTTAGTAAGCTGGGTTTACATTATACGCTCTGCTATAAAACTTTATGTTACAAGATCAAGTCGTACAAGTTTGTTTGATTGACAATTCTGTCTTTAAGAGGGGACTCTTTCTAGAATGAATTGCGTTTTGCATGGGTTTACCCATACTCATTTTTCATAAGTAATTTTATAAACCTCACCTTTAGACGTCTCACATCTTTTAAATGGTTCTACTTTTTCTGTTTTTGCGTGCTTTACACGTGAGTGGAATTTCTGCTAATCAAAATTATGAGTGATGTGTGAATGTTTTAGAAGAGAAAAGTTCAGTACAAGTTTTGCGCAAGCTTCCAAGCTCAGATGTTCAATTTTGAAGAGGTAAATTACTGATTCTTCTACAAATTGCAAATAATTATTGGAAAATATTGACGTCTACTCTTTTTTTGTGAATTTCACCAGCAATAATTCAATCATCTTCCATTGCTAGAATGTTCTACTCTTAGTTAATTTAGTATTCGTATGTTTGTCACTGTAATATTTAATAATATTATTAATATTGTCCTATAAATGGAAATGGACAATAAAGCTATTATTATTGCAAAAAAATAAAAAGACTAAGAGAACCAAGGATGACGGCTTTCTGCATCCTTTCGGCCAAGATGTTTGGCAATGTACAGCATGTCGGTATAGATTTTAAAGCAGAGAGCAGCGTATTCCTCATCTCACCTAAGGATCTAATGACCATTACTAGCAGACAGTATGGTCTAGCCACAGTCTGTATTATTATTATTGCTATAGACTACAATATAACTCGTACCCTTAAAATGTTTGACGAAATAAAAGCTATTGAGGATAAGGAACTCACAACAACCTAACTTCAAACTGAAAACCGTACCGTGTAAGTGGAATTTTTCAGTTTAATAAACGTCAACAACAACTAGTGTCAATATAGACGACCTTGAAAAGAATGACTTCAGTGTCAAAGTTATGCTTACTCTATGGAGTCTTTTTGATCTGAGAGCCAGACACTCGACCTCCGTCATCGCAGATTTAAATGAGACACACGCGTTTAGTATGCGTATAGAGGATTACGGATAAAGGATAGTCTCCCAAGAAAATCCTGTGCAATAATTTATATCCAGGTTTTCTAGATTTTTAACTGTTTGAAGTCAGAAGACTGACTGACTGCTCCAATATAATGTATAAAAATCCCTATCTCGAATATTCCATAACCAAACTTCGAACAATTTGGAAATTCTGGATATCTGTTTTACCAACTGCTCACATGTTTTTTTAGCTTCTATAGCTCATCTTGCGGTATTAAGAATTATCAATATTCATAATCACTTTTGAAACTGCAGGGCTTCTCTGAAAGGAAGTCCTGGATAGAGGGCTAGGCATACCCAGATTTTTTCAAAGGCTGTCGCCCTCTAAAAGCCTATGTAATGTTTTATTCAATCCGACATCATGTTATATTTAAGTATTTTTTGATTTTTCAATAATTAATTAATGCACTCTTTCACAGACAGACTTAGGGTCGAGTGACACAGGCTCTCATCCTACTTCATCTCCTGCAGAATTTATTAGAAGCATTTTTTTCTGTGGACGCTACGATTCTTAAAATTATTCCAGTGTAACTTTCAAATGGGCAGCCATGTACAAAACTTTTGTTTTCTTGAGATACAAAACGAATAACATCTCATAAATTCAGATAAGCAATATAATTTTACTTGTGACTTACGCTGGTTTTACAAGCGTAACGTCTATGGTACACCCGCACAGACTGCTACTCTCTATCTCACTCCATCCCGCCCCGTTTCTGTCTGCCAAGTTAATGTGCTATCAGCACAAATTTAATGATCGGCGCTTGATAGCGCGAATTGTTTAATTTGTGTAAATGTAATTGTACGCTTGTTCAAAGGTGTTAATTATATGGTTCTGTGTTCAACGGAAAAAACGACCGAACCGACGACTGTAAGCACTATTGAGCTAATTGTCTTTTTACCTTAATTAATTAGATATAATTTATTCAAATTGGCCGGCCGGCTACCGCTGCCTGAATAATGTCGCTTCTGTTTACTCGCTGAAGTAAATTGGACAGATAATATTGTTGTTTCTACCAATTACATCGATGTATTCACGATCTATTGCGCCTCCGGCCACACCGCAGCACAATTTGTTCATGAAACGTTTTATTGCTGTTACGATCGACAATTAAAATCTAATTACGTTATGTTCAATGTATTTTAATTGCTTTGTAGGATTCATAGACATTGTATTTCATCCGACAAGTTTGTCTGGTTTACCTACATGATCGAAAATTTTTCCTGAAGGTTAAAAATATTTTTGGGTGAGGTTCAAATTCAAAGGAATTTTTTCTCATTGATCTGCTAGCCTTTGATTTCCCATACTATCTTGTTGGATATACCACCGTACATTTATGTTCAGGACAGTAATTGGACCAGCCCTCTCTCTGTATCTCCAACAAAATGGTGGTCTGCCCTTTGCCCTTTATAAAATCCTTATTGCTTTGAATCACTGGATCCAGCAGAGGAAGATTCAGCAGTGCCTCGATTGGTTCACACTGCTTCCTAGACGGACAGACGCCAAACGATGTTCCTGTTAAGTTTGACTTCGTTTGCATCTCTACATCATTTTAGATAGAACAAATAAATTTAAATCTTTCAATGTATCCTCCAAATGTCTAGGAAATTACGGGAAAAAATCCGATGTATCGTGTCAGCAGCAACAAGGGGTACCGGTTTCCATTGGGTCCTCTATTGCGTACACAAGTGTACCTTGTGTAAGAGCGTAGCAATCAATCATTCCGGATAACGCTGCCCACCTTTCATCGAGGTGTCACTGTCTTCATAACGTTTCAGATTTATCTTTATGTCCTACTATTAATCATGCTGTAGCCCGAGTTGCTGCTATATCCGATTATACTCGAATCCAATTGAGCGGGCTCTTTATAACTGGAACCTTGATAAGTATGTGATGGTGATTCTTACAGAAGTGTCGTTTCATATGGTGCCACAGAAAATATTTTTCGGCTTCATTTCAACAATTTTTTTAAATTTTTCGTTACAAATTCGCTCGTTGTTATGCAGTATCAATGTTTATGGAATATATCTATCTACCTATTCACTGCACAAAAGCGAATTTGCTAAAGACAACGCTTACAATTCTTTGATGGAGCATGGGTGGAGATAAGATAAAATGAACTCAAAGACAAGCTATCATCAATCAAGTGAAGCAGAAGAATTCTATGCGCTCAGCTGGCAACTGTCATGCCCACAACTAGCATAACTACTGGCCATTGTACTATGCTATTCACTAGCATTTGCCTTTCTGCATTTATGGTAACATATAACAATACTTATAGGTATCACTATCCATAACTAGTTGTAACAAGTAAAGCTTCAGGCAAATAGTTAATTCACCTAGTGTGACTTTTCCAAGACGAGGCCTGAACGAACACGAGCTGAACAAATGTTTATTACTAACATGCTTTAAAAAATAAATCTTATAATTTCGATTATTTTTATTTTTTAGAGGAAGTTACCGCGCTTGTTACTGTAACTTGAAACAAATTTCTCTCTAAGATCTTATTTTTTGTACGTAATAAACGTTGAGCATTCCTGAATTTCACATATTTCACGAGTAATATAGAATATCAAAAGCCTGTAATCCAGAGCAAAAAAGGACCGTGCTCCTCAAGTTCATCATGCCTACCAAACACTGAGTTCGCTGAAATTCTTTGTCCTTTGTATATCTGTCCAATAAGCAACTAAGCCATTCGAGACATACCTCTGAAAATACACGGCCATTATATAATTTTAAACACGACGCTTTAGCACATTCAACCAGCTAAAATACAGCATAGAGACTCAGCCCATTCGCTTAGAGTGAAACTAGGCATTACATTAAAATTACAGCGAGTAAAGGCGAAGGTATAATTTTAGATAAAGTATGTGCAAAAAGGTAAGTCATACCCGAGACGACAAAATTGTTATGTTCTCGAAACCACCTTCGTTTTAGCTAAATGAATTATAATCACTTAGAACCAACTCACTTAGAGCAAATACAGGGTCGAGAGAAAATATATAATACTTTATCATTTTGTATATTTTGAAACTTACTTCGAATGGATCAGCAGCTCTAACATCGCAATAAAATCTTCAATAGACTGATGATACTACACGTAAGATAGACTTGTTAAAGAAATTTATATGGTTTTCGTTTCTGTAAAACACTTGAAATCGTCATCAAAGCGCGCATTCTCGAAACAAATTTTAGTAAAAAAGTTCATGTCTCAGAAAATTCGAATGACCTTTGATCCACGATCTATAATCTTGTCTCAGAAACTATAGATTAAAAATATTTTTCAAAAAAAAGCTTGTGGCAACCAACATCGCTGTATTTAGTGATTGAATGACAGACTTGATAAACAACTTCAAAGTAGATCTCGTATGCGGAAAAATGTATCACCCTGTATACGTGATACTATTAATAGCTTTTTATCGCGGTTCGGCATCTAAAAAATTTGAATTTTAAATTTATATTAAATACAGCTTCGCGAGCCTAGTTAGCCACCAGATAGGTTATTTATGTATAGAGTACTGTTACTTATATACCGTTTTTTCTTCTCCTTTTTCCTTTCGCGCTTTAATCCATTTCGATGCAAATATGAAATTGTTAGGAAATTTCGGATGTACAACTGCTACATAAATAATGCATGCTCGAGAATGATCATGTCATTCTGGTCATTATAAACATTGTTTTGTAATTTAGGCAATAAAACTCACCTATATGAGGCTCAGTGATTACTCGTTTGGAAAAGAAGCTGCTAGTCCAGGTATTTTAGGTTTGACTGAGCTTTCGAGGTTTTAAAGAAGTTTACTACCAGGTGCAAAGCATTGATAAATTTGGTCGTGGTTAGTCAGCTGTCAAAGTAACCGCATTTATTATTTTTAATAAAATAAAACTTGGTAAAATTTTTATAGAAATTATATACTTATAACTAGAAATAATGAGCGGCACGATATATGTGAAAAAAAATCGAGATAGATGACCATGTACAGACTCATATTTCAAGTTCCTTCAATTCTGAGCACTCCCCACACGTTCATGTTGTCTTGTTGCCTTATAGTGACAACATAAACTATGCTAGCGAAATATAATTGTCCGTTACATTAAATTTACACTTTATGAGTAAAATATTAAATACGTTACTGTAGTCTGTGGATAATTTGATATTTTATTATTTTTGATTGATACTCATCGGAATTAAAAAATGTAGTTGCATGGTGCTACGAACCCATATTATGCCCAGTGACGAAAGTACGGACAGACATAGACCAATGGTAATGACTGGATCGGATTTTCGCGATAAGGACATCATAAATCATCCAAAAAGCGTATTATTACATATTGTAAAATTTTCAAGACTTCGCATGAGTGGGAAGCAGAACTAATATGTTTTAAAATCGAACTGATACGTTTTTAGAGATAGCAAAACCTTTTATCAAATTAATATGTTTTGAATATTTGCTGGGTCGAGTCCCAATCCTCAATTATTATGTTTCTACTTCGAAAGGGAATTCCGGAGGAAAATTTCAAAAAGTATTCAATTTTTTTGTTACAGGTGGCGAAATTTGTCCGTTCAAATATTTATTGCTTAGATGCACCTACTTCCCACATTCCAGACGCTTTTGAAAACGAAGTGGTAAGTGATTTAAATTTAAGTAGTCGTAAGTCGTAAAGTGTAAGTCGTAAGTCATAAGTCGTAAGTTGTAAGTCGCAAGTCGTAAGTCGAACGCATCTATTAATATATTGGAAGATTTTTTTTAAAGTTCATCCTGAAATGCCTGAGCTATTGCTGAGAAAAATAATGTCTCATTAAGCTCTCGTAACGTGATTAACAACCGTTTTATTTTGACGTATAAGCGATCGTAAAAAGTTGAGCTACGAATATGCGCGGTGGGCTATAATAAAAACTTGGACATTAAAGTTCATATGAGCATACATATTCATATTTATCTTTATTTTGTGTAAATATAGGCTGTTTATCAGATTTTCTTAGTTATTTATAGAAATAACCCAGTTTTTCGGGCAATTATTTGGGTAAGCATTTATATACATATTTATCTCTACTTTGAATAAATGGCTTATATTTATTCAAAGTAGAGATAAAAATACTTAGCAGACTTTTTTAGAATGATATTTATAAAAATAACCCATTATTAGTATCCCTGATCATAGTGGTACTCCCTTCCGGTTTGTTCGCCTTTCTGTTTGTCACTATTATTTTCAAAAGCCATTATTTTAAGTACCTTAGGGTAGTAAGATGAGCTGTTGGGGAGCTTAATCAATGTGGATAATACTTCTGGGGGTTTTCTGTCCCAATGCCCCAAAGAGTTATTTATAGAAGAAGGGAAGGTATTTGGAAGCATGGCACAAAATCGGAAAATTCCCAGACAACTGATTGGTTCGCTGAGTCCATAACAGTTTAGTGTAGTCGAAATTATTTTCGAATTGTCCTAGGTTTGGATATTATTTATTATGTCTTCAAGATTTGAAAAATGCTTTACCAAATTTCCGCATATCTTAAATAATGGAGATCATCGTAGGTGAACTCCAAACTGCTAGGCTTTCTCCAAAGAACATTTTATGCCTTTCTTTAAATAATATCGAAATAAAATCGGAATCACGATTATGCATAAACCAGAAGTGACTTACAATCTACCAAAAACATACCTGCAACACCCTCTTGGGCAATCCAGTCTTTTGTGAAAGTTGTTTCAGGTCCTTGGCGTCAGGATTGTGATTGATGGCGAAGTACGACTTCATCGTTCGCAGCTGGTGGTGCTTGAAGGAAGTTCGCATCCTCTTCGTCCTTTGACCCCCACTGCCATGCAAACCAGTCGTACTGCCACCTCCCGGCGATCGACCGAACTGCATGTCTAGGTAGTCGGAGGTCAGGTCTGCAAAGAAAACGAAATGTTATGACTACTCCCTCACACAACTCGCAAATTGATACACCTGGAGATTTTACGGAATTACGCAATTCCACAGATAAACGATTATGAAAAAAATTAAAACATATTTTTTTTATACAGAATAGTGCACTCACGCATATGTACCGGCCAGTTAAAGCATTATTAATTGCTGTTCTTCTAAATCGTATTATATAAGCAGACATGTCGTAACTTCAGTTGCAGTCGAACATGTATCGAAATATAGTGAACAATTTTGTTCACCCCGAAGAGCATCCACTATGAGAACAATTAAATATTTAAAAAGGCAATAAGAGTTTAAATTTTGTATTTTTAATATAACCTACTGAGGATATGTAAAATGAAGATAGCCAGGCGTAGCACCCAGCGGTATGTAATGCTAGTCATTGTCTTTGAAACTTACTCATAATGGTAAACAAATTAAAAGTATAAAAACTCTCTTAGGAACAAGCTCTTATTAAAATGCGAAAAAATAATAGAATAAAGTAGACAAAAATTGTGTAATTATGACACAGTTTCAGTGAGGCGTCACTGAAAGAAATAGTTTCATTTATGAAACTGTGTGATAATTAGACAACTTTTTATCTACAAGATGGTAGAGTTTAATCAAGTAAGAGCATCTACAATCTACATAATAAAATAAACTTTTTCTTTAAGACTATATACAAGTTAGAATGTCATTGAAGAATTAATATGATATAAAAGCTAGTCGCGAGATTCAGCGCTAGTATTTGCTTGGTATCAAAATTTAAAAAATAAAAATCAGATCAAGTTATTCAATTTACTTGTTTATCTACACAAGTGAATTTCGCGACAAGCTTTCATAACATATAAATTGTGTAATGACCCTATAAGTTGATAGCCATATTGTAGAAGTGCATTAGAAACAACTAGTCCGCCATCTTGGGTGTTCAGCCATGTTGAATGACGTCACCTAATCATGCATTGTCATTCAAGCTAAACGTGCATACAAAATTTCGGCTCAATCAGTTGAAGATATCTGCTTCAAAATTCGGTTGTAAGATTCCATCGTACAAACATAGTTCCATAATTACATTCATACACACATTGCAAGTTAAATAAAAGCTTGTAATGACTAACAATATCCCTGGGTTCAGCATAGACACATATAAGAGGTACTCAAGTTTTTAGATCGGTTTAACCAAAAAAGAAATTTTATAGCTCAGTATGAGCTCAAAAAGCTTGTTCATTCAATATTACATTCCTCTTGATATTATAAGAGCCTCAGAAACTTCAACGTTTCTCCTGGATCTATCTAAATAATCAAACAATTCCCTTCGCTCAAGTTGAAAGTATTATAATGCATAAACTTCCTCTATAATAATTTATCGTGAACGCTACTAAGGCCATCTCATTCAACGTCAATCCAAAAAAGTATACCAATGAAGTGAATGAATGGCTCGTCCTTGGCTTAACGTGTAATGTATTTCCAATCGCAATATTTTTGCATAAACGATCGCTCATAATTTATATACGCGATAAGCTGAGCTGAAGACATTAATGAAATAGTGATTATCTTCTCTACAAGTAGCGGCAGGCAGCAAGCAATGAATGTGACCTTTGCGGTATTAAAAGCTTCAGTATATCACCCAGATAACTAATCTAAGCTTTCTACAAACATTATTGAACTGAAATGAACAGGTAATAAAAATTGTTATATCAATTAAGTGTTCAGTGAACTGTATAAACGTTCAATCGTAAAAGTAAGAATGTTAATTTATGTGAAACTTGATGGCAATACAACATTAATACCGGCCATTTTCACCGATGTCTGGGTTTATTTACTCGCCACATTTTACTGCAGGCACTCTCCGCGCTGAAAATGGAGGTAATGTTTTGTCTTTTTATGTTGAGCAATGGGTCGCCAGTTATTTCAGCAATATACTTATCCAGGCAGATAATAAACTAGTGGTGCTTCAAGGCCTAGCTGGTTTGACAGACGTTAGATGAGCGATAATAAAATGCATCGCTCTCATAAGGTGACAATCTGAGAGTAAATGAAATTAAAGGATAATGCGTCCAGTAAGAAGGGGTCAGCAATCGAACGACATGTGCTGGTGCAACAATGTATCTGGTGGTCAATATTCTTATATAGATACATAACGCTTTGTTACTTTAATTGCGTCCATTCAGGAAGCAACCACGTATAATTAAAAAAAAACGTCTTATCAAGCATTTTAGGACTGTGGTCATTTGCTCAGCAGATTTTGGCTCAGGTATAGCTCTATTTTTGGCATATTACTGAGCACGCCAATTTGTGAAAAAATTTCAGATTTGAGATATCGTTGTTTGTTCACCAATAGTTGACACTAGGTCATTAGTATGACATGGACAAAAAGGGTTTATATAATCTTTCTGAAAGTTAGAAAAACACGAAAACAATAAAAAACTCAAACTTCTGACATTTCTGAGGCCCTTGATAATTTCCTAAACAGTTTCTGAGTGGATAAAAAATTGGGGTTGGGAGTGGTGGGGGTCTCTCCGTATACATATAACAACCGTTTAATAATATACAGCCATGATAAATAGGGTAATATATTTGAGAACTAGTGTTTTAATACAGAGACAGCTAGTTAAAGAATAATCTGGGTGAGTAGTCTTTGTAAACAGTTAACTTTGACAGTGATGATGCACTGAAGATTAAAACGATTCGCGACACAAAAACGACTCTTATTTGACAAACGTTGTGGGTAATTTGTGAAATTTCGTCCTAATAAATTAATGTTAACCAAATAACTGTATTCTATTCAAACATTTTACTTGCGACCTGTAAACATTAGAAACTTGAGGAATACGAAGGTTCAATTCGACGTGAGCTTAAAATTGGTAGCTTTGCTTAGAATAATGAAACACTGACTCGACATATCAATAGACAAACTTACGGAGAAATTGTCCCGAAAAGCAAATTTATAAATCCTTGTTGTGGCTGGCGCAACAATAACGAGGCAGGTATATATAAGGTTCTGATTTTAATTAGGTTAGAATACTGGTAGTAGCATTCCTTACATGTTCAGTATTTCTCTGCCAAACGGAATATTCACCTGTCGGCCACAGGCCTTGAAGAATCTCTACAAGGACCAAATAGACCTACTCGGTATATCGCCCGCTATATCGACGCTTGATGACAGGGTAAATTACAGGGGACAGTGTTGGATTGTATTTGAAATCTCCTGGATTGCTTCGGCCTCCCGAGAACCGACAGAGAATCGAGATCGAAATAGTTCTTTTTAACAGGCTTTATATTATCTTCACATATGTGTATGAATCTTAGAACTTTGCACCCACTTGAAAACGTCAGATTAATTTTTATTTTGCACACTTATCGAGGACCAACGACAATACAATAGTATAATATGTTTGTCCATTATTTATTCATATAAAGCAATATGAATCACCTTTAGAGGTGATGATACATATTAACATTATAATTTTTGACCAGTTTTTGAAGAAATACATTTGCAAGGTGGTAACAGGATTTAAATTCAATATGTCTTCTCAACACACTCTTATTAGTTTCACCTGTGTCTATAGAGACAGAATCTATGAAATATAATCGGGACTCGTACGAGGCCTCGTAAATGGAGAGAATACCCTGCAGACCCGTTAATTAAGATACATGGTAGAGAAAATATAACACCATCATCCACGTAAGTGCGATTCCCAATATCAAAGTACAAGAATAAATTCATCAAAGAATAAACGATAGTTTAAAAAACTAAAACACATGGTTTTATAGGAGATATGTATGAAAAAAATCGATATTCTCATTCGGTTCCAAGTCATTCCAACACTGCCTAAGTAAATTACAGGTTTGTGGATGGATTCTAAACAATTCTATTACGTACTCTAGTTGAATCGCTATTGAAATGAATCTCCAATTTACCATAATCTTAATGATACAATCAATTACTTTCAGTGTGCAGATATAACAACAATTTTTTAGTACCTAGTGCGGGCCTGCTCTAAACATCCAACAATTCGATCCGGAGCAGAGCAGAGCACCATCATCGGGATGGGAGAGACACACAGACCGCTTTTATAGAATGTCCACGTTGAGAAAGCACTGCTGATAAAAATGTCTCAATCGAACGAAAATATAGCCACTGGCTTTAGGAATATGGCCAAGCGCTCGGTCCGTATAGAGTTTCAGGAAAGTTTGCGACAACGCAGACACACAAATAAACAACGAACCGGTTTTGGAAATCGACGCGTTCAAATATATAGCCGCGGTTTGGTGGTGGTTGCTTTTGTCCTTTTGTGACCAAGGATCTTACGTATCGAGAGTCAAAATGAGAAAAAAAATGCAATTCTCCTGCTGTATAGTTGTTAGTCAGCAGGGAAAGTGACAAATATAGCTCAATGATTTACATGAGTTCCAGTTCAAAACTTTTATATCTACTTTGTATACTTTGTTGCAGGATTTCCGTTTAAATCTACGTTTATCATGTTTATTTAGTCATACAGTCTTACTCTATTTTCTATCCGGGTGAATTAACCTTTGTATTACTTCCAAAATTTTGAGTTTGAGGAACCTGTTATTCAGAATAGAACAATTATTATCGCTGATTTTAAACTAAGGAAACAGTGAGAGTCGATAATCAATTCTATGTTACATGCTGTTTACTTGATTACACCTTAGATGGACTTTTCCTAGTGCACATTTTTAGCGGCAAACTGCAACTCATTCATATGTTATAATTCCGCTTAACGCTTTCCATAGACGTACGTGTCAATTGAAAAACTAGGGCCGACTAGTTCGTTAATCGATAACGATCAATATTGATCACGGCATGAAATAGTAGAACTTTCTCTGCTGCCTGTAAAGGCGAGTTATTATAAATTAGAATGACATGACATACACGTAGGTGGTGAACAACTAACTGTACAAGCATATGGATGACCATTGTGCTGTGATTACAAAAATTCAATAATGTAATACTCCTCTTTTGTCTGTGTAATCAATCAATCGTTGCCGTAGTTAAGAAGATGTTTTAGGGAGGATTAGAATGCATGTACATTTTTGAATCCCTAAATCAACTTTTGTAAATGCTATATAAAAGCCAGTGATATAAATTAGGACTTTCTAAGATCAAAACTATTGAGAAGTTTGAGTACAGTTGAAATCATACTAGCATAGTCTTGAAAAAAATAGATCCAGTATAAAGTTTTAGGAATTTTCTCAAGAAAATAAGCGAGAAATCGCATTTTCGATACGTTTTGCTGTACATTTAGTATAAATGATATAAACATTTCTCTAAGGGTCATAGGTTTGGTGTTATATGTAAATTTCCTAGCATCTGCGATAAACTTTATGCTTTATTGTGGTTAATATTAGGACTAAAATGTTGTGCAACAAAAATAACACGAGAATGACGCGAGTGGAGCAAAACCTACTTTCCACTGGAAGTTTAAAATATTCAAGCAATAAGAAATGATACATTTCTCAACAATAGTAAAAGAGGAGATACTAAGAAAATTGAAATCAGAAAAATGCCCCAATGCCGTTTACCTCGTCGAGTTAGCATAGACCCATCTTTTTACCTTCGTAATTGTTATTTCGAAACGTGCAATTAACTAGGATGAGCACTGTGGGAAATAGGCGGTCGTCATTAGCCATTAATATATACAAGACTCTAGTATATTTATATGTGAATGTCGTTGCTATTTCCTGAATTAGAGTACTACATATTACAGATGAATTCTTATTCAAAGTGACCGGTTTTGTAGCTTCCATGCTTCTCATGCCATCGAATGCATTTGTTTGATATAATTATGTTTGCTACCCTGACGAAATTTATGATCAGATGCTCTGGTTTTGGTGCGATTATAACTGGGACAAGGCAGGTTTCATGAACCAAACATAAGCTGATATGTATGTATATTTTTAAGACATAGAATATTGAACGCACAAAACAATACACAATTTTACAAATTATTCTTAGATATGTTTTTCTAAAATATTCACGCCTCGTCAGGTTATGTAGTAGACTTCAAAGCAGTACGTTTTTACTATGACATGACACTAAAACTTTTGTGCATAGGTTAATCAGGGCAATGTTTTTGAAAAAGAATCACCAAGATCACAGCGCTTACGCCTCATTGGGCCCTTATACGTCCTCTGCAGGGGCTTCTCAAGACTGAATATTCTACAATCCCTTCTATAGATAACCTCTCGCAAAGGCATGACATAAAGCCTATGGTGTTAAAGAGGCGTTGCGAGAGGAAAACATATCTACTCACATTGACTTTAACGTTATAAATTTTCACCATCTGGGAAAAAACCCCGGCAGCTTATTCCATAGGGCTAAGGTTCTTCAAAAGGACGACTTTTGGAAGAGGCTTGTTGGAGGTGTTGGAAGTTCGACGTGATAGAAATACTCCCGCGAGGCTCTTCTAGTACTCATTCACTAATACCAGTGTTATTATGTGAAGCACCTTTGTTCAACATTCACCATCGTAGAATCGATAGAATAGGTACAAATCAGACAAAATTCTTCTGTGTTCCAGACTCTAAGGTCCTTTGTAAGGTCAGGAGCGTAGATTAGACATTTTGCTGTGGTGTATGGATCATAGTCAGAAGCTTCAAGCAGTTACTTCGAGCGCAATCCCACACATGTGGGGAGTATTCTAGAGATGATCTGATTTGAACCTTGGAGAGTGACAGCAGATTTTACGGTGAATACAATTTCCTGGAGCTCAAGAGAACCCCCAGGTCTTGAGACGCCTACCTAGAAGATCTCAAACGTTATTCGATTTCAACCGTTTAACCAGGCGTAAAAAATATTAGGCCTTACTGAAACCAATTTTCTTTTTGAAGTTTCGTCCTGGTAGTATTTTATTAAAGTATTCTGATAATCGAATTCTTTTTATTTGTAGGGCAGCTAAAAACACTTTAAGATATTTTAAATTAAAACTAATCATTCATCAATACGCAAACTCAACAAAAGATTTATTTTCGTTTGTAATACTCTGCTGCAACGTCAAAGATGAAATTTTTTATCCTTTTACCAAAACTATGACAAGAGACGTTCATGAATGATGCCAAAAGATATGGAAATTTTGAGTACTTCATGAAATCAATAATACTTTCTTACCAAAACTATCACTGAAACATTAGACGTTCATTGACTAAGTCGCTGTAAAGCGCTCAACCCAACCAGACATTAACGGTAAACACGCATGTTGATAAACATCTCACTGGGGCCCTGTGCATATCAGACGGATCCATCTCTGATGCCCAGTGGGTTTGAAATTGACACGCGCTGTGGGAAAACACAACCGCGTTTCTACCCTTGTTCCCTTTGTGTATACAATGCTCCAAATACTTTAATACCTGCTCTTCAGATTGTGGAATGTTTTGTTATGGTATTATGGACGCTGATTCATTTCAAGTGGAAGAAGAGTTTGATTGAGGTTATGTATATTGTCAATAAAATAAGTAGTATGGCACGTGTCGCTGGATCATGGGAGATGTGGTAATATTGATTGATGTGCTGATGGATGGTTTATTGATTAGGGGTGAACAATTGATTAAAGTGCTGACCACTAGTTGCTGCTAAACGGTTTATATTAGGAATATAATTCATTTACAGCGGCTGAGCAATAGTTTCAGATCACTGAGGTGATCAAAATATTGATAAGACGTACCTTGACTCATATATTTTTTTAAGTGGTAAGACTAGAGAAAAAATTAAAGCACAGTGGCTGGCAAAACAAAAAAAATGACCAACAATCTGTTGAACTGGACTGCTGTTTGAACACAAACACAATTATGAAAACATATTTTTTTATATTTCGCATGTCGGGATCAAGATGTTTGGGCAAATGTCAATCTGAGATACTTTATGTCTATGTCATATGCCAGTCTGTTAGTTGTGAGTTGTTAAACATGTTTGTTAAAACATCGACTATCAACTGAAACTGGATTGGATTATTCACACTTCTGTCAGTTCCAATAATAATGACCTAAGCCACCTGATTTTTGTAGGTTGATGTCATATGTTAAAAGTGATCTATTTGCTCCGTATATTTTTTATTTTTTATCATGTATGCTTTGTTTAAATTGAATTCGCTGTTGGTGGCGAGCGTGAATATATTGTTGGAAGATGGTGAAAAAGTGCCTAAAATGTTGACTTTTGCAAGTTTTTGAAAAATACTAAGCAATTCGTGCTACTTCGTTTCACACTGTATTTGTATTTGAACGCAAAATCCTGTTTACATAACCTCATTGAATTACAACCTCAGTATAGAGTGACACTGTCAACCCAATCATCGGCCAGAGGCTAATTAAACAGAGAATACTTGCATAGAGAAACTATGGCTTGGTCTGGCATACAGCAGAGTATGTATAGAAGTGTGGCGTAGTGACATAAACACAGCTTAGCCGTTTGAACAAGGTCTGATCGGATTGACGGCGATTTAATTGTGGAGCGCATGACAGCGGTGAGCGACGAGAAGGGAGAGGCACTGGCAGCGGCGGAAAATCCGCTTTCGCTAAGCCGAGAGTAGCGCTGGAGCTTGCAGCGCCCTCTACACGAGGACCGTCAATGAGATTAGTGCCGGCAGCGGCCGGGGATTTTTTATTTATTTTCAAGCAGCCTAGAAACGATTCAGATAATACAGTCTCTCTGCGAATTTATCGCACAGGTTTTTGTTTCTCATTGATAGTTTCTAGGAAGTAAGGACTGTAAAAATATTCAAAATTATGAGTAATGATATCATTGTTCCGAATTTTTCACAAATATCCAATCCTTGAAACTTCTAACGATAGGATAACTGGCAACAGGCACAAATATGTCAACGACACCTGTTCTTCTGAGCTCTTCTCCATGATTTCAGAGTCCTCAGAGCATGGTAGGCGCGAAGATAAGATATCTCCTGCTCATTCTTTGATCCATCAAAAGCTAGTAGGATCCAGTAGAATCACCATTTTGCTCCAAGGATGTCCAAATTCCAAAATCTACCAAGAAACAACTACCTTCTCAATTATGTTGACAGTAAAATCTGTTGAAAACTCAAGCACGGATGCTCGAGAAACAAAAGGAAAATGACCGGTTTTCTAATTTATTTATTTATGTACTGCCAATTTAAATAGAAGTAATGTCCACTAGTTTGGGAATATCAGTAACTAACACAACCAGTGTATGAGCAAAACTAACTGTTTTCGGAAATAAATTCAATATTGGTCTTTCTAAATACACAAATTGCAGCACAAGAGGTAAGTCCAAGGGGTAAACAAACCTACAAAGGAATGACTTCACCAAATTTATCTACGTCAATTAATCTCGCAAGGTATGATGTTATCTATGATAGACAAAACAAAAGCACACGGGATTTCTTATCCCTTAAAGTCATAGATGTGCTTAAGATTGACTTTATTCGAAGATAAAAACCCACAAGGTTGCAATTGTCAGTTAAGTTGAGGCCGTAATGAAAACATCACTACATATAAAACGATTCTTTATAGAGGCCGTTCCAGTCCATTCGCACCTCCATAAACCATCTTTACCAGACCTTAAGATGATTTGTATTGTAGTAACTTTTTATGGTACAGTTATAAATTTGTAGAGCACATCATCTGCTTTATATCTTTTCGTACATCGTAAAAGCGTGTTAAGTTCTTACAATATCTCATATGCAACGTTTAAATTTGTGGGACAATGAAGTGTTGTCCATTCGAGTGTGTGAAGAAGGGCGTAAAACAGGGACGGCACCGGCCTTACAATTTATGCTATCGTATTGGCTACTTTGAAATTGTCGAAACGGGAGGCAGTTTGTGTAACCTTGGGTCTCAAGCATAAGGGAGAAAGATATAATCATCATGAATATTTTCAAATTAGAGATTAATCGTATATACGTCGGTCTGTCTGTCTGTTGACGAGTTATCAGAAGAAAGCACAGAAAAATGAATCAAATATATTTAAATCATCGTCGGACTGTCAGATTTTATTTGTGAAACTGCGTTAAATACACAATCCTTTTATTTGCATCCTAGAAGAGTTTCACCAAGTAAGAGCATCTACAATCTACATGATCCTTTCTGTATGTTTCTCAAGCTTCTGATCATTTTTGGACGCATTAAAAATAATTTTTTCGGAAGTGTCAATATTTGATGAAATTCGAAACCTATACTTATGTTATAACACTACAATAAATTAAATTTAAACGTAGTATACGTAGATACACAGAATTTTGCGACTATTTTACATTGAAATGCAGCGCTTTTGAACATCTCACGAGTTGTGCACATCTAATATCCGTTATATAAACCAACAAGTTCTTAGATCTCGACATTACACGGTTCAAAATATCTCTTAAAAATAACCTGATTCAACAGTATAGTATTCGATGAAGTCTGTATCAAATAAAGCTTAGTCTTTTCAAATCTATGTATTTAAGTATTAAATTATAACTACTTTCCGAATCATTATACATTTGGCTTGTCAAGTCAATATTAAAATAATTCTGTGAATTGTCATAGGGAGTATTCTGTTATTAAACAGTATAAATCATACATTTACAATATGACCACATATTTCTTCCTGGGAATGACGTATCAACTAACGTTTTCTTGATTTTTCTTGATTTTCTGAACATCAATCAGAAATTTTCTCTAGTTGTTAAAATCATGATGTATTGGGGTACCTATTGAATTTGCATTTGTATCACATGTGCTCGTAACAAAAGGTTGTTAAAAATAGGATAATCATGAACATAGACGTGTTTTTTTTTTCTCGCAAACATAAGCAATCTATGCACTGATGCCTCGGCTCCTGCTTCAACACCTTCATTTGACCCTCAAATAATTTGTTTCCTACACGTCTATGGCTTTCATCGTAAAAGCCGGTAAATTGTTATATAAAGTATCCTGATTACACTCTTTATAGTACCAATAATCTTAGTGATGATAACTTCTTACCGAAGGCATATAATAAAATAATAAATATTAGGGTCAGTATAAGAGGATGTATACTGCCGTCCTAACAAAAGACGAGTGGTGTAGAGGGCCTTCACGTTTTTCAGAACGCGTGGCGGCTGAAAAGGGATTTGAGTGTAGGTAAAATCCCTGCAAAGGGTTGTTTGGAAAGGCATTATCTGCCGGATTTGGTTTTTCATGTTTCCGTCCGGATGAGCGAGATGAAAAACGCTGAAGGGACAAATATTTGCGAGGGCATTGCAATGACATATATGCTTAGAGTCAGCGGCGTTACTCTATATGACTCTACAGCTCACACATAAGCGATCGACGTAATCTGATAGTGAACATTTTAGAATCTGAGTTTGTATCTTATTCCCACGTTTTATGATGCCAACGGTATCAAAATCTATGACACTCATTTCCATCGATTTGTCTCTCCGTCGGTGTATCTCGCTATTATATACTCTGTAGTGATACTTTTCTAATTGTCAATCTGTATATTGATGGCAGTGCCAAAAGCAAAAAAAGAACTGTTACAACTTTCTGGAATTCTTTTTTATGTACGTCGAGCTACTGATCTTTTTCGAATAATGTCAAGATAACTCACTCGACAAAGTTCTGAATAGTGTCAAAATTCATTTCTGAATGTCTCTGGAGTCTCTTACAAATAATCTTTTTTATGTCTTTCAAGCTACTTACTGCATACTTTCAGGCGTACACAAAAAATAAATTTGTAAATTTTTTATGTGTTTTGATCCTTATGCGCAGCCAAAATACTACTAATGTTCTCTGTATATATATATTTTGAAACTGGATTCATTCCAATTTGTGCGAGATAAAGGAGAAATTTGTTTGAGTTAGATTTTCCTAGTTGAAGACTTGCCCGCAACCCGATAATACGAAACAATGCTTCTAAATGAAATCTCTCAAAAAATAAACGTTATTTTATGGTTTTACTCTGCCCTAAATCGTGCACCAATTCTGGAAGTATTTCTCTATAATAAAGACTTTTCAGCTGTATGAAAAAATAATTTTTAAGTATATTACTTTTTTAATGCAAGCAAAATAATCAACTTTTCTCTGCAGTATTTTTGTACGCATAATATATTTAATCAAAAAATTAATTAAATAACTGTGGTCACCATGGCATCAACTGATAACTGGAGACACAACATTAATAAATTACATAGCTTGAGAATATCTGCAGGGGCAGTCGAAACGTTAATAAACTTTATAATTTATGAATCATAACAAGGAGTAATCAACATTTCAGTCTGGAACGTCGTTTTCTATCTTGTGCAACTATATCATGCAGGTCAGGTGAAGGTGGGTTTGTTGTGAAGCGTTTCGCTCTTAATCTTTAAAACATAGGTACACTATTAATTTTAACTGATGACACTGAGATCATTTCGTTAGTGGATGCCAGGATGATGCATTTACTCTATCCAAAAATTGGAGAATAATAATCTCATAACTTGTATGTGCCCTTAACACTGAAAGCTACGCCACTGCACAAATTGGCAATTTTGATCTGTTAGCAGTGACATCACCAGTAATGACTTTTGGATAAAAATCGTATTGTACCCTTTGATCTGCCAAGCTAATGAGCGACAAAACAAACATAGTGAAATTAATTATGGATATGGACGTTTCTGCGGAACAACGAATGTGGTAGTTCATTTGAACGAGGGTTTTGATGATACAAAGGAAACTGTTTTGATGATATTCCATGTACGGCAATTAGAATTTACTCCATCAGTAAATATACTATCACTATTTTCAAACGATTTAGTTTCAATCTGTTGGGAGTCGTCAGTGCGATTGCAGTTACAATTATTCAATCATGAAATGATCAGCTGGTATTGGCTAATAGACAAATACAGGCCACAGGATAGAGCAAAGTATTAAATTTTTTTCAACATACTTATTATTTCCAAAATTCTCTTCAAGTTTGACCAATGATTAAAGAAAATGATCAAAGTCTTCAATAAACAGATGTGAAATACTAAATCAATCTACTTTACGTAATTTTTTTTGAGAGACAAAATAGTATGTGTGTGTGTGTTCTCTATCTAGTTATAACGCTGTAATCTTTTGTGGTAGCAGTTGCAAAAACAGCAACGGAACAAATCAGCACCCTTCAGAAAACCTTAAGCACGTATTAAAATGCCCTGCAGCCTGTAAAAAATTGAGTGATTGTTTGTTCCAAATTATCTATCATACAGATTAAAAGAATGTGTAATTAACACACAGTTTCACAAATAAAACTCTATCTTTCAGTGACGCGTTTCGATGTATATTTAAATCTTCGTCGGACTGTCAAATTTGATTGCTAACAAGGCTACCCAGATTACTCGCCAACCTACACTCAAGTTTTATAATGTTTTGGGAGCATGTCTTTAAATATTTCCAATATTTTTATGACAGTATTTTACCAGCAGCGAACATAATTTATTTATCAAGTAGGTGTAAACTCTAAATGATTATATTTGGAAGAATGAATGGAGTTGCTGCTCTTTGTTAATAACATTTATGTAAACGTTCTTTTCTGCTAATACTTCAATGGATACCACTTCCTGGCTACTGTATATCTTATCTCCCACTGCAAGCTACACATAAACCATCCATCGGAGGAGATATCCGTTCGGTGGGTGTTTCTATGGACAGCTGGCTGACTGGTACGCCATCGCCGTATGCCGACAGAGCTTCTGAGGAATTCCTGAAACCGAACCGTCCATATATGGAAGCGATTACGGGTATGCCGGCGAAAAAGCCATGAAAAAATACTCGATGCTTTATGGTAATAGAACACTTTGTATTGTAAAATATGGCATGAATAAGGATGCGGCAGCGGCAGGACGTATTGTCCTGTAAAAACCGGATAACGTCTCGGATATTGGTTCTACCTTTTATAGGAGGCACTTCAGCTGGCCACTACTACTATATGGAAATGAATTGTCTTCGAAGAGATACGCGCTTAGGCTACGCTGTTCTTGGTGCGCGTGACGCTTATACCAGGGCTGGATCTGCCAAGTATTTAGAGGGTTAGACATACCTTTTGGATACTTTCCAACAAATATTCAATGTTAGTTTTGTCTATTTTCTACTTCCAGGCTAGACACAGGCCCAACTGGGACTGGTCAAATTTTCTTCTGTTTGACATTATTTTCACCAAAGTGGGAATAGAATCAAGCTAATTTAGAAGTCAAAAATAGGTGTGACTAGTTTTTGTGGATATACAGAAAATATTAATTTTGGTGCTCAATGCCCAAAATCTACTTAAATAAAACCTTGCAATTAAATAAGAACTAGAATGTGATTGACATTAGGTAACAGAATATTGTTCATAGTTTATCTATTTCTAAGCTATGAAATGTATATGCAAAGGCCGTTCATATTCCAACATCAGCGATCAGGTGCTGATAAACCTATAAACAGCATAATGCGCTCTTACCTGATATACCATTGTTATTCCAACAAACCAAATTTCGGTTACGCATTTTTTTGTAAATATTAGACACGTCACTGACAGAAAAGAAGTGCGTTCTGAAAGATGAGCGTATACATTAATCATTAAAATAGTTATAACATCATAATGTATGACCTTGAATATTATGATTCAGGTTCCAGTGCAAGGGTTTCAGAATTTGAAGTCTAAAACACTCCAAACACCAAATTAAGGTAGCGATTCCTATTTCACGGAAAAATAAGATGTGGATATTTTCACTGTCAAGTTATTTTCATAGGCGAGTCATTAACAGTGTTATACGAAGAATGTAGAATTACGGCTTAATTTGGTTTGGTTACGGTAAAGAGAGGAGAGGGATGTCACACGTATTGGGCAGATGTCCAACGGGTATCTGTCAATGCTTCAAGCCAGTCCAGGTGGTAGGGCCTTAACTTCATAAGATGACAATGGACAGCGCCACCATGCGCGATCATTGGGGATGAATCCTATCCAACTGTGTCTCACGTATTTCTTAAGGGATAATATAATATAATTAGAAACCGATTTTTGCACAGAAAGAAATTAGGGAAAGTTTATCCAAGAGAAAATGTAAAGGTATATTATACAAAGGTCTGCTAAAATTAAATACAAAGTTTCTTCAATGGAGTAGGAAATGATATCGTACTAATTGAAATGATATATTCAAAATGTTCGTGTCCGTAATCTTGAGTTATCGAACGACGGATAACATTGAAAATTTACACCTACGCAGTATTTTCAAGCGACACAATGTCTTGTACGTGCCATAAATAATAATTTGTCTTTTCTGTCCTTTTGGAAAGATAAACTACTTAGAAATAAATTTATAATAACTTATTTGGGTAGCTTGAGAGCATGGTTAGAAGGAATATGGAAACATAAGCCTAATGATCATAATTATTCATAGAGATGCATGCATTTCTTTACTTTGTTTGAATTATATCAATATTTGAGTGAATGTTCGAAAATCTGCACTAATCAAGAAGTAATTCGCCAAATACCTTTTGTATACTCAGATGTAGATATAGCATTCTGAAGGCTGTCCCAATATCATGTTGCAACGCTTTAATCTGATGTTTACTGTGAATTTGTAATTCAGTGGTCACTTCTGGTTAATTTAGATTTTGCGGATATTTGTGAAAATACCATATCAAATCCCATAATAGCAATTCAAATACTCGTAACATGTTTTCCATCTCCAAACATACGATAAAAAAATTAAAGTCGTGGAATACAGTAGAATATGTGCATCTTACCCTCAAGATCTTTGGGCTTCCTCTTTCTAGGCCGTCCTTTTTGTCTAGGCGTTGATGGTGCTCCGTTGAAAAAGGGCGGAACCTTCGCTACGGCCTCAGGAGGCGGAATCACAGGCCCTGGATGGGCAGGTCGAAACTCACCCCCCGCCCCGAAAGGGGGCGGAACGTAGTGGTGGTGGGGCGGGGGCACTCCAGATGGAGGAAACGCGGGCATTTCGAAATGCAACCGACAGAGGACGCTGCTGTCGCGCATGCCAAACTGATCGCCCTTGGTGAGCAAAGCATTGCAGGCTTCACAGGAAAAGCAGTGTACGTGGAAGACCAAGTGCTTAGCACGCATCACTAGTTCTGAAGATAGGATGGTCGCCTGGCAGCGGGCGCATCGTTTCATGCCGAATAACCTGGAAAGAAACAAACTATATAAGACTTACATAGATTTTACTGGAAACCACCTACAAATGAATAAATATTTTACTGACATTTCTGCAGTCTTCCTCAAAGTACAAAATTTATTGAATTAGATTCTGAAACTATAATAACATCAATATTATACATAGCTTCCAGGGTTACAACTTTGTTTTCAAACAAGACCTTAAAAGTAACTAACATGGAAGGCTAGAATATAGATGATTAATTTGCATTGTTGCAAATATATACCAAAAAAGGGAGGTTACCCTACAAGGGATCCGGTAGTTCCGGTTTTGTGAGATGCTCTTTAAGTCGATGGGGTGATGAAATATCCAAGTTTTTATTAATCGCCCCACCTCTGTGCTTCCTCCGCCATCTTGGATAAACTGATTCGTATATAACTTCTTTTCAGTGCGTTTTATCGTAAAATACGCAATACGAAACTGTATAGCGGATAAATTTTTTACACAATTAAGTCATAATTTTTTATTAAGATCACTGGTAGTGAATTTATGCAACAGAAAATGTCAAATAAAGACTGAGAAAGACATTAAAAATTATGTTGTACAAATCAGCGAGTGATAAAATGTAATCTAAGCAGAAAAATCGGATGCCCAGTAAGGAAGGATCTTTCATCGGTGAATGGCAGTGCTGTTGGCCATTGTTGGAAATACCTGTCACTTATTCCCATCGCCCTGTTTGTCGTCCTTTGGCGTTTTGGTCCATAATTTATAGAATCACTGCATGATGGCATTTGGGAGGTGTATGGTGTAGCCATGAATAGACAATTTTGAATTGGCTCTTCCATGGATTAGTGTTGATATATCTGGAATCTAAAGATCCGTGTACAATGTTGGTTGGATACATATCATGGTGCGTCCAAAATGGTTAGGAGGATTTTTTCTTCATAATACATTTCAAAACTATTAACCTTTTCAGACAACGCATTTAAAATTAGCTATGAGAAGTGAAATCTCTGAAATTTGTCACTTAACATCCAAAAATTAGCATACATAATGATTTCAGCGTCGCCATTAACTCGTATACAATATTTTCCATGAATGACAATTTCTCTTGGGGCATCAGCAAACTTGCACCTATCGACGGGTAGTAGCATTTGAATAACAAGCTTCATAGGTGTGTAAACAAATAGAGCTTTAGAAATAAGCAAGAACCATTACAAGTTCCTGTATCTGAAACACATATTGAGTGTGTTGATTTCATGTCAAAACGTACTTTTAACATGCACAAGCCAACAAGTTCTTCGTAAATGGTAGCCGGTAAACCATTGCGAATGTTCCACTTACAATTTCAATGCAAATTTCCTATCGGCAGGCTCAGCACTTTCTTGATAAGAGCAATCTGGTTTGGTAGAAAAATATTGTTTACGGTTACCGGCCTCTATTAATATGTTTGCTTCTCGAAAAATTCGTTTTATATATCTCGCGGAGGAATTAAATTTATATAGGCAATTTCTGTTACAGTTTTCTCTATAAACATGCCATACTCAACTCTATATCTCCTTTGAGTACGTAAGGATGCATAAAATGTGGTTCAAGTATATATATACTTTGCATATTTATGAAACAAGATGTTTCTATCATCAAGGTGCTCCGTAGATTTTTCTTCACGGGACCCATCGTACAAAGACAAGTTTGTTATAAACAAAATGACAGCAACAAAATGGTGAATGAGTCTACAAAACATCTTGAGAGAACCATATGAAAACAAATGTTATCCAAATCGCATTCATTTTTGGGATACTTGTTTCCACTTGATTGTCTCCGCTATTTTGTTATCCACAACTACCATAGTAGATTTATGGTCAGTGACTTTAAAAATCCATGATTCCAGCTTACATCTGGAGCAGTTAATTAATTTTGAATCATGACATTGTATTGTTTGAAGGGGATTTTTCTTAAACTATAAACTCGACCACCGAAGATCATAGAGCGTTATTTTTTGTTATAATCCGTTGCTTTAATATAATAAATTAGGTATATCTCGGATAGGTATCTTAGTTCATAAACAAACGATGAGTTTCGAAAAAACTATTGTCTATAAGCTACAAGCTTACTTTAACTTGGGATTTTGCCTAAATTCTCTTGAGTTTCTTATTCTGATATCTGCATAGCTCTATAATGTATAATTATTCTTATTTTGTACTATGGAAAAAGGTGGCAAGACAGCCGAAACATTAGTAAACTTCGTAGTTATACGTGATGAATGATTGATAATATCGTAGGATCACTTCTACCAGTTAACAAACATTTCCCTTTGTCTGTAAGTCAAACAACAAAAGGCAAAACACGGACAGGCATCGATGGACAGAATTGAGGGAGTACTACGCCCTATTAAAACCGCAAATAACATAAATTAAACAAACCAGCAAGTAACACGGTTCCAAAATAATTGTGGGTAATAAATGCACCTCCATCTGTTAACGCGACTAATTACCTGCCCACGGCTCTCTTGGTCTTCGGCGCACTTTTAGTTCAGTTCAATTAGGCGACTCGATGAAAAAACACGCCTTGTTAGCTATAATCAATCGATGTTTAAATATTAAAATTTTGTAAATAAAAACCAACGTCGTATACGTTTTGGCTGTCCGACTACCATTTTCAAGAAGGAAGATAATATTTCCGCCCCACAGCATGGTATGCTATACCGACGTATCTCGCTCAAAGGAGATAGGATCCATTGATGCGGGAATGTGCCTGGAAGGTCGAGGCGTGTAGGGATTCCTAGCGCTGAGAACCCACACGTCAGTTTTTCAGGCGGAGATATTTGCCATCCTAATCGCAAATTCAGCAAAAGTACAACAGTGCACAGAGCAGGACATCTATATAATTCTGCTCAGATAGTCAGGCAGCTTTGAGAGCGGTAGCATGTCCTAGCATCAGATCACCACTGGTCCAGGAATGCAGAGACGTCCTCGAACGCTCAGCCCAATCCAAGAACCTGACCCTCACGTGGGGGCCTGGTCACAGCGAGGTGCCAGGTAACGAAATAGCAGACTGCCTGGCGAGGATGAGAGCAAGGGGCACATGCAATGAGCCCGAACCCTTGCTGGGCAGAGGACAAGTCAATAATGCCGTAGATGCTTGGGCGAATAACGAACTTGCGAAACCATGGTTGGACAGAGATTACTGCAGGCAGTCTAAGAGGTTCATAGCAGGCCCCAACAAACGTAGGGAGCTATCACTATTAAACCGGAGAAGAGATTCACTCCACTTGTTAGTAGGGTTGCTCACAGGTCACTGCAGATTGAACAGGCACCTGACACTCACAGGAGTGATCAAAGACCCAATCTGTCAAAAGTGCTGGGAGGAGGACGATAACTCCTTCAACTTCCTGGGAGGGTGTGCCGTATACAGTGGCCTTAGGGTCTCAGCACAGTAGAATTTGACAGGGAAGAGTGCTATTTAGTGGAATGGTCGGACATCATGACCTTTATTAAGCAGTCTGGAAGGACCGACACTAAGGAACTACCATGTCGGTGTTAGTTCTAGTGATGGCCTTCGGGGTCAGCGATAAGGGCCAAAGGTAGTCTACTTGCCAGGCTTTGCCTCCCCATTACTGCTACTACTACTGCTACTACCATTTTCAAGCTACGGAACGTAAAAGATCAAATTGACGTTGATATAAATTTAACAACTTTTCATGTAGATTGTAGATGCTCTTGCTTGGTGAAACTCTGTGTAATTACACAATGTTTTATCTACATTAACATCTACTGCTTTCAGGTCAGCATTACAGCCACAGGCAGCAGCGTTGTTGATATAGGACGTATCGCCACTATCACGGAATGATAATAATGCCCGCGTACTAAAACAACCTTCTATAAAGGAAAAAATCAACTTTACTAACGTTCGGGTACAATAGCAGCCTTTATCAAAGTACATAAAGTCCTACTACAACTTTAAATTGACATTGACACCAATTTATCAAATGCTTTCAAAGTAAGTTGTAGGTAAATGTTTTCGAGGTCCATGATGTCACTACTATTATGGATTGTATGGATACAGGGTGATGCCATTGCAGCTAACATAATCATATGCACCAATTTCATTAACATTTAGTGTAGACAAATAGCTTCCATTAGACTATTGTCTTCCCTCCGGGTAAGACTCAATAGGGATTTGATTTGTAATGTTGAAGCATCCGAAATGAATAATACCTATTTCGCCACTCCTGAGCAGAACAAGAGACCAATGCAACACAAAACGATGTAAAGTTGGGAAAAACTCTTTCGGTCCTCTGAAGGCTATGGACGTTTAACTGATTATTTTTTTAATCATATTCAACCAGGGTGATTTATAGGGTACGGAATTGCACTTTTGTAGATATAGATTGTTATTCCTTTTCTGTGGTATTGGGACTGATGCATCTACTCTGTGTTCTATTTGTTGAACATACCGAGTGAGTTTTTTTTGTTTTATGTAAATTGTATTCCCTTTGATTTGACAATTGATTGGTCATGAATCACATCTTGACGTTCAACACATTCAAAATCTTATGGTATATTTTATGTTGCTAACAAATGTTCTCAATTATCAGATATTTATGTGCGGTGATGTGCTAGCTATTCATGCAATACTGATGAGTTATTCGTCACTGACGACTCTAAGAATATTAATTTTGATCAGTGTGTACCCATAGCATATCTATGCCAATCTATCAAGATCTATATGTCTACCAAAAATATACGCTATCAATAAAGCACAAAAATAACAACAGATTTTAGTCAGATGTACTATTCCAAGCTACGCTGATATTGTGCTCCTATATATCAGAAAGTCGATAATATAATCTGATATGAGCCCAAAATGGGTTAGGATTGTTCACAGAAACGCTTCTAATTGGACCGTACTATTTATCCTACTCTGGCTCATATCACTAGGCGACCGCCAGAGCGACGAAAGATGTAGTAGGTCCTGTAACAGTTGCTGATTTATCTACAAGCCGACTTGACGCTAAATAAACTCATGGTTATTTACAAATACACAGTTCCTGCCAAAAAATGTTACAGTCGATGATTGGTATATTATGAGACGATTGTGGGACTGCTATTAGATAATTTTGTATTTTGTACATTTTCAATCTATGGACTGCAAAAATATATGAAGTTTTCTTTATTGGTACCATAGCTTTATAATTTCTGTTGATTTTCATTGTTAGGATATACATGTCATCCATGGTTGTGCATAATATTGTGCAATATATAATATAATCATTAGAGGTCGAGGTTTGATAAAAAATGTCTTCCCGGTTATTCCTATGAAGCAAAATGAATATCGCAGCTTTGTAAGCTATTCAAGCTTCAGGCATTCGTTGATCAACAATAAAAACAAAGTTTGCAGGTTTTCACACTGCCAGATTCTAAAAATAATGAAGCATGTAGCAAAGCTACTGTAACGTCTACCTCGCCAAGTAAAATTTCTCGCCATTGGATTATATAAACCGTAACTGTCGTATATCATAAATCAGGGCCACCCCATAAAAACAGAAAGGGCATTATGGTGGCGCGGGCAGGAGGAAACTGCCTCCCTCGGTGTTTTGACAATGAAGTTACAATAATGTTCTCATAGCAATACGTTTATTACCACGTCAAGCTTAATCTCCGTCTGTGCAATTGTTCACGACCAACCAGCGTGAAAAGTGGGCCTTGTTGAGCAGACGCATGAAGTCTGCACTGAAGTTTATGACTGTAGAACAGCAGCGTAACATAAGACGCTTTTCACAGTGTTTAAGAATTGAGAAAATAGTAAAAATTGTGGTAAAATGTTGTTGTTCTGAGCACTTTTAAGCTGCCAAATTAGTGTACTACAATTTTTTGGTGGTATAAATAAAAAAAAAACTCAATTCATTTTTTTTAAATATTATTTAGGTATACTATTTTCAACCCAGTTAAAATTATTATTATTTTACTCATCAGTTCTTAGAAAAATGGGTCGAAAAGTTAGTCAGGAATGGATTTTTCCGAAATTGTGTCCGATTGAGCTGATCTCGTAAAACACAAACGGCTTAAGTTATTTCATGCAAATATCTTATCTTATTATGTAGAACTGAATTTGAAGCAAAATTTATGGAGTTCTGATGTTGCACTTAATAATAATTGCTAGTTTCAAACTTCAGTATGACGGTAAAAAAGGTGGAAAAATCTGACTTCCTTAATAAAAATACTGCCTTCCGTTTCTTAGAACATTCATTCATATCAAATCTACATTTTCACAAACAGCGATTCTTCTACTAGCTTTCACAACAAGGGCAATTACATTTACGTCGGTGGGTCTGAGGGTCTGTCTGTCTCTCTGTCATTTTTGTCAACGCGTAATCTCAGTAATCGATTTTAATGAAATTTGGGGATTTATACGATGTGAGCGCGTAGTATCTTTTGCTGCTGTCTTCTTCGTTGACGGCAATATATAAATAAGCAAAAAAAAATATATATCAGATCTTCTTTTTTATGTTTTGCCTATGCAGCTACTATACACTTTTAATGTACTAGTAAAACAAAATGAGCAAAAAAATGTAGAACTAAGCATAACTTGTTTTTGAGATGTAGTTGTAGTATTCAATTTGTTGGTGTAACACACTTACCTAATGACAAAACATGAGCTCACTAATATCAGAAGGAAAAACCAATGGCAGGACACTATACATAACAGATGATATAGAAAACCTGAAAGAATTCTTAGTAACTTCAATGTAATGGACAATAGCAAAATACTGGAATGTTGTATCATTCATTATGAGTATATCTAGAGAAATAAATATGAGTAAAGATGTACCCATTCAAATTTTGGGACGTACGCCATTGACGAGGTATTGTATGACCGATCGGAAACATATTTGTTGTGATTTAGCCTTTGTGTGTAACCTTGTTCAGGGAATATTTTTGGCATGTTTATCAGCGGGTTGCCTATGGCTTTCTCTTCCAGGGGTTGGATACTTGGATAGAATATTTTGTTTCAGTGGAAGGTGAACTTCGCATTTGTTGCTTGGTACTTCTATTGTGATGTACGAGTACTTGGGATAAAAAAAGTTTATCGATATGTATGATTAATTATGGTAGTAGTTGATTGTGTGCAAAAGTGGAATTAGGAATATTATAACGAGAAATTTGTGGCCAATGGGCTTCGAACCCACAAACTGGTGCATTCTAGGCAGAAACTTTTCCGTTCAGCCTTGGCGAGGCCACCAAGCACAACGGCAAATATGCTATGGAAGGTACCTCCTCCGCGCAATTCTTCCCTCCAATTTTCTAATCTGTACAGCTTGAGTTTGGTGGGGTTTCTTGTTGCCAGTAGCTGATACATATCTTTAATCCAACTTTGCCATGTAAACATCGATGAGCGAAATGCTGTAAACGGCTGCCTTCAGAAGGCTGAATCGTCTAGCAGGAGGTCGTGGGTTCGATTCCTACTGACGACAATTTTTCCTTTCTAATTTTCCTAATTCTTTCTTGTCTCATTTACAAATTGCAATGGATTCTCATGAAAATCTGTCAGGCACTAAATGTAGATGATGCCCTAATAGCACCAATAACTCATGCAATATTGTAACCACTGCACTGAGGGGCTTGATTATGAATGACAGAGGGACAGTCTGCTCCATCGATCAACTAGTAGACTAGCTTTCCTTTCAAACCTCAACAATAATTAGGAGCTTGAGGAAAATATTATCACACAGAGAATTTCAACAGGTTTTATTATAATATTACAGTGCAAAGGAATGATCAGATATGTATCTAAATCAAACCAGAGCTGTTTGAATTGGGCAAATATCAATAAGATACAGCGAACGTATTAGTACATTCAAAAACAACCATCTCTAATGATAGAGTTGGATGTGACTGAAAATATAAATGCCTTATCAGAAAACTGCACGGGAAGAAATCTCAAAATAGAAACATATGTAACTAAGGATATAGTAGAATAAATAAATAAAGGTCAAGCCCCAGTATTTCGGACTGTAGGACAAGCCGCACTTTCAGTGCCGAAAGTCGGACTTGATCTGTTGTGTATTTTTAGAATGAGACGGGCGAGTTTTTGTGACACAGGTAACCCGATAAACCGCTGCTGCCGCCTTACCAAAATAAAAGTATCTGGTCGTGGATTATTTAAAGTATCATTGCACTTTCTCACGCCTGACAGCATCCCGTTTCTCTTCTTGCTTGATAGAGCGGACGTCGTACATTTCAATGGTCTAGATGCGTAACGAGGGGAGAATCGGAAATTGCGATACTGGTTATATTGATAAAAGACCATTAGATGCGAAAAGAATAAATTTAGTTTTTGTAATTTCGCTCTGAATTGGATTATATCCACACAAGTTAAATATGATAATTTCTACAAATTTAAAAGATATACTCACGACAAGAACATCTGATCTTACTCTAAGACAATTTACTTAATAAGAAAATTATCATCAATTTAACCGAGTAAAGTATATTTCCGAATTCAATACCCATTCTAAAGAATTATACTCAAAAGAAAAATATAATTTTCTTCACAAGGAAGCTTTCGATGCTCCGTTTATTTCAGTCAAACATATGAACATCTTGCGATCCCCTCCAAGTAATTCATTTACTCGTTCGATATCGCCATATTCATCAACGGCAATTCAGCGCTACGCATGACTGTGTCTGTTTCCCCGCCCGATAGTTACTATTAGATTTAATTTTCATCAACCACCTCTCAGGATGAATGTCCTGTAAAAAAGTTGGGGTTGTGACTATTGTGAGGAACCCATACAAGTGTACAGGTGTTGATGTGATATGAATGATATGTGAGTTGTCAATAAGTTTTATTCCAAATGGTGGACATATATCTTTTGGCTCAATTACAGGTAATAATAGGTAAGAGAGAAGTCACATTGCTACAGTTTTGATAATTTTTTTATTCTTCTTTTTAAGGTCAAGGCACCAAGAGTAGTTTTGATAACAGCTCATCAAAATTACAGAATGCTATTACCGATAATAGATTATATCATGAAGCAGAATTATTTGATCATGAAATGCTTCTGTTAACACTATATTCTAGGTTAGATTTTCCCTGGTTTGTGATAAGATTATGATATGCTCAATTTGAGGTTTTGGTATACTCACTTCTTATATTTTGCCAGGTTTCAGTTGAATATATTTACTTGAATGCACTATATATGATCAGAAATACAGTATTTTGACTTTAAGATTATTATAGCTTTGTAGCTTTGCGCATGGTATACTTGAATGGAAGCACATGTTCTTGGTCTGAGAATTTATGTTTATGTGTGTAGAAGTTTCATTTAATGTTAATTATCGTCCATCTGATAACAATGAAAAAACGTCGTACTGTTTTCAATCTTATTGTGTATGTGATTATCTCATTTTCCGCTAATATTGACTTTGTCTCAAAATGCCTCTTTCGTTAGAGTTGCGCTGTTTACATCTCGGACATATTTACATCTACATAACCTAGAACTTAACGTTATTGTTAAATTTTGTTCAGAGAACTGCTACGTTTGGTTGAAACAACTTCTCCCATTTGTACTGACCAAAATGTTTCTAGGTCTGGCCTTTACTTTGAAGAGTTGAACAAATTCTGCCAAATGCCTGGCACCCTTGAGTTCCTCGTCGACTGAAAATAGACCGCAGTCTGCATGTGGCTTGTCCACTGTCAAACGCGACGAAAATAGCTCGTCAGAAATTTGAGCGTCGCTTTCCACGCTTCCACTGCGCTAATGATCCACTTCCTGATACCACAGATTGTATTCTTTCGTAAACAGTGTCATCGGTTAAGTGGTGCATTTGCCGATGGAAAAGCGAATTCTGTTCCATACAAAATTTATATCATGTACGAATATGCAAGGAAGGTGCTGTGATTACAAAGAATATCGAGCAATGATTATTTAGACGTTATATGGAAAGCAGGAAGACAGTTATTTCCGTTGGTTAGTTCATCTGTCTAAGTCACATTTTGATGTGCTTGTTTAAATCCATGACTTGTCCCAGATGCAGTTCTCCATTACCCAAGTGCAGGCTTTTGATTTTGAAAGATGCCATGAGGAATTTGGAATCAGATCTTGAACACAATTTTTTATTCATGCATTCATGCAAATTTATAGTCTATACGCATCTCGAAAGTGACCATACGCAGCGGTATTCAGATAGGCGATTAACGATAAAAACATGTATTCTGTCGATTTCCTATTGAGATGCTTTAAAAATGCTGCGAAACTAAATAAATGTCCCCTTCAAAATTTACATATACGCTTACGTGTACATTTACAAGTGTCTGCTACAATTTACACGATCTCACCGTTACTATTACAATCATGGGCGGAGCAGCTTATGAAAAGGTACACTTCCCTCAAACTAAAATAAATAGGCAGTAAGCACTATTTCAATCTATACTAAGCTTCATACCGGTAGTACGTGTTTCTTTCCCTTTGTTTTCAAGTTTGTATATATTTTTTGTTAATGTATATATCTCAGTAAATAATAATACCAACTGTCTTCATTGCCTATTATCATGGTTAATTATAACCATTATTCCTAGCACGTAGGCCATGGCTCCCGCCTCTACCTGATTTGCCTTTCCCCAACCCACGTTGCAGTTGGAGCCTGACCATTGTTGCCTCAACATGTTCTGAATCAGAATTCCAAAAGTTTCCACAAGAAACTCAGCAAACAAGTATTTAGTTTCATCATCTGGTCTTTGTATTTTCCGGAATATGTACCAATCCACCATCTTTATACATATTTGAAGCCGTTCCTCATACAGGCTGAAGATACACTTTTCCTTTATGAAAATGGAAAAAGATTCTGTCTACCCGAATTGCTGTGAGGAGGACGAAAGTTTATTCCATTTCCTAGGCATATGGTGTGTATATTGCAAATTAAGGGACAATATATTCGGCTAACGGAAGTCGACTTAGTGGAATGATGAGATATTGAGGAGCCGCCATGTTAGTTTTAGCGTTGGTTCACGTCAGCAAAAAGGGCCTTTGCATACACACCATTCCTACTTCTTCTGACTTTCTATGCTCCGGAATAAGTACAAATTCTGCCTTCATACGTCTCTTCGGAAATGTTTTTAAGCAGTCATTTCCAACGGCCAGTCGATTCCCTTACACCGCGTTCGATATGACTGGAATTATCCTGGATCTTACGAACGTAACTCAAACCAGTACCGCCTGTGTTCGTGCGTACACCTCAGCATCATTTCATCTCTACTCAGGATCGGGAATCTAATTCAGATTGACATGTAGCGCGTCGGCCCACAGAACGCCAGTTAACTCAGACAAGTTATGGTGGTGCCTATGCAAATGAGACCACTCGATTCCGATGACCGTGTCAATGGTTATACGCCATCTAAAGTCTCCAACGTACGACCACGTCATGGTGTGTTTTCGACTGTAAATTTTATGGGAATGGGTCATATATGCTGGACAAGGAAATACCGTTCCGAATGTTTATCTTGACGGCATGAGGTTTGTTCTGGTTGTATCACTACAACTACGATACTACGAAAGCTTCACCTAATGCCTTTGTGGCTTCCAGAATATTTGGATTAGTCTAAAGTGATCAATGATGATATCAATAAAACTCATATCATTCATTTCCTTCGGACAGCCTATTTGTCGGTCTGTCTACTAACATCTTTGTCAACGCACAATCTAGTTAACTACTGATTTTCGAAGGCGGGACCAAAAATTCATCAGAACCTCTCCAAATTAAATTATTTGTTTTTTTCGACCATTTCAAACAGTCACAATATTATTGGGCGTTCAAACGTATTTAAACCTCTATTTATCTCATGATAAAGTTCTTAACCAAGCAAGTGAAATCAATTAAGACCTGTTACGAAAAAAATACTTCCAAGATCTTGCTTCTACTAGTAAACATTACATTATATTTCATGTGTTTCTTGATTGTTTGTTTATTTATCTTAAAAAATATTGAGGAGTTTATACCCGCTGCAATTGTACTAAAATAAATTCCAGCTAACCATGCATCAATAGACAGGCAAATTCAACTTGTGCTTTTATTGAAAGAAAAAGTAAAGATACAGATACGCAGATAAACATTTCTAGCACCATAGAATGTGTTGATATGAGAACCAGGATAAACCATACCGTTGGTAATTACCAAAAAGTTTCTTTTACATTATTGTTGAGTATATTCTGGTAGTTTTTCCATTTTTGCCAATTACTCTGCTACCAATGTATCATCATTCAGCATGTTTCAGTCATACCTGCTGGAATATATCACCACGACAAAAATTGAACCAGCGGCTGCTGAGCTCATGCTGCTAGAACAAGGAATAGATTGATAGACAGACAAACAGATAGATACATATCTGGAATTCTAAGATGATCGTGGTGGTTATCCAGCTTATGCGTAGAAATCATATGCGACATATGCTTATTGTACTCATACAGTATCTGTGGAGGAACGAACAGAGATACATAAAGCGATAGTTATCCATTTCTGGTTCAGCAACATTCACAAATTTTTTCATTCACAAATAACTCTGGGGTGTCGTTGAATTTATCATGTTGCGTCGAAAAGCAAGCCCTAATGAGCATACCATATTTTTCAACATACCTTTTTCATCTGTCATATTATAGAATGCCGCCAGTAGTACCTCCCTCGGCTGTCTACTAAAGCGGCTACCAATCTATCGTCGCCTTGCTAATAATCTACACCGTATCTTTCGTCCAACCTAATAAGAGTTACGGAGCAATATCTTCAGAGGAGCATTTGGTAAGTGTGAAATAAAGATATGTAGATTTATTAATATCTTGTTACATTAAATACGTGATGGCATCATGTATGACTACTATGGCGTGTCACCAAGTGTATGAGAGAATGAAGCCGCAGAAAACGCACAAGCAACTAGAAAAAATGACGCCAGCTTATGAGGTAGAACCAATAATTTCAGAACGCAATAGCAAGATGGACGGAGAAGATGTTGATGAAACTCCTAATATGGTGCAAGAAAATATTGACAGTTGCGATTCGGAAGATATGCGAATTGGCCAAGCGTGCTAAACTCGATTGTCGAGAGACAACATCAGCCAACTCTAGTTTTCGTCCAAATTGGAAAATAACAGAAGAGTCTTATGAAATATTTTTTTTGTTTTTTGATAATGAAGTGATTGAGAGTAATTTAAATTTTTTTCCATTATTAAGCATCTCAGAACAATCGTCATGACAATGGAATGACAGAATCACGTTAATCACAAGCTTTGTTGGAAATTAGATTTTTTTGAGTTTCGGCCAAAGATGCGTATAGGCATTTGTTGTTAAAACTATCAGTAATATATTTTTTTACTTAAAACTCTCCGTGATTTGTGTATTATAAACAAGATTCAATAAACGTTTCTTCAAATTCCTGGCTTTTCACTTGCTTGGCCGTTAATGGGTTAACTTATAGTCCTTGTCACAGTCTTTTTCACATATTACCACAGCTCCTTGCTGAAGTACCCGATACGCACATAAATAATAGAGATTTTCTTTTATACTCCATCCCACGTAATTTTGGATTCGTCTTACAAATACCTGGGAAATGTTCAGGAGCCTTCGAAACGTCCAAAAATAAAGTTGCTGCTTTAATTTTTTCTTCCTTTGCACAACACCCCCCCGACTGCGCCGCCTTTCAAAACCTACCAAAGTTTCCCGTCCTTGCCACAGTGTTGACCTAGTGTCAGAATTTAATCAAAATCCGAAAAATAGTGACATGGTTTTTAGTGATGCCATTCAACGTCAAAAGATCACATCTCAAATCCGAAATTTTCCGCGATTACAATACCCATAGCCTATAGGCGTGGGAAGTGAAATTACAGCAACCATCGTGGATGAGAGTCCACGATCAACCTTCCACGGACTCACGTTTTTGTCGCAATATCTCTGATAAATATTTATGCCGCCGCGGTTACATTCACTTAGGACATGCATGTGCATCTAGATATAGACGTAGAACTAAAATAAGAATATCGCCGATAACATATAAACGCAACGAAAACAAAAAAGTGGGTAGAAAGTAGAGCAATAACTATATCAAAAACCAGGTTTCATGGTTGCACTCAACCGCACCACATAAATAATAATATATGAATATTCAGCAGTTGCAGTGCTCAAGCGCGTCCAAGGATTTTACAAACCTTTGTGGAATAAAACGTAAAACGTAAAAAATACTAATGGTTATGCAATGATAAAGCATGTAAGTAGTCTGGCTAATGGATGATTATCGGATGTTATGTTTTAAAGAATTTTGATTAGGCTTCAACTGAGCTTTTGTTACTTATACTTTATGACTGGTTTATTTTCAATATATAGATATCTCGGTAATATCTATACATAATCCCTATGTCAGGAAATCACTTTTCATGTCTACTCTCTCCGCAAAAAGGAGCTGCAAGAATTAATGAGGACGTATATCTACATACGGAGACGGCAGATACATTTGTATGATAAAAGTTTTTCATTTAGTATGCAAGCTGACTGATTTTTAACTTACGTTAATACACATTGGTATCTACTGCATGAGGAGTGATATCCAGTAACTTGATTCAGTACATCCAGCGCATTGCGACTGGGAACGGCTACCGACTCATCCTTGAATGAGTCTCGGCATTTCCTTAACTGAATATTGAATCTCCTTCTCTTCCTGCATAAATTGGAAACGATGTTAACTAAGGACTATGTACTACAATATTGATATTGCTTATGTTTTTCCTGTTATCTCTTCGCTGTGATCACAGTAGTATTCACTTGAAATGAAATTTTATTTACAAATCATAAGTTTTTCATAGAAAAGGAAGTGCGTTTCATGAGCGCTGCGAGAAGATAAAAGTCTATTCACATTGACCTTAAAGCAATCGGGGAACAACGTCCCCAGTAGACCATTGCAAAGCGTTTTCCGAAAGAACGACTTTTGGATGATGCTCGCTCTAGGCGTTGTTGGTGACTCATAGTGATTTTACAAACATATTATATTGATAATATTTGTGTCGCAAAGACTGATATATCCTTTCTGTTCTATATTTCAACCTCTCCAATCTCCACCTTAATGTATTTGAATAATCAAAAACCTTTTCCATGAGTAGAAACTAAGCTTGTGTTTTTTTTAATGACTCCAACGTCGTTGGCCTGATTATTTACCTAGACTTAGAGATCTGGTGTCAAAATTTCATTACAACCAGAAGAGTTACTATGTTACAAAGTAGGTAGGGTTGATAAAAAATTCGGAGTAGAATGGTGACAGGACTTTTCGAAGGTGAAAGCAAAATACCAAGATTTTGATTAAGATTCACCACGATCAAATGCTCACAGATTATAGAAAATATTATATCACCACCACCATTCACGTTCCCTAATTGATCCTGATATGCTTCCTTTTACTACGTAAGAGCATTGTTGAGCACATATATTTATTTATTCCTTTCCCCATTAAAAGAGCCCGTAAGCAACCTGAAAAGCCTGATTTACTCTTGAATTTTTTGTTCACCCTTGTGTCTTATTTTTCAGAGGGTTGAGTACAAGCACCAGATGTTAAAAAAAATAGAGGAGCAAGTTTTTGGGACGGACGTCAAAAATTGAGATGGCAGAGAGTTCCAAAGGCTGGACACAAGTATGAAGGAGTGACTTTAGTGATCACTTTTTGAGATATTACGTGACTCAATTGGCTTTGTGTGTGTGTTATTCCCCCCGTTATTCTAGTTAAATGACCTAAGGGTGGTACCTCGTTGAAATATTTGTAGTGAAGTGAGAAGTAAGAGAGATAATTGCGATAAACTTGACTATATTCATTACATTTGAGTACATTCCAAGAAAATGAATAATGTTTTATACAAGACAAGCTAAGCATCTTTCTTGTTTATCTTCAAAGTAAATTGTAGCGCTACACTTTGATCAACTGCATAACAGTCATAATTCAGTCTCATGCTCAAGATCCGTATCAAAATGCCCGGAAGCACTTAGCAATAAAAATGTTAATGAATTAAACATCTTTGGAATGGCACAGCATGTTCAGCATAAAAAATATTTTGGCAAAATTAGCACTTCATACTTTTAGTGAGAAGAATAGAATTATGGTTATTTCCGGAACCATTAGCATCGCCTAATAAATCTATCCTAGATGTCATATTCTGTGCTCACCTCAGGCGTCCAGGAAATTTATGTCTGCTCTAATTATGGAATTCGTATTGTAAAATATCAAGCAAGATCTCATATATACACTGTACGAAAAAAAGGCAATCATTCGAACAATTTTGTCTTCAAGCAACCATATCTAATTAAAATTTTACTTACTCCGCGTCAAAACAAACAAGGTCGCTCGGCCCTCAAATTTCCAGCTTTCTTATGCTTTTCTAGTAATTTATGGCCTATTGGGTGATAAGAACATGATAATTTCGCGATCGAGCTACCCAGTTTGTTTTGAAGCGGCATAAATTGAACCTGAATGCTATATTGATAATTCAAGACCACCAAATCGAAGTGCTTATAATTATACAGTGGCATGATAGAGAGTATTTTAGTAGAAGTACTTTCAAAAGTGGTTCTGATATATCTGAAGGTTCCTACACAAAGTTTGATTGTTTCAACAATTAATGGGTATTTTTGAGACCTGATTCAGCAAATGTATCTTTTCGATACGTTTTAGATGCTCTTACTTCACTTAAGACCACAAATTTTTCGTTGAAAAGTCTCGGCTGTTAGAAGACTTATTTATGGTCTTTGATAACTCAGGCATTATAGACAGAAGTTTTATTTGACATCAAAGAAACTATTACGTGAAGATTTTCATCTGCAGAATCTAAGAAACAAGTGCGACAACTGTACTTCCAGCTCATTTTTAAGAAAACTGCGAGATCACAGCATTTGGATCAATTTTTCGCACCCCAAATATATTTTCGTACTATTGCAATATTTAAAATATCAATGGTGAATTATATCAATAACTATTATATGGAATATTACGAACTTTTTTATCTTTTTGCACCATAACTAATCAGCCCTTAAATTGTGAGGAATTCTGCCCAATTACACCTGCTCTTTAATGAACTGATTTTAATTTTTTATGATCCCTGTTGCAAAAACCATCAGTTTAGTTTAGTTACCCTAACAACCCTGCCCTTATACTAGCTAGCAAAACAAACTTGGCACGTTTTTCAAAACAGGTGTTGATGGTAAAAACATAGCTGAGTAGTAATTAAAGATTACTAAACCATAACTACTAACACGAAAATTACATTTGATAAATATCGCACATTTTCTTATTAATTTTAACATTTCTGGTAAAAGCGATTTCATCTAGCTGGAAATACTTCTTGCCTAGTATTCTACAAAATAATTATTCTAATTTTAAATGATGTAACAGAAATACTATGCATTAGCATAAATTATTCTGCGTTACTGTTTCTGCTGCTAAATATGTATAAATATTATTTAAAAAAAGATGGCATGCATGTGCGTTGTTGCGTATTTATCTTCTAAATGATATGAATATTTATGAATTGGAATTTATACACAACCATTTGTCGCTGTACAAAAATAGGATTCGAGAAGATGGCATTTGCTGTATTTTTTAATAAAAATAACAAACCTGACACTAAGATTTTGATTACACCTGCCTTATTAGATATATATATATATATATATGCAAACCAATTAAACCGGCAATTTTGAGCGCCAAATTGAAAAACAAGTAAGGACCATTTCGTGTAAAGTGGCAGCTGATAAATAGCCACAAAATGTCGGCATAGTTACAATATCCATTTTTTCTTGATCATTTATGTGCTGTAATCTTCAAATGCATCTTCATGGATACTCATAAGATCATATAAAGCTAAAATTATGGAAGGGTAAAATCTAATACATATATAACCTAATATTCTTCAGTGATAATAAAGTGAATATGGTAAAGTTCAGGTCTTCCAGGATTTAGCACCTTGGTAAAGAACAGTCGTTCAGTCATCTGGTTCATAAGAATGGCCAGACGCATCAATTCAGTCTTGTGGGTGTCAAAATAGACATTATCAACCATCTTTAGCTGAAGTAGCTGCTACGAAAAAGCGTGTATATGTGTTCATAACAAGAAAGTACCCCTTACCCAACTTACATTAAACGCATAAGCGGAAAGAATTTGCGACAGCCAATAGTTTTAAAATTTGGGGTATTACGATTGATGGTTTATGACGTCATCGCCTAAATATTTTCGTCGAACTGTCTGTCTATTTTTTTACGAAATCATGGGAGCCATACGATGTTGTGTCATGGTTTGTGGCACTTTTACATCTTTGAATGTTTAGGTGAAAACAAAAAAATATCAAATAGTCCCCAAGTTTCGTCTTGTACAACAAGAAGGAGTTCAAGTTCTGCTTTCTCAACTTGTGTAAATATTTCGCGCCTGTGTCGCCACTGGCTTCACTTCCAGAAGCTTACGGCACACAAATCACAAAATTTTTAGACACAAGCAGCTATAATGAGGGCTAGAGCTCGGACCCAAAGATGTTAGGGCTATAATTATCTTCGCTAAAAGGTCTGGAAACTAGCGGTGCGAGGCTCAAACAAGCCTGGTACTGATACTACATGCAGCAGATTGTCTCGTTCTATCCATTCAAGTATTCAAGACACCATATACCTTGCAAACATGTTTCGTTTAATATAAAATTACAAAATTATCAACGCCATCAGTTGTAATGTGTATGAGAAATTACAAACACCTTTTAAAACGCAATCACTATAAAAGGATGTAATCAATATGATCTAACTGTTAAGAAATTTGCATTTAAACAAAGCATCAGGAATGTTAATACATTTAATATAGTGTTCGCAGAAATACTTGGCGCTACAATTGCTGTAATTAAGAGTAATTTTTATAGATACGGCCACAGCTTTTTCTGCAGAATATCCCATGTTCAGGCATTATTTATACAAGATGGTATCATCTGTCTACCTCGAGTGCCTATTTTTTTGTACCGTTCTAATGACAACGTTAATTAAACCTTTCAAGGTACTATTTTATACAGAAGCCCTTCTAGATGAAAGCGAATTAGTTATATAGCAAGGCATTTCAAGTGAATTCAGTAATCGTCCATAATATTAGTCTTCCTATGACTGCTTCTTTCGAATTATAAACTTAATACTTAATTTATTACTGTGAACTTAAATAGTAGTTAAAAATGAAGTTTTCTAAAAAAAATTGTTACAATGTGTGTGAGCGTGTTGTATGCGTGTTAGATAGAAATTTCCGTAGCATAATAAATTGCTGTTACATAACTGGCAATACGTCTATTCCGAGGATATTTAACCAATTTGTTCAATAATGTTAAAGCTAAAGGCTCAGGTCAGATCCCCTGCTGAAAATTCAGACACGTTGAAGTATGGCCCAACATGTGGCAAAAACGCTGTCCACTAAAATTTCTCACACAGCACCTGTTTTATAATTGAATTTTAATAGAATTATTAACGTTCCAACCATGTTCCTCTCGTTGATTAATTATATAGATTATTAGAAAATATTGCCAACACTGTTACTACATCAGACAAGGAAGTTGGTAGAGTCAGCATGAAGTCACCGCGCGTTATTTCAGTTTTTTTTTCGTAAAAAATATGTATACTATAACGGTTATTTCTCATCCGTATTAATTTAGTATATGAGACCGATAGATTTTCTTGATAAGATGCGGGGAGGTCAACCTGTATGATGTGTGAAATATATTTTTCTGTTTTTTCAAGAAGTACTTTGAATGAATCCGTCTACGGTCTACTCATTTATTTTAAAATGCTGAGAATCGTAATTATTGAAGAATAAACTTTCTGGAAACTAATTTCACAAGGCCAAAATTTTCCAAAAAGATGACATTTGGAAGAGACTCCTTCGTGGTGTGGTAAGTTTGGACTAGCGAGGATGATTCGGTCGCAATGTTCTAGTGATCGTTGTATTGATGACTGTCGGTGATATTATCCGAGTAAGCTCTATTGAACATGTACCATATTACATTCTATAGAATACGAACAAGTTAACAAGTTTTCTTCCATGTTCCAGGACATGGAGGCTTCAATACTTTACCATCACGATGATTGGTAGGTACAGTGTAATTTGATCACAAGATTTCACAAATAGAAATATCCTGATATACGATATCTTGGATACATACGGCAAAATCACAAAATATTGAGTTCTGCGTTCTGCATTTCTTTTTAGATCTCTCGCAAAGGCCGAAAAGGCATTGATAGTATGTCTACAATAGTGAACCTCGCCACCCGCCCCTTCCAGCCTGCTTCAACGTTGCAGACTGCTAGCATTCACCAGACGTATTGCTGTGACAACCTACACTCTATATAATACAGACAGGTCTAAACTTTTTTCCATGTTCCAGGCCATGGAGATTGTATTGTGCCAGATAGCTCAAGATGTTCAATACACTGAACAATAGGTTACAGCATATCCTCATTTGGCAGATATCATGCGTAGAAGTACATTTCGACGAATTAAGCGATAACAGGAGATTTCTAAGTGAGAGCATCCCTTTAATTTGATGGTCATAGCAGTAGCAACAATTTGTTCCATCCTCATGTTCAGTAGATACCTTTACTTCATTAAGTCATTCATCATCTATTGTAAATTACTTTGATAGGGGAAGCCATACCCTCACTAAGATTGGTAGGTACAGTGTAATTTCATTAAAAGATTTCACAAATAGAAATATATCCTTATATTCGATATCTTAGATACATAAGGCAAAATCACAAGATACCGAGTTCTGCGTCCTACATTTCTTTATAGATCTCTCGCAGGCCGAACAGCCTATCGCATTCTAGTAGCGTAGCGATAGGATAAATGAAATTCACCTTAAAATGCTTTTAATTTTAGCAATCGTCGAACAAACCCCTCATTCAACAAAGAGGTTCTGCGAAAGAACGACTTCTGGTGAGGATGCGACTGTTGAGCCCCAATAGCGTTTTCTGTACTGCTGCATCTTGGTCTTAATATGCAAGACAGCACGTTAGAACGATTTCCATGATAGTATGTCTAGAACAGGGAAACCAGCTCACCCTCCCCTTCTATCCCCCTTCTACATTGCTGATGACTATAACAGGGAGTGATTCGGAACAACTTTAGAGCGTCTTAGACCTTTAGATCTACTACTAAACTTAATTGAAGTAGCTCTAGAAACAAAAAGGGGACACATCCTCATGGCTTCTATTTACACTGGCTCACGAAGTTTTACTAGAGACCTGTGATATTCTGTGAATAGAGAAATGGCATGTATATGGCTGGATGTGGAGAATGTATTGCAATCCTCAGGATCAGGTTTAGTCATGTTTGTATTATTCATAACTGACAGATTGACTGAAGTTCAATAATGTATTGTGTACGGATAATTTATTTACGTGTGAAGTTCTCGCTATCACTCTTACATGAATAATCTGCCGGAAGCGATCCTGAGACATCTGAAATGTGAATCATGTTGATTCTCCCAACAAGGAATTGAACACTTCTTGTTATTGGTGCGCATTGAGACAGAAAGCTTAGAATTCAGAGGAATATTGTATTCTCCATGTTCTCTATATAAATTAGTGTACATAGAACAAATTTGCTGTTACTATCAACTATTATGGTATATACACATTTACATTATTCAAATATTTCGAAAAAATGCGAAATTTGCAGTGATAGTATTTCAGGCAAAACTTGTAGCAAAAGTGTTACTTTAAGTTCATCTCACTCTAGGTAAGCCTTAAGGTGTCATGATCATGATTACTATACTGTTCACTGCTGCTGTAATTGTGGGAATATTTTATTTTCGCTAAATAAGTCAACTAAATTCTATATGCCTCCTATATAATGCCTATCTGTAAGGACAGTCTCCGCCTCAAGAACGACTCACGCTGTTGCGAAATACTGGATTCCCATACCTCTCACCACGACAAGCCCCATTCCCTTCCCCGCCTTAGAAACAGTTGACAAACAAACATTCGTGTGAGATTTCCTGGGGACAGGCCCGTAGCCAGCGAGAGGGATCCATTTTAAATACCAATGCATTCTTTATTACTGTTATTAGTTACAATTACACAAATAGTGCAAATGCAATGGATATGATTTACATGATAATATAGGCCATCTTATACTTCTTAAGAATTTTATATATATTTGATCACGGAATGAAAAGCTAGAATAGAAGGGAAATGTGCGAGGATATAAAAGAGTCACAACTCACAAGGAAAAATATGAAAAAAGAAATCAAGTTGATTTGTTATGAGCTAACCACTCATTAATATGCCTTAATATATTACGAAGTTGCACATACACACACAAGTACTGAGCAGATTAAGAAATGACATAGGACTATGCTCCAAGCTTACTGCAAAACTGCGAAAAGTATTTTACACTCACGAAAACTTCTTCGTATGAAAGAGGTGACACTTTAAGATGACCCAAAACATTAAAAACATTAATACAAATCAAATGTTAGAATGTTTTATCCACCAAAGGCTCGTTCATCAGTAACAGTGCCACAGGTAGGCACACAGCATCTCTCCACAAACTTCAAGTCAATCAGTCAATTCGAATCGATGCATTGTTTACTGAATTACTCAGCGATAAAAATTATCACAGACAGATCGGCAGATTGACAAACAGACAGAGTAACAGCTAAGCTCATAAGACTATTCCATAAAAGTCGATTCTAGTAGATACTTACCACTTACTGATGCCGACCATTTTTTATAAATAAAGGAGAATCAAAAATAAGAACTTTTAACAATATTGTTTACGCTCTGTTGATGACCATGAAAAAAAATAATACGAAAAGTTAACATCATTCAGAAACAATTAAAGTTAAGGATTAGTGTTTCAAGTCATTTTTAAAGTGTATCACAGCAAATGTCTTTGGAAATTGAATCCTGCCTACGTGCCTGTTTTGAGAAACCGGAGAGTGGCGGCGAACCACGGCGACGCTGTGTGTTACAAAATCCGCTTTGGGGTTGGCTAATCTATCTGCTATGCTAACGCGTTATTCAACGGTGGGCAGGGAGCCCTGCAGGGGGCTGTCCATGTCCTGGCCCCCCGTGGTCGTGTACTACACAATAATACCGCCAGCTCTGTTATTTTTTCAGTTCGATGCTGAGCTTTTGTCCATTTCCTCGTGCGTGTTTCTTGTTTTCACCCTTTTATGACGGGATGTTTGTAGGTTTAACTGTTGCTTTTTTGGGTGTGCAGCTTGGATATATGCAAACGAGCTGTGAGGTATACCATGCATGGAATTACTCAAATATAATGGAATAAAGTACTAGATTTAACTGTTATTTAAGTATCGTAGGACAGCCTTGCGCAACCAGAAATTGTTCCGAGTAACCGTCAACGATATAATCTATCTGTCTTTTGAGATACATATTTTTCCAAGCAATTCTCACTAAATAAGCTACATGCAAGACATGCCAAAAAATATATTTTGTAGTACTGATGTTTCAAAAGCTTGTTCTCTCCTGTAATAGTCATCAATGCTGATATGTTAAGTGAATAATATTGCAGAATTTGCATACTTGTAATGAATCAATTCATTTTGATACTAATACAACCGGTCAAACTTTATTTTCCCGACCAATAAACAAAGACTAAAAAAATATTAAACACGAAATGCCAGTGCACTAGCAATATTAGAGTAGTACTAAAACTTTGAAGTAGGTTGACGTTAGCAAGCCCTAATTTATATAAGATGTCGAATTCGCCCTCTAATATTTTTGATACTCCCCTAAATTGATCCGAAATTTTAAGTTTATTTTGGCTACGCCAGAAAAACATTGAAAACATGAAAAATATAAAACATTACTAACATACCATCAGACCAACAAACAGACACACCAACCGCAATGTGTGACATATTTTAGTGACGTTTTGAAACGTTTAAAATATATACCTGAAATTCTTGATTATTCATGATCACAAAAGCTCTGTCAGACATATGTCTGAGAGGCGAGCGAACTTTGTCGAATTCCTGATAATGCTTTGATTTTTGCTTATTACTCTGACGTAGGCCATGTTGCATGATGACGATCATGCGTTTACCATGGTTACTTATCCTCCAATCGACTGTGCGAGATTACGAGGGGGAATATCATGGAGATAAGACTTTCTGTGTCCATGGAGACGCCATACGGATAGGCCAATTGCACAACATCCCATAATGTCACACCTTAGTACACAGCGCAAGATACGAAATGCCTAACCTGATCAAGCTAGAAGGCTTCCATTGGCATCCATTGGTAGCATTGTTGATAAATTCTAGACGAAGAATAAGAATAGTACGTTGCATACTCACTGAGAGAATAACTATGTTATAGAGATTAAATTAAAATGCATCACAAATAACGACCTTTGTTATGAAACATGAAACCTAAATTACAAAACTTCTTAATCTTAATGATGAAACAAGACGTTGATTCAACTAATCAGACCATCCTCTCGAAAAGCTTTCAGTGTCATACGTACGGTTGGATTGGATGCTAAATTACGTAACATCGTGGAAAAGATCCCATGTAAGAAGAATCACGTACGAAAACATTTTCCTCTAACCAAAATAACTGAGTTCTCATTCCATCCAGCATCTACATATTAACCTTATTCGTTCTACGGAACCAAAAAGATATGATAGATGGCCCCAACGTGTCAGCACGTAGTGGTCGAAAAATGCCACAATACGCCCTCGCAATGGTGCTTTTTCCTAACAGTAGCCGTAAGCGCTTCGTAGGAGGACTTTTTAACCTCTGACATTTCACCATGGGACGTGACGGATATCGGTGTACGACACACGCCTACGACCCAAGGTATGGATCTGGTGTAAGATCACTGGTAGTGCAGTGACGTTAGATACTTCACATCAAACTGAGATCTAGATAGGCTGTCAGATCTATGCGTATGGGAAGACGGGGGGAAAAAGAGAACACCCAAAAAACGTCAACCATGGTAAATCCTGGAACTTATCCTGTTATTGTTTCTCTGGTTAATTATATTTTCTACTGGTCGCTTATTGAAATTGCATAAGATTGGCTGAAATATATTTACTAACGTTGCCTCGAAGACCATTACAAACACATCATTGAATATTTCTAGAAAAACAGTTTGGATTTCGAATAAAAGCTTAGTATGAAATATTATGAATGGCTAGAATACAGAAGATACTTTTTCATTTTTGGTTCAGCCAAAACAAAGGACGTAATGCACTGCCGCACTACAAAACATACCTTGAAGGTTTAGAGAACACTGATCATTGATGAATGTCACTGAACCAAACTGTAATGGACAAAAATATCTTGTTCAAGATATTTTCTTGCCTTAATTTTTTGTCATATACATGAAATTGATGTCCGTCGGTCTATCCGTTTGTCGTGTGTCTGCCGGTGATATATTTCCCTCTATGGCTGGATTGCACCAATCGGATTTTGGTAAAATTTTGAATCTGCTAGTTATAGTTTGCAAAAAAAGGTCTGCTAGTTTTTAAAAATCGGTGTAGTGAACTTGGAGCTATCATAAAAAAATGTAAAAATTAGAAACACGCTCAAGCTGCTCATTAACATCACTGATCATTGATTTCAGACTCTCAACAATCTTTAGATCCCACAATGCAGGTTTTTCAGTGTACTTACTGAATCCGAGCTTGGAAGGTACCCACCTGAAACAGAAAAACATATATTAGAACTATTATTTTAGAGAAAACTTTCTAGGATAATAATATGTCTCTAGATCTCTGCTAGATCGACACTTCAGGTGAGAATGTGGTCTCGCGTGCTAAACTAAATGCAAATTATGATGATTTCAACAAAACACATCTTGACTTATTAACACGTTTCAAATGTGGTTATTTGCATTTCTACTGTAATAGGAAATGACAGCTGGTAGATAGATGCTCTCTTTGCATATACGCAAAAACAACTTTGTAACGGCGTGCTGCGTCTTCACGTTTACAGTTTTTACATGCAAAGGTATATTTTGCTGCATGAAAAACTGGACCAGGTAATATGTGAATGTGACGACATCGTAAATTGTGAAAGATACTTTAAATAAGTTTCAGCGCTTCGTATAGAGAGGTTGACATATTTTAAAAGGTGGAATTATTTATATTAATTTGGTATTTCCTACGTTATAATTTACTTAGCAAGAACATTTCATGATATTATAATACGATAATTTCTCGAGATAAGTATTCGACGATGGTTCTTTTTATTGATATTTGGTAGTATTTGTTGATGGGTCGCATGCCTTTAGAATATCCAATGTGTATATTTTGTAAACTAAAAAAAAATCCCGAAATTTGTGTACTGTACATACAACCGGTACAAATTCCTTAAAATGCTTTCATTTGGTTAGATAATAGACAGGATCTGATACTAGCAAGATTAATTTCCCCAAAATTGAATCAGGGCAATGAAAATCGACCCTCGGTATTCAATAGTTTGCCCACCGCCAATTTAAATTTTCAATTACCTAAGGGGTGGGAGAGCATGAAATCCCAGGGAAGACATGAACATAGTAATCATTCCTATATTTGCTAAATTCAAACTAACTAACTAACTAGGGTCTTAATTCAGACGACATTACAATAAAACTGATTTCAGACTATCGAAACCTCAAATTTAGTTGCTACACCACCTAAATAATCAAGTACCCAAATTGTATATTAGTAAACATGTTTTTATTTATTTAAATCATTTCACCAAAGTCTAGTTTTTTTTGCATGGTTCCTACACTTATTGTAGGTGTATATTATATTATAACCAAACAAAGTTACATCAAAAGTACGTTTCTAACTTCCCACCGGAACGATGCAGACTGTAATCGTTTCCAGTAATCAATGAGAAACATGGAAGCTCAGCCCTAGTCTTCCTCCGGTTCAGATTGGATCATGTTGGTAACGTTCGAAAAAATAAGTGCGCACATCAATCACCAGGTACGTCGGAGCTGTCAAAAATCGTTAACGTGTATCTAGTAGAACGTCCCATCACCACCTACGTTATCTAAAATTAAAAACCGGCGGACTCATTAAAAAAATACCCAACGACAGGCGACTAGAAAAAATATGATGAATGCCTTTCTAGCTGAGAACGATCGCGCGATGGTACAGTCGATGTGGATTTTCAGGTACCCGAAGAGGCTAACCATTCTACAGATATATTACAATTATTTGGAAGCCTTACCTGGAAAATTTTCTAGGATAACGAAGCGAAGGGGAATGCGCTGAATTTTGTAATATAGTGATTTGAATCTCTGTTGTTTGAAACTTGTAGACAAGGTGGATTTATCAAAAGTTTGATTTCGGGCTTCCATTGTCTATAAAATTTTTAATATCATGACGTTTCGATTGAAGATAGCACATCAATCAAAATTTTATAGACAATGGAAGTCCGAAATCAAACTTTTGATTTGAATCTCGATTAGGGGATACCGCAAAAAACGCACCAATGTGAGGTGAATAATCATTTTCTGGACAAAAATAGAGTAGACTTTGCAGCACTCGTACAATAAAATTGCTCATTTTGGAAAAAAGGACAGTTCTGAGACTATATGACATTTTCTCAATCTCAATTCATCATCTAACTATTTCCACCGTAAAATAAATCGGACAAAGATACAATGTAGCAATTAATAAAACCACGAATTTTCAAAATCTAGTATATTTTTAACGTAACCCCCTTTTTGAACAGCAAATGGCTGTACTAATAGTATATTGAGTGAAGGTCACTTCACCTTAACCTTCATAATTTTAGAAAATATTCGAGTGTTTCAGGTCCCATGCCAATTGGCGAGAAAGTATTGTAATCGCGAATTTGAGATATTGTGTTGTCTTGCTGTTTCATGATACACACACACACATACACCACGAAAAACCATGTCACTCATTTTTGACGGTCTGTCTGTTTGTACCCTGTCCTGCGCCCCTCTATAACTCGGAAATTGGTTTTGATTAAACTTTGACATTAGAATACCACCGTGACAATCACGAAAAAGTTTTTTAGTTTTCGAAAGTCGATTAAGTGATGGCGGAGTTATAGTCAAAACAAAAAAATACAAAAATGTTTGATGTTGGTGTCATACGTTCTGGCATCTGTAAAATTTGACCTCGGTAATACTCCTACTTTTATTAGACACATATCTGAAATATCGGTCCAATAGTAGCAGAGTAATACGTATCATCTTCTACCGTTGAAGATATACTATGACCTGAGGAGCGGTGGCAATATATAAATATAATATACTTAGACGCACCCGGCTTTTGTCAGGTTGCCACATTGGTTGATTTGCATCTAAACATCCAGAATTTTCCTATCAATGTTGTTCGGTGTTCAATGATGATTTTGTTCATACGATGTTCCAGCACGATAATAGCTAGAACTTAAAAAATTTTATAAGGGGACTCTTATTACAGATTACTGCATTTCAACTAAGTAGGGATCTCGAATAATAAAAAAAGTTCTATTTATTCTCTTGAATAATGACGTCAATCAAGTTGGCTCTGTAGTCCACGTGCTAAATTTACGAAATATTGGGAATTAAGGAAATATTCAGAAACCAAAACAATCTTACATTTCCAGAATTTATAATATATAGTTTTTTTTATTTAATTGCAACTGTTAACAGTTAGTTCCAAATTGCGACTTTACTTGTTATATCGAAAAATGGCGTGTGAAGTACAGCGTCAACGCCATTTTTCAAGTTTCTTTTTCACCCTACGACGTAATTCAAAATATGTTGCAGATGAAAAAGTTGTGTAAATCATTGCGTTGCAAATATTGAGACAAAAATCAGAAGTACTGAGGAATCCAATCTTTTAGTTTATATATGTGATATAATTAAGATGGTTGATACAGAAGATTTATAGAAATGACTCAACGTATTTCAGAGTTCACATTTCCCTTAAAATATACTCGTATTACTTAAAGTGTGCAGATGATATAGCGTGATAAAAGTTTTAGAATCTATACCGGCTATAAAAATATCCAAACAAGAAATTCCTGTCAGAAATTTCCGTCAAATCTCCCGTACTATACAGAATGACAACGATACGTGTTATCTCATTGAGGACCCGTCATCAGATAGTCTATGTATATGTGTATATGTTGGCAGCAGCTCTATATACGAGTACATATGCTGCACCTACAATTTGTTCGGTATCAACTTACACAGGCTATCTGAGCGTGAGTATCTTTACGGCTCCGGCAGCAAGCGGCCAGTGGACACCGTCTACATGGCATCACGTGGGTGTCAGAACGGATGATCCGGATTCGTCAACAGCGGACGTAAATTTCAAACAGTGGCGGGGGCGATATGCATAAAAATCAAGAACGCAACACGGTGATAGGCTTGTTCCAACAGAGTGTTCTTCGGAGTTCAGAAGTTGAATCAGCGTTGCTTACAATCGTTGCATGAATGCATGTTGTCCAGACTAATGAGGACGTTGAAAGAATTGTGGGATGAGGACCTACAAATTGAGTTCAGTTTAACGCACAGACAATAACACTGACCAATAAATCGCATGCTGGTATGCCAGCCGTGGAGATGGACAGACCCCCAACACTTAATACTGTACTTATGCCATTGGCCATAGAGCTTACTCACAATTTAAATTCACACACATCACATCAACACCTGTACACTTGTATGAGATCCTCATAACAGTAACAGCTCCAACTTTTAACAACTCATTCATTCTGAGAGGGGGTTCATTAAAATAAGAACCAGCTAAAATAATGGGCGCGGAAACAGACAAACGCGTACCGCGGAAATGTCGTTGATCAATATGGCGATGCGAAATAAATGATTTACTTGGAACAAATCTCAAGATGTTGGTTATAATTTTCTTATCAAGTGAATTGTCTTAGAGTTAGATTTTGTCGTAAATATATCTTTACAAGAATATTTCAATTCTTGAATTAAGAATTTCTTTTTATGTGTGTACAACAGCAGTATATAACTATATTTTATTCCGGAGCAAAGTGTATCAACCGGTCATTACCGCTTGCTGATAAATGGTGGATCGCTGTCAAAAAAACCCTTCGAATATGACGAGGTAACTGTTCCGCTAACGAAAGTAGAATACCAAACAGTCCTCCGAGAATCGTTTTTCCCCTGCTACGTGTACATATCGTCTCCCCGCTGAGAATGGCGGCCAATAAGGAAATCATCGAATTGTTTCGCAACGACATTCCCCGAACATTAAGCATGGTCGATGCCTGGCCGGACTTTTTGCCCGAAAAAACGCCGGATCGCATTTGATTGGCGCAATTGAATTGGCGACTGGTTTTTGTTTCTGTATCGCCAACAACGGACACGCTGTCTTTTGTTCTTTCACGGTTGGATTATTTATGGTGGTATTTTTGCCCTGATCCACTACATAATGCTATGCCGTTCGGTTGTTTATCGCTCGGGGTCGATCGTAATAAATAAAAGAGGATCGTCTCACGATTTGGTTCGAATTTGTGGTCGTGAAAACGGCCAATAAAAAGTACGGACGGATCTTCTGCTTCTGGTCATTGGCAAACGAGGGACCTCGAAACGGTTTGTGACATCAATTCGGTTGCAACAAGGAGTGCGAAAATATCAACTCATTTTTTTTTGTATTAATCCTCTGTGCATCGAATTAACAGTGGTAAAAATTATTGCACTAGAGAGTGCGAACATACAATATTATCTTTAATGATTCTGCATCTATAAAATTATGTAAATGCACTCATGGAACCCCACATACAACACTAGTGGTCAGGCAAAATTGGTTATTCAAAACTATAATGGGAATGCAACACATCAAGCTATTTCGTTGTTATTCGTTTAAAATCTAGTAAGTTCATCACTGCAAAAATTCTGAATATCTTAATTATGCTGTTTAGTAATTATATCCAAAATAAAGTATAGCGCAAAAGTAAATATTTAAAGAATTAAGAGCTTTAGGTCATAATTCCACAAAGAACATACAAAAGTTACTAAGAAGAAAAGTGGAAGCGCAATTTCGGAAACATACAAAAGCAGTTGGTTCGCCCATACCTCCATGTTATTTTTTTGGATGGAGTCCCGCAACGCACAGAAACCGAGGTGTCAGAATATGGCACAGAAACCGTCAAGAAAACTTTAAAACATTTATGTTGAAATGTGCAAGACGAAATTTTAAGTGTAAATGGTATGTTGCACGATATGAAAAGGCAACGGTTTTGTGCGCTGTATTGCAGGAAATGTAACATGCGTTAGCGTACGTAAAAGTCACCATCTACGTTACTATTCAAGTCAGCTTAGAAGTATCACAGATGATATCTAAAGAAAATACTAGGAAAACTTTTTGCGTAGTATCTTCAATCAACAACCAAACTTTATGAGCAAGATTTTATGGTTATTAAGTTTTAATGTCGGATTATCTGCCATTAAATTGAATAGAATAGATCGGACTCTAACATTTATAGCGTAAACTATCATAAAAAACGTGACATATGATTCCCGCAGAACAGACGTTTACGAACGTTTTTCTAATTATTTATTGCACAGGTGAAGCTATTACTAAAAATAGGAAACACGAACATGGGCGCGCTATTCTTGTATCTCGGAGTTTATGCCCGTTAAATCCAAATGTGACAAAGAAAGAAAAAGGACAATATTCGCTGAAAACTCCACAAGGTAAAAGTACCAAAGAGGGTTTTTTTGTATTGCCTAGCTCATATGTATTTTTATATGTATTTTACCGTATGGGATACATAGTATCATAAAACGAGCAAACAAAACGAATAAATGCAGAAGTTATTAAGCTATTTTATCTGGATAACCTTATGCCACGGCAGATTGCCTGTTGCGCTTCATAAGCTCTGCGCGACGATAAATGTCTATTCATATTGACCTTGAGATGTTGTAGACTGTAACCATCGGGTAATAAAATCCCCGGCAGTCTACAGTGGATAAATGAATCTATACCTTACAGTAATGAACCCCTACAATTCTTCCAGGTACACCAATGAAACGACACCGAGGTTTCGCAAGTTTTTTCATTCAGACGGATACACCAGAGACGCTGGAAATTATTCGTACAAAGGAATACTAGTATATAAATTAGTACTTGTCATGTTTCTTTGAGAATTTTTTAAAGTTTAATTAATTTGTTAGTTCCTTTTAATTTTAAATTAATCATTATTTCCTTCGCGGACAACTTGACAGTTTAATGCAACGTTTGCGCATCGTGACGTGCATTATTTTGCAGTAGTCTGCACCTGAGTATCATCTCTAAATATTTCTTAGAACAGGCAGTGACCATATGGAATACGTAGTGCTTGTGTGCTGAAAAGGACGTTGTGGAGTTGAGCTGTTAGCTGCATAGCATAGAAAAATGGCGTTTTATTTCTGATATGGCGATGCGTGGATTTATCTGCAATGCAAATACTCATTTGTATTTCAGTTCATCGCAATAGCGTATACTACTAAGGTCATATTCAAATAATAATATGTTTTCCTGAAAATGTCGAAAAAATGTCCCTTGTAGACGAATGTAACGGTACAAGATTTTTTCTGTCCTAATGCATATTTGAATTTTCATTTATGTTACGGAATATTTTACATCGAATTGATAAGTCTTATTTGTTGAGAAATATAAACCTTTCAGTGTCTGTGATTTGACCAGAACAAGGATGTACAGAATATCAGGCTTGATAAGCCTGAAACATCTTTTGCTGATTCCGTTGTGATGACAAACCAAGTGATTGAGTACGAAATTTGACACATTGATCGCCGCTTATAAGGATGAGTGGGAAGCTGCCAAGGGTACGAGTATTTTGATTGAACATTCACTTTAGCAGAGAAACAATGAAGGACATAAATATGTAGCTCATTAGCACTGGCATATGTTAATTATTGTAACATTACACGTTGAATCGGCACGCGGTTGGATGATTTTTTACACGAATGCAGAAAACCTCTATAAATTTATAGAGTCTGAGATGAAGTACTGTTGATGGACCTGAAGCTTGCATTTTCACACCCCCACTACCATGTCTTAAATTTAAACTGCCCTCGAACAACGATCGGACGTCTAAATTACCAAAAAAAATGGAAGTAGGGCTTTTTTTGATAATTATATATTAGGTTGTTTTAATCTGTATTTCTCCGCCACATTTTGTTTTTCTAAAACAATAAAGTTTCTTCGACCTTGCGCGACCTTGGTGTAAAATTTTCATCAGGACCAAGGCCAGCACTTTTCTGATCTAAGAGATGTCAGACAGACGACACGCAGATAGACAGACTGGTGTTGCATGGTCTATCGTATCATATTGCATCTTAAAAAAATCTCGAATTCAAAAATTTTCGCGATTAAAAAACTCTCATTTATTGGCCCAAGAAGTAAAACGTATGTTTGACGGAATCAAATTGCTATGCGTCCTAGCGCATTAAGCTTTGGTGTAAATACCTGGTGTTCACTGATTGGTTAAGATTGAAGTTTATTATTTCCTTAGTAGCTATTTCAGCAAAGCATGTAGAAATATTATTACCCAAACAAACACTGATTCATTAAGAATTCGATTGCTTTTTTGAACAAATTTTAAGATACACAGTAACATATTTAGGAATCTATATGCCTTATACCATCACCTATTCGAATCGCTATTCAAACCTAGATCGTGTAGAGGAATAGGATCACAGAAACGGATTCCATTGTCACTGGAAGTGTTGAAATTTTCACCGGAATGCCGCAGACCTGTTTAAAAGAGGACGCGCATTACGATAGATTTTTATTGTGAAAAATTTCTAACTCATCGTTACTATTTCCATTCATCCATTAAGAGTAGCGTTTTTCACATATCGTTTCGCGACAGGAGATGCGCTCAGAAAATACCTAGCAGCAGTTTCTGGAATAACCACATGAAACGTGTCTTGTCGCCAGTCTTGGCTTGCGACAACTACGGATTTCTATATATCTTTCACACTGTGGAGGTTTGCACAGCGTTGCCAAATATGGTGTTCGAGTACCTACTATTTGATATCAAGATTCGGTCATACAAATTCGCATTCAAAACTCGGGAAAAACCACATCTGCTGCAGCATCCGAATAACACACCTTTTGGTTGCTGGTCAGGCGCTCTAGTCAAGTGAGTTAAGTAGACACTGCTCACTGGAGTGAAAACGCCGATGATGATACTTGATGACACACTACCCGAAAATCATTTTTCTTCCGAATCTCAAATTGCGAGCCTCGCTCGTATCTCTAAGTACAGCGCCAGTGTTGGATCGGTAAAGATCTCCGATTGCTGTTACTGACAGACCTCTAAACATATTATATAATGTGGCTTCTGGAGCTTATCCTAACCTAGTCTACTACCATCAGATTTTAAAATATTACGATTGCTTTGGCATCTACCGCAGACCCTTAGCAAATAACAACATACAAGAAGTTGTATCTAATAGCATTCTATTAATAGAGATGCTTCGAAGGTCACTGACTCACATGAATGACAGTTACCACGAGATCATGATAAAATGGTTGATAGTTGCTTTGTTCTCAAATTCAAATTGAGAAACAAATTTATTTTGGACTGAAAAAATATAAGGAAGCCTGAAGACCTGTTGGCAGAAGGACCTATATGATAACATCTATAATCTCGCTAGGTTTGATATTATTTGCTTTATTCTCCAAGTGATGCATTCACGTTGGTGATTTTCAAAAATACCCTCATACAAAGTCCGAGATCCGATAGTGTTCCAGAAGCGCTGTGAGGGAATAATTATCTATTAAGGTTGTCCTTAAAACGCTCTCCATTGTAACTATCGGAGGAAAGTCCCCAAGGTAGTTCTTTTCAAAATTCTGAGATTGTCCAGAACAACTTTGGGAAGGGGATCGTTCGATATCTTGGAACTGACGACGAGCCCGTTTGACCTATGTAGTGCTCATCAAACTAATGGCTCTTGGTATTAATATCCAAAAGAGCTTGATCGAACATTTACCATGATTGATTCAATAGAATAGGGACAGATCAGCGACTTTTGAGGCGTGATTTTTGTCTTGTGCCAGTGCTGGCAACGCCGGCTTACCTGTTGTTAGTACTGCGGTACTGTAGGCGCCGCAAAGTACTTAACGGCTACCGGTATAAAAACCGGTCACCGCATTAACTTGAATAATTGTTATTTGCCGTCCATTCACTATATTTGTTTGATGCCACGGAAAAAAGTAAATGCTCCTGGAAGTCGTTCAGCAATACGCACCCCACTTATCCCTGGATTTACCAAGCAGTTGCATAGCATGTAGATAATGTATATATTCAATAAGACTACTTTTGACTTTTATAGCGTTTCATCTTTTGATTCTCAAACTGCGAAAAAATACGAGGTCTAGGAGGGGGAATCCTAATTTAACTGGATTAAACTTACCTCGGATACGGTGTGTCTGGAAAACATTTCATAGAATAGAAAATCTAGGGAGCAACGTTCTACATTGTTTTATCCTAGTGGACCGTTTCGGAGTTTTAACGCAACGAACTGTAATGTTTGACAAAAACATGTGGAAATGTTATCATATACTTAAAGAAATAGCTGTGATACAAACGGAAAATAAAAAAAATTATTTGGATTACATTTACCTCGAAACAGTGAATGTGAGAAATAATTCTCACAATAAAAAACTTAAAGGGCATTGCATTGCACAATTTTTATTAAGTTGTAGGTAATCTTTTTGCATCTACCTAAGTGGTATGGTGATTAGCTTCCAAAGCTTTTCGGTTTTTTCTCAAGCGATTGATTGAGCTATCATTCATTAAGTTCGGTTTTCGTACACCAGCTATAACAGAAACACGGAACTTCCTGACTGATGTCTCGATTTTTCCTCTCCATGTTTATCCTTCCAGGAATGCCCATAACACTAGTTGCTCTTATCTACTGAGAAAAATAAAAAGCACTAAACACCGCTGTCTTATAATGGACGCTGTGCTATAATCTTTACAGCCAGTCATTTACCTGATGGACAATTAATATCGTTTAAGATACAACATTGTGACGATATGACTAATATATAAAAGGAGTTACTGTGAGAATATGGACGGTGGACGGCTCATCTGCAGATAGCATCTAAAAAATGACGCCTAATAAAAATAACCTGAGACACCGACTGGCAAACCTCATAAAAATTCCTCTTTGAGAAGTACTGTCAAGAGACGAGAGGACCTGTTGATCGCCGATTGGGGGTCTCGCTGTGTGATGCGCCTAAGGTCATTTTGTCTTATCGATGACAGGGTTGCCAGTACGTATATATTTCTTATTCCTTATACATATATTACAGAAAAAATATATATTTCAAAACCCGGTGTTCAATGGATACCATAACTATACTAACTGGTCTTCAACTCAACCCTACTAACGTAAACCTCAACCTAGGATGTACTAATGTTTAATTTCTCTTGTTTAATACATCAGAGATTCTTACTCTTCATGTTAGCCATCATGGCAGAACATTGTTTTCTGAATGATGGTATACTCTATCTCATTCGTCGTTACTATCTGTCTTTGATAGATTTTAATGACCAGGGGAATGGAATTACCTTTTTCATGCAGATATCTGGGTATTTTGTCACTTATAAATTTGTGATATGAGTGGGTGTATTGTCCTTCACTCATTCCCTTGAGCCAATTTATGTATTTTTACCTGGCTTTCGTAGTTCGCAGGGCCAAATATAGGAATATCAGATAAGTTTGATTCGATGTGACTTGTTTTGTTAGACAGTCACAAAGTATCTTTTTAACACGTTGCTTATGTATCCAGAAAGCCCAAGTGTTGTACCTAATACCACTTCCAAATAGTTTGGCAAAGAGTATTTATAATGTTTCTAAATACCAATGAACATGTTAAATACTTATGACTACTACTATTAGACATAATCAACATAACTATATTCTATATTATAGTAACTGCTTTGAGCTTCCTGGAGCGACAATAATCAGTAGCGTGAAGTAAGATCTCAATAACTTACAATTGTAATTGTGTCTTATTAACTAGTCTACTTAATTTTGTTAATAACATTCCGTTATCATACTTATAGATTTCCAAGATATGGTCTGGTAGACTTCTAATCCAGATTGCTGCCTATCGGATGCCACTGGGTCTATGCCACTGGTTAGATAGTTTTATGAGGGAGCGAATCTTACGAGTATTATCCGGTATATTTACCAACAACACTAGCACTCCCCAAAGATGCGTGTTTTTCCAGCATTCTTCTTGATTTCCACCAACGAACTGTTGGAAATAACATTCAATCCGATGTGCAGCATTGCATATGACAGCACACTTATTTTCTCCATAGAATCAGGCAAGCATGTACAAACAATGGAAAGTTCCACGTCTAAGTCTAATAGCTTTTCATTTTGAAAACTACTTAGACAAAAAAGTTGTAGTTATAAACACGTCCTTTACCGTTCAGGCTTCTTTGTTGGTAACACGGCAACACTGTAATCGAGCACATAATGTCCCACCGATCACGAAACAGTAGTAATTAGAAGAGGACATTATTGAATTTTTATGTACGTCACATGGACATCTAAACATATAAAATGAAGGCATAAACCGTTTTCGTATTCCACGTAGAGCTAGCTGATTGGGCGGCAGGAGGTCCCGCTCAACACAGAAGTCCGTGGACGTGACGACGTCTCGGTAAAATATAAGAATAATAATGTTCCTACTTGCCGTGAACGTCCCTGACAGGTGATATTAGTAAGGCTCTATAAATAGAGGTATCCTTATACACGGTGTGTTTTTTGTCGAGGTTGACTAAAATTCATGTACGCTGCTATAGTGCAAAATTATTTGCTTTTCCTTGGCTTTCTTTTGAGCGTATGACGATTGAAGGAAGCATTGGTATTCAAACAGTACTATCCTCGACAACGGACTTTTAAAAGGCGCAAGCGGAATCATGGTATATTCTCGATCCAACTGCATACATCTACAGGAGGTAAAAAAAGGGTTGGTAATACAACCACCTACGGCCTATAGGAACTTCACTGAAGCTGACTAGACTACACTGGATAGATGCCGATCCTGCAGTTTTGATTTTTCTATTCCTAGGGCAGTATTGGTGCTTAGCTAGGTCTTGTGTTTGGCAGCGTTCACACGCAAAGCTGTTGCTTAGATAAACACTATGTCGCTACTCCCTGGCAGAACAAGCGTAAGATACTCGGGCTGCTAGAATGCTAGTTTCGATAACTTATAACCAGTATTACCTTCTCGACTTAGATAGTTTAAACTAAATCTAACCATTGTGTATTTGCTTTTTGACCATCCCATGCGGGTCTTAAATATTATAGGCCGCTCAAAGGTTTGAATCATTTTTTTGTGAAAACTTAAGCCACATAGCACAGTACAATGACAAAACTACGATATACATGATTGATGAGAAAAAATCAATTCCTCACCCGGTCCTGGCAAAATAACCAATAATTATAGCAGGGACCAATGAACACAGAGTCAACCAAACAACAAACGACTATTTTATCATTTGATCGAGCTGACTAAAGATCTCGGATGATCTTCACGTAATGTAAAAAAAATTGATTCATTATTGTTATATCCCATAATTGCATACATAAATTGCCCCCCCCCCCTCCGGTTTTTGATGCATGGGCGGCATTCCTCACTGGCGCCTGGCCGTTCTCACATAAAGGGCCTTTAACCTCTCAGTCACTACTAAGGCATCTCGGAGGTGTGCTCCATCAGATCTCCTGATATACTTCCTGCATATACACGCAGTTGAAGGTATTATCAGGCGCCATCTGGGATGAAGAAGCGTGGAACGCGACATATTGTAGGGCGCATCCCCATAATGCTGTCACGTTCGTATACAGATAGCATAAAAATGAAGTTTACTGCTTTAGTCTGGTTTAGGTGTGCTGGGATCGGAATCATGGTATGTTCATGATTTTCCATCTGATATTGTTCGAAACTTCGAGTATATCAGAAGAGCAGTGAAGTTAACAGAAATCACAAATGTAGTCAAATAGATATGTAAGTATGAGGCATGAGAAATCGAATGAAGTTCTTATTGCTGTGTAGTGATAAATTGATAGCTACCGCGTTCAACTTCCAAATTGAGAAAAAATATAGAAATTCAACTGCACATATGGATCCTGGTATAGACGTACATGTTACCTCCATAACCTAGACTCGTCAGTGCAGTTCAGCGACTTAAAGTAAAGAGAAAATACGTCGTGTTTGTAGTAACTATCGCAGGTAAGGGTGTGATGGTAACGTACAAGTGTCTTGACAGGTCGTCAACGTCGCACGAGGTCAAAGGCCCCTCATACTTGAATTCTCTGTTTTTAACTGATCGAAGAATTTATTGTTCGTTGATACTAGATAGACTTCGCATATAGAAGTTCTTTAATAAAAAAAATAATAGAACAAACCAAACAAACTTCGTTACTTAATTTCTTCAGCATTGTTCATTGTCTTTATTCCATCTCTCTAAGTTCCTCTTCCGCAAATTAAATTTTTCAAATTTATTCCTCAATTTATAGGAATCACGTTTTAGAAATATACTCGTAGGTTATATTACGTAATATAGAAATACAGAGAAAAGTTCACAATAAATTGAGTGTTGGCAAGAAAATATAATTTTGTATGCAAGGAATCAACAGCGTTTCACTTTCCAAACGGCCATTATAACTGGTATTCCACGTAATTGGGTATCCAGAGATGTTCTAGTTATGGGGTAAATATAAAAAATATATTTAATACTTGACCATCTGCTTTTGCACATCCGGTAGCATCCCGTTGTACCTACTGAACGACAAAACGTGTCGCCATTTGCAAGCAGTTGCGGATTCGCGAGGGCGTCCCCATAAATATCCGCGAAACACGGCAAAACGCGGCACGCTTGATTATGCAGATTGGGCTGCCGTCGCCGCCCGTATACAATGGGGCATTGTCTGCTGCCCAGAATGTGCCCCCGCTACTACCGCTTAAGGCCACTGGGACACTTGAATGCATGCCGATTGATTCTTTTATTTTTCAGTCGAGGAATCGAAGAATACAATGGCAGCTGGCCGCTGCCGGGGAATATGGCCGAAAACGGTTCCGAGTTTTGACAGCACCTTCGGTTTGCGTGAAAAGGATGTATGGACAGCTTGACAGATATATACCCTGTATAACATATTCATAATAGCAATTTCTCATCGTCATGGCAGCAGGGATATAATAGGTGTAAACCAAAAAAATATTTTGTTTCTGTATGCTATCGCTTGCCGAATGCATGCCATATTTTAGCTTGTATGATTGTTTGAAAATTTTAACAAATTGCTTTCAATGCAACAGGAAGTTTTATGAGAGTTCGTGTTAATTTTGTCTATTTTAGTTACTTTTATAGCCAGACAGAACTGCCGCTAAGGGCACAGCATAGTAAATGGTCAGTAATAATTAGCTCCTCAGGGAGGTCAACAAAATATTTCCACCAACATTACTACCTTCTGTTGAAGGTACTTCTATATCTCGAATACGCCAATTTACTTTTTGCCAACATGAAGGCTGTAAAAATAGGTAGCCATAAAGATATGTTAAACACTAGATTTATGAATATTAATATAAATAATGATTTATATGAGGTATTGATAGAATTCTTGTCTGTTTGCTAATGAATTTATCTGGTACGTGTCAGAGCATATGCCATGAATGTGTGAAAAATGTCAATAGTCATAAAAGGCGTTAATAAAAACATAAATATAACTGATATGTTGCTTTGTGGACGCAGCTGGTAGAAGTTACATCATCTCAATGCATTTTAGGTAACCTTCTTCTTTTTGTTGCAAATTTATTGGCTTGATGAACATGATATGGATGTCGTAAGTTAGAAGCATGATGGTCTGACAGCCGTAGAAACTAAGGAATACTGGAGTCAGCATCCATGAAGCTTCTGGAAATCAACATCACCAATACAATATCATGTTATGACATCAAAACAGCTACAACTCTCTACAAGGCTTAGATCAGATTATCTATAAAAAAAACTGCTCGCAACTGTTGAGATATGTTCCGACATGTTCTCTGACGCTCTCCTGACCTCAATCCAGAAAAGTGGGCGCACCTAATATTTTAAGGGACCTCCAGTCTGGAATATCGAAGAAACACGTCTGATCCGTACCAATTTTATAGATTATACCAAATGTGAGACCTGAGTAGTCCGGGATTTTTGGGATGAGCTCTCAAGGAGTATATTCAATGATAATTTACATTTACATAGTCAATGGGTATACGCTTCCGAAACACATCATTTTTTTGCGTTTGTGATCTCCAAAAAAAGTAATTGAACTAAATTCAACTTCGTTATACTAAAGAGTGATATTATCGAACGGAAAGTGGTATCATCAGAGCATTGAAAAACCCAGTTCAATCTACATTTCAATTTGTGAAACCTGGATTTCGGTTCACACATCTTCAATCTCAAATTATGCACAGATTTTTCTGTGAGCACGTAATGAATGACCGACTTGCGTCTTCTTACTACATCGCTGCTTGATTTTGCATACAAGTCGTCCGCTAACTGTAACAACGAGGTTCCTGTTAAAACATGTAAATTCGTATGAATGTGTAACTGCAACGAAAATTTATGCAAATCATCCGGTAGGCTGATGTTATCTCTGCGCCTCGTGAAATATTCACATGGTTATTATATGCATCGCTGGGAATAATACATACGATTTTCTTACTATATTCAAATTCGGGAGATTTTGAAACGACGTAAATTTCGCGCGATAACGTTTGAATGGATACGCATTTGGGATTCAACTTTCGTAGCTGCTCGTATTAGTTCGGTAAAACTAAACTAGAGAACACTCTCATTATCGTAATGGCTTGAAGATAACTAAGAATGGATATCCTATTGATTTATTCGACATTTTTTTTGTTTTCACTAATAATATCGTTTAACGTCAACTCTAGCTATATTTTTGTACTAAATTTGTTACATCAGTGTCGACGTTAATGACGACACCATATGTGATGCGTCAACAGTTACATTGTCGGCATATCATTCTCGACGTCGTGTCACCCAATGGTAAAAACTATTCATAAACGTGCTGTTTATCCCGGTTTAGTATGGATTATATTCAAAATTTTATGTTTGCAATTATAGTTAAGCCGCTGCCTATAATCGTAATGTTTTCATAATTCCAAATGCAACTTAACCTCTGGCGTTAAGTTATATAGAGAAATCTGCTTTGAGTTGGTTTTTCTTTCTTGGCAAAGTCTTGCAACCAGTAGGAGGTACAAGTGGGAATAAAAGTCCAGAATTATTTTCGATATCGGCTGTTGCAACTGCTAACAACATGCCCTGGCACGATTATATGATACACACTGCTGGTCTATTACTATTCTATAAGCAATTCCTGTAGCATTTAGACTCGACCCGACTTTGAAATGGTTTTTAAACCCCTTTCAAGATGAAGTAGATATACACGTTTCTATTGAATTCCAGAGCAATGTTGCAGCTGTCATTAAGGAAGAAAATATGAGGACTCAGTTAGGCTTGACAATTTTTTTTCTGAAAACTACATCCAACAATGAATTTTGCTTTGTATCTCTCTCTGTATCTTTCGCGTGCGCGTAGGCGTTTGCTTTGAACATTATTTAAAAAAATATAAATGTTACTTCCAATTAATAACAAATACCCTGCGACCTTGTTCTGAAAGTACTGTACAATTGGTGCAATTTCAAGGGCATTTCAATACATCGTACGACATCCAACCCTCCGATTTAAGCGCCATCTGCAAAGCGTCATTTGCATACTAATTTGTTATACTATCCACACCGATCATCTGAAATCGCTCAAGCACCTGTTAGCGTCGTCGTGTTTCTTTTCCGTCATACATATCTCAATTTATCGATCAAGGTATCGTAAAATTTTGTTGATATTAAGAAGTCAAAGATATATACATGACAGGCAGACACCATCTGCATAATTTACTGTGGGTATGGACGTCACTCAGGTGACATGGAAATGAAGGGATGAAGACATTAAGCTGCACCTGCGTAATGACTTCATTTTAAGTGAAAATCGAGGTGCAAATTAAATATTTGTATACATATATGTTAAGATGCTAAGGTCATGATAGGATTTTGTATATTGTTCTAGGGACAGACGTCACGAAATATCATCTAATTTAAAGATCAAAACGAGGCATAAAGATTTTTCAAATGTACCTACTTTAGACATATGGACGGAGTTCATTCTATCATTCAGTTGATTTCCTGATTAATAAAAAAATTGTTTCTATAACCTCGATTAAGGAATTCCCTTGAACAGTTGTCAAACACTTGAAAAGATGTCTTCCAACAACCTGTAAATATGATATCTCCTCCTGATAAATTGTCTCTAAGAAAATTCCTGGACTCACGCAAATTATATTAGGACCATAGGAATGTCTCAGAAATGTCAGTGGCGTTTTTGCTAATCTATGAAGGCTACCTCAAAAATGAAGCCAGAATTTTTAAATTTTGACACAATTATTTGCTCATTAAAATTGTGCGGGAATTCATCACCTGCAGCTGTTTTGAAATGTAAAAAAGCTACCGTTATACTATATATTACATAATATTTTACGCATATGACTTTAGAAAACAAACCACTGAATAAATGGCAGCGTTATCTAGTACTTAAATCATAAGATTCCAAAAAAATTATTATAGTAATAAATACTATCTCTCAGTTCACCCGGAGATTACCTAAGAAGTCCACCAGCAATTATAAAGAAATAAATCACCTGTATACACTTAGGAGATCAAAAGGTCTAACACCTATCACGATAACGTCCATAAAAAATATAAAATATGTTCAGCGACATCATCATAAATAAATTTGGACTCAGCTGGGCAGCAAACAGGTTGCTACGAAAGCATAAGTACGTGAAATTATGCTTTTACTTTTTGTAGGTTTTAAGTGTATAGTTCAGTTTAATAGTATGTATATTGCTATATGTATATACCACAGAACATTATTATTATTTTACTGTATTATATACATATTACCAATATGTCCCTTAGCACTTACTCGTATTGTCCTGAATAATTGCTGCCGTTGGCTGGTGAGTTATTTTCATTGAAGGAGGCAACCTTTTTTAATATACGATAAATCGTCTACTATGTACATCATCATGCAATTTCTTCCTGCATTTCCCCCTATCAGGTTGCGCTGAACGTCTATAGTTAACTTTATTAGCCCTGTATACGTACTACCAACATCTTTCGACCGCTTTGTAGCCCAAATACACTCTCAAGATTTTACTGCACCTGTCAGTCGTGCTTTGTATTATTTGCTCAGTTGAAATTCGTCGTGTGGAACAATTTAAGCGGTGAGCATTCCAGACTCCAGTGAGCTGGCCTTTCTTAGAAGCAACTCTCTTGACGTGCGTATTGCTGGACTCTTGCCGGGCCATCGCTTCTTTATGCTCCCCTCCGAGAAGTGACTTTATACAGGGTTGTCTTCATTATGTATTTATTTTTAGACAGGGAAAAGCTTATATTTATCAGGCGAGGAATTTCAATGGAAATGTCCACATCCAGAATGTGTGTCGTCATTGTAGAATTTGCTTCATTTTATCGTTATGGGTAGCATGTCATTACGATTCATACAGGTGGTAGTATCCTTCCTCATTACCTCCTTTAGTACAGATAGATCCTGTTTATTTATGTACAAATCACAATATACAGAAGCCTATTTGCTTTTTGCAATTTTTTTTGTCTTTTGTTGAATGGCTTTCTTACCATCATAAATTGCCTCAAAATTGGTTAAATATCAAAACATTCAATATAACTTCAATGTTGTGCGAAATTGCTAGCATTGAGCTTCCCACAAAATGTACATTTCAGTTTTTTGTTTGTCTTCTATCATAAAATTTGAGAATCTACCGATTGACAGCATTATCGTGAGAGCATACGCAGTTTTTGTTCTCCATCTGGTCTATGAATTGTGGAGATGGAGTGAGGTCAAATTCTCGATTCATCTTCCTGCTTGATTGGCGATTTTCATCAACATGGTTTCTGAGCATTAGTAGCCCATCCGAAGGCGCATCCATTTTAGTTTTGTAACATTAGTGACACATTTCCACAACCATATCTGTAGGTTTTGTTGCCCAGACAACAAGAGCGAATAAGATAACAGTTTAATTTTTCGTTTTTCACAACCTCCCTTATGTTCAACCAACCTCCCTTATGTTCAACCAACCTCCTATATTATGTGACTCTTGGAATCTCCAATCGTGGTCGAATGACATCGATTTTGTATAGCAACATCAACACTCAACTCCAAGCGTCCCGTTACTGTGGCGCTGCTCATTGACATTCACAAACTCAAGCCAGGCACTTGGCCTGCGTGAAGAGGTAACAGTTACCTCTTACAGGTTTATATAGTATAACTAAAGGCATATTCTCATGCATGCATGACTATATTCCTTCTGTTATATTTAATACATCTTAAAACATAGAACTTCTAGATGACCCTCAACTTTTCATATTCCCTAGACCCTACCTCTGTTTCCTGTTTTAGTTGATTGCGACACGCATTTCCATTTATTCGTCTGTATGAAAAAAATTCAGATAGTATCTCGCGCCTAGGCACCGCTGTGTAACGCGAACAACGCAATCTTCCGAAGAACAATGTGAACACGCGATGATCTACGGACCATATAAATAGGCGTTCATTGGGTAGGTAATGTATCCAACTTCATAACGGTATCCTCTACCATGCTGTGTTAGGGAAAAAAACAGAAAACATGCTATGCACCAGATTACAGAGGGACATAAACCGAATAAACTGATATTCAAGAACTCGGAAAAATACCGGCGAGCCCAAGTCTCTGTGAGTGTGCAGCATATTGGCACAAGATATTTTCTATGCAAAGATACTTTTAGACGGATGGACCAAAACTGTCAAAGGCTTGATCTACTTAATATTCCTGACAGTTGAAAACCACGAGGAAAAAATATACATTGCTGGACTCAATCACAAATTATTTTTTGCCTGGCTGAACGCGCGTGAATTCCAACATGGCCAGGATTGTCGGAAGCAGTGTACAGACAAATGGATAAAATATTCGGTAATTCTACCATCCCAACATTTTCAAGCAAAAGTGTAAATGTTAATTCCACAAATAAATGCAAATGCAAATAGTAAATTAAAATGTATTTTGTCGAGCACAAAACTTCAGCGCTGCCAAATGTCAGGATCTCCAACACCAGTTACTGCGATTTGTGAAATGAATGGAACAGGTGTAACGCAGTAGGTGGCAGATTTTCAGCAGTAAAACCGATATCGACCCTTTTCAAGCATGTCTGTCCTATTTTGATTATTAAGCTTCTTGTTTGGTTAGTGTTGATTTGATACCTAGTGTTGTTGCGAAATGCCATACATCGGGTCGATTCCTGATCGGCTGTTAACAAGATTAGTTTCCAGATAGTGTAAGAGCAACGGGGTGGATTGTTTTTCGACAATTGAAGCTCCTCAGACATTCTTAAGCTATGTCTTTATTCAATCACTTTTTGGTGGTTTAAAAATGGATTTGAGGTGCTCTAACACTCGTCAATATTATAATTTCCATGTGTTCCAAGAGTCTCTGATTTCTACACAAGCCAAGACCCTCATTTTTTTTTCATTTTTGAGTGTTTTTATGGCCGGTCTGAGTGTCCTATTGTCGACCTGTCATATTTGTCATCAGTAACTGCGCTATCGAATTTTGGTTAATTTTGGCAGCGATATACTGTGAGTCAATCATCTGAATGCTACCTTATTTCAAAAAATTGGTGCATTGGTTAAATAAACAGCAATTGAAGGTTTATTGGAATATTCGTTTTTCATCTTCTCTCAGCACATGGTCACTTTTCGCAGCCAAAAGCATGCACGTCTTTTAAGGTACTCAGAATTATACAACGCTATCAAAAATCAAAAGTTTGATTTCGGACTTCCATTGTCTATAAAATTTTGAGTATCACGACGTTTCAGGTGAACTGGTTCACCTGAAGACGATTGAAGATAGCACATCAATCGAAACGTCGTGATACTCAAAATTTTATAGACAATGGAAGTCCGAAATCAAACTTTTGATAAATCCACCTTGTCTACAAGTTTCAAACAACAGCTATCAAAAATTATTCGGTTGAGTCTTGACTTTAGAAAACCATGATGTTTGAAAGGTTAAAGAAAATGCTCAGCTATATCAAAGAAATATTAACAATTCTTGTTTGCGTAAATTGAGCATAGGCTCAACCTGCTAGGGAATTTATTAACATGTCAATTTACTAGATACATTTTTGAGCACGTTAGTGGAATAATAATCATTAGATTTTTCCAGACATGAACGTATAGTTTACTCCATACACGCCAGATATGCACTCTTCCTTCTCGTTATTTGTTGTCTCCTTCATCATACGATGAACTTCCTGTGACTTCATTTCCCTCCCTTCCAGTACACCACTGGAGAATTCTTGATAAGATTCGTTCGAAGATAAAGTATAGTTTACGATGTGCGCATTCGAAGATGACCACGGGGTACACACCAACAAGTAGAAAGGTTGCTTGGCATGTCACCACAACAGCTCCCAGATTATTCAACTTTCTTTATTGACTTCGCAATGCATTACGACTCAATAAATATTGTAGAAAATTATACAGTATCGAGATTTTTCGGCTTACCTCATAATCATGAATTACATGATGCTTTTTCGTTTCAACTTCCTTTCCACTCTGTGGATAGGTGGAATATGTCCAAACACACCCGGTGAAAGGCTCACCTCTGGTATCTTCACCAATGTAGTCGTTTTTGAACTATATAATGTAATCCAAAGGACGCAACCAGAAAATCGGACTCTACTAACCTGAATGATATGTAATCACTTCGATTTGCTGATCATTTATCAACTTATAATAGTATTATTCTTTTATGTTTCATTCTACGAAAATACTCAGATCGCCATCTGAAATATCCATTTCAGCTATACCTTTTTGTATACTTCTGACATTGATTTTTGTTGGAGCTAGCGTCATTTTGTCAGTCACTAGAATTACTTTTACGCCACTAACGGAAGCTAACGGAAATATGACATAGCCTTACCTACCATATGGAAATATCCATGATACAGTAACGAATATCTAATCTGACACATGACTGACACGGCTAGATGCGGTGGCTTCTGGTAGAAAGTGGTCGCTTGAATAAACAGATAATCTAAGTTCCCGCAAACATTCCTCAGACTCTGAACAGAATACAGACCGTACGTTGACAACAGGTGTAACGTTTAAGCATTCAAACTGTATGGTCAGTGGAATGTTTACATAATATACTAGATGTCATGGTAGTGTAGTCGTTTTGTATACCTATTAAGTTTAAGCATACTTTTAGCGTAATCTCCCTGTACGAACTTAATATAATGATGATGATAAAATCATCAGCTATTTTCGGTGGACATCAGAGTGATGTATTCTTCTAATTTGTGAAACTTTTGTCCTGTTTGTTCAATTTCAACGGTAGCAAAATTTAATTCTTCAAATAATAGAGATAACTACTTACTACTTTGGTAAATGTATTAGTTCAAAAATTCATCAGATTTGCAGAACGCCCTAATTAGATTTTTCCTGGTGATTACAAAACAGCTTTCTCCGATTTGCTCTCAGACAAACGTCAAAATGTATTAAAAAAAATGTAGGACATTTTAATATTCGGTTAAAAAGACAAGATGCATGAAAATACGCTGGTCCATATTACCAATCACCTAACTGATCTGAGTGTGTCCTGCTCTAATAATTACGTAGTCCCTCCACGGTTTGTTGAACTAGCCAACTATTTGTTCCTACAAACATTGTCGCCAAACAACAAAACGCCGTAAAAATTTATAAGGTGTGAACCGTGGGCATCCGTAATTTTTAATAACATCCGAAGATGGAGGAGGATCTCACTGATTATCGTCATAGCTGACTGTGAAAACTAAGTAACCGTGACAAATGAAGAAGCGGTGACGCGGTATCGGTGTCAAGTACCAGCCGCTGGAACTAACTGGCTGACATGACGCGATGTGCTGCTACAGTGACACCGAACTATTTCCACCACGTATGATATTCTCTTGAACACGTCATGGTCCGATTTCCTATTTTGGACATTGTTGAGGTTCGTGATGATTTACAAAAGTCTTTGGGAGGATAGAACTTTGGCATCGGCGTCTAAAACATATTGAAAAGACTGTAATTTGTGTTTCTCCAAAGTTCTCCAAAGCAGCGTTCTCTAACTAAACTAAATTAAATCGAAAAATCTCTGGCAAACATAAAACAGATGGTGAAGAAACTCCATGAACTAATGACAAAGGTGCCTTTTCTTTAGAAAGCAAGATCAGTGACAGCAAAACAAAATACTTAAATCCATTATCGTACGTATTTCTATGGAATTTTAGATCTATCACAACATGGTTCATTTTGGTTATGTTTTTTACTCGCCGCTAGTTGAAACTAGTAGAACATAATAATGAACCTTTGAAGCAACCACAGGATAAGTTTCACAAGTTAGATTATACTTAAAATGTTCTCCAATGTGGGCATAAAGCAAAGAAAAGTTACCTATAACTGCCAACTTGGTAAAAAAATAATAAGCATTCAGAGGTTGAAGCGGAATTTCACTTCTGTGATTTCGTAGGATGTACACACAACTGCAAAATATTCGGCGTCTATATTTCTCTATGTTCTATGATAGTAATTTTCTGGAAGATGAGAAAACAGATGTCAAGCTATGCCTCCAGAACCACAGTGTTTGGTGTACACAGCACAATTAAAACTATTCGCATTTTTGGACTAATTAACAATGCATGTGCGTTTGGACCTGCCTATAATTGATGCAAGCTTACACGGATTAGCTGGCTTAGCATTTAAATTCTCCTTTAATTCCTTTACCGAAGCACTTTAATCTGAACGGAACTCTCAAGCCATAAATTCTCATTGCAATCAAGATAAAGGCCTATTTGGGTATATTAATAACAGTTTTCGCAAAAGGAAGTGACCTATCTCCAAAATCACTCAGTCTCTCCCTTTGGGCAATTATTCACTGCATAAATCAACTTACCCGCGATCCGAGTGCACAAACCTGGCGGAAGTAATTCATTGGTAGTGGCATGATACGTAGAGGTTTGTCTTCCTGTGCAAAACTTTCGCGGGTAAAAGGGATAATTGAGGAATGGTCTGAAACCAAATTCCACACTGAAGAAAAAATATAAAGTCTAAACCAACACTAACAGAAGAAATACAAAGTGTCAATTATTAATAGAATTATACAGCTAAATTTTAATATCGCGTGGACATTCAATACAATGTTGCCGTATTTAGCGTATATCCTTTAAAAGCTGATCTTAATCAATAATCTCACTGGCTGCAACGACGACACGTATCATGATGAAACATTTTGGTGAAACGGCTGACTCAATGATGGCCCATCACTATTAATAAATTCTTTTTAGGTTTACTTTCATTATAAACTTGGGGTGTGCAATATCGAACTAGTGCTGATATTTTATTTATTTGTACAAAAACCGTGTGGAGGGCAGTAGTCCGGCTCGTAAATGGCACACATGTAAACTATGTTTAATAACTTATTTTATTTTGTCTATATTACGTTGGAATAATGCTCATTTCTCTGTACTGCACAGAAGTACTATCTGAATGTATCACCAGAATCTGAACAAACTCGAATGGTACCTACTGATTATAGCATTCCTAAGGACATATCTGAATTAACCAAATTTAAATTGTCTGCACACAGTCTTAGTAATATTTCAAACTAACTAACTGTAGCATCCTAAACCTTTGAATAGTTAATCATTTTGTTTTATACTCTTTAAAAGTGCTGCCGCAGCAGCTGGAATGTCAGTGAGGCTTGTTCAATAACCTTTGGTAGCTTTTAATGCCAGCTAAAAAATAGTGCAATGAATTGAGAAGAAACAACCACAATGTAATTAAAAAAAAACTACATTTAGTCAATAGAGTTTTTAAAAAAGCAATTATGCCGCCTCATAAAAAACAAACATTAGTATCTCGGAAAACTGCTCATTAAATTCTTTCAGAAATGGTATCACCATATAACTTGTAATCTGTAATTTTCGAGGTGTTACCAGATAATAAATAATGTTTATTTTCTCATTAAAGAAGATTGGCCACAAAAAACACCAGAAAAGTCTTGATGGTCGCATCAAAATTAAGTAGTTATCCACCAAGACAAAATGACATTTAATTTATGTCCTTTTATAAGGTGGTTTATAAGGCACGCCCAATTTTTTGTCGCAAATGGTAGAATGGGTGTATGTTAACCATCCGTTTCTCACATGTTCTGGACGCCTTCTTGATACGATTTTAATGAAATGTCCTTACTGTTACCCTTTTTTTCTACCATTGCTTATAGTACAGGAAAGTCAGATTTGTCAGGTTTGTATTACATAAAGTCTATTATGTTATACTGGCTTATGATGATTTAGTCACTATTACTAAAGAAAAGGATTTTACAAAAATGAATTGTTCAATTGATATGTGTGAATCACCATTTTACAACCGTATATCAGTCATTTTCCACTATTTCTGTAACTCCGAATATCAGTAAATTCTGCATTGACTTCAATGACATTTGGGGGGGGGGGTGGAGTCACTATAGTATGTAATGTAATATTATTTTTAATAATCAGGGTATTGGTTTAGTAGAAAGAGTTTTCAAGCTCCATATTCCATTGTTTTTCCATTCTGAATTTTATTAGTGTGCACCAAAACATTTAGAATGAATCAAAGTTTTGAGAGATATCAATCTTCACTGTTGCATGCTTCTAACCACAACTATTTCAATCATATTTAAAAAATCCTCTAAGTGATAAATTTTATTCTTATAGGGCCAAATTCATTTTCTTTCCTATTCCCATATTTTTGAAGACAGTATATAGGAGGAAATATATGTTTGAGGGATAAAAAAAAGTGAAAAACCAGGACTCAAAGGTTTGCTTGCCCTTCCTTATTTTTTCTTGTGCTGAATTATTTGAATAGATTGACAGGTACTGCAGTCAAGCGAACAAAAACCAATTTAATCACATTTTTCCATAATTAATGCAACTGACTTAATGAGAGAGTATTATTTGTGAAACTGTGTGAAAACTACACAACTTTTTATCTACATGGTGGAAGAGTTTCACCAAGTACACACACACACAATCTATATGACTTAATGAGTGTTTATCGTAATATGCTTAAGAATTAGATCTGCAAACCATCTGCTTTCTGGTTACCTGTTACAGCTTGGTACCCAGGGACCTACATATTCTTAAATCGATTAAAGCAGAGTATCCCCTCCATTATACAAACAAAACCTCCAGTACATTTTGGGATGACGTTAGTTCCCTGCAACAAGACCTCGATACCGCCTTTCTTACTGCGAACAGAGCTTTTCAACGCCAATGTAATTTTTTTTATACAATTGCAACTTATTAGCGGCTACTTGATTGTTAGTTTATAATGAGGTGATACATAGATATATTTCACATCAAAACCAAGTATAGTTTCTAATGCATCAAACAACATCCGGTATTTTTTTCAGGTGTAATTTTTTAGCGTGTGACCAGTTTTTTCATGGCTTCACTAATAAAGTCATCGTTATGACATCTTTTTTATATTAACACCCAGAGTATCATGACAAATTAGCTTTTTGTTCTCGTTTTTTGTGTTCATAGTAATAACACAGAGCCTGATTCTGAAGAGCTTCCTGCTGTATATGTCCACAAATTATTGTCTTGTTTAAAATAACGAGCTAATTAGATTTTTATCACCATATGGGCATTTTCAGAAAAAAGTTAATTGAGATGAAAAGGTGCGCTCTTGTAATAATTGACCGTTGCTATAGCGCTGTTATTACCAGAAACTGGTTGAAATTTCACGCTGTTATTAGACTAGTTTTTATCTGTTACTAATTTCCTTTGACCTAGTTCGAAACTAACGGGCTTTGGTCAGTAAGCAATTAGTTTATTAGATCTACACCAGGTGTGGATGGGGCAAGGGTTAACCCCTCATTTTCTTCATTCCTTGTGGTGTGTCACAACCCATCAGAACAAACAAAAATATTATTGAAAATAGTATGTGTGTAGTAATACGTCAAAAAACAACAACAACATCGGCAGTTTTGTTTTTAAAGCAATAGTTGATTTTTGTTTTGTTCCTGGTTATCTGAACGCTTTAAGAAGTTGTGGTGATTTTCCTGTTAGCTTTTTGCAAGATGCACATATAGAGTTACAAAGTGATATTTGACTAACACTTACTAAACTTACGCTCAAAGACTAGTGTTGGAACCCATACCTGAAACAAATAATCATAATTAAAATCCAGTTCAAGTACGTGGAGACAAATATAAAATCAGATTTCATATATATAATGGTTGGTAAAACAAAGAAAACATGACCATAAATAGTGAGCTACAATTTTTTAAGTTAATCTATTTTTCAGTGAAAGGTGAAGAATGTCAGGATCACAACATTTGTGCTGTGGAACATATTGTCAATTCAAATTTTATTGTGTATTGTGTCTTGCTAAAAACTACCAAAGTGTGTTGCTATTATTGGTCCACTTGAAAGGTTATGGATCATGAAGAGAGGGTCAAAAATTGTTGAAATGGCCACAAGATAATGTGTGTGATAAGTGCAAAAGTAGCTGAGCTTGTGGTGCATAACAAGCGACAATCTACAAACTAAATAAAGTGGAATATGGCGGAATAATTAACTATAGTGACCATTCATAACAAAAGCCTCAAATTTCACACGTCAGCGTAAAGTGTGATTTTCATCAAAGTGCATGTTAAAAAGGGTTTCGATTCGTAAATCGAGAAATATAACTGTCTGTATAAAGCAATAACTATTCAAACTAACTGCTTCTGTCATTGCCGTAATAAATGCTTATTAACTTAATCGACATTTTATCAAAATAATAAAAAACTCGACGAAGATGCTTAACAATAAATTAACCCACGAGTTGAGGTCGGAATGGTAAGATGATACCGAATACTAAGGAGGAATACCTTGGAACGCCACAGGGGGCCCAAGTGAATACGAAACTTTTATTATAGTTTGTAACACAACCAGAATACGTGTAAAAGTCTGTTTATTATCTACATATTTTTGAATGTTAAACGCTTTATACTTTTTTCTCTCCCGGGTTATCCGTGGTCCAGTCGCTGTTTCTCGGAAAAATATTAATAACTGCTATGCCAGCAAGAAATATGAATTTGTATGTGAAATGCCTGGAAGTCTTTGCGTCTTATCTTGACTGGGATCGGTCACACAGAGTGAGTTGTTTTGTTGATTTGTTTATTTTATCTTTCATTCTAACACTGGTTAGTCAACGGGGTGCCCAGCGAGCCTTGCAAACGCGACATCTTGAACAGCTACGGCGCGCCATGTTCCGTGTTTAAGATGGACTTCTATATAATGTGATAATGTGTAAGTAGAATTTTAATTTATAGTATATATAGGTGACTCACGGGATACATTGCCTTCTGCATTTAAGTGCATTACATAATATATAAAAGTTTTTCAACCTGCTGAGATACATTAATCTTATCGGATTCCACTGCAATCGGAACTAATTATTAGAAAAGCCCGAAGTGTGAGACTTTCCGAAAATTCGGCATACTCAACATTCCACAATCGTTCGCTCTGTGTTCCACTACGTCAGTGCTCAATGCTTTTCACCATAGTGAGTAACGTCATGCCATGGGTTATACCGAAACGTGTGTTTCGTTTCAAGCTATTCCTCTATATACGTATGTACCTGACTACTTTTTTCGTAATGTATGTTACCTCTCACTATATGCCGCAAAATCGACTGAATCTCATACCATTTGTCATCGCTTATACACTTCTTAAATTTTACAGAGGTCAGTCCTTCATCGATCATTAATTTTAGTTTATTCTGATCGTGTGTACATCTGATTGTGAGTGTCCACCCCATCAGAATGATATACGCAAATTGATATTAATCTTAGCAAGTGCTCAAAACTCTGAGAGAGCTGAGCAAGGAGCTCCACAGATCATAACTGAACTCCACTCTTGGCAGTAATTCTCGCCTGTCGCTGTTGGGTTCTCCATTTAACCGTATCAGGATACAAAAGTCTTGTTTGCCTTCTGTATAGTTCACTGTATATGATTATCCTTGTATCATTATACAGACAAAACCTCAAGTGCTTTGTTACATTCTTGCCCTTAATTCCTCTGAAACACTTTAACTTCAATGAGGGCAACTGTCTTTTAGAAAGTTTTTTCCATTAATTTTGGTACCTTGATCTAAACTGTAACCGTTTTTAAAGTATCTTCTGTTCTTCAGTGGTCACAACCATTATCAATTCATCTGCAGCGACCTAATTTCGATTGGAAGGTCTGACCTTGTATTTCTTAGGCTACTAAGGTTTCAAATTCAAAAGTATAATATTTTTATTATCTTTGGTAATTCGCAAGCTATATGGATGAAAATAATTTGTAATCATCTGACATATAAAAGAGGCAACCCTTTAAACCATTCTGCAGTACTGATTCTTGAAATTTCGTTCAAATTTTTTAGTTATTTATCTCAATGATCACGAAGTATGTGAAATGCATTTTTATAATTATCGGCTATAAAAAATCTGCTATCTACATATTGATTAAATTAGTAGTTTTCAGCTTATTTACGCCCCGTCACGAGATGGGAGGAAAGGGGATAGAAAACTCCAAAGGACTGCATAACGTAATACCAGAACGCTCTCCAACGACGCTTATTCAATGCATTTCCGTTCTGCGGTACATCTAGAAAGTAGCCAGCCACCTGTTCAAAAATATACGAGTAAACAAACCTACATAGGCAGCTACACACAGCGGCTAACCCAAAAATTCGCATGCCAAGAACCGTATGACAAATTACCTTGGTATAATTTTAGCGTGAATATTCGGTCTAGTGCTTCCGACATGAAGTTTTAATTTATCGTGTCATGTTGCGTTATTATTACAAAGAGCATCAGACTCGGATTTATCGGAGCAATACAACGCGATGCCAGCATTTTTTGGTGCTATGTAAGATCATTATTATAGATATCCTCTCGCTAAGACAGAAAACTTATCGCGCTCTAGAAGAACTGTGAGAGAATACATTCTATCCATCAACCTTAAAATGCAGCCGAAACTCCAAAAGAATTACTATTGGAGATACATTCAACGTGTTGAAAGTTCCACCTTGTGAGAATGATTTTTGTTGTAATCGCAAGTGACAGCTTGGTTGAACATTTAACTGGGTAAAATGTATTTTCCTATAGATAGCCTCTCAAAGGCATATTAGGCTATTGCGCTTCATAAGCACTGCGCGAGGATACATTTCTTTTCACGTTGACCTCAAAACGCTGTACATTTAACCATCGGGGAACAAAATTCCCGGTAGCTCATTCCACAACGCCAAGGTTCCCTAAAAGAAGGACTATTGTAAGACGCTTGTTCGCAGCGTTCCAAGAACGACCTGGTGAGGATGCGCTTGATAAGCTCTACAGTATCTGCTGTACAGACGACTCTTGGAGTCAAGACATCAGCTCAGTCAAACATCTGCCATGATGTGACTCCTTTGTTAGGGTGGTTTCTACTGCGTGTTGAACTGAACTCCGTTTGTACATCCCCATTCAACAATTATCTTAATGGCCTCATTGATCTGAGTAGCATGCTGTCCTCGCCTAAATATATCTCGGGGTGATAGTGGTTTGACAGGTTCCATGCGGAAAACAAGGGTGCTGTCATCAGTGAGGCTGTAAATAGGATTGGATGTGTTTTCAAACAATTCGTTGATTTACATCAAGAAGAGCGTTGGAGAAAGAACAGATCCTTGAGGAACATCCGCATTGATGGTGAGCACATCGGAAGCATATCCCTCCACCACCACAATCAGAAAGCCACAAGATACATTTTTGAAGCTATGGCAATTTTTCCAGTTTATACATGAAAGCGTGAAGCTTTTACATAATAGTCGCATGAATTCGGTTTACTTTATCTCAAAACTCATCACAATGATGGAGAAGTTCCATTCAATAGAAGACAGGAAGAAATCTAAACCTTGTCTATCACGTATAGCTTTAGTTTATGAAGTATCGAGATGGATCTAGTTCTAAAACAGAAATCACCAATGATATGGTACACCTGTTAGAAATGGATTTGGGTTAAACTAGAGCACGAAAATGAAAAAAATATGTTTTCTGTGCCAGTAGTCTACCTAATAATTGGATATACCTGACATTGTCTACTAATATCACCTACTTAATCGCGACCTTATAAACATCTATTTATGAACAATGAAAACATATTGTTAATTGCCTTTATATCTATCTTCGCTATCGTTACTATGGTGTACATACATTTTTGCGTTATCAAAGAAAATACGAAATGTGCTGTTTTATCGAAGTTACGGTTCACTACTGACAATTATAGGTACCAAAGTAGATATGGAAGAGCTGCTGACGCGTGTTATATATTTTTTAATACATTTTACACAAAAAATGGTTTTAATTAAGTAGTTCAGTCGACCAAACAGTGTCAGAGTAGGTTTACAGTCCACTATCACCTTTTTGAACCCGTTAATTAACATAAATGTTGATAAAAAAAATCTGGAACCATGACGCCACATTATTCATTGTACTGGCAGAGGATTAATAACTAAAACACAAATCAAGTGTTATGGCTTCTACAAGCTTTCGAAATCCACCAACCTTCATATTAATAAGTGAATAGGCTGACAATAACGGACAATGACATTTTAACTGACATAATACGGTATCGTGAGATATGGTAGGCACTGGGTCAATTTACTTGACTGCATTTTGTGTGATAAAAGTATAATTCTAAGGAAGCTTTCTTCTTTAACTCTTTTCAAGCTTAGGATCGTGACCAATATCCCGGGAAGACGTACAGATTTGAATCTTGTTGTCCTAACTGATTACCTATACCTATACTTTTCCGCAACACATGAATTTGTTTCCAGATTTACGTGCTAAGAATTCCGAAATTACTTAGATAATTAAGTTTCTACTAATGCTCAATAATTGGATCCTTGCCTCAACACATTATGGTACTAGAACTTGTAGAATTTACAATAACTAACATGCTTCGTATAATTGAACAACTTAATTGAGGCTGCTGCTATTATTAAAGGATTATTACGATTGCTGTTATGTTTTTAATTGAAAACGAGAGATTCCGACATAGGAGTTAATAAATTTTGCACTTTAATTTGATTGAGACATCCACAAATGATACCTTGCAAGCTATTGACTCAATAATATCGATGGTATATATCTGTACGATTTTATACTAGGTATCCGAGATTGTAATCGAAGGATAATTAACAGAATGGTTGATAGATGCAATAGAAGCATTATGGTCCATATTAGACTCATTCACAAAATGCAGAGATGCTAGGAGGGTTGTTTCAACATTCCATTCCAATATGGAAAAATTACTATGTAGGCACATCATGATTAAATAGTTCAAGGTTAGGCATCAAGATTTAAAGAAAGGCTGCTACAATTAAAGGTTCCTCAACCATACAATATTATGTACATTCTTTCTAACAATAACAAGAAGATCTTTGATATATTATTCTTATTTTCAATGCAGTCAAAAATTCGGTTGTAAATAGGATTAGTCTTGTTACCCCTGTTACTTTCCTCTGTAATTCATAACTATCTAACCGTGGTCTAACCTGTGATTGTTTATTAAAATGCCCTGATCGACCCCTGGGCGAGAAGAGTGTGTCCTATGTCTTTTCCCTGTCAAAATAGTGCCCATCGTCTTACAGAAAACAAAGAACATTCTGAAACTTTTGGTGACTAGCCATAGAACAGAGTTTGCCAGTAATAATTTTTATTGTAGTAACAGTGCGTTTGGACCTTCTGTAAATCTAGTTTCTGGCTGCATGGTTTAAACCTAAAGCAAAAAAAATCTAGGATGTATTTCCTAGAAGAAAAATGTTGTGTGATGAAGGGTGATAACTGAGCCTCAGTTTTCCTTGAGAAAGTTGCTATTCACATACCTGCAAACATTCTGACAACATAGCATTGAAGGGCATTGAAGAAAACATATCATAGTTCACTCATACTGCAACTTCCTCTGAAAACGAGTAGTCTGTTCCATGAAAAGGAAATAATCTGCCGATAAATCAGATTTCATATCGATAATCGTCCTTTGGCCATTAATATAGAATTTAACGTCGTCGTTAAGTCGTCCACAGTCGTCGAGTGTTGCCATCATAAATAATCCGTACGGCATCTCCCGGCCATATTCCAAATATGTCTAAACGATTAAAAGGAAGAAAATATGTAATAAATAAGAAGCTGCGGTTGCGGTTGACCACACTAAGCACCCATTCAATGCTGCTCTGCTTGTCAACGGTCATTGGGATAAGACTATAGGAAGACAGGGAGGCTGTAAGCAACGAGAAACGATCAGGCTGGAAAGTGGTTTCTTGGTTAGAATGGAGTAAAAATGCCTACTTGTAGAACCGTGTGTAATTTACACACAGTTTCACTAATAAAACTCTTTTTCTTTCAATAACGCGTTTCCATTTATATTTAAATCATGTCAGATTTAAAATATAAATCGAAACGCGTCATTCAAAGAAAAAGAGTTTTATTTGTGAAACTGCGTATATTATACAACTTTTTATCTACATGATGGAAGAGCTTCACCAACTAAGAGCATCTACAATGTACATACCTACTTGCAGTTTGGAAATTATGGCTTGTTTTTAAACCTACGAAGAAACCCGAAAAGACAAAGACGATTTTATTTTCGCAAGCGTGATCCAGGAAAGTAAAGCCATCACAAAAATTTCATAATTAGAGATAACAAATATTTTTTTATGTTTCATCATGTCTACATGCATAACACAAACTATTTCCCTCCTTTCTGTCTGTCAGTCTGTCGGTTTTTTATAGATAACCTCTCGCAAACGCGGAAAGCCTATCGTACTTCAGAAGCACTGTTAGAGGATAATGTCTATTCACATTGACATTAAAACACTGTAAGGCGCAGCCGTCGCCGTCGGGCAACTAACACTACATCTCCTCATTCTACAACTCCGAGGTACTCCAAAAGAATAACTTCTGGGAGAGCATCATTCGAGGCGTTCGGTGAAGATACGCTTGTATGTCGGTCTATCGGTCTATCGTCGATCTGTGAGTCTGTCTGTTGGTTTCTTTGTAACTATGTAATCTAAGCAATAAGTCTGCAATTTTGATGGAATTTGAGAAGTTACATGTTTTGAGTTCATAATAGGTAGCTCCTATATTATTGAAAATCGTTTAATTGACAGAGTAACAAATAACCATAATTTTAAAAATGTCAAAAAACGTATTTTTATGTGTACAGATTCCGAATTAGCTTAGGCTAGTTTAACATAACTTATAGTGTTATAGGTTCAGAGAACATTGATTGATTGATTACCTGGGAAATGCTCAACCAAACTGGGTGCCAATCCACTGGGGAATAAGAAACACGATGATCATTCAACCTTATAAAAGCAGACTCTTTGGCAGCACTCTAATCGACTATATTTTTTATATGTTGTTAATTTAAATTGCTCCTATACACAGGAAGATGCATTATTAACTCAAGAGAATTTGTGGATGGATGCAATATTTAATTTTAAATCTAGAAACCGAATTGGAGTCATGAATGTATGTTTTTCTCATAACAAACTTATTTCACAAGCTGGCATGTCTCGGAAGGTTCCCGCAGATCGTGATCGCCCAGATATTCTTTGAAAAAGAAAATTGTCGCAATATGCTGTTGCTATAGACCTACACTGGTTCTCAGATTATTTGAGCAGATTGCCGAGACACGCATATTGAAATCCACGATAATCATCTTGATTTAAAGAAAGCGAAATTGACCGGTAATGACAACGAATTGCAGCACAAGAATTTCACTTTCTGGGAAGATAAATGACGGATGAACGTTTTTACGGATTGTTCTGTTTTTGCGAAATATAATTATTTTATTTCAAAGGATAATTATTTCCCTTAATGGTAAGGCAGCAGTCTGTGGACGTATAATAGGTAATATGAAAATTGTTTGCGTAGACAAGGAGGTATTTGAATTGTTTCCGAAGCGAATGGTCTTTCATTTTTGATATAATTAAATCCTTTCAAAAATGAGGTATTTGTAAACATAATGAATTGAATAGATTCAGAAGAATTAATTATTTAGCATTATCTTAATCTTGAAGAAGGAATTATGTGTCTTATGTGTCATTTCTTTAAAAGAACTAAGTATGTTCTATGCAATTCTTCTTCTTTTACAAAAAAGTGGTTTGTCTTAGAATTTCAATATATCGTTAAATGATCTATTATAGTTATTAGAATTATTGGAATATATTAATTGTTTTGCGTAAGCTTTTGGTTTAATGGGCAACGGTGGTCGAGATAAGGTTATACGGGCCCATTTTATCCACGACTTGCCCTCACGTGTCGAATTAATTTAATTCCTAGTTTTTTTGAGTCAAGAGGAAACTGCCATAATGAACTGATGTTTCTACCTACTTAAAACCAATTTAAATTAAAATAAAACCCCTGTTTGCTCGGTCATTATTTATCTCTCAACCAAATCTAAACGTGCCCCCAGCCACGGTTTTTGGTTCAACCTTAACCCGACTTAACCTAGTTTTGCTATGGGATCATATCCGCATTTTAAAAGATGAAAGAGCGTGGTATTGAGATATTCTTGTAAAGATATACTCATGGGGATCTGTTCACTGACTCACAGAAGAAAACTATGGTTTATGTGAACCAAAAGAAGTATCAATGTAACTTATAAAGCTTGGTCCTGTGGTTGACTTTTTGATCCACTATATTTTATGCTGGGCGCATATTGAAACCATGTACGTAAGAATGAATCTATATTCACGTTCCTGTTGGCTCGGCAGCCATTATAAATATACAAAACAGAATGTAAAAAGAACGATTTTGAAATATTTTGACATTTGCATTGTTGATTAATCTCAAAAAGGAAACAATACACCGCCAAACAAGAACCATAAAGCTGCATGTTTTATGAGATAAAATGAAACAGACAGCGGTGCTTCGTGTAGCGGAAGTATTCCATATCTTTTAGTAAGTTTATAACATTTTTTAACGGAGCCCTGTTCACTTCGATTAAGAATACATACATCTAGGAAATTCCAGAACATCCATTAACAATATGTTGGTTTTGGTTCGAAAATATAGGCTGCTCTCCAGTCTCCAAGTATTTCATTTATTCCTTGCCTTTTATTTTCCATTGGTTTTTATTTTTATCAACCTCTATTAGGATTGATAATCTGTTGAATATTGGGGCTTGTGTTATTTAAAATTAAATGCCATGTGTTATATAAGTTGTAATTAGGCTTCATTAACAATTTTATTGAGGAGGTGTATCTTCTAGCTTAAGTATAGGTACATATTTTTCATGTTATATGTTTATCTATATTCTTTACAATAGCTTTTAGTCCTGAATCAGAAAAAATACTGTATGACGCAGAGAAAAGAGAGAAAAAAGTCACATTGGTACAGTTCGGACACTCTCTTAATTCCGGTTTTTCAAGGATTTGTTATTAATTTGCACTAATTTGATTGTATTTTGGATACAAATCAAATCAAGAGAACTTAGAAATATATAAAATATAAATACATAGATAGAATTAGTCATAAATTCTTCATTGAATCACATTAATTAAATTACCTAATAGTCTTAATTGACCCTAATTGATCAAACATATAGTATTGTTACTATGAGTTTCTTGTTTTTATGTGTGCGATTTCTCGAGCTGTAGGTGTCATGAAACGTCAAAAAAGCACAATATTTATAATCATCTCCAATCGTAACGCACGGTGGCGCTACCCTTCGGCAATTTACGAAGTCAAGGTCCTGACACTTATAATTTTTCGCGATTAGAATAAATTAATAGTTCCCTCCTGTTAGCGCGGGACGTAAAAACTACCTGTACAGCCACATACCGAACCCCGATAACTTTGAAACAGGTCAAAGGTACAGTGTAGTAATCTGCACCATTAAATCTCGTCGAGCCACTGACGAGATGAGCTCGCAAGATGGTCAGAGCAGCGAATGCACAACGCGCACAAGCAGAGACACATTTTCTGTCGTCGATGGTCGATCATTCCGCGAACCAATCGTGCCATGTACTCGTATTGGCTTTGTCTTTTACGAATCAAGCCCACACATGTCGACTCTACTGTCGCGCAACGCTGCACGTTGCAAAATCTGCGTAATTTCTGATTAGCTCCATCTTCGTGTGGCTTGGTATAACAGACACGTTTTCACCAATAGGCAGAGAAGTATTGTAATCACGAATTCACGCGATGTTTCATGACATACAAGTCACATAAAACATGTCACTCTTGGACCCTCTATATTTCGAAAAGTAATTCCTAGATCTTGATAGTTAGTCTGCTACTGTGACAGGCGAAAACGCTTTGTGGTAAAAATGGCATATGGCCTGCCTAGCTCTAGCTCAATCAACCATCGTTTGCCCTTTCTCTGTGGACCATAAGCAAGTTTAGACAAATTTGTGCACTATCAAATGCACGCAGAGTCATTTTTCAGCTTTTCCCTTTCCAATAACACTGCGAACTTCGGAAATCACATCTCGAATGTCTTAAAAATATTGCGTTTCACAACGATTGATGTGTATTAGGTCTTGTAATAACAATGATCGCATCATGACATGTTATTGTTGATGTTAATTCCCAGTGTATTTATGGAATATGATTAAAGTATCAGTCAGAAGTGTTGTCTGAGTCTTTTGTGCGTTAAACTGAACCTCATTTCTAGCTCCCCATTCCACAACTATTTCAATGTCCTTATTACTCTGAACAGCACGCTGTCCTCGCCAAAATCCTCTGGATGGTAGTGGTTTGTCCAGTTTCATCCAGGAATTAAATATGCAATCATATCTAGAGCTGTAGATAGGATTAGACGTCATTTTCAACAATTCGTTGATGTACAGCTAGAAAAGCGTTGTACTAAGGTTGTTTTTTGGCCACAAGCTGATCAATCTTTCATGGAAAGGACTGGTAATAGATCCTGGGATAATACCACTTAGCTGATTTGTAGATGTAGACTCAGTAGCGTGTGTAGTATCTCCATGAGTTTTACTAAAGCTCCAACAAATCCAAATAAAAATATTATAAATTTGGAAATTAATTCATTGATTCACGAAAGAAAATGAGATACTTATAAATAGGTACCTAACAGAATATAGTAATATTGACGTATAAAATCACACTATCTCGTATTTTTTGACATATACAAAACAAATACAGATAATCAAAGTTTTGAAGAATTTGAAATCTGAAATGGTTGATGGGTATTTATTATCAAACTGACTCCTCGCGAAAACCACTAAATTAGAACGGTTATAATAGTAATTATATTCATATGGATATAAGCAGCAGCAGTTTAGTTAGTGACTTTCATACCACCTACAAGCATCAATACAGCATTGGTTAAAATGAATGTTTGTTATTTAATGTTTAACGTCATCAGATCTCTGTTCCGAATGTGTTGCAACAGCTGACATTTTATGTTGTCATTAGTAACAGTTATTTGCTTATATAAATAGCATTTTTGTATTTGTGGAAAACCTCTTAAAATGGTATTAGCGAATTAAGATTCATCATCATTCAATCTTTGTTGTCTACTGCTAATAAGACTTCTAAGATTGAAACACTCATCTGCTTGAAATAAAAGACAAAATAAAAGATGATGTATAACCATCGCGTTGGCGCGTGTTATTAAAAACCAGTAATCGGTAAAAAAAAAGTTCCGCTTGCAAGATCCCTTTCATTTTCAATCGTTCCTGACATAAAAGAGGAAGCAGCAATTATGCGAGAAGAAACTACAGGTGCAGCGATTTTGGCTGCAGAACCAAAAAAAGCGAAATTTTAAAGATACTCGGGGCCTACGCTGTAATTTTACGACACATTATGTAAATAAGGCCTCAGGTTTTCAGTAGAAACGATAATTCATGTAATTATATAGATTGCTAAATGACACTGTTTTGTAGTTTTTAAGGTAACCGTTTCTCTTGGAGCAAACACAGTGGCGGCGGTATCAACTGTATGCTCTTCTTTCAAATTCAGTATTCTTCTCACTTTCTTTTATTACGTGTACTTTTTGATCACATGGAGACGAAACAGGCCACACAATGCTATAAGCTTGGCGTGAAGATACTCCAGATTTTTATAAGTCAATTGAAGTTTTTTCATGGTCGGCTCGCCTGTTTTGAGTGCTCCCGGTAAATCGTGGCGGACAGACATTATACCAATTGAGCTACGTGGGTAAGTCTGTCAAACAGTCTGAGTACTGAAATTAGGTAGCGCATCTTGAAAGTTCTGAGAAATATGGTCTACAGGTCAACCTATTTAAAAGCATCACTCAGACTAAATGCGAAATTGTATATCGGAAAAGACAGTCGTTGTACAAGTATGGTTTTTAACTTTCTTGCCTTTCAAGTTTACACTGTTTGCCTACTCTCAGTGCGATTTATCGAGAGAAGCTGACTAGCAGAAACTACTGAAGTTCACAGCCGAAAAGCTTAGATTTCCATATAACCTTTTCAGTGATATCTACGCCGCTGGTTACTACGTTTAACAACACGACATAACTCGCGTGACCAAAGTGAAAACTTTAGAATGGAGGGGTCCGTTGCAGAAACTGAGGGTTATAAATTCTTAAATGTATTCGGAGACGAAAATTGTTGTGATTTCCGTAAATAAATGCAAAATCTGCGACCGCTACAACAGAATGAAACAATTTGAGGTTTACAATTACTTTAACTCAGCTTATTCATCACACTCATCTCTTCCTCCTTTTGTCCGGTATGCTGACGTTCATTGTCGCATAAAAACAGTGCTAGGTAGCTGTTTTATTCTACTTTTGCTTCTTCTTCAATTTCAAGTTTTGATTGTTTACGTCCTGTGCCTTGAGATTTTATTTATGCCGTGTTTTAATATCTAGCCAAACTCCTACCATGATGCAAGAAACTATTGAGACTTTCTGATGCCTGAGGATGACTATATATTAGTCGAAACGTTTCATCAAGATTATATGATGTTTCTGTGTTTCGTAGACCTAGTCCTAAAAATACCACTACACTTCATCATACCAGGACCAAACTGCGAGGCAATCCATAAAAGGAAACTAGGTACCAAAAAATGTTATTAATCATCGCGTTAACATAATTTTATTATTCCGTTAGTACTGACAGAACAAATTAAAAATTGTCCAGCGGTCTGACGTCGTCTGACAATGACTGAGGATCTTTAGAAAGGTGCTGAAAAAAATCAGTACAAACAATTAAAACTATGAGTCCAACGAAAGGCGGTACTGCTCGGAGTGTTTACTTACAGAACTTTATCCATGGAAGCACTTCTGGTTGTAGCTAGTATCCCACCAATCATACTGCTAGAAGGGCTAGTGTAGGAGAGAAGTAATCTCTATAGCAAGGGTAGAGAAGATAGCAATTACAAAAGGGAGTTTATGTTTATAGACCGGCAGAAAATGTGGATGACAACCTACTAACCATGGAATATGGACTTTGGAAGACTGATTAAAGCCTGACTACTATACCATATAGTTCCTAACAGAACATGGGCCTTTTGGAAGCTGTCTAATATGGACAGGATAGAAAGTAGGCAAATTGCCTATAATATAATGACAAGGATGATACCACCTCTACTAAAAGATAGTAGTTGAATGGGCTACCAGAGGTAGTACTGTAGTTGACGCTCAACGAAAAGTTCACCGCTGACAACTTCACGAAGTAAATAAGAAGGCTTCTTTGGAATTCAATTCATTATGAGACATATGGTGCAAGGTCTGTGGCAATAAAAATAGCCAAGGAAGCCAATAATAAGTCTTATGCACCGGGATTTGAAAATAAATGAAGAATAAAGACGACATTTGGTTTGAACTTTAAAACGACGCCAACCGAAACCGGGCCTTTTGAAGTATGCCGAATTTTCGAGAACACAGTTCCGGCGAAGAAGGCAGATATTTAGATGCTTTTTTCAGGGTTTTTTCGACAGAAAAGTGGGGTTTCCCCTGTATAAAAAAATAAAATAAGAGCGCGTACGGTGTTGCGGCACGAAAGCAACCGTTCTCAATAGCAGGAGCGTGCTTAAAGCTGCTGGTGCGACCATCGCGTGCCTGTCTGTTTGTCTGCCTGTCTATGTCTGTTTGTCGACTGGTGACCGCCGCTATTGGTGGTGATCATCTGCACAGACCTACTGATCATGATTCTCTCTGACAGTGAACAGTGCAAATTACGTCTAGTTCCAAGTGAAATAATTTGCTAAGGGTATTTTGCAGTGTTGTGTATTTTGATGGAGAGCAAATAACGTTTACGATCAAATTTTGATTTAAATATTCTAACTTCCGTACGCTGGAAGAGTGAAGATTGTTAACGGTTGAATTGTGCATCAGCATGAGATCACTAAAATCACACAATTGCTATTTATGTAACCATTCATAAAAAGATAATCACGGAATGTAAAGTTTCCAGGGCGGACACTAGCAATACAGGACAAGTTGAAAATAATGTCATAAAAATAATAAATATTCCTTCACTTCATTGATATTGAACGTTCTAATACTTAACGTTGAATAGTAACGTAAGAACTACTCCTGAATACATGCGAATCAACAGGTGCATAATAATTAACTATTATTATTATCTATGTATAATAAATCATGAGAGTGTCAGCACTTTCAGTTAATGTTTCTAGTTTGAAAAAATGTGTATTTTACAAAACAATAAATTTTATTACTTGGACTTTAGCACAAGCAAATGAGCTGACATTTCTCATATATCATGTTCATAAAGGCATTGATTTATGTTTGCAAGCTGATTGTCAATACGCTGGTTATAGATGTTTTGTAATATTCATCTGTCTATTTAAAGAAGCAAATAGGTTCTGCACTTGTAAATGATTTTGGCAGTGAATTTAAATTTTCTCACTCTATTGAACAGTTATTCATCATGTCTCGTTAGTTTGACTCATGGGCAGGTAGTCTGTGTAATCTGTCACGTCTGAAAAGTCAAAAACCAGACATTGTCAATTGAAAAACTGAAAGCAAGAAAAAATAAATGAAGAAAAAATTGTATGCTCTCCACTATGCGTTAGGACCGTGACTTCGCCACAGTGGGCGACACTTACATATCAGGAATTTCCTAAAAAAATTCCTGACTATAAAAAAAATATAAATATTAAAATTCGTTCACATTTTGTGCCTGAAATTTTTTAGAGTTCTTCCTTTCCACTGAACTTCATTGAGTTACTCCAGGTTATGGTTGCTTTTTTACAAATGAATTGAAAGTAGTAACTTCATCAATTAGATGACATTATTCATTGTTATACCTATTTTAGTCAACAGCTCCACAGATTTAGTCAATTAATTTTTAAAATTGATATATATGTTTCTTTAAAGCCCATCCATTCTACATCAAGTTCAAAAGCTTCCTCCTAAATTAACAACCGTCGCCACATAATTTTTGATATAACTGTTAATTTTCTCGCAATAAGTTAACTGACTCACGCAGCTGAAAAAGGATTAATAAAAGTTATTGAAGCGGTTGTGTAAAGTATTATAAGAAAAATATATAGAGTGGATATATAGATCATATTAATATCCTTGAATGCAGGTGCTACACTTACATCGGTTGTCGGGCAAAAAGAGAAAAAGTGATAAAAACTGGCTCGATAGGAACACGGCTGTAGACAGCTGGATATGGAGTATATGCAAAATTATTGTAAATTGCAGTAATGAAGGTAAACAGATTAATCGATTGCATTCATATTAAACACTCTCACTTTCTTCCTTTATTTATGAATAAGAACAATTGAAAAACTTAGTGAGCTTTAGAGAATCTAGTTAATGAGGAACACAGTTTTCAAAGTAGCAAGCATTATCCACATTTGCTAGTGAGGAACAGACCATATCATAAAAGTTCAACGTACGACAAGCAGGCGCATCGAGTGAAAATCCGGGTGCGGGGGAAATTTGAAACGCGCCTTCCCTTCCTTGAAAAACCCGAAGAGTATAAGAAGAGCGAATCCTAGTAGACATCAAAAGAAATGGTACATAACAGTGTGAAAAGCTGAAAATTATGATTATTTTCGGGGGTCCTACAGTCACACGCCTCCCCCTATCCAAGAGCCCGGTGTACACATAACAAGAAATTATCAATTCAAGAATTGAGATATTCTTGTAAATTTATACTCGCGACAAAAACATCTGACCTCGCTCTACGACAATTTACCTTATGAGAAGGTTATTATTTATTTAAACCAAGAAAAGAATTTTCGAATACTAAAATTGGAAACAGCTACTGCTACTATTCAAAGACCAGATCAAACCATCTCTGGAATACTGCTCGCATGTATGGGGATGCACCCCAAAGCACTTCCTGAAGCCTCTGTACACAATCCAGTGGACACAATCTGGTGGATGCGATTGACCTCACAAACGACCTCCACAGTTTGTAACATCGAGGAAGGGTAAGTAGCTGATCTGTCCCTATTCTATAGATATTATCAAAGCAGATGTTAGACCGAGCTGTGCCACCGGGAGACAGTGTGTCCTGATGGTTGCAATCCACAGCGTTTCAAGGACAATGTGTGCTTATGAAGTGCGATAGGCGATCTGCCTTTGCGTGTAATTAAAAAGAATCGGATGTCTATTTCCGCGCCCATTATCTTCCATTAGTTTTTATTTTTACCCCCCCCCCCTTTCAGGATGAATGATCTGTTAAAAATTGGGGTTGTGACTGTTGTGAGGATCTCATATAAGTCTACAGATGTTGATGTGGTATGTGTGATATCTAGTTGTGATATTAACCAGTAGTGGGTAATGTTGAATTTTGGTAAGTGTATTGCTTTATGGCGAGAAAATAACTTTTTAAGCTATTCTTGTCAACTTCCAAAGATCCAGATATTTTTAAAGCATCCAAAAACTTTCTCTTGGATCATGTAGATTGAAGACGCTCCTACATGCTGAAACAATCATCTTAGCACAGATTTTCTGTTTACAAAGGTTACCCAGGCTACTTGCCAACTCGCTAACTAGATCCTATCATGGATACACAACTAGAGCTCTCAAATCTAGCATACTATTTATCCTGTCTAGCCATGTTTCCTATAAATTATTTTTTGTTTCTTTTTTCTGTCTTCGAGAAAATATTTTTTGGCGATTGCATTCACATAAGCGTTAAGGGAAATCCCTAAAAAACCATTGCAGTCAAAATGTCCTCAAGATATTTCATGTAACAATCTAATTTATTTCGTAAAATATTTCATTTTTTGATATTCTATTCCTTAAGATATTCCATTATTCCTGATATAGTCCATGACCAGATATTTCAAGAATTAGTTAACATATAATAAATACAAATAGATCAAAACTTAAAAGTAGTGAATCGATAAAATTTGAGTTCAAGAGGGTCAGTCTGTTCATACAATAAAAATAGGGTTGCGCTGATATTTTTGAATATCTAATGTTTCCATGGAGTTTAAATGATATATTTTATTACAACTATGAAGCACACTCAGTCTATTTTCACTGTCATTAGTTTGTAATAACTGTTAGGCAAAATTTTGATCTTCCTGGATATTGGTTTATGAAAGCACTTCTCTGTTGTAAATGCTCTAGCTGTTTGACCTATATAAAGAGCACTACAGAAGGCACGTGATACCTTCCTCTCGGCTCAAAATTGTTTCCAATTTTATAAATGAATGGTCCGATGAATTTTAGACGTCGCGTCGCGTCGTGAAAAATTTGAAGCTGTTCAAAATTTTCTAAAATGGCATTGCTGGAAGCCTACATATTTTTTCTATTTTCGTAATCACTAATCGTTTTCGCGTCTAGTCCCAAAAGCAATGTAGCTAAAAATAAGACAATGACTAGTACCAAGCTTATAATTATCTCTCTGGCATTTACATATAAACAATAAATAATCTTGTCTACTGTATCGTACTGGTAATTCAAATAACTCAATGACATTTTCCGAGAACACACACCATTTCCTTTCTATGAAGTCCACGAAGAATGCCCTGTTGAAACCTTTGACCCAGCGGTAGTTGACACGATAAATAATAAAGATACGACTGCAAGCAGACGTACAAAAGTTAAAATACCGAGATTAGTACAAGATTGATTGAACTAGTCTTATAGAATATTGATAAGCTTTATTGTTGTTATATACTATCCAAGTCAATGTATAATATATAGACGTACTCCGTGGAACTCGTTCATATTGAAATATTTCTAACGTGACCTCAACCTTTCAGAAAGTTTGGAGATACACGTGCTTCAAGATAGTATAAATATGTTTATCTTGTGTGACAAAAAATCTTATCTTATTTAGTATTATAAATATCATAAAAATGTGTTACCACCATTCTCCATAAATCGTCGCGTCGTGTTATTTGATAAGCTGCACATTTTTCGTAAAGTACTACCTGTTTTCGACGTTAGATTAGCGTAGTCAATTTTTTTAAAAAGTAGAATGATCATTAAGGGTTCACTTAACAGATGTTATAGCTCTTTAGTTAATCTCAGGATGAAAACAAAAAGTGGTGCCAAGTAAGTTGACGCTGTAGTTCCCATCCATGGTATTGTTTCAAAAATAAGTAGTTTAATCGCTTTTTGTAAGGTTAATGGTTGATATTGAATTAAGGAGGTTATAAATATCTATAGGTATAATTTATACCCCCAAAATGTTCAGGTTTTCGAAAATTTCCATAACTTACAATATTCTCCTGAATTCAGTTCAAGTGGATCTACAACTGCACGTGAAATACTGATTCAACTTCTCTGATCGAAAGCAAATCAGCGAATGATGATCTATGTCTAACAAGTAAGGACTTCATGAGATCTCCCAGTCTCCACCCCGCATTTTTTACACCATTAAATTTTGTTTTATCCTTAATAATGTACCAGGAGTAATTTTGAGACAGACAGAAATATAGACGCAATAAAAGAAAGCCAAACCGAATTACATGAGTGATATGGTTTTATGCGATGTATATGCTATGAAACATCAAAAATGTCGATTTCGACTTTTTTGCATTTACATTATTTTCGGTAAAATAAGAATGATTATGCATGTTATTAGGCATCTAGAGAAAATGATTTTGCTGGAATTGCACATATTAACTGTTGTGTAAATTCAACCATTATATCTCCGTTTGAGTCAGTTATCAGTTTATTATTCGCTTTATGCTTCCTCTAATTATATGAAAAAGGTATCTACCTATTTGTAACATCTACAATTTTTATACTGTAATTATAAGTTTACTTTAAAACTTATGTACAATCGATTATGTTTGACTGAAGTTAATCAATAAAATTTACAGAAAAAACTTACAAAGAAGTAAGAATAATTTCATTGCAGCCCGCTGAACCTGGAGGTATCAGGATTTAGTCAAGAAAAACAGCTGAGATGGCTCTCATTTCTACCAAAATTCGTGCAGGTCCGAATCACAAGACTCACGTATTTTGAATTGAAAATGTAACTTTATCGCTCATATATGGATAAAACATGTATGTTTCAAAAATATCACATAAATAAGTATTCGTAAAAGTATATAGATAATAAAACCTGTTTGCCTGAAATCATTTCATTAATTTCCCTGTAATTGCTTTGCGTATATTAACTGATTTACACGATATTTTTATAGTAGCTCCACGACCACAAAACCGATTTTAAATGCTATAATTTTCTTACATTTCTTGCCGTAGGACTAACCACGAAAATTTAATTTGAGTAGCTGCAGACATTATTTTTTGCGATTATAATATTTCGCCGCCTATTACACGTACCATCGCAAGTAAAAATGCAGTAACTTTCAAATAGTGAACAATAATTGGTTAGTAACAAAATAAATAGGTAGTTGTTATAACTACAAGATCTTCTTCTTTGAATCTCTATTTCTGAGACATACTCACACATCCCCATAGAAAATTTTATTAACTTAAATCAACCGTATATAAAGAACCAGTTGTGACCGATAACCGTAGCTTGGATTTTTCAAATCCTCAATAGGCTTACAACGGCAGCAGCGAAACAGTTGAGTATCTATCGAATGCAATTAGGAACACGGCATGTTTGCCAGATGTCGCTGACTGCTTGCATCGCAGCCACCAGATAGAAATCTATTCAAGCGCTAACTGTACTCGAGATTTAAAATCTCCATTCACGAAAATCATCCATAATAAGTTAAATTGCTCTTTTGTGCGTGCACCTATAATCCGCTTATCTGAGATTTTTTCATGAAATTCAAAAGCAGTTTTTCATGAACAACGGTGTGCAGTGTCGGCAAGCCGTAAACCAGTTCGATTTTTATGCCGTCGAGTTTGAAACGTGTTAATATTCACGGCGAACGATCTGAACAGGGACGTTATATTCGACACTGGACAGAGCTTTCGATGGCAATATCGGCTATGCGGGTTAAACTTGCCAAAGACCAAGTGATTTATCAGAAAACGAGGGCTGGGCTTTGACAGATACGATGGTGAACCACACAAGGATTTGGGGTGGTGAAGAGTGGCTTTCCAACACCATCATAAGCTTAAACACATGATTCACACTGGTTATTCCAGACAGGGAAGATTCACTTTCGGGAAGCAAGCACTTTTGAGTACATCTGTATCAATATCTCGTGATATAATAAAGGTAGTAACATACAAAGGTATGGGCGCTGGCCAGCTTGTGATTTTCAATAGCGGCGACAGACAACACTTGAAAAATCTGTTGCACAGGTTAACTGTAGGTACTTCAGCGATAAACTTGGTTTACCATAAACACTACAATCCAGCAGATCCAGTAGCGATGACAGCTTTTTGCTACAGGGATGGCCAAAGAAGGGCCAGACATTTTTTGGGGGCCCAACGTGGACGTCAGGACCGTAGGCCCGTCGACAAAGAATGCAGGCCCAGGAGAAATTTTACATTCGGACTACCAATGAAAACACCTGAAAAGCAAAAAAGCACTGCTACGGTAATCAGTAACCCTCCAAGTCTAAAAGGTATAATAATTTGAGATTTGTAAGGTGCCTCTTTCTCCTTAGCTTCAAAAATTAAAATTTAGGAATTTTTTGAATTAAAAGAGGTGTAATTGTTTTATATTTGAACTTCAATAGTTCCAGAATGCTATCCAAATTAGATTTGACTTACTGATACTATTGCGTGCTAACACTGAGACTACCTACTTGTCACCATTTTATCCAATCAATTAATGCCAAAAGTTGATAAAAAATATCATGAAGATTTGTCTTCTTCGAGAAGGATTCAACTCTTATTTGATATATAATGGAATCATTACTTAAGTATCGGACTCATGAATACTTAGAAATGAAGTGTTTAAGGTGAATAATAAAGATTCACATTAAAATAAAAGATTTGCTCAGGTACTTTCACATATTTCTTGTAATAAAACAAATAAGTAAACAATTACGAAAAAAATCGAGAGTCAAAGCTTTATTGATGATTTAGAGTCGCTCAAAGAATAAAAATTGACTTCATTTGTATGAACGAGTTCAAAACCTATCTGTGCTCTTTTTTTCCTAAAAGTATCAGTAGTATCTCCCAAATTATATAAAAGGCAATGTTTTCTAGATAAACATACCGACGTTAATGGCATAGTAATAATTGTTATCAATGGTAATGAAACATATTGATTTTAGTGACAGACATATTGAAAATGTTAAAATTGTCTGAAAACCATTTTCGCACAATTTTTGTTTTTCGCCGCTTGTTGGCAGCAAAACTGGTAATTTCAAGTGTGAAGTAAAAGTGATAATACAATATGTAAATTATCTGTATACATAAACTTTTCATTTTACGATAATCTATTATTTTGATATATTAAGAATATAAACAATTCGCAAATATGAAAAAATCGAACTCATATCTTACTATAACCAGTGATCCTTGCACAAGTATATCGAAACGTTTATCATAAACTATCATTTTTACACAGACATGTAAACATTCTTGAAAAAATACGTCTTCTCCAATTAAGCGGAACGAAAACAGTGACCCAGAGTAAATATCTACTTTATCGCACTACTCCGACCTATTGGAACATGATCTCCATGTGCATATCAGTGGAATGATCAGATAAATCGAAATTTCTTCAAGAAAATCATAACAAACTCATGGATTTACTAGTCAACCTTGCATAACAAGGATGTAATTTTGTTCATTTCAAATTTGTCTAAAAGTTTAGGATTCAAAAAGCCTTGTCAACCAGCTGAAAAGAGTATCTCCTGACTCTCATTTTCTGCTGCATTTGCATATTATTGAGTAGATTTTATATCTAACAAATATACTTTATTTCCAATCACATGCATATTCAGATGTACACTAAACTGGTTATATAGCGGCTTTAACAGCAGTTCATCTTTTGGGTAATATTTTCATTGTCCTCCTTTGGAAGCCAGAAAGGCGAAGCCTATAAACTAAAAATATGCCGTAGCTGCTTGAAATTAACTTATCGATGAAATTATTGATAGAAGCCCAGAAGAATAGTTTCCGTAGATATATGGGTAGAAATTTACCAGGTCACCACTGGCTCCGTGATCAGAAGAGACACTGGTAGTTGTGTTCTGCCTAAAGCTGTTTTAAACATGGAGTTATATCACCTCAAGCTGACCAGATGTAAGATGTTTGACTGGTATGCTTGCTAGGCTCATATACATAAACTCCTCCAAAATTATGACTATGTAAAAGAAGGCTCAGATCTTATCTCTGGATGCAGCTTAGATCTGTACCCATTATTTATTAGATTCCACCATGGTAAATTTTCGAACGATCCGTTTCGCATAAGGTCACCAAAAGTCATCAGCACAACAAAGACTAGAGGCGCCCAACAGGTGCACCATTAACAGCTTGAACCTCTTCCAAGACTCATTATTTTGAGGACATCCGTTTTTTGGAGTGGGTATTATTATAACATTTGCAGCGTAATACAGTTGCAAAAGTTCAATCTAAACGAAGCAGCACCAGTTCCACAAAGTAAGTGCATCCACAGTTTAGTGCATTTTGCCTTGAAAAAAGTATGCTCATCGCAAGTGTTGGGAACGTGTTTTATATCCTGTTAGTATTTACGGCAAATGATGTGAACTGAGCCGTTCTAACGGACAAAGATTCTCGGGCATTATTTCAAACTCGTAACTCTTCGAATTTTTCTGATTCGCCGGCGATTATTAATGCGTCTGTAACACGTCCTTAACAGGAAAAATTAATAACAGAATTTTGCACGCAAGCACCGGCTATCGCGCTGGCCGTATAACGAAACGCACACATACCAGTAACTGTATCAAAGATGAATATTCACGCATAATTTTATTGGTTCCGTGCGCACGGGAGCTGCTGGACTTCTGTTGGCGCCTTGAGGCTTCCTTTGCTAGTACCAAGGCCATTCATTCAGACTGAATAATTGTTTTATCCAAGACATGTAGCACAACAACCACAAACACTACAGGATGATAACTCCATTTTGTCTGTCTCATAAAGTCTAGGCACGCTTTTTCGGTCTCCAGAAAAACTATATCCCTGTTTATGGGTACAGTTATTCCTGAGAAGCAATTTGTTGGAATTAAACTGTTTCTATGTACCCATGATAGTATAGAAAATATTTTTACGTCCGTCATCCATCTTGTATCCATGTAAGTACAGCGGGTTGTGCAAAAAATTACGGGACCCTTATCTTCGCATTCATCAACCATCGATGCTCATTCGTGGTCTATAAAACAGCTGGATTACAGTTCGCAACGTTTCATCCATTTATAGCTAAGAAGGCAGTGGTCGTCTTCTGACAAAGACCTTATCGACAATATCACTCCTATTTTCAGCGCAATAAAAATGGAATTATGAGAATGCAGTCTTACTTCTCTGTTTAAGCAACTACTACTGCATTTTATTAAAATGAGGATCTCAATAATTCGTCATTTGAACAAATAGTGACGTAATGTAGTTTGATTCTGTATTTCACATAGGCTCATTAACGATTTGGTTCGGATCTTAGATCCGTCAATCAATTTAAAATAAGTTTTACAAATATCAAAATCACAACGCTTACATTTCCACTTCTTGTTTCAAAACTAGTACTTGAGCGTATGAAATATAGCGTCAACCTACTTGACGTCGGTTTTTTAAGTATATTTACGTTTTATGTTAACCAACAAACACAGATAACCAGTACAAATAACATGGTAAAGACTTTAGAAATACACGATCTTAGTTCACATATGCATGCGCGGTCTCCTCTAAATAATGATTCACAAACCAGCGTAACATATCATGATTTTATTGTAATCACTATTGAACACTGAATACAATATCTAATGCATTTATAATTCTAGACAGATCTTGCCTTGCAACAAGGCCTACGCATGCTTTAACGATGTATCAGATGTGATTTTAATTTAGCTGCATGATGGCATAATCACATTAATAACAATAGCGCTACCTCATTCCAGTGAATGTCGCTTTATTTGTTAAATTAATTTTGCAGTAACCTTCTCATGCATCGTTTACAACATCTCACGTTAATTTATGTATGAATACAAGAGAATGGATGTGGGTCGTCTTTGCCACCTCATGATGAAAGGTGGATGGTGCATAGTAATTCGCGTATCCTTGTACAATCATAGTGAATACATTATACGTGGACAACTAGGTAGATTTTTGAAGCACCATGGAATACGTTAAAATAGTCCACTACCTTGATATAGCTTTATATATTAATGGAAAGAGTAAATTTTTTAGGGGTATCAAGGTGTCAACACACCAAGCCCATTTTTCTAGGTTGGTTACTTTTCCCTTCAATTTCAGGTTTATTATTATTTTTGTTACATGATGTATCAACCCTTTTACCCTTTACACATTCCCCACCAACAGGGGTGGAAGTAATATAAATAAAATAAAAATCGATCAAACATTTCATTCGCAGAATTCAGGCTCTGGACTGGGTCACTGTCTTTCAATTCCTGCATCATCTCAATCTGTTATATGTACGTTAGACACACACACACACACACATACACAGAATACTTTGTAACAATGTTCGGGATACATTGGAAACGCTTAAGACTACGTAGGGTGGAATTCTGACGAATAGACTCTGTCACTCTATTGATGTTCGCCTCTGTCCTTGAAGCCCTTAATTGCATCGACTGCTTTCCATCTAACTACTAGTTTCCTCAAACAGTACAACCCAATCCTTGATCATTCGAAACAACGAAACGGGTGTAATTAAAGATGCATACCCACTGAGGCAAAGCGACTCAAAGAGACATTTTCACATTTGTTTCTTTAAAGTAGGGAGAGAATCAGATACTGCTGACAAATCTTTCTTCTCATTTTGTCTCAAAAGCAACTACGCAAAATTTTAGGTGCTTCTTCTACTCGTAACGCGCCATTATGCAGAATGAGTTGAGGAGAAGCGTCATATTTCGGAATCACCGGTAATAATCCAAAATTGCTCATACACTGCTCGAAATACCATAGTTTGTGGAAGACAAGTCTTTCAATAAATCAATAAGTAGAAAGAACTTTTGCTTTGATATGCGGCAAGATCGGAAAACATTCTTTGTATATTTTCTCAAAATGGCTTCTACTTTTATTTATTTGGTGATCCCTAACAGCTCGTCCTTTTTATTTGTTCGTATCGACAAAAAGATTAACTCAAATAAATCTTTACTTGATGAATTGGTCCTCACATCTATCACTGACTGATACCAGAGTTTGTTATTTCTGCTCGATCAATTTCTTTTTGAGTCGCTTCGCCTCAGTCGGCGTGAACCTCAACAATCCGCATATTAGAGCGGCGCGAATGAAAGCAAAGACTCGGATGATGCGAAAGAAGTTTCGAGTGGCCATATTTATATTAATTCTCTAATGCTTCCTTGAACGATAAGGAAGCATCATTCATGAAACGCAATTTATATTCATCTTAAGCTTTCCCAGAGGGTCCTTGAGGATGAGATGGTTTAACTTCCTCCTTATGGATAAAAAGCGGACTGTTCTGATACAAACAGCAAATTCTGCTATTCAAGTTTCAAGCTTGAAACTTCGATTATAAATCAGGACCTGTAACATCTCCTTGTGGGGAATACAAATACAACTCTAGAGCAACCAGACGGAAATGCTTCGTTTTTCAAAAAACCAGTAATAACGTTTTTTAAGGAAGACAGGTAAGGTGAATTATGCGACACGTGTTTGCATACAGAAGATATATTCAACAAACAGGTGATTGAATTTATCAAGGCCTATTCTGATTTATTTAGTGGGCTAGAAGAGCTCTTTCCCTATTTCATTGTACTTTCTCCGTCCTGGCAAAAATACAAATATATCTTCCTCTGATGGCGTAGTGGTGGTACCTCTTGAAGTAATTCATATTATCATTTGTGGTCAATATAATAATGAGGCTCACATACACAAAAAGCCACCACCAGAAATAGAACGCCATATTTTCTCGCCTGGCCCTTTCCGACATATCATAGGTCTTTAATTTCGTATTCACGGTTCTAAGAACTCATGAATTACCCTGTATAAGCATCAAAGTGTCAATTTCCCATTCACAAGTTTAGATTGGACAAGAACCAGTAAGGATAATAAACGGATTTTGAGTAATATTCTCAACAAGACAGCGTGGTCGGTGTGCACTAAATCACAAAGAACTCGACTCAACATTTTCGCTAAAAATATAATCTGCTCAAGATCGAAGGTACATGCTAAGCTCTTGCTTATCATAAAGTAAAAGTGACAGGTTATCCATGCATACATAATGCCGACTAATGAAATCCGTCATCAGCATGCTAAAAATAGTTTAACATTAGAAAACGCAAGAAGAGCATTAGGTCTGGTTTGCCTGCAATCGGCAAATAGAAAGTAGATCGTTATTCATATTTTTCTGCAATCGTTGTGTTTGTCTACTTGCTAGTTTGCGTCGTATGACGAACGAGATGAGGAATTCCAAAATCCATACATACAAGAGATCGTTATCTTCTCCCTACAGCTCAGCTTTTAGTTTGAATGCAATTTACCTTCATTACATCATTTTAAGATTTCATATGCACTAGCAACTGGCTTAATGTGTCACATATCAAATAAATTGACTGTTAAGTACTTGTACAGCCATTGCAAAGTTGAAAATACTTAAAATAATTACACTTAGATATGTATTGTGATACTGAGAATTCTTGAATTTAAGATTTTACATTTTTTGTCATTTTATGATGGTTAACCACGTACATAAAAAGATTTTTTGTTAAGATTGAGCATTAGTATCAAAATGACTTTCCATTCCGTTGGTTGGGTAATCAATTCGTCCAAATCTCCTGTCACCGCGCAATCTCAGTAACCGCTGCACCTATTTTTGTTGTTGCTCAGTTTATCATTCTGTTATATATGGCGACACGCGTCACATACTTCCAGCATTTTTGTTTATCAAACTTTGCCTTTTGGTAGCACCCAGAGTAATTGTTGATTCAAATATTCCCATTTGTCTAAAAAATATTTTCCAGAACAAAGGGTGTATTGAGAATGATATCATCAATGATGATACAATGTGTATTTGAATAAGAGGAAGCATAACCCAACAATGAGCAATTTTATTGTTGAGTTATAGTATTTCATTTCGTTGCTCTTATTTGAATATGCGATATTTCCATTCAGATAATCTCCCTTCGCGTTATCCTAAAAACGCTGAAAATTGCAAATTTCTGGGAATAAACCCTCCTACAGGTATTTATCCAAAGGTGATGTTCTCCAAAAGAATATGTTTTGGATAAGGTGAATTGAAAATGTAGGAAGTTGTATCTAGTGAGCATGCGCCTGTAGGGCTCTCCTAGGGTTCGTGGTATTGATGACTCTCGGTGCTAGATATTATCCGTCACATCCATGTCAAACATTTACGATATTGCAATGAAGATTTCACAAATAAATATTGTTTGGACGCTCGTTAATAATTGAGGCTTCACTTCCATTTATAGATTACGTCTAGTACCATCAGGGAGTGCTTCAGGGCATATTCACTTACATGCAAGTTACAAAAATAACTGTTATGCTTTGCCAATGTTCAATAAATAGTAAAAAGCATAAAAAATATCTACTTCGACGCACCTGCGATGTGACAGCTGAGCTGACCAAGAATAAGAAGCGTCCAATATCCGCTGCTGCATTAGCAGTAGCTCCAAAAGACATAAACAAATGACTGCGGAGTGGCGGTAATACTGAAGATTCCATCAGTAGCATCGCGAGCATCCCAACAATTCTTCTTGAACCGTCCACACCAATTCTTCAGAGTGAATAGCAGAGTGCTGGCTGCTGGTACTGGTATCTCAACAGTATGCGTCGCTACTGTTTAATATGACTGTTTGATTAATTATATAACGAGCTGCGTAAAATGCCGTCCGCCGAGCGTTCGCTGGAGCGCCAACCTCTTTCACTACCGCGCATTCAGACTCGGACCCAAGGTCAGCTATTTCGAACATTTCACTAAATGGGTCTGCGAGCAACGGGATTTTTTCACCTCTTTTTATTTTTTCTTTGTGCCCAGCTTGTGGAAGCTGGATGGAGAGGTCATTTTACGAAAGCTGCGTATTTCGAGAGTTTTTTGTTACGTTAGTCTTTTAGCTTTTCAATATACTTTACTGAGTCCATATCATCCCATTAAAAGTTATTGTGTTTCGTGTGTAACATGCATCTTATTCGAGTTGAAAATGTTTTTGTTAAATGATTCAACATAATCTACCATTGCTCTCAGGCGACTGACACAATTATTAAACACATAACTACCCACACCAAGCGAAGTAAGAAAATTTTCAAATTCGACACAATACGTTTTATATATATTTCACGATGGATGGCGCAACATATGCCATCAATTTTCGTCTGTCTGCCTGCCAGTCTGTCTATAAGCTCTATTGTAAGCATCATACGATGAACAGTCATGTATCATAATAGGTAATCCTGGTTTATTATTAAAACCGGGACATTAACAGCGGAAATATTGAAAAATTCAAAATAAATATCACCTTCAAATATTTTTCGAGGTGAAGATAAATTTTGATCTGAAGTTGATAATTAATTATTTGAAGGTGTAATTGGAAAGCATTTCAGATGATTTCCTGAAACCATGTGAAAAACACTTTGTTTTTACAAAATTCATCAAAATTAATACATCTAACAGCTCCAGATTTAGCAGGTCTATAGAAACATTCGCAAAACAAAAATGGTTAGATTCAGAAATCAGATATCTGTATGTTGATCGAAGTAGGCTAGAAATATAGTCATATAGTCTGTATAAAAAACCAAAATGGAATCCGAACAATGCTGTAAACTTCAGAGCAAGGTCTTTGAAACAAAATACAGTAAGAAATTTTCCGCTTTATACAACAAATTAAAAAGGATTTTTGCAAGGAATAACAATCTATCTACATTGTCGAGAACTTTTCTTCTCTTTCATTCAGTAAAGATAAGCTGAACCTTACAAACAAAGGTTTGTAAAATCGTCTTCAGGTGAACTGTTCACCTGAAGACGATTGAAGATAGCACATCAATCGAAACGTCGTGATACTAAAAATTTCATAGACAATGGAAGTCCGAAATCAAACTTTTCACCAGAGACTTTATATAACATTCCACTACTTCTCCTCCTTTGCCTGTAAAGTGGAAAGGATGCAATACAGTCTCGTCTTTGGTCAACAATATCATAAACTTGAGACGGTTTTCGAGTTAATCGGTACCGCATTGCAGATCTCTATCATCCACTAATAATGAAACCAGATCTTCTCATGGATATAATCTTATCGAATATCTTTTCGAAATCGATCCTCATGTTACAGAATCGAACAGCAATCGTAGAAATATAACAAGTTAATGGGACTTCCTTATTAAACTGTAATTACAAAGCACACGGTTTTCAGCTAATTTGAATATCGTTACATGCTGTTAATAGCATTCAAGTGTCGTATATATCACTTCAGGTGTCATTCCTTGCACGCAGATACATTTTTCTCACTCAGCGAGCTACTGGAATGGAAAGCTTATAAGGTTGTTTTTCAACCTTATGTTTTCTCAACCAGACATTGCGAAAGTATTGTTGCTTAAGACATGCAGCAGTAGAATTCAATCATATAGATTGTAGATGCTCTCACTTGGCATGAAACTTGCATCATAGAGTTTGAAATGTCTATTCGGAAGTCACTCTTAACAAATAAGAATCAGAATCGTATACGATATAATTTTATGTACTCCTCCATATGAGACAAACATCCCCTAACTAGATTTTTGCACATTTATCGATTTGCTGTCAAAATCAAATACAAAGAAAAATGTTCATAAATGCCCAATTGTTGTCCGTTATATGTTTATGAAGCATTTGATTATTTCCTACGGCTCCAGATATCTGAAAAATAATTGATTTAATTCCTAAAGGTTCCTAGAATGACGGGATCATTAGACCTAATTTAATCAGCTGGACTTAAAATGCATCAAAAACATTTCAGGTGCCAGAAACTGTTGCCGGATGAAAAGCTGACAAATAACCAAACTATAACAAATGTCACACTTGCTTTTTGTTTTTTCCGACTGATCATTTTCAAAAGTAAATATGAATATTCAAATAGTGTCGAACTAGGTTTTTGAACGTTATTTATTTCATTCAGAAAGTAGTCATCTGATTTTGATTGAGAGTATTACCGTGTGATGACAGATAAAAAGGAAAAATTGACTTTTTGAAAATGCATTCAATGAAATGGTGACGAAAGAATCTTGAAAAAATGGATGATCATTCACTCCTCTATGACCAGTTCGGACCTTTACAGATAGGTTATCACTGACGGATGGGTGAAAAGCCTTCAGACGGAGGAAGCAGTGCGTCGATACAATTTCTTTAAGCAGATATCACTTCGTGGAAGTTCCGAGTCAAGCTGCTTGACGCCATCTTTAGAGGTGTTCAGTTTTCCCGTCTGTTTGATGGGTCTATGTATACGGATGCGTAAGAAGCACCAAGTCAATCTACATGTCTCATTTCCTCAGCGTGTCATTGGTTCACCCTTCATGAATTAAGACGGAGCATTCAGAGCTCATGGTGGCTATGTATTGATAGATGAGTTACACTATTAGGAAACAACTATCTACTCATACAACTGTCAGAGCGCCTCACACAGGCCGCTCGGGACATATCTGGGATCTATTGTGCACCGACACGAAAACGCGGACGCCGGCAATTTATCGGCGATAAGTCGCGGTCTCTGCCGGAGGTAAATGGCCAAATCGTGACCATTAGTCCGGGGAGAACGTCGGTTGGGCAACGCAGGCCTACAACCGGACCCGAGCAAGCCGGGGGGAAAACTAATTGATTTCCTTGTTTAATTTCGGCCGGGCGGTGTGCGGGGCACTCGCGAATAAATCGTGGTTAGATGCTATCATGAGTTATGTGCATATGGGTTATACATGTGGAAGTCCCGCAGCGAAAATACTCCATATAGTCGAATGGACTGAGCTGAGAATTGGGATCATATGGTTTGTTTTCTTACAACTCCGACAGCTCCAACATCTCTTGTCCTTAGTAAACTCACAGATGTCGTAAGCAGCATCTGTTACAGCATCAAGACAGCCCAAGTAATACTTGGACCTTGACTTCATAAGACGCCAATGGGCAGCGCCACCGTGTGCTACGCTATCAGGAGTCTCGTTCTGATTCAACTGTTTTTTTAACCACTTACAAAATTCATTTCTACGGTCCGTATCATCTTCCATGACACCATGCATTCGATTTTATAGCGATTAGCTATAACATTTTTTTTAGGACTCATTGGATACTACTGGAATGTACTTCACAGGATTGGGCAACTGCAGATATCGAATGAGTAATCTTACGTTTTTCCTTCTGTAAGGGGCGATGTTACTGATCTTGGACTATCCTCCAGCGTACCAACTGTTTAATTGAAAAAATGCGCAAATATGACCTCAAAATAGAATTTTCTGGGAATCTATAATTAAGCCCTGCTGCTAGATGAAAACTTCTTTCAGCTTCTCCAAACCTCGAAACTGATAATGAGACGCTTAGTCAATAGTTAAGTTTGACATTAAACAAAATCTTACTGCGACGTTTTTTCCAACCTAATTCAAAGGAACATTCGTATATTTGGTTGCGATTGAAATAACAAAAAAGCGACTTTTCAAACAGATTTTTAATATGGAACATAATATTGTTTAAAAAGTAACTGAAGATGGCGCTCAGCCGTAAATTCTAAACTTTTTCAGTAAAAAAATACATTGTCATCCGTTTAATCCCTCCGAATTCCGTTACGATGTACTACGTGATTCAATAACTGGAGGAGGGAGGATACCGACTCAAGACGGGTACTACATACTAGTAACAAGGAGAGCAAGTAATGAAAGCGTAAAAATTGAGTTTGGTAAATTTCAAAATTCATAAGCCCTGAAATAAGTTAATTGTAATTATTGTTGGAGGGAATACTTTGCCTTAGTTGATATTATCGCGGTACAATAGTAGATAGCAGAGGCCTGCAAGTACTATCTTAGCACGTGTAAAGTTCATACGAACCACGCCTAGTAGCGTTTTACGCGTCAAAACTTGTCTGAAAACCGTATCAGAAAAATGATACGAGTGCTAGTGCTGGTTCTCTTTTAATCCTACAGTATTATATTTAACACAAAGCTGTAAGATCGCAATAATATCTCAATCACTCAACACAAGATATTTCTACGAGTTGTTGCTAATTTTCAAATGGCAATAACAATAAATTCAACCGACAAATTGAACAGTTTTACTGTATTTAATAGTAAGTCTCTAGTGATACGTTATCCTTCGTAATTAAAATTTATTTTTTCGTCGAACCTGAAACTAATTCTCTTTACAGATCTATTAAGCGAATGACGGCAATAAGGATACGAAGCATACGATTATCTTTAGTGTATTACATGAAGCATGAAAAGCTGATATGTACAAAGTACATCATGCAGCAGTGAAAGAACACGCAATTCTTTAGTGCCATTTAATGATTGAAATGTGCCGAGTATTACGAGATATTTTAACAGTGGATCAATCTTCTACTTTACAAATGCAGCTAAAATACCACAATCCATGAGTGGACGAGCAATGATAATTAGAAAAATTCGAAATAGAATGGAAAACTTGTCACCAGTGGGCATCGAACCCACAACCTCCTGCATTCTAGGCACCCGCTTCACCAATGGGCAATGACGAACTGGTCAGACAGATCGACAAATAATCGAAAAAAAATATCCCCCGCGCATTGATTCGTCCTAATTTTCTAACCTGTGCAGCTCGATCTGCGATTATACATTTCATCAACCCGTTTCCGATAAAACTCTGTATTCGTATTTTCTGAAGGCGGCAGATTTCTGCACTCGGCAAAACGTGGTACCATGCTAGTTACAACCGAAGATAGTATCGGAATCTGGCACTAGATGTCTAATCAAAGATCGAGCTGAACAGGCTCGAAATCTAGGAAGAAGATTGCGCGGGAATGTACCTTCCATAGCGTATTTACTGTTCTGTCGAACCAGTTCATCATGACCCAACGGTAAGGCACTTGTCTAGAATGCAGGATGTTGTGGGTTCGATCCCCACTGGCCACGAATTTTTCTTTCTAATTTTTCTAATTATTATTAACTCTAAACTATGTTCCAATTTATATTGAAGTTCACCCTAAGCTGCCATTTAAGGGCAAACATAATATGATGTGCATAAATAATAAGTTTAGAGTGACAGTCCCTGTATCAAATTATATGAAATTCAAAAAACTACATTTATAAAAACAAAAAGGTTACGTATGAGATCAAACATCACGAAATTTATCTGTTCGGTACGGATTGTAGATAAGTTGATCTTGTTCTGACCTCAAACATTCAGACACAACAAACTGTGTGTATTTGTTGTGATATTACAATATGCAAAAGTTTAGCCTTGATTAAAAGCGTTAATATATTTTATTATAACAACAAGTCGAACAAGTCTGCATACTTGCTCAGTAGATTATTTATCATTTTTTTTTCACTTTTGTACCTCTAAGTGTTGATCTATGCTACAACGAATTAAGAACATGGACTTGTGTGATGATCAATATGTTATGAGATGTAAATATTTTATATAACGTTATATTGTAAACGATTGGACTGATTTCTCTGTGTTTGCCCAGACCCTCGTTAGTGCGGTTCACTGACTGACTGACGTCATAAAAAATAACTAGTTAGCTACATACATAAATCCCCTTGGTATACGCTACCATCCCACCTCACAACAATTGGGACAAATAGATTGTATTTCACTACAGTTGGATCACGAAGAGATTTTCGAAATAAATTCTCATACGAAAAATATGAGCTTTTATTCAAGTATACCATATCTTCCTATATGCGGAAAGCTATAATTATCTTAAAGTAAGGATACTGTATTTCAGATCATACAGATTTGATTTATTATTTTCAGTTCAATCCTGGGAAAGTCTTGGAAGTAAGAATACCGAAATCTCAAATTGTGCATATCATAATCTTGACACAAGACAGAGAAAATCTAACCTATAAGAATACTATAGTGTTGACGGAAGCATTTCATAACCTTGGTGCAAATAGTTCAAGTTCATTATATGATTTATTATTAGTATCAAAGCTACTGCTGATTCCGTAACCTTCTATAAGAGCACCAAAAAAGTGATAGAACTGCACCAATGTGACTTCTTTCTTACCTTTGTCTGTGTCATATAGTATTTAAAGGTATTGTGCAGATAAACAGAACATAAAAATATGTACCTGTACTTAGGCCAGAAGATATACGTCCACCATTGATAATAGCGATTCACAACTTAGATATCACACATATCACATCAGCACCTGAACACCTGTTTGATATCCTCACAACAGTCACAAACTCAACTTTTTAACATTCATTCATCCTGAGAAAGGGTTGATAAAAATCAAATCCAATTGAAAATAATGGGCGCAGAAACAGACACACGCGTACAGCTGAAATGCCGTGACTAAAATAGCGATGACGAATGAGTAAATGAATTACTTCGAGCGAATCGCAAGATGTTCGTATTCTTGATTGAAGTAAATGACGTTCCGTAGAAAAGTATGATAAACTTACAAAAAAATGAAATACTTGTTAGAAAAGCATTGAAAGCTTAGTGGTGAAGAAAAGTATATTCTTCTTTAGAGTATATTGCTTTAGAATGAGTACCAAATTCGAAAATATGCTTTTTTTGTTCAAATTAATAATAATTTTCTTATCAAGTCAATTGTCTTAGAGTGAGATCAGATGTTCTCGTCGTGAGTATATCTTTACAAGAATATTGCAATTCTTGAAGTTCTTGTTAGGTGTGTACCTAACGCCAACTAACCACGGTCGCCCCTATTACCCTAGCATCATGTATGCCATCGTATACATATATGAACCAAACATTCTTTCGACTTGAATGTTCCTCCTTAGACCGTCAAACGACAATATATTCCAATAATGTACATTCCGTCAATAACCTAACACCATTGTTCCATAAGTAGCGAGCATTCTGAATGCACTTACTGTATAGACACCGCGTCCATACAAAAGTATGTTCATGAAAGTATTCTTCAATACTTTTCACAATAAAACTGTACCCGTGGAATCCGTTTAATGAGGGACCTGTTCCTTGTATGTACCAAGAACAATACTGCGAGAATATCTCTATCACTCAAAGAAGCATACTATATAGCTGCTAATTTCTGGATGGCAATAGCCATAAATTTTCCGAGTAAATAGAATACCTTTGCACAAGTCAATGGTAATTTGTAATAAGTGATGTTATTCCTTTAAACATTCTTGCATAAAATACGTTGATTAGTTAATGAGTGTTTAAAAACAGGATATTCGGACATGGACACTATACTTTGAACATGTTATACGAGTATGTGTTGTTCCCCATCTGCAAACTTACAGGACAGCCAATTGTTGACTTAGATTGACGCAGAGTCGTAGCTAGGAATTGTAGAGCCAAGAGTAGGTTCCGTAATTTATATCCCCCTTGTAAGCATAAACCGCCCTTGAAAATCTGAAAGAATAAAGCCTCTCTACAGAAATAAGTTCCCACCCTATTGAATATTCATCCTCTCTAAAACACTTGAAGATCAAAATATGGCCCTAGTGACATCTCTCGCCCATTCGACCAATGATTTTGTGCCCCATACTGACAGTGCCGGCAGCGAGGGCGCTACTTGCCCTACCCTAGCTACGAATCTGTGCTGAGGTTCTTCGAGCAAGCGTAACTGTAACAATTTATAAACGTCTCTTAAAACGCTGATTAAAAAGGACCTAGAAGAGTAAGGCGACGAGAAATTAATTTGCCCGAAAACGAAAAGGATATTGATATGAAGTTCGACCAATAAATTTTTTCTTTCTGAAAAAAATACAAATATTTGTACAGAAATATCAACGAAGTTGTATAGATTTATGAAGTTATATTGTTTACTCCCAACTATGAACTTTTTTCATATAAAATTTAAAAACTGTTTTTGGAGATAAAAAGATTGTATATGTTAAATGCACAATCTTTTTATCTACATAATGAAAGTTTTTCACCAAGTAAGGACATCTACTATCTACATGACTGTTTATCGTCCTTTTCAACCAAATATGCGCCTTCCACGATATACATTCGGCTTGCTGTAGACATCTATAGACATGCATGATTTATTCGCCTATTGACTAAACTGTTTAGTATGGTTTGGCGGCCAACAGCAGCAAATATATAGTTCATATCATTTATGGTGCATCATAAAAGTCTTTGCAAAGGCCAAGCGTTTGCTGTAAATCAGTTTACCTTTGTTGATGGATGTGGTAGAGCCATCTAGCGCCACTATTAGGCAGTTCAAATTGTTAGGACTATTTGACCTCGTATAGACGTTAATGGACAGTATCAATTATCGCAACATTTGGAGAGTCGTAATGTCCAATCAACACTTCAACAGCTAGATTGAATAAGTACGAAGATTCAGAAACCGAAACTATCAATCATTTTTTTAGTAAAATTCATCCTTTCGGGAAACAGTATAGCTTGATATAGGTTCACTATCTCTACAAAAAATAGGCACTATGTTAGTCAAACAAATTTAAAATCACAGTGTGCAATACAACATAGAGAAACAAGAAATAGAAGTGCACTGCTTGCAAGTTACAAATTGTCGCTCTGCCCCCATCACTTTACGTTGCAATCGACTACTTTTAGTCATCTTTTCAAGCCTTATCCCTCCTATTTTAAATATTCTAATGTGAAATCAGAATATACATTTTGTATTAAAAAAGATTCGCGACTAGACTTGCGCAGGTTGGAGAAAGATTCACTAGAATGATTGCCTACGTCAGGGAGACTAGACAAAGCACATAAAGAAGAAGATTAAAACTGTATATGATATTGAAACTACTCCATCCATGATGCATTCAGGCTTTCTGGAAAAATATATAATATGCTTCAAAAAATACAAACTATGATTTTTAAAACTAATGGTTTGAAAGTAATTGCAAGCAGAAAGAACATATTAACCATCCATTCCATCCAACCACTCTTTCCTAGAGTGCCACAACTTACAAAGTGACAGGGTAATCAGTCATTGAAAAAACTGTCTGGTCCGCTTTAGTTCTATCGCATCATAAAGTATGCATCGACACCATATTTTTAAAATGTTTATACACCTCTAGGAATAAAGGTACGGATAGATCATTCAGTACAATTTAAATATGGTAAACAAAAACGTCGTCTGATTTAATGCATTCTAGAACCGTAAACTAGAAAACAAATCATATACGGTATGGCTAACAAATACAGTATCTTTCCACTCACCTATAGTAGTCTTTCTTACAGTAGATGTTCCCGTCCCTCGAGAAACAGGTGAGATCGCCGTCCAACGTTCGCCGGCACTGACAACACTGTAAACATGCGGTGTGCCATCGTCTGTCTACCGCCTGCAAGTAAAACCGGTCTGTGATTCGTTGTCCACAGCCCCCACAATGCGCTGGTCCGCCCACACTATGCGTAGCCCCGCCTCCGTCATCGGATAGCCCCACCCTCGTCGAAGAGGAAACGGGTGGTCGACTGGGCGGGGTCGGTGGGGATTCTAACTTTGGTATGTGGTGCTCGAAGGAGGAGTGAGGGGTTGGAGGTCGTTGAAGAGGTAAAGGCACGATGCCAGGGGGTTGTTGCTGTCGACACACCTGCAAAAAAAAAATGAGTATAAGAAGGAATAGTTAGCCTAACGGTAAAATCATCCATAATATCTATGCTTCCAGTGATCAAAGCTTACAAATCGGACGGTTTTGCAAGGTTTTATACTATTTTGTGAAGGATACATGCTCCCGAGGTCCATACTGGACATAAAACGTGATTTCTTAGTGACGGAAATCTGGCCTCCAATTCCATTAATCGAATACGCCTAGCAAATATCAGAAACATTACAAGATATAGCTATCGATATGAAATTAGATAAGTGAACTTGCAGTTAGGACTTGTACTCTTCGTATTGATGGGTGAGCACTTACCTCTGAGGCGCATGACTGGTGGTTATTGTTGGAGGGAGTGCTGCACGAGCTGCCCCCCGAGGCTCCACTGGGGTCGCCGGCGTCTCCCATGGAGGAGGAGTCGCAGGAGGGGGGCAGCGTGGGCGACAGGTCGCGGGATGGGTCGTACGCCGGGCCTATGTACTGATCCTGCTGCTGCTGAAACAATCAAACAATCATTATTATACTGAACAACTTTCATTGAAATTTCTTATCATTCACAGTAACTTGGTAAACTGACCATAAAGTTTATGTGTTTGCTCTTTCGATGTTTTTTCACGTTATTTTATTGTATCGGCATGATGGAAGAGTTTCACTAAGTAAGAACATCTACGATTTACAGGATTAAATAAATACTCAAGCAACAATTTGGTTAGTGGAGTATTACAATAAAAGGTCATTGTCTGACGTGAATTGAATTGCGGAACATTCAGTTTGATACAAGCCAATAAATCAGAGCAATCACAAAACCTATGTAAAAATAACAAAGATGGTAGTTTTGGTCTAGTCTCCAAACTCTCCATGTTAAATCGATTGAATGAATTTTTTTTCCGCATAACCTTTATGCATTTTGTATGATAAATATTTCCAGAACATTCTTTGGACCATTTCCAACCTTTCAGCATGACATTTATAGTATGGGTTCCATATTATAGAACAGTATTCTAGTTATGATCATACAAGAGCAAAGAATAAACCCTTTAATACTGGTGCTAGATCCCCCAAGGAAAGGTGAGAGGGACGAAGCTACGGTCAACGGAACTATAACCCCCAACGCTTTTGTTTATTTTAGAGGCGGGTTTGAAGGGCTCACTACCTAACTCCCTTCAGGACCCTAAATGTGTTCCAGGTAAGTAATATCTGCATTTCTTTGATTTGCAGAACATTTTTTTTTCATAGAGAGTAAAATTCAGCTGCCACAGGATTGTTATACAGTCAGTCAAAGATAATTAACGAAGTCTATACTATTGGTGAATACATGCTAAACTTCATATACAATTACATTTATTTCACATGACTAATTGTTTTTCTATTATAAAAGGCCAAAAGGGTAAAGTATTACCCAACATAGGGATAAGAAGGACATCGACAGAAATAACTTGCATGGTTTCCATTGAACATCAAAAAATATATCTCAAAACAGTTGTAACTTCTGAAACTCATCATATTATCTCTCTAATTCATCTTATAGTTGAACTGGACACTAAATTTGAGAACATATGTTTGAGGAAATAGTTTTCTTAAAGTTTGCCTGCTACGGCAAACTATAACCAAGATAAATTTTAAAAATGAGTATACTTTCATTGATCATGTATGTTTGTATAGGAAGTCCGATAAAACTTTAGTATGAACTATTATAGAGAGAATCATGCCTACATTCGCACTTGCTCAGTTGACTTTTACAAAGTTTGGTTGAGTCTAATCAACGTTTTACAGCCATAAGTTTGGTACTTGGATTCTAGAAAAACCGCTAATGCCATTATAAAATCAATACTTAATTTCCTCGTTTCTTGCATAAAGGCTACCAAGCAGCTGAAACATTAGTAAACTTTTATTTAAACTTCAATAGACAAAACTTTAAATTATAGACAATTTTCACCAAAAGACCGACTCTCATGAGGAATGTGCGAGACGTTCACCAATAAAATAGCATACACAGAGCTGTTCGAACAGAGCAAATAGAGATGGTGAACCGGATAGGCGCAAACCATAAACGTCGTTGATACCGTCAATAATTGTCGAAGAAAATAATCAATAAACAGCAAAATATTAAATTACACGCTGTGCCCGTCCGAGGAAGGATGGAGATGATAGCGCTAGCAGGTAATTATTGCTTTAGCTTTAAACAAACACGAAAGTCGGTGAGGTGGGTTTCGTAATATAATGAGAGCTGAGAGTACGGCACCGGGCAAGGCACCGTCTCTTGGTTGTATCTCGGGCCAAGTCGTGCAGTCTGCTGCCAGGGTCGTGAGAGTGATAGCTGTCAGAGTATGTTCCAATGGCCGCTGGCACCGCACTGCAGATGGAGATGAAAAATATTTGCAGCGGCGGACAACAGTCTGCTGGCCAGAGGCCGCACTACTCGACGGACTGTTTGTCAGGATTTTTGGACTCTAGCCAGGATTTTGCAACTTATGTAGCTCTCGTCACTCACAATCAAGAGAGGGGCTTGCTATAGAAACTCTTCTGAAACCACATCTTATACATTTATACCCAAAAAATGGGGAACGATGAACATACCTGGCAGGCCCGGCGGAAGATGTGGGTACTGTGGGTACTACCCACACCAAAAATCTAGTTTGGGTAATTTACAGACACAGATAGGGTAGAAATTTTGAACAAAGAACTGCAACAATTTCATCTTTCGTACAAGAAAATTGAAGCTGTGACTTTTGCGATAGAATCCTCTCGGAATTCAAAGTTTCAATCAATTTGGCTGAAAAGTAATGAATTGGCTACAAAATTAGACATCGAAGGACCAACCTTGCCGGGAAAATGGAAAATTCCGAAGATGATTGACCATAGCAATGCCCAAAATCATGTTTTCAAGACCTCTGAAGAACCTTATAGAAAGTCGTTTTGTGAGGTCTATGATCAAGTTCTTCATTCACGAGAAAACCGATTTGACACTGATTCTACCAAGTTTTTTAATTAGAGCAATTTGTTGTTGAGAAACATTTGACATGACAAAAATGGTTACATTCTATCAGGGAGATTTTGATGAGTTGAGATTAGCTAATGATAGTAAAACAGTTCTGGACAATATAGGATGAGACAGAATTATACCGTCTACTCTGAAGGACGTTGTTGACTTCGTGCGCGAGAATAATTGGTTTTGGAAACTTGTTCCTGAATATCTACGTTTTGTGATATTACATATGACTATACTATGTTTATCATGCTCTAACCAGAGAAGCATTTCTGCTTTGCGACGTGTTAGAAAGTGATAATCGAATCCTCGGATAAAAAATATGTCTCAATAAAAAAATCAAAAATAAAAAAAAATGTGGCTTGATTGCTACTGGGTTAATAGATCTTATGGAATATATCACTTCCATTCTTACAAAATTCGTCTAGGAATAATGACTAAAAATATAGACAAAAGCCTAATTATCAACCTCCAACCTTGATGCAGTGGTTCACAGGTTTAAAATTAGTGCCTATACTAGGAAGTAATTCGACGTTTACGAGGCAATGTTGTACAGCGCGTTAGTGTTACATGAACAACAAGCTCTGCAGAATAATAGCAAAATATCTTTCGCTAGACTCTATTGAGAGAAAAATCTGCAAATCTAATTGGTCACCTGCCAAGAGCCTGTTCCGTTGTCAACATTCAATTAATTGTTTTGATCTTTTTACCTGATGTATATGCTGTATTAGTTTAACGGTCTGTTGGAGGTCTAATTGAAACGTAACATGATTGAATATAACTCAAGTAAAAGTTGTCTTAGTACTGCATTATTAGAACACGAATCTAGGTCTCTTTGAGAGCTCTAACCCTGCCAGGTATTGAAGCTATATGTTTTTAGTTGTTAGATTAATGTATCACATTGTATATTTATTCATGGTTTCATTCAATTTCTATACCTGATTTGGTTGAACGTATTGATCATCGATAGTAATAGAGAAAATGCAATGGTGTCGACACATAGTTTTTGCGATGCTAAACATCTTCATCATACAGAGGAGAATGGAAAAGCTAACTTCTGATAAACGTTTGAAGTATGCAGCCTTGTGGATTATTTGTTGATGTTCTCACTTGTGGAGAAGACGATGGAACAAGAATTCAAAATAAAAAATCGAGTTGGCTATCTCTATTTCCTTTCATAGGGCTATCATCCACGTTGAAAAAAATGTAGGCTAATCTGCTTAGATTTGTACTTTTATTTTAATTTTTTATATTGCTACACCTACTAACATCATCATCATGTTGATTTCAGTTTTTTCTTCTCTATTAATTTTTGAAGCTACCTGCATACCATCTTTAGTCTTCCCAAGCAAAATTGAAATTGAGGTCTGAGTATTACCCAACCATATTTTCTGAAGCTAATATCTCAGCATCAGCAACTGGTCAAGTGTACCAAACAACTGATTAGCGACCAAGTGGATCTGCTGTAAATTACGTAGGACTGCTTTAAATATTGGTATCGTGGTATCATTATAAAACGGCGTATGGCGTACGAAGAACTCATTTTATAAGCATAGTAAGCGCATAATTTTGGAAGTGCAGCTGCGGGGCTAACACCACTGTAGCGTTGGAAATTATGGTGCGTATAAACGAGGGTAATACAGGGTATTACCAAGGAACTGCGCACTTGCCGGCAATTAAAAAAGTACTGTTCCCTAATTAATTTTTCACCAAATGAAATTAATAATGGATTTTGTTAGTCTACAAGACATTATATTGATTAATGGATAATAATGTGATACCTAACCCCTGCCGTATGACGTTTTTTAGCTCTAGTTACAGTTGTTTAATTATTTTCAGAATATTTGGTAGTGAGCATTAGAAAATCTTTTTCCAAAATATGCACCAGACCTTAAAATTGAGAAGTTACGAAACCATGCTTTGAAATGACCACGAATTAAAGGAGGATGTCGATCTAAAAGTTTCCACTCATCCCCAAGCGTCGCTCACTATGGCGCTGCCCATTGGTAACTTACGAAGTCAAAGGCGCTTACGACATCTGTCAACAAGGGTGAACTGATTCACAGCGATATCCCTAGATATACCGCCAGACTATACGGACGGGTCTAGGCCAAAGACGAAACATGCATGTCTATAGCAGGTCTGATGCATAGTGAAGAGCATATACACTTCATATCAGTTGTCAGCTTCTGACGTGAATGAGCCGAGATAACGGTACATCGTAAATAGTGTTTATGAAGAACAAGGGATGTCACTGTAAATCAGTTCACCCTTGGCCGATTCAAGGCACTCTAGGTATTAGGACCTTTGACATCATAAGTTGGGAATGGGTAGCGCCATAATGCGCAGCGCTTGGGGGTGAGTGTTGATGTTGTTATCACACCCTTGTCTAGTTAGAACACCAGGTTATACTGGGACATGGTGTCATTGCAAACAATGTTTTTCGTAATCGAGGACATCACAATACAAAGTTGTTAAGCAAAACCTTGTGGATATTACCAAGTGTAAAAATTAATTCACGTCCCACTGAAAATCATTAGTTGTTTGTATATTTGAGCTTGTATGAAGGAAGTGGTCCCTTGGAACACCTGATAACCTACAAGAACCATTTACACTTGTCTACAAGGTAAGATAAAAATCGGACGTAATATGCTGCTATCCGAATCAATTATCTCTAATCGGGAGTAACCTTAAGGATATTTTGCATGAATTTGTATAATGAAATTGAGGTGAATAATTACATTAGCAATGATATTAATAGTGATTTCAGTTATTAAGTCATTCACGGAGGTACCATTAGCGTCAATGTAGGATATTTATGAACATGCAGAAGCATTGGCGCGATTATCTCTCAAATTCGCTCAATTTACAATGTAAATAACTGCTTTGGTCAAGAAAATTGTTGATATGAATGTAATTGCCATACGTAAGTGTTTGATACATCGAGGTGAGCACCACCTGGCAGATGGATGAAGCGCATGGACTATAGGCAAAGGTAATGCAAAGTTGTGGTCCTAGCGGGTGAAGAAGTGACCTTTCAAAAATCTTAACATTTATGACCAAATACCGTGCTCACAGATGCGTTATTTTTCTGGCAAGTTATCCAAAATAATAATCATGTAACCACCTTTGAATCAAGTAGGCTATGCCGTTTGGATGTGTTTACCCTGTGATAATTAATACTTGATAATCTGCAAGGTGGAAACTGATATACAGATTAGAATTAAGAAAGTAGGAGAAAAACTAGTCTACTGCAGCATTTGCGCCACATAATTTCTGATTGCTGGGCAGACGCTCTAGCCAATTGAGCTACGCAGGCAATCTGATCAGTCAATCCTGAACGCACATGATGTTTGGTGCACTTTCCTGGAAAACAAGCCACATTTTTCGCGCCAGACCTCGAGTTACCAACGAGGGCATAGTGTGTGATTGACTATGATCAATTTCCCAAGTTCTCATTTTGTAGCTGCTATGTCAATAGCGCAACTTTGTAATCAAATTTGTGTGTATGTCATATATATATAAAGAACAGTCTGTACTTTTGTGAAGTTTCATATTAGACTATTTCAAAATTTGGTATTATTTATTGCAACAATAATAAGAATAAGTTGTTCGTTCTGCTTACAGTGCTTTGTTTTTAGTCATAAATAGTGTCCGTAATAAGGTCCTATATGTGATTACATCCTCGTAGAGGGCCAAACATGTACAACAACTCAAAAACTAGCTTTTGCTGAATCGATGGCACAACAATCATCAAATACCTACCCACTATCCAAGTTACATGCACAGATTTCGTTTTTACGTAGGAATCAAATATATTCGATTCGAAATTTTTGGATGTAACTATGCATAATTTTATTTGAAATTCTATTAGATTTCTAACACTTCCACGTTTTTAAACACAAATTTACTTAATTACAAACATACCTTACTCAAAAGCCTTTGTGTGATAGAAAGAATAGGTTTAACAGCATTTTTGATTTTTCGTACAGTACTTTTTCAAATAACAAATCAATAATTATTATAAATAACTCTTATTATACTCAAATTATAAATAGGATGTTATTCCATTTATCTCGTCTCCTTATTTCCCGTACGAATATCCTAAATTTTTTTACAAATTAATGCGATGAAATGCACTTTTTCTGCGAATTTTTGGATTTATTTAGTCACAAAAAGACGTACTACGATTTGTCAGTGAAATACTAATTCCACAACTTAACATATTATAAGCCCATCATCTCCCAATCGATATTGACATTGTCAATAGTGGTCAAAAAAGTTACCGATTGTTCAAAAAATGCTCTTTCAACGGATTTTGCTGATGCGTGTTAATCGGGCGTAATCAATTTATTATTCGACTGCAAATAATTCTAATTACAAGTCATGTGAGACCAGTGTAGGTCTATGAATATGCAATGAAGCTGAATCTATTGCGATCGTCAGGCTATAACTATTAGCACTACTCGCGCACAGGTTCCATTCATGAGCGCCGTGCGGGGGTGATATAATCTTCGGATGTACATATGTGGACAAACAGAATATTGTTTTTTGATTGAGGCGGCCATCTTAACGAGAATGATGTGGCGGGGTATTCCCCTAGGTCTCGGCTTTTAGAGGAGGGCGCGTGCGTTTTAAGGGGTGCGGGATGGTAGTCTACAAAAATTTTCTATTTGTCAAACTGTCTTTAACACCTATATAACTCAGAAAATACAATTCTGAGTTTGATTAAATTTTCATAATTCACTTTTCACTATTATGGCAGGGACAAAAAAGCTGCTCATCAGCTGCTGAACCTGATCAATTTTCAAAAATTGTTTAGAGAGGTCAAAAATGGTGAGTGTCGGTAGTGGGGGATAAAATAAGTTTTTTTGGCGTTAGGAAAGAATGTTCTCTCACGTGCAATCCAGCGTACTTGTTATAAATACATGATCATTAACACATTTTCCCTCTTAAGAAATTGAATTTTAGTAATAGTTGTGGATCTATAATACTACATCTATATTGGATCTTTCAATCTAATTTGTCTTACGAGCGTGACCAGAATATACAATAGTCCTAAGGCAACGACACAAAATCTCACATTTTAGATCCAAGAACAGTCCATAAGAATACCTGTAGAAAAAACGACTCGATCCTCCCTTGAAAAACATATTCAACCAAGCTATCCACTGATGAGTTTTGAATCAGTCGTGATGCAATCTTATAAAGGCAGACTCTGTGACATACATCCATCAAAATGAAAATGTTACTACAAAATGTCAATGAGTCTGGCAAATGTAAATGCAATATACAACATGGCATAGCATCGAACTGAAAAGCACAAAAACTATATAATTACAATCGTCTATAGTCTACAGAGAGAATAAACATTTCAAAAGGAAGGTATGATAAATGATTTTTACCACATAGGAGCATCTACATCTAAGATTTCTCGGTTTTTTTCCATGAATTTTCAGTTCAATCCGAAAAGCTTAAGCCGCCACTGGCTTATAGATTGCGTTGAGTTGCATGCTGAATTTACAGTCAGAAATCTGAAAAAATGCTGAGCGTAACTGCCGGCGCCCGTGCACCAGCACTTCATTGTTGTAGGTGAAATATTGTGTGTATTACCAGCTTATACTAGCTGAGTGCGTTATCGCATTCTGATAGGAGAATGGCGTATTATACCCAACGACCGTTCAGTTATTGCTTAGAGCGGTGACAGGGAAATGACTAGCAATTGAAAATTTGAAAAACACTCATTCGGAGCTTATGATACAGATAAAATCATGACAAAACGTTTGTGTCTAGGCAATTTTCCAACCCGTGATGCAACAAGTTACATTATTTTATCGCTCAACACTTCATATTATGGAGTTATTATTCAATAACTAACAATTCTCTTAACCCAGTCTAACGCAAAATGTGGTTTAAGGAATAGATCAGAATACACCGAGTTTTCAAGACTGCAGTAGGTTAAATAATGAAATGAGGCGAACTTTCAGCGCAGTGATGTACATTGAAAAAACATCCCCAACCCCTTTCCTAAAATTTGACCCCTGTCCAAAAATGTTTGAAACCCATCAGGGAAACATCTCAAAACGAAGTTTGGATTAAACCATCTTTATATTTTTCGTCTTTGATTATTATTGTGCCACCATAGGATTAATCTAAGAAACTTTATCGATTTTGACCTTGCCCAAGTCTGAACATTTTGTGAACATTCCATCGGGATCAGTTCAGTACTGATTCTCCTAATTTTGGATTCGTCAGCAATGCAAATCTCTGCTTCATTCTTCATTCTTTCGTTTAACAATGAATCATATTAACTTCTTATTCATAATCAGGATCGCTTTCCTGGGGATAATGAAAGGTAATGTCATTATTATTTCAAATCGTAATTGTTGTACTAATGAAGGCTGTCGGTGCAGCCGAAACGTCAGTGAGGTTATTACGTCCATCACATGTGGTTTTATTAACGGCCAGTACAAGTACAACATGAATATAATAAAGTTTTCATGACAGTTTTTGAGTACTAATTTTTCCCTTCGGAATTTGGTTGGAAATCGTCATTACATGCTGAAATGAGTGGTAATTTGAGAATAATACCAAACACTTAGTCAAGCAGGTTGACTCAGGAGGAAGTAGTTTTTTGCAAATTTCAAAATATTGCTTTTGAGCATAATTTGTCAAACTAATGTTTGTCTTATAAAAAATAGTTTATACCTCTTCAAACATCGTTTGAGTATGATCGCACTTTACTTCTTCATTGCTCCATTAATGTCAAACTAAATATGAGTGATTAATCTAGAAAATTACAACTAGGGTTCTAATATGCACTTACGCTCTTGGGCTGAATAGTGCAAACGCAGCAACTATAGGTTATGGCATACTTAGCAGAGATATGAAAAACGGTGTTATTAACTCGTATTTAGCAATTACAGCATGCCCTGGCAGAAAGAAAAAATTCGAGATACCGGAGTACACTTAGTAAATTTTTAAATCATGTTTTAAGGCCAGCCATAAATAACTTTGTCAGGCGGTGGCACGGTTTTTGTCGTTCGTTGTGGGAAAGAGTCGTTCTGTGGTAAATGATATATTTTCAGCTGCTATCACGGTATGCAATGGAAAAAAACGAGATAAATTACTTATTATCCTTGCTCATGCCCGGTTGTATCGCGGCATTTTAAGCGACTGACTGCCAGGTAAAAGTGCCTGCGAATGCCGCTCGGTTGAAATCGGTCTGGTGCCAATAAGTTGTTGCCATTGACAATTCCTCGGTAATAGCGTTCTTGGGTCCGGTCAGTAGAACAGTTGCATTCATCAATACGACGTTTCGGCATATTTAGCGCCATCTTCAGGTAAGATTTGTTCTTCTAGGAGTGACATCAGAAATTGCGCTGCCAGATGACGAATGTCTATTCGTATTACCCTTAAAACCCTGTGAATTGTGATCATCGTGAGGCTCTCGAAAAGTATTGGAGGAAACTCGTTCGAGGTGTTTGAAATAAGCCACTTTTCTTTGATGCTCCAGACTGTGGATGTCAGACGCATACATTAGACGCACTACCCGTTTCTGGATTGTTTATACTGAGTATCGATGCCATAACCAAAACGCGCTCAACTTAGACGTCTGGACATCTGGAACTTCACTTCCTGCTGTTCTGTAGAAAATAAATTGAAAATAAAAAACTTTTTTTTAAATGCGCTAGAAAGAATAAATAAACTTTTCATTTGAAACTTTTACTATCAACTTAGAACGTCATTACATAATTTATATGATTAAAAGGATTTCGCAAGATTTAAGTAGTCGTATTTAGGTACTTAGTTTGAAAATTTCAATATTTAAAATCAATCAGATCAGGTTATTTAATTTACTTGTTTATCCCACAGTTTCAAAGAAAAAGTTCATTTTACTCTTTTTAGACCATCTAAATATAAGCTGGTTTTTTTAAGTTTTTATTTACTGTTAATTAATTTTTTACCTTTTAGTTATCGATAGACAGGTCTGCAAAAATCTTAGGTACACCAAAATTTCAGACGGATTGGAGCAACAAAGTTATATTCTCAAAAAGCCCTTTCATTTGATACTCATTTTGTAGGAGTACATTAAAAATAACTAGTCCGCCATCTTGGGTATGCCGCCATGTTGGATTTAGAATGACGTCACACAGCTAATCAAGCATTTTCATCCAAACTAAACGTGTATACAAAATTTCAGCTCAATCGGTTGAAGATATCTGCTCAAAAATTGAGTTGCAAGATTCTACCGAACAAACATAGTTACATGGATAAATAAATTGCAAGTTAAATAAAAGCTTGTAGAATATATGTAGAGGGATATGGAATACTTATGTGGTGCACATATACTCGTATAGTAGTTGGATTGGGTTGTCGAAAGTTCCAACAGACTTTTAAAGTCTAGCGCTCTTCGGAAGAGCGACACCTGTTAATAGGGCGGCGGTATGGTTGCCGTGGACTTTTTTCAGACCACTTCATCCAGAGGCGTTCAAGTAGCTTAGAGTTAGCTGTAAAACAGTGAGTGTCTATATCCCAAATATTTTCTTTGTAACAGATTAATTTCCAGATAAATTTCCAAGAGGCATGCTCAATATCGCATACCAAACTTTTCCTGTTTTTTTTTTACTTTGGTGCATCTTTTTCGCCATAGTCAGAATGACAAAAAATGTTTTATGAGTAGTAATGAGACTGGCACTAATTGATTAACTATATCCAGGATAACAAAATTTTCTCTTCAAATTCGAACTTATTGTGAACTATTATGGTATGGCAGAAATTACAATGAATATTTAAGTCCTAGTAACCCACAGGTAGTTTTACTTTATATAGTATGCACATATGTCCATAAAACTTGAGAGAGATCACTACAAGCGTAGCAAGGCTGGCGTCATTCATCCAGGGGTAATTATATCGCTGCCGCCGCCATTTCTCACGGTAGAGAAATGATTTATGCATAGAATTTTGATTTTCATAATTCCGACACTTTAGCATTAATTAATGGAATTCCTTAGATTTTTTATGACTCGATTCCAATCGATTGATTCGTGTTACTAGCTATAACTCATCGTCATTAAAAAGTATTAATGTTACATGGATGGCAAGTAACCGTTAGTAATCATGCCAACACCTGTAGTCAGTGAATGAGACAAAAAGCTGTGAAGTCGGGGATAAAAGATGCCATTTGAAATAGATCTATAAAATGAAGCAATATCCACATATTCAAGTTTTCTCTGATGCTACTGGTTCTTATTAAGACAATGTTAAATTATACATATATACAAATATAAAATAATGTAGGACAAGAGAGATCAGACTAAGAATATTTTAGTCTCGGGTTAATAACTGTTTATATGGTACCATTAAATTATCTATCCTATTGGCACATGTTTATGAAATTTTTGTGTCTTTTGGAATAAAATCTTGAAAGAAGATTACGTTATTCAGCTTAACTGTTGCTTATTGTTTTCATTTGTTCAGTTGATCAATGAGTCTGATCCAATGAATTCTCCCGTTTCTGATAGGCTAGTCTACCAACGTCCGGAAGACACGGAATACCTGCTTTACTTCAGTAATTTTTCAACCAACCATGCAAAAACCACTCCATATGCTTACAGAATTACACACTCACAACATGCGATTTCTGTATATTCTGTAATCATAAGGTGTTACAAAAATTTGCAGATGGTAAAATAGATGGACGTACAGGCGATGTATGGAAATCTCGCGTGTTCCTTTCATTGAAATTCATCTGTTAATATTAATTTCTTCATACCTCAGTATAACGGGATTCACTATTTGCAATTACGCCTTTTGAATAGTTCAGTCTGAGGTAGAGACCTGTCATAATATTGCAAAAACCAACCTATTTTCTGTTACGCTCATGCTAGTATCATATATGTTGATAGTAACAATTCGGTTGCTTTTGCAGCCTTAATCAAAATATAAATACATATAGTTATTCACCTGTTTGGGCTGTTTTCATATTTCCATCAAATATAGAGATTGTATATCATAGTATCAGAAAATTACCTCTACCTTTTTACCCCTTCGCTTAACACAATGTCCACAATTTTCCTTGAGGGCAAATACGCACAGTGCGGTTGACCGCAGGATGTCGTTGGACTTGCGGCTGGTCTTTCAGCTATCGAAACCGCAAGATCCCGTTGTGAAACCGTCACGGCTTGCGGCTAGATCAAATTTTTTCAAAGATTGCACATTGAAAAAGTCGTAGCTGTATACTATATTTTCGTAGATATTTGAATAAGAAGCAGAGAAAACAGTACTAGGTGCGTTCCTACTTGCAAACATGAAATCAAAGCAAGCAGTTTGAAATATTCTTCGAAGAAATCAAAATATATGAAAGTGAGTCTTATGGATACAACATTTGGTACCACAATTCTTCACATGTTTCCTTACAGTACTGGGACTACCGCTACGATGTGATAAAAAGCACCACAATATGTGAAATGCTCGAAAATATCTCCAGGTATAGGTCAAAACAAAAAAGTATAGCAATAAATTTGTCATTACATTTCAGATTTATAGAGACTCACCAAAAAAGTACCTAGTTAATTATTAAAAGAACAACATATAATTTTCCTCTCACAGCGCTCTTGGAGCGCAATAAACTTTGTGAGAGGCTATCTGTATGAGTACCACTAATCATTGGTATCAATCAATTTCGAGTACATTATCAGATGACACGATTAAAGTGAAGCGAAATCGAGTCGTCCGTCTACTGACACTGAGAACTGCCAGTAGATTTGGGTTATCTGTCTCTTCTTACGTAAATGTCCATGCGGCTCATTTACATTTAGGTGTTGCTGGATGTTTGTTTTCCACTTGATAAATCTTTATGAATGAGGCCGACAAAAAATCGCTTAAAAACTATATGATAAGATCTGAACGTTTTAAATATATTATGTAGTCGTAGTCCGCTTCATGATTAAGTGGTCCAAACCAGTCGACCAAATGCTACGTTATGTGATGCTTCTTGCTCCATCACACTTCTGCAAGTGTTCTGAAGCTCATCGAATTTCCTGGTCGTTTCTCGTATTTGTAGTATTTGTAGTTGATTTACTGGCTATCTTCTAGCTGTCATTATAACCTGAACAACCTCCTTCAAAATCACAGTACTTTTATGACAGTGAACAGGCTTTGTTTCGTGAATACGGTGCACCAAAATCAAACTGTACTATTATCCTAACATTCCTGAAGGTAGTGAAAACGGTACATTTATTAACGAACTTCCCTCAAGCTGTTCATATTATGATTGAGCATGCAGTGAAATCAGCAGCTTCCACATCTTACTTGTGAGCTTAAAGGCTATAAATTAACAAGCGGCTAGTGGTAGTTCGGGATTTTTCATTCGTCGTTGATGGAGAAATTGGTGCTAGAGTACTGAAAATCGTGACAGTACACGCGATAAGAGAATAATACTTTTCTACTGGTGATAACATCGTAACTCTTTCACGTAGCAGCTACATGGGCGCAGAGGGAAGTCCACAAAGCGTCCCTTGTTACTTTAAATTTAGTTTTACTTCCTATGCATAACTGAGGGAAGTATGTTGTGATCTCAAGGAATATCGAATTTGAGAAAAAAGGTTTTTTGAATATTGTCTGTATGTTTAAATACAAAAGATATTTAGAACTTACATAATGATCTTTCGATTCACCGGAATTTGCTGCTACTCCAAGGTAGTTATACCAAACGTCAGACTTAGTGGAGTTAGAGGAATAATCATTTACAATTAATTTCCTAAGAACTTCCCTATTTTAGTTTGCATACAATTCCATAATTTTCAGAGCTTCTGATATTCACTTCAACTACATCAGTAGCTTTTGTTCGTTCCTGATTTTAACCAATGAATTTAGAACAGGTTAGTAGCAGCATCCATGAGACTGTTTATCGCCAATATCATCTTGTTATAGTAAACACGTTTGGCTAGGACTTTCTCCACATATTAATTGGTCTATGCAATATTTCTTTCTGTCTTCTACGATTGAATTGTACAGGAATATATCTACTGTGTACTCACCTACCAAATAAGTATATTGCAATCACAATCTAATATAAACTGATAATGCTAAAGAAGGGCAGTCAAAATATTTCAGCATCCAGCCAAACATCTGAATTAATTATTGAACTATGAAGCACGCCAATTCATGTGGTGGAAGAATTATAATCCAGTCACAATACAAGCTAGACTATACTTCATCAACATTGTTCCGAATTTCACACACTTTTCCCAAACATCAGATTTTCACGCGTATGTCAAATTTGAAAGCCTAACTTTTGACTAGGTGATGGTGAATAATAAACTGCTTGCTTCCTCAATTGTCCTAGTCTAAAATTGGTTTATTATCAGCAACTGACTAGATCTAGGTAATCGCCAATTGCAAAAAGGTATAATTTGATGGTCTCTAGGTACATAACACAATGAATACAGCTGTTAATTCCAAACGGTAACGAGACAATACACTTGACGCTATCATTCAATGAAGTCTAAACAAAATATTCGTGGCTGAATTCAAACCACGCATCCTCCCTTCATCGAAAAGACGCTCTACCAACTATGCTTAATCATTCCTAGATTTCTCACAGAATTTCAAGTTCCGCACACTGTTCCTTCCCATGCTACCAGTTTTCACCATAGAGGTACATAGACTGCTATCGCTTTCTGCCTTCTATACAATGACATGATAAGATTAATGAAGGGTAATTTTTTCTGTGATATCACAACAAAGCTGTACATTTTGATGCAAATATGGCGCGCTGTATGTTATCAGTGCTCCAGTTGGGGCGTGTTTCAAGACGCGCTATCCACTATGCACGGCCTAAATAAGCGCCATTTGCATCTTTGACAATCTAGCCTACGACGCACCTTTCGCTTGTCGGACAGACACTCCGCCAACTGAGTTACCTAGGCACGTCTGCTGTGTTGCATACAACCAGCTTTAGACACCCTCGATACTGGATTAAAACCATCGCCACCCATGATCTTTGATCATTACACAGCTAGTCTGATTTATACTTATTGCCAGGCGGATGATTTACATTTTCTAATATGAGGAAAGCGACCGACGGATCCATAACTTATCTGTGCGCGGCGCGGGGAAGAGCGCTCTCGTCCTCCGGTAGCTGCTGAGCAACCTACATTACCGGAGCGCATGCAAAAACGCGGCGGCGTCCAACAGAGCCGAACGAGTCGCACTGGACACCTCCGCGAAGGCGCGTATTTCATTCACCTCTACACCGCTTCGATGCTTGTTACATCTTGTTTCGTGGGTATGGAACATCTACTTAGACGTTGAGAGATTAGTTTCGTTCAGGGGTCGCAAAGCAAATCAATCCTTATCTAAAACAGGAATGTTCAAAGTTGTACAAATTCTTGTGATGTCTTATTTGTTTATATACTCATGAAGTCACGAAGACAAATACTTCGACTACTATAAAGAACACCTGCGTTGATGTTATATCGAATGGGGAATATTCAGCACTCAGACTAGCACCGCACCATGACTAGAAAATGACATGCTGGTCTGCCAGCTCTGGAGATGGAACGACACGCAATTCTCGAGTCATATTCCATCATGTTTTTTGGGATTAACATCAACAGTAATATGTCCTGGCACAGTCGGTTTACCAGCCTTGCTAGGTCAACGTTTCTAAGCTGGTGGCTCTATTCCGCTCCTGAAAATTATATTCAGCGGAATAGCCACTGGTACTCTACAAGGCTCAGATCAGACCATCTCTGGAATGCTGCTCGTATGTATGGGAGTGCACTCCGGAACACTCCCCAAAACTTATGGATACAATCCCAAAAAAATATCTTTATACCCCCGACCTTACAAAGGACCTCCACAGTCCAAAAAAATAATTTAAAATAAGTAGTTCATTTGTCCCTATTCTATGTTATACTCCTCCAGCATTCTCTTTTAACATGGACTACCGACTTCCCCGATCTTTCTGACTCTGTATTTTATGTATATAGAAAGTGGTTCACTCAAATGTTATCCAACAATAAACAGCGGAAAATTGCATATTTCTGAAAATTTCGAGTCCCGAAGAAACTCACCAAAATACACAGATTAGACGATTTAGATAAGGCCTACAGACGTGGCAGATTCACTCACTCTATGAAGTAATGAGATAAATGTCTCGAGGAATAGCAAAAGGAATATCAGTTTAGGAAAACAACTCCTGAAAAGCCCTGAAATTGATCACTTTCTCACACTCTGCCACCATGGAGGTACCAACTATTATGAGTCGTCGATGAACCGAGTCATTTTCCATCAAGTTTCCTGGGGTTAACAGTAATAATAATATGTCCTGGCACGAACCGAAAACTGCATGCCACGGAATAGCTTCTACTACTACTAATGCTCAAATCACACCCACTATTACCCAAAGCACTATCTGAAGCTTCTGCAGTAAACTCAGAACAGAGCAGTACGTCTAGCGGTCGTACCTACCATTGCAGAAGAGCTACACAGACTGGAACATATAAATTCATCCATGGTATATGTTTGAATGAGATCGAATAACAACACCAAGAGTTATCAATACAACAAAGTCTAGAACAGCTCATTCACATCAGGCCATCATCATCAGATCATGACTTGCAACAAGCCTTTTCCAAAAATCATGCTGCTGAAGAACCTCAGGATTGTAGAATTGGCTGGTGGAGAGGTTAGCCCTAATATTTATGCTTTATAGCGTCAAAGTAATGTCAATGTGAATAAACCTTCATCCTCTCACAGCGCTTATGGAGCGCGATATATTTTCCGACCTTTGTGTAAAAAAACGGATGAAAATTTGTCCTTAAACTAGTGACTTCCTTCTCAAACAGTATTACTATTATGCTGAGCAACAGACAAATTGATATTGTTAATGATAGTTATTGAAAGAAGAATTTTGATGATCCAATTTCTTGTTCAAGTATAGTTGGAATTTGAAAATAACTTTGAGCTATTCCCCTGGCCATTGGATTCAAATATTTCATGCCTACTCGGTCAAACTTGCTGCTGTAAAGATGAAAACACTTTCTAACACGGAACCGACTTTGTACCACGCATTACGGTAATACTATCTGATGAATGTAGACACTAATATATTGAATTCCAGATAACAAATCTAAAGCTACTGTTAAAAAAGCTGAATGCGCGGTATACTGTTTCTCAAATGCTCGCTATTAGGATTAGGCTACTGTCAAACTAGTTCTCGAACAATAAGATATGTTAATCTGTTACCAATATGATCTAGATAAAACGTTGCCTTCTGGGATCATTTATGCTTGTCAGTTTTGGAGATTAATCGTGGCCCGTATCTATCTATAATCACAGTCACAGACGTTTGGTTGCGATTTGAAAGTACGTATGAAAGCGACAGTAGAGATACGAGCAAAAAGTGTCATTTGAAATTAAGTAGTGCATATTGCTTGCATAACATTTAGTATTCAACAAAGTGTGTGATTGCTTAGAAACATCACAAGATGTGCTTATTTATAATTAGAAGACTTTATCATTGTTCGGTACGAGAATGGTAGGTTTTTAGATGAAAGTTCTTGGGTGGGTTAATGACGACTTTTATTTTCGACATTGACAATGTTATCAAGGTTTTTTTCAAGCACAACCTTTTTGATGGGAAGATATCTTTTTATTGCAGAATCTTACTCTACAGGAAAAACAAATACCTTTGTTCGCAAAATGTTTAAATCCGATTGGAACTTGAGTAGATAAAAATACAATAGCAAATCAATTCATAAATTTTCCAATAATTACATGGGTTATCAGATATGCTTTTCTTCTCACACAAGTATAAATAAAGTAATTATCATATAGGAAACCTTCACATTTATTATTACATATGTTGAAAATGATGCCAATATACTTAACAATCCATTTTATAAAGTTTTCATGACACCTAAGGAGAATATCTCTATTGATTGCTCTAGAAGCATTTCTGTATCATGTTACATGATATTTTCCAGTGTAGTGGGAGCTTCTCGATTAAACAACTTCTTCTAGATGGCCCCATAAAAGGAAATCGAGAAGGGTTAAATCTGGTGACCTGGCAGGTCACAAAACGGGACCACCTTATCCGATCCATCGATTAGGATATTCCCTATTCAGCACTTCCCAGAAAATTCTGACATAATGAGCAGGGCAGCCATCATGTTGAAACTACATACTTTAGCTTTCTTGAAGTGGAATATAGTTTATTAGCTCTGGTAAATGGTGTTGTGGAATGTCTCGATACTTTCGCCCATCCAGTGGTTCTTCAATCAAATATGGAGCGATCAACTTGTCAGTAATAATTTCGCAGAATACATTCACCAACCAAGGGATTTTCCTTCTTCCAACCATCTCGGATTTTCCACACTCCACGAGTGCATATTATCGATTCATTCCATCATGGATTGCAAAATCAGATTCATTTGAGAACAACAAACAAAACAAAAAAAATCTATTTATTTCCATTCTAGCCCACTGAGAAAATGCAGTTCAAAAGAAATGATAACAGTGTTATCTACCGTTGCGATATTAAAATATTTCAATGTTCAAATGTTTTATTTGTTATTATAAAAAGGTATTTATTTTTTATCGTAGATTGAGATTCTCGGATGTTCCCATTAAAAAACATAGTTGACCTTAATTGAAACCACATACGTATGAATGAATTTTTACTTTCTTTAATATGCTCAAAGAACACAAAAATTATATAACTGAAGAAGGAACATCCAAATCAGGACTCAGTGAACACGTTTGGGAAACAGGGCATAGAATAAAATGGGAGCAAGTGTCTTTACTACACAAAGAAGAGAAAAATTTCAAAAAGAAGGTCGAAGAATCTGTCTTTATAAAGTTGAAAGATAACTAGACTTCAAATTTTTCAAAGGACTGAGTTGAGTATACTTTGTGGCAAGATGTTCTTCAAACCTACAGATGCACCATACGTATTTTATCCAGATTTCCTTATGGTTTGTTCTTGGTTCTCAAATGAGGGATATTGCGTTGCTACCTTGAAATTACACTGCTGTATGTTTCTTTTCATCTCATACAACAGGCAGCTTTATGGTCCTTGTGTGGCGATGCACTATTCCCTTTTTTGGATTTATCAACAAAATGTAAATGCATCATCTGTATTCTAGTGGCCTTTGATGATAGTTCATATTACAGTCTTGTTCAAAACAAAACTCTTACCCTGGACACAACAATAATCATCAATGTCATAACATTTCCGAAATAAAATTGTTCCATTTTGTTTTGTACATTGGTAACGTCAGTAAGACTCAATTCATACGGATGTGGTTTCAATTAGCGGCCAGTGGAAAATGTAATCAATCGGAGAGATAACCACAGAATAAGTTTCAATAGTTACAAGTTTTAACATGTTTTAACCGTATCTATTTCTTCCGTTAGTCTGTCTGCCTGTCCCGCTGTCTGTCTATCTATCTATCTGTTGATCGGTCTTTCTGTCGATGGGTCAGTCTGTCTCCTGATCTACATGTCTGCGTGTCTGTCTGTCAATGTGTCTATCTTGTCATTTACTAGAAGAGAAATAAACCATAAAGAAACCTATGCATCTGTTGCATCCGCACATTCACCCTGATAACCACTTATTGCTTTCGTTCACCCATTTTCCCGGCAGTATTTCAAGAGATATACATATCTAACTACCGACCTGTTCGTATAGACCACATTACAATTTCAACACCGATGAGTAATAAATTACTTCAGATATTTACTACAAACCACTTGTACCTCAGTTGCTGCAGCGGCCGAAGGTGAAATGTAGAAGTACAAGACTGGTCTTTAAAGCGGATTAACGTCATAATAAAGATAGGATTGGAGGAAATTGAATGCAGCATAACAGAAAGAGGTAAAATAAATTTTACAGCCGATTCTATACGATTTGTATGGGAATATAGAATTAAAAAGCTTGTCTAGTGTTGTTAGAATGCCGACTTGATGCTTTGGGTAATATATATGGAATTTGGTCGCTTCTGGACTCGTATTGTGCAAGGTGGCCTACAAAGATGGTATTTCGAGGTGCTGCTAGATATGAAAGTGAAAATGTGCGTATAGATATAAATGTTACATTAGGTTAAATATATATAAATCTAGTAAACACAATGAATCAACCGATCCTAAGCTTGTACGTCCTGATATACAGGGTGTTTGAATACTCCAACAGAATATTGTGTAAAATATTTATTGGTGTACTTATATTTGACCTCAACATTGACTTTCAGGATCAAAACATCCAACCCCATAAATGGAAAGCAAGGGAACATTTACATCCGAAGCTAATTTTGGACACTATCAAAACTAACCTCTGAATGCCATATTATAAACAACTGTAAGGATAGAGTAATTGAAAAGCACGAATACCAGAAAAAGGTTCCAATATTCCGATTTCCACTAGGGATAAAGGTAACTTTTTTCATTATGAGTTCCAATTCAGAAAGGCCCTCATAATTATTTACTTCATTCTTTGCGAGTTACTTCGCCACCTAAGCAGTGTTTTTCAAAAGTTAGATTGTTTTAAGATCTATGGAAAAACAGCATATCATCCAACACATTGCGACAAATTCGTAGATTGATAGACCGAGAGACACAGAAAGAGACATAAATGTTTTTGAAGATGACCACGAAAACGTCATAAATGATGTTATCCAGGATTCAAAAATGTGTTCAATCATAATACTTCCCCGGGTATACGCGTGGGAAGTAAAACCAAAAGCATTATCAAGCTGTTTCCGTCGACTCACAAATTCGCACGAATTTCAATAGCTCTCAGGTCTCACAGGAAATTATAAGATAAATTTTGTTGAATTAGTGCTATTACCTTCATTATTCCCATTCTTGAATAATTCCTTTAGCACGGTTGATGCTAGCAGAACTGGTGAAAATATTTTAAGTAGGGCTTAAATATTTTTATTATCTCGCTCTCTGGCATTGAGCAGATCGTATAGAACGTGATACATTCGATTGCTTTTACTTGCGAACATTTTCAGGGATTTTTTTACTGACTTGGTGCAATGGCATTTATGTGGAGCTGTATTTTTCTGCGGATGGACACACGCATATAGGATATGTTGTGGGATGAAAGTCGAAAGATCCTGAATAGCCAGTCTGATAAATTAGTATGCACTTGACTTGTCACGGATTAAACTGTAGCTGCCTTATCTTGTACACAAACTATTCCGGTTTGTCATATAAGAGCTTTCGAATAGTGCTATAGTTCATCTCTATTCCTGTATACTGGTCATTATTAATTCAAAATGTTACAAATGCATTATAACAATAGTTCTACTTTATACTGCATAGCATAATAGCACGACAACTGGCTCAATTTCAAGAGACTATGTTGTTATTTCAAATATAATGCTGAGACAAAATTCAATTCAATACATAGTGAAACTTGATTTGCTTCTAAAACCTAAAATTTCCAAGTAAGAATACAACACAACACAAGAAAGAATACCATGACAGTGATTTGATTGCAAAACATGCTCAAAATGTTTACCTAACCCCTACTTTTAAGTTTCACAAATAAAAGACAAATTTTGTGACACGTTTCACTTAATTAATCTATCATTTATGATAAAGGATGCCGAGGCAGCTGAAACGTTAATAATGTTATCTTGACAATCGCGTGTGCTTTAAATTAGTGGTCTATAAAAATATAATATGGACCATTTCGATATATTTTCCAATAATTGAGTACTGGTATGGATAAAATGTGGTTGACATGACTCGTCAGAATGGGATGAATGTAGTGTATAATGTCGATATCAGATAACTCTGAATTTTCAAGGTAAAAACAATTCTCCAGGCTCTAAGATATAATTAAACACCGTTATTCACGGCGTACCTACCAAATACATCTTTTAACTAAGCTTACCAGGAAACGAATTAATATCGCGCTGAAATCTGCAACAATGTTGAACTTCCGCTGTGAGCGGTTTGTTATCTGGCACAGATCATCTCAAGACTTTTCTGCTTACACGCTAATGAAAAATGAAAATATTACGTGTTTGGTGGGTTGAACAAGTGATTATCGTGGGTACCTTGATGGTTAGATTGAAGCTGCGATAAAATGAACATGCATGTTTGTATGGCGCGACATTTCTAGAGCAGTGCCTGTGCGACTCGACCTACCCTCGTAACGAGGTTCAGGAATTATTCAAACTGATTAGGGGCCGATATACGGAATCCGATTCTTACTATTGATGTGTTACCCGAAACGGTGTCTGAAATTTTATCCTAAAAATAATAACGTTTAACAGATCAAAGAACAGATAAAAATTCTATATAGAACACGTTTCACAAATACAACTGTCTCCTTTTTGGTGATGCGTTTCGCTATTTTAAAACAGTCAAATCTGACAATCCGATGATGATCTAATTATAAATCGAAACGCGTCACTGAAAGAAGGACTGTTTTGACATCAACCGTTTTTTTTATTTGAATGATGGAAGAGTTTCACCAAGTAACTGCATCTAGAAGATCAACGTTCTTTGAACGTGTATGCATGAAAAACGGCCGTGTAACTCGACTGGCAACACGTCGCAGATATCTTTGTTTTCTGATTTACAATGCTGTTGATGTTGTTTGTTGTCTGATTAGTATATCTCTTCATGTGGACCAAATTAGTATGATATGTTGACGAAAAAATAGAAATCAGCAGTCTTTAAATATATAGCGATAAACTTTTTACTTTTACTTACTGTTTATATACCCAAACGTGTCATAAGACCATACAGGGCCGTACGGCACCTGATTCTCGATGTGGTTTAATAGCTATAATTTGTTATTATTATATATATCATAAAGTGTGTAGGAAAAGCAAGTTTGCGGAAAGAAAAGTACTGCAGATGCACATTTTCCATTATCAACTGTCTAAATATGGTATCGCCAGTTGCGGTCAGTCATACAGGGAGAGGTTGCCACATTGCGTAGCGCCACCCAAAAGTTGTCTGCGTTCTCTTTGTCTGATAAGAAGCGCTAATGTAAAACAACTTAATTCGATTTACGAGTACTCGGATGTTTTCAAAAACACATATTTTTAGTCTGAGAATTTATTTTTATGTATCTGCTATACAATAATCTTAAAGTATGGATATCTGATGCTGGTTAGCCATCTACTTCAACTCCAAATGTTGTTTCTATGCATCCCGTTTAGGAAAGTGTCCATAAGTATAATGTATAATATATAGTTATGTAAATGATTACGAGGAAGCCATATCAACCGCACAGGTGATTTCTCAATGGAATTGTGAAGCGCATAGATGTGATCCAGTAACACCCATAAAATCGTTAAAAAAGGCAACCGGTGACAATGTATCTGGTTTTTTGCGCGATGTACCAGACACCGAGAAATATTTTGAACGGTGATGTAAAACCATAAAAAGAATCTCGCGAGGGAGATTATAATCGAAAATGCGATGTATTTCGCGCATAAAATAGATGTAACTCCATTTGCAGAACGCGACACAAACTGCTAATCAGATTTTGAAATGTCGTCGGTAGGCTGAGGGCATATTTTAGGACTAATAAGGTGAAGTTGGTTCTTCGATACGCTGCTTGCGTTTTGAATTTCGCATTTGTCCAATCAGGGCCGTACAAGCAATTCCCGTTTTCCATTTGATTTGTAGAGTGCTATAGTGCAGGAAATTTAGAGAACATTTTGTTGGAATAAGGCTAAATAGTTGTTAAAGAATGGCAACATTGATAGTTTCAACTCCAAAGGTTGATCTTACATTCAAATTATCAAACTACTACATTTTAAAACCATAAGGTATAAAGACAAATAATTTTAAAACATTCGAAGGGGTGTACGAAAGATGGTAGGCTTTCAGTTCCCACGCGTAAAAAAGTTAATACTATAATAATAGATGCATTGTAAAGCTAAGAATATTCAAATTAGAGAAAAATGAATGTCTATAATTAGCTAGAAATGCTGAACAAAACTAAACTAAACTGAAAAATAGAAGATAAGTTAAAAGTAATTAAACTTTTTTAAAAACAAGCTTTTATTTAAATGCGCTAAAAATAATAAAATAAACTTTTCCTTTAAAACCTTTACTATCAATTTATAACGTCATTACACAATTTATATGATATAAAAGCTTATCGCGAGATTAACCTGTGCAAATATACAACTAAATTAAATAACTTGATTTGATTGATTTCAACTTTTAAAATTTCCAAACTAAGTAAATAGGAATACTTAAATCTTTCGACAAGCTTTTATATCATCTAAATTGTTAAATGAAATTATAAATCGATAGCAAAGGAATTTAAAGGAAACGTTCATTTTAGCCTTTTACTTTTAATTTATTAATAAACTGGTTTTTCCTATTGGTCGGTCATGAAGGTTGAACGAATTGTTAATAGACCCATGGAATTCTTTTTTCAATTTGCTCAACTTCAACTGTCTCAGATTGTTGTTTTATTCGGAAAGCTAAAATCACTGTACTATTATTTGGTCTTGCTACTTCTTAGCGGTCAGTTTTATTAATATTTCATATAACCAGTTAGTGCATTTTTTATGAAAACTTATAAATATCTTTGCGTTTATGGAATGAAAAATGAATTGATATCTGGTTATCAACGAGTTCGTTGCTGGATATGGATGGCTTTTTCTATGTTTAGAATGCCTGTAGCTGCAGAGGAAATGCATGAATGAATATGGATGTAGGCTTATCCATATTATGGATGGAATCTTGAAAGTTGACATTCACAAATACGTTAAAATAATTAAAATCTAACTAGCATACAGTCATACACGTATCGGTTTATTCCACTCCAACATCTCCAAACGCGTTAAAGTTGACAATATGCATTGGATTTATGCCTTAATGCCTTCAGATCATTGTTGGTTTTTGTGTAATTTAATATATATTTTTCCATCCAGAAGGTTAAGACTCTCCGAATATTTTGCATGTTCACCAAAACCCTCTCTGACGGCCAATATGTATCAGATGATGGTATTTCTGGATGCATTTCGCGATGGTGGGTAGATTGTATACATGCTAAAGTGTATTTTTTGCCTATTCTTCCTGAATAATGTAGGTTGGCTTTTGAATCCAAAGAAAATTCTTCAACAATCTAGATGTGCATACGAGTTGAAAGGTGTATGAAAAACAACAGTATTAATATAATCTCCACACAGTGAAATTTTAAATATACTCGTGTTTCCTAGCATCTTGTAGCGGCGGTTTTATCTGACGTGTTTTATCGTTTGACCTATGCTGCTTCCTGAAGATACGCACCGCTTTGAAGTGGGCGTTTAAGAATAAAAAAATCATAAAGTTGTAGACGCCACGGATATCCTTGAGATTTGTTCTGTAGGTATTCGATTTTTCTGCATTTCACAAAACATTTATTATGAGGAGGAATGAAACTTCATTTGCAGATCCAATTTTGCAAACTCGATACTAATACACGTCGATGGGCGTGAATCAAGTAGAACTTGTACAAGGTATCATCTTATCGAATTGTAAGCGTAAGCTGGATCAGGACTTGGACTTGGAGGTGTAACTTCACGTGAACTAGTAGTAAAAGAAATTATAACGAAAACTGCAAAATAACTCTCAAAAATTGAATAACTTGTGTGAATACCGATTATGCCTGACCTTATCTGAGTTTAAGCAAAGGAGAGAAATGAGGATAAAATACTATTGAGCTCTAACCAGAGTTCTGAATTTCGAATATTTATTAGGCAATTGAAGTATAAATTCACGTACACTGCATGTAAACAGTCCGTTCATACATAAAACATGAATATAACAATATATGGACAGGAACTAAATCATGTCAGTTGGAAGCAAACAATACCAAATTGCTGAAATATATATTTTGCAAAATAACCCTTACCCTTATGCAAAATTTATCGCTACCCAATATGATTTTCACTATTATTCGTACCCGTAAATGTAAACTATGTCGATAAAAAATAAATTCAATAATAAAATCCGCGCTCCCTTTTCATAAAAAAAAATACCTCTATGGAAGCAGCATGCTATTTTACACAGATTTAAAACAAAGCAATCACTCGTGATCCAGAATTTCATGTCCAGTGGTTCACGGCTTTGAATTGATTCGATAACGAACAACAGGTCTGATTATATTTTAAGTGCCGTGTGAATTTACATTCACAAATTTCTCTCGATTGGTATCCTGCCAATATAATCGTAAATAATGGTTCTAATTTGTGCTTCTCTGCAACGACGATGTTCACTTTTCAGCCATGAATCACAATTGAACCATAAAATTTGCTGTATTGCTTGATTTTATGTGAAGCTATTGAAAAATATATACTGGACAGTCCAAATTGAAAATATGATAATATTGTCACTCTGATGACATTTGGAGCTTACATAAGTACAAGGAGATAGTGGGAAATATTTCAAAATCACATAGAAAACACAATAACAAAACAACAAGCAGGTGCGTCGAGAGCAAATTCAGACCAGGAGGAAATCTAAAACTGATGCCCCCCTTACTGAACCTGAGGAGTAAAAACAGCGACCCAACTAGCGACCACACAAGAACTGGTAAGAAAAGATGATTAATTAGATTATTCACCCCCCCCCCCTTCAAACGCACGCCCCCCATCGACACCATGGACACGCTGGGTTCCCACCTCTGATGACCAAAAAAAGAAGAAGGCGAAGTGAACTAGGGGCCTCAATAAAACTGGTACGTATCAATGTGGAAAGATCAAATTATAATAATTTTCGCCCCTCCTGAAGGAGTCTGCAGACTCACGCGCCTCAACAGACTCTGGGCTAGGCTGCCTCCTGAGACTCTGTTCTTGTCAGGAATGGTAGTAGTATAGTAGTCAAGCACGTCGCGAGAAAATTCAAGTACGGAGGGAATGCAGCCACTTCTTGAAAAACCTGGAGTCCAAAAATAAAGGAAGAAGGCAAATCGAACCCTTCTAGTGACCTCAAAAGTATTGGGACGTATTAATGTGAACAGTTAAAATATTATTTCGGGACCCCCTTCAGATACAAGCCCCCACCTCCTAGACCTAGACGGATTCCCGCCCCCTCTTTTCAGTTCCTATAAAAATACTATATAGACCCTCCTAATGAAAATACAGACCCCTGATTGACGCCGCCATGAATTTTATAATTTTTATATTCCTCTATCGTAGTGAAACGAATATTTTCAAAATAAATTCCTTCGGATTTAATACACATCCTAGATTAGGAGAGACTTTATTTGAGTTACATTGTGCACATTTGTTTGTTTTAATTCTTAATTTTTAATTGTTAATAATAACGTCTTTAAATTTTAAACGAAACAGTGCTACAAATGAGAAGATATTGACCTCTCATAATACATTTATGTATGCTGCTGCTTCCATCCGGAATGAAATATTAGTCAGCCAGTAAAATCAAAAGGATGAACATCCAAAAAATGTACCTTTGAACAAAAACAAATCACGTAGCATATTTCAGGGATATCCTCCATCATTGTGACACGGAGTTTGTTCTAAAGGAGTTTATAAATAAGCCGCTACAGCTTTGACACTCCCCAAAATTTATTGTGTGAAATATATTAGAAGAAGCTGTAGCGGTGTATAAAAAAATAAACGACGGCGCCTCAGGGCATGTCGTCGTATTTCAGTTTTGAAGACTGGAGAATTTATTGGTTCACTGCATCTGTTTAGTGTACACGATAATTGGATGTTTTGGCTTTGTTGTCGCATACGAGGTGTTGCTGAACCGACATCTTGAAATATTGATACGTTGTGGCAGTCGCATTTCACTGAAAGTTACCGTTGACGCCTCCCTCCCAAACATAAGCGGGGAAAGGGATGTGTTCGACAACAGTCTTGAATTTGACTTAAAAAAGAAGGTCGAAACTCTCACTAAATCTTTAGTGGAGAAAACATTTGAGTAACTCGGCTTGAAATTTTAACACCCAAAGCGTCCTATAGACGTAGTATAAAGTATGGTGCAGAAAACAGCTCTATATATGAGAACTGGAAGTGTAGCCGTAGTAACTACAAGCCCCATGGTGGACCTATATAGATATATTGTAGTTCCCCACTGACACTGCTACGGTGCACGGTGTCGAACATTGATCGTTTAATAAAATTAGACTCAAGAACATTGAGATAAAAGCTTACATGTCAGTGTTTCGAGGCGTTCACAGCATATAAAATTCATTGAGACAAAGGAATAATATATGTTGGGCAGTCTTGGATTACCCCTACACATTTCCCCTAGTCTGCTCGGGCAAACCTGCTCCGCTCATTTTACCAAGTTAGCCAAACATTTGGCGGCATTGTAAAAACGGCTGGTCTGGAGTGTGTGCCGGTGTTTGCGTTTAATATAATTATTTTATTAGAAGCTTTAAAAGCACTAATTCAACTTATATACAGGGTGTTACTCAATAATAAGCCTAAATTTCAAAGACGCAATCCTGAACCATATTCAAGTAGAAAAGTTCATATAAACATGTGTCCTAAAAATGTCTGGTTTTCAAGAAACAGTTCCTCGAAGTTCAAATATTTTCAATAACATCTCAGCGTTGTTCGGATTTTGATGAAATTTTGCAGCGTTGTTAATTGTTATGAGACGCCAATTTAGCAATAACTAGAAGATAATTATGAATTCCAATGGCATCTCGCGGAGCAGTCTCGCAAATAATATTGAACAAAGAATGTACCTCAAAAACTTCTCAAAAAATTTACATTTTTTTGGATTAACTTACTTGTCTTGTAGTTGATGCTAGCTTGGCGTGTAGTTAAAAGCAATAATACTGCCAAATTACAATAAAAATCAGATCACGACTCTTTGAGATATAAATGAAAAACCTATTTTTTTTGAAATTTCATAAGAGATATTTTGAAAAATCAGAATTTTTAGGACACATCTTTATATAAATTTTTCCCCTTTCAGTTCGTTCGGGAATGCGGATTTGGAATTACGGCTTATCATCAAGTATAAGCCTTTATATTGATATCCCGTGAACTTTGGGCTTTCATCATGCTTTCTGCAGAATCAACACAATCTTCTTCTGCCGTGTTCGATAACTGAATATGCCATAAGCTACAATGCCCGATTAGTAGAACTCCACATCACCGAGGTGATAAACCTCCAACAAATGGACAATGTGAGGATTTCCCCCAGTACACCTAAGTAGGATCATTTATCATTGGTTAAACAATTGACGGATAATAAAATTAGTTTTTTTCCCAAATCATTTGAATATCACGCAGATGGAATTGTTCTGCTGCCTCCAACTACGCCAATGTCATGCTTCTACATTTGAAAAATGTTCGTTTAACATCGTTAATTATGGGTACCGCCACAAAATGTCACCGCTTTGCCGTGGAAGTGGCGCCCGCAGACAAATGACGGCAGCAAATAATTTATCTCCAATATTTTTGGGGTTTATATCCGAACGCAGCGCCGCTCAGCTTAGCCGTGTCATAAACAGATCCAGAAATAAGTGCACACTAAAAAAACGGTGGAGTTTGGGATGCATCTCTGTCCTTAATTTTATGTTTTAATGTGAAGTTTAGGCGCCAATGTCTTGCACAGAGTAATGCACCATCTAATTGTTACACTGCATAAAAAACACATTGGAACTTACATTAATGTGACGTTTTAGCTTAATTCACTAAGCCGTTACTAGGAAATGTCCACAAACAGGAATACCTACCTGCCTCACAAATTGATTGATTGGGAACACATTTGATTCATAGGTTGAAGAACTCTGTCCATTTGTCTATTTCACTTTGTATTGATTAGTAAATAAAAAAGTGCTAGTAGTAATGCTAGTATTTGTAGTTAACAGAAAAAAACATTGTACCAACCAACACTTTTGTCGCCAAAGCAGCATCCTGTATTTTCTATAAAACGAAATGAAAGATGCTGATACATCAATTGCTTCTGATATGACCTGCTATCAAACCACGTATTTTGTTAAACGAGTGTGATTTTGCAGGACGAGCACCAGTGAGTTATGCAATATAAAGCAAGTTGAAACTCACGTTGGATCTGCTCAGCACATAGATCGGAAAACAGGCAAGCATCCCGATCTGGTACCTTGTCCATTGCCGATGATTTAGTACCGTACCGGTACCACCACAGTGTTGAACCGATTCCTGCTGAGAGCGGCTTTTACAGTTTAACAGATCCATCGCCAGAGGTATTAGAATCAAACTGGTTTTAATCAGCACATTAAAAATGATTTGTCGTTAAGTTAAATATGAAATATGCAGACGGGCTGAAAGTGAACTAGATATATTTGCCATACAGGTTATTCATGGGAAAGTAGCGACGACTACTTGTACCGCTGAATTTCGCAATGATATTTGTTTGAGTGTCCACTGTACAGTGAGCGCACACAATTCACCACCCCTTTAATTTTTGACACGATACGATTTAAGAATTTTTTGAGGAATACGACTTCTGTATGTAGCAACTTATTTCTGCGTGTATCAAAACGCCATGTGATAAAGGTCGAGACCCTTGGAAATATGCAGCTATCGGCAGTTTTCTCACAAATTGTTCATAGATATTATATATGACGAATTTGCATGGCAGCCAAGTATCCATGATATCAGCAGCATTACATAGTCCCGCGATATCTAAAAACAACACATTTTTTCATAGACAGATATCCTAATATAGTAAGCAAGATTTTTTTAAGTGCTTGAGGACCTAAAATACATGAAGTTTGGTATATTTTGAAATAAAAAAATTCCATCTTCTGCTTCAAATGCCATCTCCGAATCGAAGGTTGATAGCTGTCGTGGCCGCTTTAAAAAGGTGGGTAGGAGTAAATCCGAACCAATCTCTCAGGTTTCGCAACCATGATATTTTTTTGCCGATAGTGTAGAAGTTCATATTCCTTCCTCTCATGGTATGGCCCAGACATTCCAATTTATGTCTCTTGAATGTATTGACAGACTCTCAATTCCTTTCTGTTCTTATTCTTATTTTCTAAGTGTATTATTTGTGAAGTTCACCATCACTCCAATGTTGATATACTGCTATACTTTCCACATTTCTTCCGTTTATAGTGAGACTAACATTTATTGCAGCGACCAAAAGTATGACTAATCGATATACGCATCAAAAAGGAAGTCAGAAGTGTCTTGATATTTTCTGTCTTCAGCTTACTAATTTGACACCAATATCATATATTTAGGTATATATCTCATATATTCCAAACTGTCTAACTAAAGATTTATAATGTAGTGGACGGTATGTTGAGGATTCATTAGACGGCGACCATACTCTGCCCGAAGCTTTTTCTGTTAATTTTATTCTCTTCTTCCATCAAGCTTCTGGATATTTACATCAACAGTAACATGTCCTGGTACGATAACCTTGTCGGCGGTGCTAGTTTGCTCAGCAGCTGGGAGTCCTCTTGTGCTCTTGAGCATTGTATCCATCGGAATAGCTGCTCCTTCTCCACAAGAGTCGGATCAAACTATATTTGAAACACTGCTCCTGGGGATGCGTCCAAAGCACTCCCTGATGCTTGTTTTGCTTAAAGAAATGCTTTCTACCTTTGTGGGTAGTTGTCTATGAAAAAACACTAGATACACATTATTTTGGTTCACTAGCTTTCTGTGAATTCAGAAACTATTTGTTTATGTCCTCGAAGAGCATGTTTATCATGTATGTTGAACATTTAACATCCCAAGCTGTTGCTGCAAGTACATCGAAGTAAAGTCGCAGCAATAAAATGCATATCTGCATCAAGAAACACGAAGATCAGATGGCATATATGTCGCTATCAAACGTGGACCCAGAGATGGAGCAGCAATAGTCAATTTATTTAGAGATTTGCATAAGTAGAAGGTACTCAAAGTAACTGTATCAAATCGTGTAAAATCTTAGAGTACTCTGTTTACCTGTATCGTTATAAATCCATTTAAAATGTAAATTTTAAACATTCGCATTAGTGCTGCTCGGTGAGACCAACATGTGTATTTGTACCTCATGGAGATCACTATCTCACTGTGACGTTCTGACATGTATACGAGGGCTGTTATATAGCTACACTTATCTTCAAGTGTCGCGCAATGTGGCGCTGTCCATTGGCATGTTTACAAAGCCAACGTGTGGGATAAAGATGAAACATGTATGTGTATAGCAGATCACATACATGTACAGTTGAGAGCACATATATTTCTATCAATTATGATTCAATAATTAGCTTAAAAATGAAATTATATGTATATTTCATCAAAACTGGCAGATATGTTTCTATATTTGACATCAACTGCAATCTACAGGATTAAGATGTATAACATATAGTAAGTGTTGTTCATTAAGACTAGCGATAAATATGTTTGCATATATCGAATCCTCTATACCTTTCTGGCGAGCTTTTGTGGAAAACACAACCCATAGGTGAAATTCCTCAATATGATTTTCACATAAGTGTACAAATGACGGTGATTTTGATATTAGTTTTCCGTGATTGACTGTGAAACGTCTTGTGAACGACCTTTCAAGTACCCCTTTGATCTTTAAATTGACGGTCCGCCACTATGAACTTTTTCTGTAATCTGTTAAATAAATCAATGGAAAACTACAAGCACATTCACGTTTTAATAGCCTGAAGTGTCTTGTAGTACTACTAGCAGTAATTAGAATGCTCAACCTCCAAAGATATCTGGTCGCGTGAATTAATGTAGTTATTAAGATATTATGCAGTTTAACGGGGTCACTGCTGTTGCACTACACTTTCAGAGCGTATCCTTTCCTCGTGATACTAATTTTTCTTCTGCTTCCATGATTGACAAAGTGAAAAAATGACGTCAAATAGGTTGACGCGGTACTGATCACGCAATGATAGAGAGCTACTTATCTGCTTGGATTTAATTTTGAAAATACTGAAAAAATCTTTAAATCCTTTATTATTTCTGACACTTAACAAAATTTTATAGTTTTCCAAAATTCTATAATTTTTATTATTTTTAAGATTTACTTCAAATGGATCAGATCTAAATCTTCAATATATTGATACTTGCTGCTGCTTGTGAATCAGCCTACTTGACGCCATTATTTTAATATCCTAGATAGGATTATTCAGTTGAAATGACGTAATTTGCTGAAAAAGTATTTGCTAAAACAACTGATATAATACGATTAGTTCAAATCTGCTTGAAATTCATCCTGTTCATAATTCGGAGGTATATTTAAAAAAAGATTTCAGCTATTGAAAGTGAGTCTATTATCTTCAAATATGTCTAACAAGTAAGGAGAATTACTGGGGTACATAGTAAATAGGTGATTCTACGTCTTAACTAACGCAAAACATAATTTAGATTTTGATAAAACATAACCTAATGACCCTGATAGTTTCTGAGTCAGATGCAGCATTTAGGTATTCTCTTTATCTGTACAATACCTATCAAACTTGTATTAGAAAAATTACTATGACGCAGATAAAGTTAATGGTCCAAGAGCCACTGACACTCAACCCTACGTCATCGCCGATTTAAATAAGAACTCCACCAAATCTGCCAGGGAAATCCTGTGCGCTTGGGTTTCCAACATTCCATTTCCAGCTCCGATTTCTCAAGATATTGGAACGATTTTAGCAAATAATAAAGAAAAGTGGACACTATAGCTGTGTGAAGCCCTTTTTGCAATTTTTTATAAAAAATTTGAGATATTGTCACATGTATATTGACTCATTTCGGATGTATTTTTAACTTTTTGGTAACCAAAGTATCCAAAATATCAAGAGCCGTCCTCTCTCTATAATCTGCAGACTCAATATTTTCAATATGCTCAAAATCAAGCGTTTCAAACGAGATACTGTGGCCATCATACATGAACATATTTTTACCGCTGATACGAGCACCCTTACGACAATATCTAAAATTTGGTATCAAAAATTGAATAAAAGGCGCTTCGCACTAGTATAGAACCAACCTTGCTCTATCATTTACGAAAAAAATAATTCGATATCTTGAAAAATGGGCACTGGAAACGAAATATTGAAAACCCATGCAAAAAGCCTTTTATTCTGGGTTCCCTCTTAAGAATATTAGATATAGCTTTGCGCATATAGGAAGATATGTTATACTTGAATGAAAACGCATATTCTTCGTCTGAGAACTTATTTTTATGTGTGTGATTTTCATTGCGAGCCAAGACAAGCAAGCTGACTCGAAGAGAAAGATCACACCATCGGATCCAATACCAAAAAAATTAGCCTATACCGTAATGGAGTCAGTGGAAACTATGTAACAATACTGTACCTAATGGCCCTCATAGCTTTAAAGAACAATTTCCCGCGCAAGTACGTGCACATGGCGTCCGAAACCCGGCGCGATCATATCTCTTGCTCCTTCTTCTCGCCTGGCAGCGAGGGAAGTACATCAAAGTCAATCCCTTCGCTGAAATATCTCTTCCTGGAGGTGTCCGACGCAACTCGTCTGCACCGCGGGTAGTCTGCGCTACCGCGCCGATGGTTTTGCATTTTTGCATGTTCATACGATGGAAGGCTATTCATATCAAGCCGAAGGTCTTCTTCATCGTTATATCGTGTGCATATGTGCTGTATTTGAACCGTTAGTACAGATATCCAGGCAAACCGATTAATCTAAAGCCTGGTCTACACAGTAGCAACATGCAGGCAACTTTATTGACAATTTTTACAGGTAACGTCTCACAAAGGCACAAAGCCTATCGGATTTCATAGAATCAGTTGAAAGTTGACCCGGTGAAGACAAGTCCATTAAGCCCTTCTTATGTCCATTATAGTGATTACTTTTGATGTTATTATCCCAGACTGCGCGGTCGAACTCGTATCATGGTAGAATCTATAAGAGAGGAACAAATGCTGGCTACTTTTATTCGTTTTTCGGGACTGTGTAGGTAGGTCCTTTGCTATATACGTTCACTAGGCATATTTCTCTTTTCTGTATCAAGAAGCTTCAGCGAGGGCTCCAGAGCGCATCCACATACATGTGAACAGTCTTACCAAGGTCGTCTGATCTGGGGTTAGTACTAATAGTAAAACTTTCGATAAATAAAATTATTTCTCCTCCTCTTCTGAGACACCAATCTGGCAAGGCCAGTAACTTTATCGTGCCAGGACATGTTTTTATTGGTGGCAGTCCATGGACAGAAAGCATGACCTTATTCCATACCCTACTTAAATCTTTAGATATATCGAGTTCGATAATAGGGCTATGTTGATAAAAAGTTGTGTAATACACAATTTTTTATCTACGTGATGGAAGAGTTTCACCAATTAAGAGCATCTACAATCTACAGGGCTATGTTGTCGTTTATATTGATTTTATGACTGTTCTCAAACTTAAGAATTGACCGATGGTCAACGTCAACACTGTAACTTGCGTACGTACTGTGATTTTTAAGTGCAGACAGTGTGTCACCAGTTGCTTGTAATCATTTAGTTTGGTATTGGGAAATTATGTTGCATATATCAACGTTTCAAAATGACAACTCCATTTTTTTGCTTTGTCAATATAGAAGTGACTAAAATAAGCCTTGTGTTCAACCTTTAATGTTTTATTCTATGAGGATAATCTTCCATAATTAGAAACATGTCCAAGTTCGGAGGAATTACAATTGCCTTCATAAAATTTTTGCTTTTTCAGGAAAATATGTTGAAAATCCAAGGAAAAATTTCAATCTTCACAGCTTTTTTAAGTTTTCGGTTAACTCTTTTTATGAAATCTGTCCACTTTTTCCCACAATGGTAGAGCGCTCTATGTGTACCTATTTTGAAAACATTAGTGGGTATTCTGCTAAGACATAGAATACCTTAAGATGACATTGATATCGATGGTTGCTGCTGTCTAGAACTTTAACTCACAATTAGTGCATGCCCAAAGGACTGTATTATAATACAACAACAACAATATGTAGACAAGATAATCATTATTAATTTGTACATTCATGATAGGGCTTGGGCTAGTTAACAAGTAACCTGGGTACCCATTGCAAGCAATCTGAAACCTCATATGATAGCTACATAGCTTTATCTGAATGTGTATTTTTATTGATTCCAGTAGGAGTAATGCCCAACAAAAATTATAACAATAATAACTAACTTGCTATGCTCTAAGGTAGACAACGAAATCTAAAAAATCGAACACGCTAGATCACAAATTCAATTTCGGCATTTGTTGTATATCAGTGAGTAATCAAAGTGGATACAATCAAAAGTAAAGTTATTATGGAGTTTTTGACACTTTGTTTGCGCTTAGACCTAGAATGAAGGACCAACGAACAACTCAAATATTTAGTATAGTTGTATTTGAAAAGTAGAAAACTGCTTTCCTCTTTACAGGTAACCAGACTTGGCAACCTTATTGTAAGTCTTCCAATTGTTTTTAAGACATACACACGTAGAGGATTCTTGTAACAAGCAGCTCTAAACAATAGGTGCGTTTGCGTGCGTATTTCAGAAAATCCCGTAAACCGAGTTCTGAGTAAATTCTACAACAGTCAACGAATACAAACAAAGCATTGCAAAGAAAACAGATTTATGGCTGACAGAATTGAAAATGGCATTGTAACATTCGCCAATAAATACCTCTAGCTCCAAAGATGACTTTTATTTTTATGATGGAGGCGAAGTTGCAACCAGCACACGGGAAAAAACTTGTAAGGGAGTGGAACAGAATTTTAAATTTGTAAGGAATTAGCTTTCCCACGTAGCAATCGCGAGGATTCTGTGAAAAAACACCAGCGAGGTACGCACGGTGCAACGGTACGTCACATGCGTCAGCGCCATCTAGGGACGGTATCTGATCCGGCGATCGATATTAAAATTCAATAATGCTCTTCCTGTTTCATAATGCATGCGGTGGAATCGCTATTGGTCGATGCGTCTTCGATGTGCCTGCCTATCTTTGGACTGTGGAGTTTTCGTAACGGTAGCATGGACAGTCGATATACCGGGGCATAATTGACTTGAAACAAAGCGAACAAGCGTTTATTGCTCTGCGAAATGTTCATCAAAGGATCAAATGGTCGAAGTGTTTGAGGGTTGCACAAATATAACTTACACCGCTTTTAGTACATAGAGTGTAATCTAATAATCGTCCAGCCAAAGTTGGCCAACGTGTCAGTGTCATCAGAATCCTTGGGGATGGTACTGACTTTTATATCTCTATATCCCATTCTAATTATATTCACGTCGCGTCAAAATAAACACAAGCTCTCGATCGCCCAGTTATCTGTTTCCATTGCATCAACAAACCAATAAAAATGCCAGAATTTAACGATCATGCTTTGTAATCGCGTAAATGCTATTTGGAGAGCATATAGTAATACATATTTTTCATCGTATGCTTGCCTATAGTAGTGGCCACAAAATGCCTATTAAGTGCGGATTTTAAGTGAAACAGTACCATATAGGTATGTATAACAGAAACGTAATCTTCTAAAACAGATAACATTGACAACGTTTTTATTAGGGCGAAGTTTAGCATTAGCGAAAAATTGCGTTGAAACTTTGAAATACATTTGGGTCAACATATACTTCTAAATCAGGATTCTCCAATATGAACTTTATTATAAATAAATGTCTTATCGATTTATCGATGAACACCTCCAATTTTTTTCCTATAGCTTGCACCAACTTCAGATGGATAGTTTAAGGATTGTCATTTTTCACATTCATACGACTGTCATATTATATCAAAAACGGACCCCAAAATGAATAGATACTTTGCAGACTATAACGAAACATGTTGAATGTAAATTGCAAACCTATTTGAAAAATCGAAATATGCAATCTAACAGTGTAACATTTGTCAGATTATATAGCGTACCCTGATGAATGATCTCCAAAAAAATGCATTGTATAATAATCATTCCGAACATCTAAGGAAGTGACCTGACCTGAGATGGTATGGTGTAATGCAATAAAACTATTATGCCTATGTTGGAACTTTATGTATATAAATACAGCCATCCTGACATGATGTCAGCATGACACCACCCTATCTCAGGTGATATCACCTACCTTCTGCTTTGTTGTAAACTCTGCGTCATTACACTAAATATAGGAAAACGTGCGTCACAAAGGTAAGTCAATACTCATTTCTAGGAGTCGCTGATGGTGGCGCTGCCCTTTGGCATCTTACGAAGTCAAGGACCCTAGCACTAAGATGCCAATGAGCAGCAATGATGAGTCTAGGCTAAAGACGAAACATGCAACTCTATAGCAGATTTAATGCGTAGTCGAGAACAAAGTTAAGTGTTTTGTTTCTAAAGCATCTTCCAGGAAAAAAATCCCATAAATTATGGACTATGATTGCGTATATTAATGTGAGGTTCAATCATACTACATATTCATAGTACAAAGCTACATGCGATTTACACAATATCAAGTATACTGTTTCAAACGACAGGCAAGTATAGTATCGCCACACCTACATCACAAACATGATTGTAGAGTACCCCTGAAGGCCAACTTCAAATGTCAAATACGGTAGAAGGTTATATCGAACTCAATATGCTACTCCACGACGGCAATGTATTATAAGTAACGGTATCTTTGACTTTGCTCAAAAGCTTTTATTTCTTTTACGCTGCAACGTATTTTATCGGTGCAAATATTAAAAATACAGCAAAGAGCTGCTTTACTTTTGGAGACGAGTCCAAGTAAAGCGAACGCAGACGGCAGCTCCTCAGACCGCTCGAAGCAACAACAAAACGAATCCAAAAAGGACACTACGAAATCCGCGTTCTGCCAAGTATGGCAGCGAGGCTGCATAAACGTGTAGTCGGGCTTTCACAAAATAAGTAATCGGCCATGTCTGCAAAGAAAGGTTTGCAATTACGACGTCGTCGGCATCGGTCGGATGTCAATCAAAACGAGAGCAGGAGATTATTGCAAAAAGCCAACATCCGAAACAGTCAGTGTAACTTCTAGAACTTATCCTGTGGTGCTCTTCCACTAACTAAAGCCCCATACGTATGAATGGATCTTTACAAACTTTTCTGCTGCCTCAGCAGCCACTATCAAAGTACAAAACATTCATAGATATATGGTTTCAATTAGCGGGCAGCAGAGAACTAATCGAGACACTGCCAAATCAGCAACCTGTGAACACTTTTAGGAAATGGACCATAAAGTAAAATGGAAGCAAGTTCCACAAAGAGGATAATAATTTTAAAAGGAAGGTCAAAGAATCAGCCTTTATAAAGTAGAATGCTGACTGTATTTATAATTCATAATCAGTTTATCCTTGTTCCTCCTTCTATCACTGTTTTTAGGCAGTTCAAGTTGTTATGACTATTTAATTTGGTAAAGACTTAAATAGGCAGCGCGAGTTGTCGAACATTTTTTATCGAGTATGTTGCTAAAATGTTGTATTGTTCGTACTAACATTTCGGCATCCTGTGCAATCTATATCAAGATAAAAAAAATAAATATAAAATACAAAGTGAATTGATCTGAAGTATAAAAAACTTTCAACAATTTTAAGTAAAACAGGTACATAACAGCATGCAAAAGCGAGGAGATAACATCAAAAAACGATTTCAGTTTATTTATCATGGTCCTGATGTGTGTGACAAACAACAGTCCTTCAAACCGATGGCGTCGATTTATCGGGGGCAGATGAACAATTTTTTATAAACATCCGTGACGTGACAATAGAAAGAAGTAAAACCAGCATGACTCCTTACATGGAAACAGAGTAGAATAGACAAGCAGCTCAGCTCCAACAAACTGTCTGTCTGTGAACAAACTTTTGCAATTACGCCGTCCTGCAGAACGTCAATCAAAACGAGTGCATAAGTCGAGATAATCGTAAGCCTCTCTTGCAACTTAAATAGAAAGCTGTCAACGGTGCCGGACATGAGAAATCCAGGAGCGTACATCAAATATATATTTTCATTAAAAACTACTATATTTGAAGTGAATTGTAATCATACAGAAGAAAGATATATCAGGTCAACTGGACCTTCTTCGCTCATAGTACTGCATCCATTTCAGAGCACTTATCCATTCTGGTTTACATTCATACAAGGTAATAGAAATCTATTGATACAATATTTTCTCCGATTTGGAAATTTTTGCAATAATACTTCTCTGGCTCATGGCTGAGGAGTGAAATATATTAAAAATGTATATCGCTCAATGACTTTCCCCATTCGGACTGATACATTTGAATTTGGTAGAACCCATTACGGTTTACGTTCATACAAAGTAATTAGTACCCTTGAAGCATAATAATAATATGCAAAATTGTCTAATTGCATACAAAAATAACGGACCTTGAAATTATTTTTCTCGAATCAATACCTCATCAATAATTTGTGTTCAAATTCACTGCAGAGATAACTTGATCTAACAGATTATTAAACTGATGCAAGAAAGGTTATCCATTATACGTAGGAAGTCAGGTCACCAAGTTGAAGTTACATCAATAAAGTACATACCAGGCAGGATCATTCACACAATCTACTATTTTTTTATGACCATGCTTAATACGACCATACCATTAAACCAAATATATCATTCTTGCTATTCATGAATTTTAGGCTTCAAAATTATGTTATTATTTCCGCCAAGATGTAGATAAATTTCGTAATAGCGGCATTTCATTTTATAATCTGATCATCTCGCCTATTCACACCTAGCCCTATAATTATCCAAACGAAGCTGACTTTCGAACATCATTATTGTTAAATATCAGGATACAGCGGTGTTGCCGACAATTTATACTCATCAACTTTTATTCATTCTAATTAGTAGTTCATTCGCTATTACGGATGGTAGTACGATGCGACTTAGTCGTGGACAATATGAGATGCCCAATATTCGATGCACAACCATGTTGCGAGCCTTGTTTGTCCAGAAGCTGAGGTTTCTCTTGCTCTTCAGCAAACTGTATTCACCGGAACAGCTGCTACTCTAGGAAGCTCAGACGAAACCATTTTTGGATTCTATCAGAGTAAAATTTTGACCAATTTGTCGCAGACAATAACATCGAGAGCCATCAGTACAACTAAAACTAGAAAAGTACACCAAATCGAACTTCCAACACTTCGAGCGAGAATCTTCCAAAAAAATTACTTTCTTTGGAAGAGGCAGCAAAAAAGGATGACATTCGTATGGGCTAGAATTCATTTCACCTGTAGAAGAGAAAATTATGGTAAATATTATACGAATATAATTTGGTCGGAGGTCTGACCAGTAATCTTCTTCAGCAATTTCGGTCGCAAACTATATCGTATCATCATTTCTAATTGCATTATAAAACCTGCTAAGTAATGGATGAATACCCAGTATAACTCCTTTCTCATAATAAAGGTGCCTCCATCCCCAGTGAATACTAATACATATTCAACAGAAAGGTGCGAGAAAAATTACAGGCTCGATGCGCAATTATAACAAGCAAATTTTCATGAACAGACCAATTTCCTGGACAAAATCGGCTAACGGTGTCGGCTGATACAATTTTTTTAATTACAGTCCTGGCACCTTAGCAGTCTTCCGTTTCAGTTATTTAACAGTTTAAACGTACAGAATTATGTTATTTACTCTATTGTGTTTGTTGTTCAGCGAGCATTTATATGATCCACTATATAAAAAAATTACACAGACCGGGTTTCTATCTGTGCAGATCATTTCGTAGATAGGTCTCATAATAAATTCAAGAACCTGTACACTGTTATTAACATATCGCATGTTATAGCATAAGTAGCTGGCTGAGGTGTCATTCGCAATCAACGTTGTCGAGCTTCATGAAGCTTATCTGAAACCATGCTAAATAGAACGTCCTCAGGAGTTGCTACATTCCGAAACGCGACTAGTTGGGGGAGATGTTGTAATCGCGAAAACTTATGACATTATGATCTTATGTCTTCGAGATACTCATTTACGTGGGTCTGTCTGTCTTGAAACCGGACTCTATTTACAAACTCATATCACTGCACCAAACTACTCGACATCAGTTTGTCTTATTCTTTTAAGTATTCTGAATAAATGCATGTGAGCAGGCAGACTCATGTCGATTTCAATCGAGTTACCTGTTAATCTCTGGCAACAAGAAAATGAGAAGAGGTCAACAGCACCTCTCCACACAATATGAAATCTGGCCTCCAACGCCGTCGCACTGTCCGTGTCGTGACTGTCTCAGTCATCTTTCACGACATACCCTATATTTTTTAACGGTAATATCAACGTAAAGTGCCCTCGATTATGATAATTATGTTATAGAGGGCAGTAATCGGAAATCAGGAGAAATATTCTTCATACTACGTGCCTTTTCAGCCTTAGCTCAGCAATCCACGACATAATCTTGAAGTCAGTTTCAGTCTTTTGCGTATAGAACATTTAACTTGAGGTCCAGAACTACCAGAGAGTAGGAAGGTAGAGGGTATAACATGAAACTAGGGATAAAGTGAGAACGGTTTTTTTATACGTGTATATAATCAAAAGTTTGATTTCGGACTTCCATTGTCTATAAAATTTTGAGTATCACGACGTTTCGATTGATATGCTATCTTCAATCGTCTTCAGGTTCACCTCAATCGAAACGTCGTGACACTCAAAATTTCAGACAATGGAAGTCCGAAATCAAACTTTTGATAAATCCACCTTGTCTACAAGTTTCAAACAACGTGTATATAACCTTAAGAAAACAGAAAACCAATTAGCGTTGTGGGAAGACACATTAATGTCTGTTCGTATTGACCTTCTCCTTCTTTTAGTGCCATATCAAGTCGCTGTGCTCTGTCTTCGGCGAGTCTGAAGACTCGTTCCAGACCACTCTCTAAGATTTCTTAACCACGTGGCTTGTCTTCTACCGACTCCTCTACGGCCTTCTATTTTGCCCTTTATTAGAAGTTGAAGGATACGGTTACGGTAACGAGCTTACAATACTCCAAATTATAACTATCGGAGAATAAAGTTCACGGCAACTCATTCCGCTATGCTGAAGTTCTCCTATTCGAAACAACCAGGTGGAAGCATGATAGCGTCTATAGAATACGGACTTTCGCATCACTTGGAGAATGTTACCATCAAACCCTTACTGTCGCCCGCCGAACTATATCGAATGTTAGTCGTCAGCTTCTGATGTTAATAACGCCAATGATGGTGGAACGTAAAAGTGCTCGGGCTTGTCGATAGATGGCGTAGGGGCTATCCATCGCCGCTATTGGAAAGTTCAAGTTGTGCTGAGCTTTTGAGTTTATAAAGACTTAATTGGTGAATAGATCATCATCATCAAAAATCGGAATCTACAAATTAAGTGTAGTTCAATACGCCGTAGAAATTTGCGGTCAGCGAAAAATATAATAGAATATAGAATTCATTCATGATTCCAATACATCTTATTTAAGCTGGTGTACGGAAAGTAAGAACTAACTGTTCACGCAGCTACACGTAGTAGGTACACATCTCCGCGTTCTGATTAACAGCCTCTATAACAAACATAAAGTTGACAGAGACCACATTTTATATTGTGAGGAGAGGTGCTGTTGACCTTTCCTTATTGCCGCGGATTAACAGGTAAACCGATTAAAATCGACTTGGTTTCTGCGCCGCATTTCACATGAGAATATTTTAAATATGTAAAGGAAAAAGTATCCGCTCCATATAGATTAGCCGTTGATTATTTGCATATCATTACATATACAAGGATATGAGAGGTGCAGATGCCTTAGATGCGCTTCGCATGGAACATTTACGATGAGATAGGAGAGCATAAATTTTGTTGTGTTCATTGAAACTAAGGTACTCTATTAAGATGTTACTCATTATACGTGAAAAGATTATGATGCTGTCTCCCATTAAGGTTGTGTACGCTCTGTAGAGGAAATGACGAGGATTTGTTTTTAGCCAGCGTAGTTGCCACATGAACATTATTACAGCTTATAAATTTCAAGGAATTATCTCAAGAAAAAATCGAAGGAAAATGATCCAGCATTCCATCCTGATGTCGTAGCCGCTAGTCGATCTAAGATGTCTTGCGAGGTATGCCTTCGTTGATGCCATCCACTATGTATTTGAATTGCTCTCACTCCAACCGCGCACAGATATGTAAGGCGTTACGCTCAGACGAGCAATCAACTGGTCATTAAGACGACTACATATCTCCACTGTTCGCTGTCGTGTGGTTCCACCATGAGGCAAACAGTAGAAAAAGCTGATCAAATGAGTTTACATCCTAGGCTGATCATCAAAATGATATGGACTAGACAAACTCACGTTTCCAGCATTCGATCCTATACTTACCCAGTAATTCGACTGTCTCAATAGCTTATATCAAATTAAAATAAAGGACAAAAAATGTTTTTTTGTTTGACAGTGGTTGTCTAGGCAGTCAAGACGTTAGGAAAGTACTTAGGTACATCAGTCACATCATGTGATTCAAATCAGCGGATAGAACAAATATCAATTGAATCAGGGCAAGTTTTAGACGTTAAATTAGGCCTTTTTGGTATGTGCCGTATATTACTTTCCGAGGCAATTGGCGACGAATTATTCCAGTCCAAGATATTGTGTTTTATTGATATTTCATAGCATTCACTTCAGGAAGAACCACGATCTGTCTCTTTGTCTGTCTGTGTGTACTCCTTCCGGTAATAATTGTTTTGGGAAACTTTTTGTATTTTGATGGAACCTTAGCACTAGTATACTAATGTGACAGAGAGGAAAAAACTTAGTAGTTTGTTGAACCCGGTTCGGTAGCGGCGGGGATATAATGAAAAACGTTGAAACCTCATTTTAGGACTTTTCCAAGGTATCTGATCATTTTTCCAAAATTGGAATCAAATGTTGTGGTTTGTGGTGGAGAAGGTCTCATCTGTGAGCTCGTGTAACATCCTCACTCTTCCTTTCAAGCTATACTGATGGGCTGACAGTGATGCACGCATACGACAGTGATGCCACTGACTGGTGAAAGAATTCTGATCGCCAAAATTATACATTTTTCCTGTAAATTATTTCTCAAGTGGGCTAACTTGTTTTGTTCCTGTTTTATACTACTTTTTTTACAGATTAATGAATTTTAACTGAATAAGGATCTCGAATAATACGAAAATTGGTCTCGCAATATCTGACTTCAAGTATGTTGAGTCTATATTTCACGTGTTTATTGAATATTGTGATTGAATTTCTACTGATCCACTTGAACTATATTTTGAAAACATGATAATTATGAATATTTTGCTTTTTAACATTTTTAAATTCAGTTCCTACGATCAACAGTTCCAAAATCCTGTTCAAATCCCTTTTCTGAGCTGATACCACTGCTGAGAGGTGAAGCGTTATCGCTATATTTTTTGTGTGTCTTGATAATCGCATAAGTAATTTATGTTCTATCTTTTTTCGGGTGAAAACCTGAAAGATTTTTTTGAATTATGCTAAATGAAACTGTTCATTCAATAAGCAGATAATATAGAAAATATAAAAAATCTTAAGATTAATATAGAAATGTGAAAGGACAACCCGTTTACAAAGAACAATTAAATGATATGTACTGTCTGCCGCAACTGTGTGTTTGCCTTAATAAATGAAATAAAGAGCTGTATCCAACTATAAAATATAGTTTATTATAGACACATTCATTTGACAGAAAACCGTCTATCATGCGTATTGGAATTGTGAACTAGGACCAAAATTTTATGAACAAAAGCTGTGAAAGTGTGATGCCATGATATTTAATACATCCATTAATTAAGCTTGATAATGAAATAATAAAGGCTGTCACATCATTTTCAGCCTTTTATTACTCGAGTTCTTTTCCGGAGTATGAAATTTTAGTCGATAGGGTAATATCAAATTCTATATGTATTTCTGCTGATAAATTGTGTTTTCACATAGTTTCATAGACTGTCATTCTGATTTATTAGATTTTTATACGATTATGTGATATTTTTTTGTTATTTACATTAGTGACGATTACTGAGATAGAGCGTTGATCTAGTTATATGTTGATACCTAATTTTTATAATCTCTATTTATAAGGAGGGACGGTGAGTGAAAATAATCATAGAATTCAAAAGATTAAAATTTCTTCATATAAACCGCAACTGAGACACATTCTCGATTTACTGAGCAACAATTTTAATGTGGGTTTTGGAATGCATCAAAATCGTTCAACTGTGTTGAACATTCGATGCTTCATGCCAGATTGTATGCATTTCAATCGAATCATAGGGAACTATTTTACTGTCAAAGAACACTTAAGTGTATGCTCTCCACTATGCATCAGACCTGCTATAGATATGCATGTTTCGTCTTTAGCCTAGACTCGTCAGTATAGCCTAGCGATCTATGTGTGAGAGCAAGTCCCGATGTTAGGACAGATGGGACTATTTTCAAATATGTTTAATAGTAAGCTTGCAAATTTCACAAATAAGGACTACGATTCACCTTCTTGGATATATATATTAAAACGATGTGGGAACTGATTTCCAATCTCAATGGTTAGTAACAGCATTATAATCAAGAAAATTCATCTTTTCAGTCCACGGACTTCGAAGATCGCCCGTTTAATGGATTAAACATTTAATTATCAATTAAATTTTTTTATACAATGAGACAGCTGAATCTGTCATTAAACAATACATTCAAACGGAAACGCCACTCATTCTATGAAATACTGAAAACGTAAAACTCACAGAAAAAAATGTTCGTCTGTCCATCGTTTTAGCGCAAAACTCGCACCTGGTTGAAAGATCGGCGGACCGATTCATTAAAAGGAAGGAATAATAATTTAAAGGAATCCACGGTGCACCTGCCCGAAAGAACGTCTTAGGAAAAGGAAAAAAGAATTATGAGGTCGAGGTCCGATCGAGAACCTCCCGCTGGTTTACATATGTTGGAACTGTAACAAACGCCACTTGTAATTTTGACACCACTCGGTGCAGCGCTGTAGCATGCATGCCAAGATTTATGGCCTGCGTTCGCTAATATGATATATTTTGCAGGTTCTACATGGAAAAAAGCAGTAGGTGTCCTTGTTTGCCGATGAATGGGAACATTTTTGAGAAAGAACCTTATTCATTTCATAATTCACCAAAAGCATAGGTTATAGAAGTATTTCGAATGAGCAAATCGCAGAAATGGCGTTATCACAGCCTATAAAGTTTGACAGCTATGTCTCCATATGAAAGACTAATCGAATGAGTCAGCATCCATAAATGTGTAAATACAGGAAAGGAAGGTTTAAGGCAAAATTCTGGAGCGTTCACGGATTCGAGTCCCATCCTCATCAAAAACAAAAACTGGATGTTTCGCATTCAAAAATGGTATCCTCGATATCCTCCTTCACACAGATCATTGCTGAGTCACAGTACGATAACTTTCTATCAGTTTACAGGCGCTTGGCGAAAACTGGGCGCTCACAAAGCAGCATGAAACCGCGTCTAAGGAAGTGAAGAGCGAAAAACGCAAACAAAAGCGAAAAAGGAATAGATCAATCACTTCCTTTCTCCTATTACGTTGAGTTACAATGTCTGTAATCAATATGCAAAGATCTAAGCCCCCCGCCCATTAGTCCGCCATTATTAATTGCTTCCAAATAAAATATTGAAGAATAGAATTTATCTATTTGTCATTATTATGATAAATTCAGAGAAAATACGTTTTTTAACATCAGTCTTTTTAACTTGTCATTATGTTTGACTTTATTGATCCATCTCTCTTTCTTGGCCGTTAGCAGAAACCATATATAACTGTTGGTCATGACAATCAAAGATGAACATGTCATGTTTCTCTCCAAATCGTTCAACGGAAATTTCCGTTTCTTTCAGCTGTGCCCTGCATATATGCCCCCTTGACAGTGTTATCTTTGTAGATGCAGATTGTTCATTTTGACCCGAAGGCAATAAATATATCAAACAGATACACTTGAACCGTGAAAAAGTTTACCAAAACAGTTTCAACATGAGAAAAATCAAAATTATATCCTATATGTGTTGGCCAACGAGTGTAAAAACAGTTTTTGGAATTATTTAAAAAAGTGTATCTTAAAAGGTTAGATAACGTTCCGTTCAGATGTTGAGGCGTTTACATAAACAAATCTTATATTACATAACCGTAATTATGGCACCATTAAAGTTGTTGATATTATGCAGTTTATCTAACGTCTATAATAAGATTGGCACATTTTAGGGTTCACTGATTTTAAAATCCATTTTTTTACAGTATTTTGACTGTCCCATATGATAAGGACAAAGTGATACGAATTATCAGAAGTGACTTAGAAAATAAATAATCAGAGTGTAAAATTTTGCAATTTTAGGAAGTTAAAAATCAGTAAACATTAAATTTGGTTTATCCAGGTGTCCACGATGATTGTTTTTTGTACTTTTAGACTAGAAATATATGCTCCATCAATCTACACCTCTGAATATATTATAGTGGAGTGTCTCTCCTCTCCTTCTGCTATAATTCTAATCACATTATAATGATCTTACTCATAAGTTTAATGGATAATACAACAATTACCTGTTCATCATTTTTATCTTTTTTGCCGCATAGCCGCGAATTTTGAAATAAATCATTTATTCAAGATTCTGATTATTTTAAGTAGTAGTGAATACTAGTTTCAAGATTTAAATTGTCCTTTTTTCGGAGATTCCCCTCTCTTTCAACAATGCGAATAGGAAGCTGAAATTAATTAAGCTGAATCAATCTACTTGACTCTAAATTATAACTTGCGCACGATATATAACCCTGTTGCCCTCCTCTAACTCCTGTTCTAACACCACTCATCCAACTCTCTATCTCTAGAGTTGTCATTTATATGGTGGAAGACTTCATGGTTTCATAAATATAAGTCGAAACAAATTTCACTTGATACGTAGGTAGTCATTTTATCTATCAAATTACCATTAACTTAATAGCTGTATCAACTGGCAGGTGAAAAAACTACAGTTGAGTTAAATATTACTGCCAATTAGCCGTCTCTCAATGCTTATTTATCAAATATACTCAAATAAAGGAGCCTTCTGTTACAGCTCTCCTAAACAAACAGTTCTACACAGACTCATTAGCATAAGTTAATTTTAAAAGCATTATTTTGATATCAGAACCATTCGGATGTAAATTTCAGTTTTAAAAAAGTTATTTCAATGTTAATGGTTCTGGGTCCGACAAAATTATATCGGTTCTGGTTCTTTAAATACTCCTGGTAGACCAGTGACTCCGATGCTAGTCCACTACTGTTCTAAATAATATATTTTTATACAATATGTCCATTTGTCCATATGCATACGAAAATAAAAGATTGTGAACATTATCTTGATGTAAGATTCAGATTCAATTAATAATGGATTTAACTCTTGAAATATGTGCTCTAAAAAAAATCATCTTTTTTTGCAAGTTTAGTAAAATGCTAATGATTTATCCGAAACGTCAATAGACTGACGTAGATCTAATAAGCTTCTCGAAAAAGTGCCTTGATTACAATCTTAATATTGGATATTGATAAAAATTGTGGAAAAGGAATAATTTAACCGCTAGTTTCGAAACTGACACACACATGCAAATGAATAATAGGATTTTAAAATGTTTTCATAAATGTAGTAGAACATGCAGATGTAAGCCTGCTTAATTAACGAAAGTACAAGTGAAGATAAATCAAACACAGCTCTACGGGGGATCTAAATGATTTAACGCCTTGGACAACGTTGTTATGACTAGTTCATTTTATCTCGAAATGCAACATAGTATACTGTATTTTTAATAATAACCTAACTGTTCTGTGTATGCAAATTCCGGCCTCCAAAAACTGACGCATTCAAGTAAACGCAAACAGACGGAAGTTTTGCGCAATTATAGAACCTTTCAATGGCAAGTCTATATAAATTAATATTATTGCTAATGTCTGTCGCTACCAACTACTGAATAATAATTATCTTTGCAATAATTCACTTTTCTTTTATTTGAGCTCCTATAATGTTGCCTGCACTGGCCTCTAAGTAATCTCAAAACTAGTTAAAAAACTAACGTCCTTCCGTCGTTCATCGTTTATTCAACCATAGAAGTGAGAGGTTAAAGTTTAAAATTCATTCACCAAGACACACCATTTATGAAAGGTCAGGACGGTATCACTAGTGAAAAGCTTGATAGAAAAAATATCATTCCGTAAAATAACTAGGGAACATTAACAGAACGTATGTATGATTTAAAACCTCTTCCACTTTCATTGTCTCCTCATTTTTGTACTAAAAAGAGCATTGAAAGTATGAAATTCTATCATTAAAGAGCATCGCTATTTCCTGCATGTATTCAGGCAAACCACTACCATTCCGCGAGAGCTTAGTTTGCTGGAGGTAGCATTTAGATTAATGTCAGATCAGACTATCCCTGGAGTACTGCTCGCATGAATATTTTTACCAGCAAAGGGAATTCATACTATTCTAAGTAGCCAGGGAAATACTGAGTCGACCTGCTTGACTCTATTTTTTACCAAGTTTATTGACAGATCCGGTGGATGATAGTCTTCATACACAACTCTTCTTCACGCAAAGATCCTTGAAGCTCGCAATTAACATCATACTTTTTATCGGCTGTAATGAAAGACCTGGGGAAGGAAATTAACCAAAAAATCTAAGAATGCAAAAAAACACACGGTCTAAGTGAACCCCCCGGATCGAATTTTAACGATACTCGTAAAACTTTTTCTTCTAGAGCTACTTCAAAGTATATACTACATAATCCGAGATGAATGAATTGTATATTTATAAACAACACTCACAGAACACCACCGATTTTATAGTTCTTCTATACGACGGCATCGTAAAAGGCTTATAATTACCAGTGTTTGGCTACATCGCTTATTAAAAGATACCGACTGGAGATTATACTCGTTAGAAAATTTATTGCAAACAGTAAATATTAATAAAACTCTCTCGGGCAAAAAAGGTTTTAAATCAGTAAAATAATGGAGTTGTCTCGTTTCATGATCTACAGCAGCTTTGGTCTTGATGAGTAATTTACTGCCATGGGGAAGGATAAGTTGCGCTCGAAGAGCTGAATCCCTAAGGCAATCTGATTAGATCCAATTACATTTACACATATCAACGAATTTGTAAAAGTTACCTGAGGTATATGTAAGGTTATTTTACAGAAAAGCACCAAGAAAATATTGTAATGTATGTATTTGTCAAGAAATGTACATTTAGGTGCATGTATTTACCTAGACGCTCATTAGGTGCAGTTCAGGGGTCAACTGTAGGGCAGCAAATACTTCTATCAGTATATGAGTTAAGGGTGTGATATTGCAAGCAGTCAAAAGTGCTGTAGTCTTAGATCACTACGACATATATTACAGAGGCGAGCTTAGTATCAACTTGAACATGAAGATGCTCATATGGTGTAATCCTAGTGCTTACGAAATACAAAGGTGTCGCTCAGGTATTGAACGCCTTTTTAATAGATGTCATGGAACTATGCGCTGTTATTGACTCTCCAAAGTGTTAACACCTTCTAGCGTTAACTTTGTAATATGCAACCATCCATTTTTGTAGAAGGTGTCACTACTATGTTTTGGTCCCCTGGCGGCCAGATAATCACCAAGACGTAAAAAATTACAAAACATCCCCACCCTCCATTTTTGCGTGTTTTACGAGTCCAAATTCTGTGTTATCAGAGTACTCGTATTGATTATGATGGGTCATATACTTATTGTTTCAAGGAATAGTTAAAATATTCAGTGTGGTTAAAATTTTTTATTTTATCAAATGCTACTTTTTTAACTTATCTTCAAAAGTCGCCTTCTAAGGGGACGCCCATTAGCAACTTACGGAGTCAAAGGTCCTAACTCCTGAACGCCTTGAAGCGGCAGCAGATGTTCCTTACGACATCTGTCAACATGGCTGAACTGATTTACAGCGACATCTTTTGTTCTTCGTTGGGATCTTCGACTTCGTAAGTCGCCAATGGGCGCCCCATAGAAGGGCGACTTTTGGAGATGAGTTAAAAAAAGTGGCCTTTAATTTTTACGACACAATATTTTGACAATTCCTTCCAGGGTGACACTTGGAAATGAGTTGATGTTACTATCACACCCTTCACTGGGTTACGTATATCGATTGCTACAGTTACAGCTATACGGCCAGGCTATATATGAGTCTAGGCTAAAGATGAAACATGGATGTCTATAGCAGGTCTGATACATAGTGAAATGTATTCACTTGATGCCATTTTTTTTCATGCAAGAATCGTTTCGATAAAAACTGAGACCTCCAAACTTATCTAAAACTGTCTGTTTAGCGATTTGCCTGGGGAAGGATATGATATGTCAGTAACAAGAATAACAACCGGGTATATATTTTCATTTTCGTAATTTTACGACAGTACCTCATGTATGATAAAATAACTTCTGTGAGAAATCATATTTTCCGAGAACGGTATACGTTCAAAATTATTGAATATTTGATTCCATTTTATTAGGTTTTAATCATCGAATCAACTGATGTTGTACGTCACTCAGTTTTTGGAACAGTTATTTGCTTTTGGGAAAGATGTATCTCTGAATTGTATTTAAAAATATTCAACTCAGCAAATATTCATTCAAACAGCTAAACATGTATTTGAATAGAAAAGCAAGTAGAAAATGAAGTTATAAAAAGAACTATTGAGACTCCTAATGCTGAGTCACCTATAGGTACTCATTTCGGTATTTTACCGGATTCGAATTAACATAATATCAAATTACAAGCAAATTAAATCCAGAGGTATGATTACAACCTGTTATATTCATCGGACATATCAAGAGAGATGACATTTCATTTCAAGTGCAATGAGGGGTATACGATCATATCGATAAATTATTTATCTGATTTTACTTTTACATCAGATGCGGCGTTTCTTCTGCAGATGTTGACATTCGGTTTCCGTCGGAATCTTAGAAATGATAATCGAATGTTGTGAAGTGCTTGAATTATGAATCGTCGGTGGGTTGAAAGGACTTATATAAAAACTCAGTTCTAGCTATCGTAATATGGTTATCTTTCTCACAGGCCTAAGGTGTATGAATATATATTTCTTTTCATTAGTTAGAAATATATCTACTATAAGCTACTTGTACCCAAGTTAACCATTTGATAATACGGTTTCGTTAATGGCTAAAATATATTATACATATGGTATATAGTCATTGAAATCACAATAGCTTCGTTCCACCGGAGAGTATTTCCTAGTTAACATATCATTCCGATTTGCTTGAAATCTATTGACGGACTTCTTAATAGGCAAATCCTGTATTGGAACGACTTATAACCCATTAAGAATTCCGACTGTTCATCCCTACCTATTAAGTCACAATGTTAGGGAGATACATATAATTAAAATAAGTTAGATCACTATATTCACATCGTATCGCAAGTATATTTTTCTTTATTTTATTTCAACAATATCGTCGAAAATCATCACAAAATCGAAAATTTGCTGTCATGTTACAGCACAGAACATCATCTACATGGATTTTCATGTGATTTTCATTAATAAGCAAAAAAAGGTTAGATAAAATGTCAAATGGATTCAGATTCAAGAATTCCGATCATATCCTGGACTAGTAAAACCAATTCAAAACCAGTTCGGAATGGATGGAACATCCCACAATTTTGAAGTTACATTTGTTTAACGTTAAAATGGCTTTTCGCTGACTCAGTGAAGTTAAGAACTATTCTAAACTCTTGCTGGAACAAACTTATAGTATCGACATGGAAAATCGTCACCACCTTCTAGCGGTTGAGCCTCATAGCACTTTACCACGACAAAGCTCACAACAAAAAAGAGCACTCAGCTATTGAAGTTCAAGCCTATTAGTTTGGTTGCATGTAGAGCATTGAACAGAGTTAAATAAAGTGTCTAAGTACCTCGTTTACAAGGATTGGACATTAAATATTAAGACTCATGAACATTGCATTGTCACACAATGCTCAGTGGTCAGTAGGTATATTTTTCTTCTTATGTTGAAAACTAAATATGAATTTAGCTCAATGGTACACATGATTATGTATCTCGATTAGTTAGGTATACATATTTTTTCTAATATTAAACAAGATCCAAAGAATACATGTATGCTGCAATATTGTTTTAGTCGATTTAAGTACCATGTGTCACATTGCCCGATCTTATATGATTCAAACTAGAATGGTTTCTAAAATGATTTATGTTTATAATTTAAAACGGAAAAGCCTATCGTTTAGCTAGAGCGCAGTACAACAAACTTTAACGCAAACTCGTTGTCGCTAGTCAGTGGTATCTCGCTCAGTATTTTTCATGTGGTTATTCCTTGTTTTGATGGTATTGAAGTAAGATAGACTCAACCCGTATGACGATCTCCTGGCAACTTTATTATATTCATTTAAATATAACTATATAGTTATACATGAGTATTCATCAATCAAAATCAATTGAGCATGTGATAAAAATATAAGCGCCTCTTATGTAGCCAAGATAAACACGGCAACCCTGTGTACCACTCTGATCTGTCTGCATATACGAAAAGAGAAAAGAAGCCACGCTAGTTATATACCAACTATTATTAACTGTTATAGAGCGAGTTGTTGCCCTTTTATTGCGGTGCTAATTTGTATGTTTACAAAATTTTCATAAGGAAAAATAAAAATACGAGTATTTAACTCTTTCATGAGATTATTACTGTAGCTTTTAATTAATGAATTCATTTCCGATTTCTAAAAATTGGAATAAACTGAGCTTTATTGGAAAACAAAGTTTATTGAGAGTTTAATGCCTGCAAGCCATTCAGAACAGAGATCCAATCATGACTGGATATCTCTTTTTTAATTCCTATAGATAACCAGTAGCACCTTTTATCGCTGGGACCGCGATATAGCATTGCAATTCCAAAATATTACCAAAGCACGCTGTGTGAGTCATAGTTACATGAACTTGATAAGTTTTTGCAAAACAAAAAATTTTTGTTTGCATGCATATTACATCATATATCTCCTGGCTTAGTTTTACATAGACACCCCTTTGCTCAATTTCTACTGGGTGCAAAAATGAGTTATTTTTTCTTTCTAAAATTTTATATTATGATTAACAATTTGTTTTTCATTCCTTTTCTTGTTAATTGAATATTACTAACTATTTTCTCACTTTAACTGCGTTTGGGTCGTTTATTGCTTTTCCACTTGATTGTTATAGTTTTTGTGACCAAAGACAGCTGCAAACGGGTGTGGAAAGCTTATTCAGAGAAGTATGTTGGTTTCCTTCACAGGTTTTTCTCAATATTTTCCACACCAAGAAAATTAGCTTTGTTTTTCATCTTTCCTTGTAAAACTATTATCGATTATCATAACAATTTTTAGATAAATAAACTATATTTCTGTCTACCTGCTTACCGGTTTAACATAAGGAAAGCTTTTTGAAGTTGTCAGCTTTATACAGTATGTTTTTCTTATTTTGAAAATATAGTGCTGAGCACTGTCATTGTAACCTAACAAAATGTACATATTGTGTCATTAATATCTGTGTTTCAATTTATTCTACTTATTTGTCTGAAAATATTCCGAAATAACTCATTCTATGAGTACATTAATGGCAATTCTCTCTTGTTTATTTTTTCCGTAACAACAAGTTTCAATAACTAGTCTTGTAATATTTTACTGTCCTGTGAAAAGTAATATCTTTACGAGATGCTGTCAGTGTTAGAAAAGCGTCACTTTACATGTCAAATATTTTTCCAAGCAATGCATCTCCATAAAAGCCTTGTTCCATAACATCAGTGCCTATTCCAGGTTCGAAGATAAACTCAAAACAATCAAATCATAGCGTCGCTAGTGACTGCCAGTGGCCGCCCTTGATGGTACTCCCCGTCGCTTGGATAACGACTGTTCAGATCGGTTTGCTCTAGAAGTATCGACACTGAGAAACAACTTCTATGTGTTTTGCGAGCAGACAGCCAAGCAGCAATTAAACAAGAAATATCAGCGAATATCGGATATCAGTTTATCTGTCAATACTAGTTCTCCTGAGCTCGGATCGACTGCATTATCTATACAAATACGAAAATTTGTATAATTCTTAAGCTATTTTCCCGAAGCCTCAGCAACCAGCCGGTAGTGTTTAGCATATACAAAAATGTATACCTTTTATGGGTTGCCCCAGCGAAATGTTTTTCGGGAAACAACTAAGTAGTGAATAATAAGAAGATAGCAATTGAATTCTCTTACATTGCATCTTACCCAGTGCATCCCGGGCGTGTAAGAATGCCCAACTTCAAACACTCCCATCTGCAACGGCGCCGGTCCTGATCCCTGGCAGTCCCTAAAGTCCCCACACGACACCGCTACGCCGTACCTAGGGCCTCGGGGGAACACCGGAACCGCCACAACTATTTATAGCACCACCCACGCACTTCCAACTGTCATCTGTCACTGCCGGCGATTTTGGCGGGTGATTGATCGGACACCCCCGAACCACTAGCGCGCGCGAACCGCCGCAGAACAAACCGCACGGTCACCGGCGCATGTCACTATAGTCACTAGCACTAGTGCGGCAAAATGCTCGACATGTAGCGGCGTGCCATTTGCGCGGTCGAGCTCGCTCCGCGGACGAAGTGTCTGGCGAGCCGGACGGAGCGCATGTGAGCGCGCGGTGAGCCGCGGGAGGCTCCGCCCCGAAGAGGAGGGGGCCTGGGGGACACCTAGAGCGGCACGCTGGAAGGGACCCTCCACCGCATTGTCCTATCCGCGGCTAGACGCGGGAGGTGGGTACTGGCTCATTACTACATTGGTTATTACAATCATGTGTAGGGCTTATGTCACGCTGGACTTGCTATCGATACGATTATCAGATGGGCTCTTCCCATCAACATACATAGTTGTTTCAGTCTCGAAGTAAAACTATGACAGCACATACATGGGCAACGTTAAGCATCAAATCTATAATATTATTTTAGCTACAAATACTTTTAGAGGTATCCTCAATTCTGGATGGAAATTGCGTGTGATTTGCGACAAGCTTTCGTTTTCGCTTGCACGGGACATCCTCAGGACACTAAGACAGTTAAGATTCAGTCATTTCCAAATAATCCTTCCTTGGATGAATTAAATCATGACATGATTTATACATTACGAAATACCATGTCGTTTGTTGGGTAACAATCATTGTCTAGTAAAGAGCAAGTAATTCTTTATTTTATCCTTTTGTTCCTATTTTTTCATTCCCATATTCCTTTCGATTATACACAGAAAAAAAACTTGTTTCAAGAATTGCAATATTCTTGTAAAGATATACTCACGATGAGAACATCTGTCCTCAGTTTATGACAATTTACTTCATGAGATAGTTATGGTTTCTTGAACAAAGAAAACTGTGTTTTCGATTTCACCACTATTTCTAAAAAAATATACTCTAGAGAAAAATATTATTTCCTTCGCATCTAAGATTACAATGCTTTTCTGACAAGTAATCCATATTTTTTTGTATGTTTACCATATTTTTCAACGGAGCTCCGTTTACTTCAATCAAGAATACGAACATCTTCCTCCAAGTAATTCATTTACTTCTTTGGCATCGTCACATTCGCCAACGGCAATTCAGCGGTACGCGCATGTCTGTTTTGTGCCCGTTAGTTACTATTGGATTCAATTTTTACCAGACACCTCTAAGAATGAATGTGATGTTAAAAAGTTGAGGTTGTGACTGTTGTAAGGATCTCAACCATGTGAACAGGTGTTTATGTGATATGTGAGTTGTGAATAAGTTCTATTGCAAATGGTGGACGTAAATCTTTTGGTGTAATTACAGGTAAGAAAGAAGTCACATTGCTTGAGTTTTGATACTTTTTTGGTTCTTCTTCTTAAGGTTAAGAAACCAACAGTAGCTTTGATAGGAGCTCATCAAAATTACAGGATGTTTATACCAATAATAAATTATGTAAACGTAGTTGAACTATTTGCAACAAGATCATGAAATGCTTCAATCAACACTATAGTGTTCTTCTAGGTTAGATTTCTCTGTTTTGTGCCAAGATTATGCTAAGCTCAATTAGATATTTTGGTATTCTCACTTCCAAGACTTTCCCCGGTTTAAATTGAATATATTTACTTAGATTTACTCTATAAACTCAAAAATACAGTATTCCTACTTTAAGATTATTATAGCTTTGCCCATATAGGAAGGTGTGGCATACTGAATGAAAGCACATTTTCTTGGTCTGAGAATTTATTTTAATGTCTGTAGTTGCCGTTGTTCGACTGTTCCATTGTTTCTCATCGCAAACGTCAGAAGGCGTGCCCGGTCTGTCGACGTAGCCGCCCTTGATTGACACCTTCGACGTGCAGAAATGAATAGGCAGGCATCCAGCCAGCAGGCCAGCGTAGCGGTAGCGTGAATACCGGTAGTCTTTTACTGTGCAGATGGGCGCACAAACAGTAGAGCAAATAGCTCTTATTATTACGAAACGACAATTTACAGCCCTGTAATTAATGGAACTATTTTTTTTTGTGATATAAAATTAGCTTTAATGCTTTAATTCAAAGTTTCCCAAAGTGTGGGTCGCGACCCCCACTGTGGTCATGATGATGAATTAAGGAAGGCGCCGGGCATTTCCAAAATGAGGCAAAAATCCCACCATGTTGAATCGTGTATTTTTTTAATACATAAAAATAACCAATTCTCCAACATTCTGAAAAAATATTGCGATGTAGACATAAACAAGGATGTCCCTACATACAATGCGCTAGTGGGGCAGATGTAATACTACTTATTAATGGAACAGATAGCAATAAAGTAACGGCTAAATTTAATATTAATGTATGTAATTTAAACTCAACCACTTATGTTGAAAAAATTTTGAGAAACAGTTTACTTGTAATTTAAGTTCGCTATTTTTGTCGCTATATTGGATTGATTGATGAGTAGGGGGAAATAGAGGGTGACGAACAATTTTATTCACAAAAAGCGATCACCCTTTGGATGAGTTTGGGAGTTTGGGTCACACCACCTTAATTCAATCGAGACGAATTTTAGAGCTCCCTAAACTAAGATAATTCATGAAATGTGGTCGACCTAAATTCATAATATATGAAATAATTGTCAATAAATTATTGTTTAAAAAAACTAAAGAAACCCTTTAATAGCTAATAAAACTAAAAAGTATAAAATAGTTTATAATTCTTAGAATTTTATGTAACAAGTATAATTTAATTACTATAATAAGTTCAACATAAGAATAAGGCAACCGACAGAAAATCTATTGTATCATGAAAGGGGAATTTTTTATTATATTTTTATAGTAATTCTACTATAGCTAGCACTGGAATATTTATACCTGATGATATTAAGCACCTCACGCCTTATACTTATTTCAAGCGTAATCAAAATAGTTTAATTATAATCATTTAGTGTACTTTCTATCGCTATTGAACAAAATTTGAATAAATAAAATTATATATTACTTTTTATTACCGTCTTGGTATGAAAGCGTGACTTTTTGTTTTGTTTTTATATCTACAATTTATTTTTTTATCTGTTCAGCCGTACAACGAGCTTGAATGTAATAGTAACCGAGAGAAGTTTATTTGTCAGTAAACAGCATATTACGTTAGAAGAATACGTTACAATTATAGATATATACAAGTCAAGCTGATAAAGTCAAATAAAAAATTATAGAAAATCAGCATAACAGCGATTTTTTAGACACCGCGAATGTTTTATTGGAAAAGCCCGGATAGAGGAATTCAGTATCTTAGCACTCAACTAAAACAAGTATCACAAATACCACAGAAACACATTTCATATAAAAATCAACATCACGTTGATCCTCAAGCTACACTTGCCTGTCTTTTGCCTTTTTTATCGAGCGAAATAGCTCAAATACTGATAATTCAGTACCTACCGATTTCCCAAACGTCAGTCAGCCTCAGTAAACAATATCGAGGAATTTGGCTATTGCTATAATATACTTTAAGTTTAGTTTGGTATGATTGGTCCAAGTCCCCCAAAATGAACAATGTTTTCAGCAAACTAAGAAGGACACATCGAAGTAATTTATTCGAACCAAGCCCTTTATTTTATCAGTAGTAATCTCTCCTTCACAGGATGCATTTTAAAAAAGGCTTTTTTGTCTGAGATAGTGAAATCTACAGTACAAGTGCGGCGTAAGCATCGTTCTTTCACTCAACCCCCATATTGTTATGAAATAATAAGTTCTGGCTACTAGCCTTGGCTACAGATCAGAATGATCTGGACAAGTGCTATATTGGAGTATATGATTGGGTACTCTCTCTTTGCTATTCATCTTAGGTAGCTTTCAAAACACCCATAAGAACCGTGAGATATGATAGTAGACCCGCTGAAAGCCGCTATCCTTGCTTCACCCCGTACAGATCACACACTTCACCTCCATTGCTATCTTTTCGATCGATCCACCAAAATAAGCCAAGTCATTATTTACGTACGGCACAAAAACAAACATTAAAGCTATCCACCTCGATACCATCTTTCACCCGCACACAACAAAAAGGATTCACCAAAGTGCCCTCGGCATACTGGACAATGTTTATCGAGTGTTAAATTTCTATAAATTCTTTTGTAGCCGAGCATATTGTCTATTATTAGCAGCTTGTGGACACCAGTTTCCGATAATCCTCGAGGGTGGTCATTCTCGCATTGTTAGTTTTGCCAATGACAGCCGGACAATGGTCAACAGTCGCCTAATTTTTCGGTTCGCATCTTAATCCGTTTGAAATACCATTTACAGAGACGGAACTAAGAGGGTGCATGGAGTTCAGTGCCGTTTTTATGGGGAGGATATAACGAACAATTTGTCTAGAACACTGTATTATAGGAATAACATACTCGTATGAAATGTCAGATAAGTTGCTTCAGTAATTTCTTTGCATTTATGTTTTTATAGCATTGTTCATCGTAATCAGGATAATATTTTCGTGAATATTTCATGCCTTTTTGACAGTAATAGCCGTTTAACCAAGCACTTTTCAGTAAACTTTATCCAAGCCTACAGTTTCCGATTAACTAATTATCAAATTTCAGATGCTGTCTGAACGAACAGCCTCTCATATGGATTTGTTGCCGTTATCAATAGTAAAAAATGAATGCAAAACATACTGGCTAATCAGCTTTGCTATCAGAAAGCACAACCGGTTCATCCTTGCCAGTTCTGATCTGCAAAACCTCGAATGAGCCGCTTCCAAAAGATATTCTTTTTGAAATCCTCAACGTTATGAAATGATTACTGACGAGAAGTTTAATCCCCAATATTCATAGTTTATAGTGTTTTAAGATCCATATAAATATACATGTATCCACACACAGCAGAAAAAGATAGGAAGGAAACATCTACTTTCCTTCCTTACGTGTGAGAAACAGTGAACTAGAATTTATTTATTTATTTATTGTGTACACCACCAACAGTAGAAACCAATTACTGGTGGGAAAAAAGCGATGAAAACAAATACAGCAAGATGTGAAATAAATGTCACATAGCACACTAAATTATTGCACACTATGAAGGAACTAAGCAATACCGTAATACGGAATGGTAAAAGTGCTACATAAAAATACCCCAATTTGATTGCACACTGCAAATAATTCGAGCAATAACGTACGTGTACACAGTGAATTAAATCTAAGGTGACGCATTTCTAAGTGCTTCTGATTACAAATCAACACAAAAGAGGAAGCTTACTAGTAGTTGACCAAACATGTAGTCTAACAAATTGATCTTAAGGCAGACACCGATGTATTAAAAATGTCAAAACGGCTCTGAAAATAATTGTAGCAGGAGCACAAAGAGTACAGAGGTGAATGCAAACTCAACAGGTTCACAAACGACTGACAATCGAGTTTGTTATTTACAACTTTAGACAAAAATACAAGCGAATGGATTTTCCTTCTATCATCGAGGCTTAGGAAACCGTGTCTCAGGAATAAAAAAGAGTTATACAGAACTATGGGTGTTTTGATGTCGGTAAATTCTTTCGAGTTGCGTATGATAAATCCCATCGATTTCTCGACAGACAACAATAAGTTATTAACGTGCCAGTTAAAGCTCAATGACTTATCAACGATTACTCCTAGATCGGTAAATTCTTCCAACCTTTGTAGTGCTATGTAATCAATTGAATTGTATCACATTCTTGGAGAGTAGCTCTACTTGAGCGGGCTATAGCAATTTGCACAGATTTATAAATTATTCCATGCTTCAAGCCTTAGTAATATCTGGTTTATCCTAACTACATCTATTACTGGAAATGTTGGATCCAGTAACATTGTACCATCAAGCACCTGATCAACTGCATTCCAAGCACTATTGTGGGAGCTGTGATCCTAGCTGTTAATATATTTTCTTTACCTACGACACTGGAGATGAATACGATCTAGTATGCCATTGGGCTTTTCAAAATTTCAAGGAAAGGGACATGTGTGAGTACCGTGTAATCTGCGGCACGTGTACGTCATTGAGGCATTCGGAAAGCCCATCAAAGGTACTTTGTAGCACGCGGTTTGTTCTGAAACTTCTATGAAGCCGACCAAAAGGCGTATCTATTGACATTTATCCTGTGGTTATTTCTGTGATTCGTCGCCCTCAAGCTTGTTTCATTTGAAAAATGTTAGTAACCTTTCGGCTGCATTCACAGCCTGCATCGCTACAAGATATTTAAACGATTCTACTCCTAAATTGGCCTTGACATCAATTAATTAAATAAGTTCATGCGTTTCGTTTTAATATTGAAAACTTTGCCACTATTGCAGAATATAATGCATTGACGTTGTTCAAAAATCTGAAAGAAATAAAAAAAAATGGTGTACCGGTAGTATTTTGTGGTAAACTATCGGAGCCTAGAAGTAATATAAAATAGACAGACACTACCGGCTTTTGTCAGGTTGCCATGTTTACTCATTAGAGCATTAACAATAAATTATTACAAAAGTTGTATTTAGTCCTTTATTTCACGTAGACCGTTAATCCATATGCAGTAATTTTAAGTACTCCTGACAATATTGAAAACTCTTGAAATATTGTTTTAGGCTCCTTAGGATCCCGATATGAATTTTTATTGGAATTCAAAAGATCATTATCCCCAAAATTTGATTCAAATATTTTGCTTTCAAATCTGCGTGTGTTGTACCGTTTGCGCCTCATAAGCTTCTGGCTGCTGACCAGTTTGCTCTTCCAGATGCCATCTGAATCTTCTAACGACCGCTTGCATTCCTGAATTCACCCTCATTAACCCCAATATACTGAAATACTTCTAGCTCCCTTTTCCTGTATGTTGTAGCCACCTGGAACTACGGAATTTTTCCTAACGAACCAGCATTTTTGATAGCGTCCTGCTATTTAATCGATCACCCTTTGAGTTGTGTGACGGTCATTTTATGGTCCAGGTCGGTTAGAATATATTGTATTTCAGCAACGAATATTGTATCATCTGGAATGTATTCAAGGTATCCACTATTTCATACGTGTTTCAATCGCTCAGGATGAATAATAAACGTATAAGCATCGAGCAGACAATGCGTTCGAGATGTGGGCGTATCGGAGAATTTTAAAAATCTCATGAAAAGATAGAGTGACAAACGAACAAGTACTTAAAATAATGGACAAGCAAAGAGAAATAACAGAGACCATTCAAATTAGAAAACTAGAGTACCTGAGCCATATTACACGCGGCGAAAGATATAAACTGCTACAATTGATTATGGAGGGCAAAACTCAAGGTAAACGGAGCATCCGGAGAAGAAGGATGCCCTGGTTACGTAATCTTAGGGAATCGTTTGGATGCAACTCCAACCAGTTGTTTAGTGCTGCGGCCTCAAAGATACGAACTGCATTGGTGATGGCACGTGAAGAAGAAGAAGACAATGCATATGGAAAATTTAGTGATGTTTTATGACATTAGAAACACGGATATCTGTGTCATACATTAGCATCGACCAGTATGTCGATCGGTAAGTGTCTTGACTTTATCATCGCGTAATCACAGTAATCGATGCGCCGATTTTGATGTAATTTATCAAAAATTATTAGAACTTTCCCTAACTTTATGCTTTTTTACAAGACATAAGGAAAAAATGAAAGAAATAAATTCATCAAGCTTCGTCTTTGGACATTTTCTAAGGTTCCGGATCATTTTGGTGCTCAACGATGTTGTATCTCAATTATAATGGCATTAATTAAAGATCTATAATCATATTTGAAACAAATTAATGTCATTTAACATAGGTAACTTTTTCATGAAGGACAGTTTGTTACGCTTCTGTTTCAGCACTGCATTTCGAGTGAGAAAGCATCATAAGAAATTGACTCTCTTAAAAGATGGCGTCAAATATTTTGACTCTGTTTTTAATGTACAGTGTCAGTTTATTGAAGTTTTTTATCGGATTTTAGAGCTTTTTATTATATCAAATTGAATTTAAAGTGAATACAACCTAATTCAATAATTGTTCATGATATTTTATTGACCAAACGGAAGACATCCAAACATATGAAAAAATATCGCTCAAAACGGAACTGACTGAAGGACATAATTGAAAGTAGGTCTGGCCATCTACGAGGGGATCACAAATTTGTTTTCATTATACCGCGTAATGATATGTTCAAGCAAACTGTAGTTTGTGCACCGCAATATCATTAACAACGTATTCCCACAAGGCGCTGAAACGTTCATCGCAAATTTTCCACCGATTGATTTCTAATTCCACTGACCTACTACGGCTTTCCCTCCCACATGGGAGAGGCTGTCATCGAAATTGCTCAGCAAAGGGTGAAAATGACGGACCCGTTTTAATTGGCCGCTGTTAGAAAGGTGTTGAGCGGTCAACTCAGCTCTCGATGACAGCGGAACACCACAGGATGATAGTGCACCATGTTGCCAATTTGTCATTGGAGTGAATAATGAGGTAGGTATATCTATCAAGGCTATTCTGTGCTCTATTAATAAAAGGTTTCAAAAGAACACCACAACTTCAGCGCTAAAATGACTAATGTAATTCATATGCCATGTATAAATGACAACTGAAGTTTGTGTAGATTGCCAAAATATTACCTCACAGAGGCCTCATCGGTGATTTTCAGTAAATGAGCATATTTTCGAACTGTGAGCATTGTTTTTGAAAATATGGTTATGGCACTATAGTATTATCTGTCCAGTTTTCAATATCAGGGGCTCCTTGTTCGAAGGCTAGAATTAAACATGAATATGACTACAAAATTAAAATCAACGAAATTTCCTCTTCCTCGACAAGCTTCTCATAGTACAAAAATTGTATTCTAAAATTTCACCAACGTTGACATTAACTGATTGAGTGGTGGTGCGTCATAGTTTACCAGAAATGTTTCTCAGCAAATTTTGTTCAATTACATTTTTTAACACGTGTGTCCTAAAAGAGACTAATGTTTCTGTTGTTTTTAAAGGAACCTTTAAACTGCATACCAACTCGTAAACGGGGTTGCTGTGATGGGCGATTCTGCACTCTTTACTTTTCCTAGGAACCAAATGCGTGGCAGCGCTCTGAGGAAGTGTGGAACATAAGATCGAGTTTCATCCTCGTCCTGATGCTTAACAAATCTGAACCGTCCGACAAACACAAGGCGTTTTTTCAATTATACTTGATCTTTGTTTGTTGTCCTTCTGAATCTCTGGAAAGTATTGGGCGGATTATTCAAATATTTATTGATCTTGCCATAATGGATAAGATTCTGATTTCGATGTTTCTCAATGGGAGTACCTTGTCAAAAGCAGTGGCAGATTTTATTCTCAGAGAAAAGACAAAGTCTTTAAAAATGAAAGATATAATTATGTTACTTTATTGAAGACCACAAAGTATTCCACATCCCCTGAGCAAAGAAAATATACTCGCTTCAAAGTTCCATCCAGTGAGAGTCGATCTGTTATTTTCGTGGATCCACCAACTTCAGCTTAATTCCTTCAACTTTTTTGAGACTCCTAATCATTTATAGAAAAATATAGTATTGTAAAATTTATCCCAGACTGTTCACTTATAAGCTTATATTTATTATTTAATTGAATTTATACTAATAATTGGAAAGTACTGGGTCATTTTTGGATGTAAATACTGAGTAAAACTACATGGCGCTGCTTTTTCTATCACATGTTTGATTGAAAATACATTTTCGTAAAGCAGTTCATTACATCACTATTTCAAGTTCTAGCCCAATTACAGTAGCTGCAATGGAACAGTGATAAGTTTTCATGGCGACCCATATGAAAAGAAAACAGTAATACATTAGTCACCTACATGTGGCACTAATTATTATTACTTACTATTCTCTAAAACCTCAAGACAGCAGTCAAGCTGGGCTACACAATTAGTGACCCCTTTTAATTTCCCCAATGCCATCAGTCCACCTCGGACAACGGACAACTAGATTAACCTACTCGTCATTTAATCAGATCTTCATTTGTCAGAATTCCTACAACAAACACCTTTCTATATAATCTCCCTTCTAAGGCAGACGTAATTATAAATAAAACCACTATATTTACATAGATACATTGTAGGCACTTAAGTGTTTTCAGATAAAGCCTTTCGGCGGCTACAAAGCACGGTCCAGTTGCCGACTATTAGTTCACTATAATTAGTGAACATACCACGGGCGTCTTCTAGGGGATGGCATTTTTCTCTAAAATAGGGGTTAATTATTCTATGAGTGAGCTAAAATAATTTAGCTTATCACATTGATGAATTTGGCAAAATTCATAGTACTGTTTATCAATGTAACGATCAATAAATAACTATATTGTCTACCAAATTGTATATTGGAACATCGAGTTGCATATAGAAGGCTTTAGATTTTCAAAAAGGATATTTTTTCGTATTTCTTAGATACTTTGACAGATAAACATGATCTATGGACAATTTTTCCAATCAAATACTTTTTGAGCGGGCAAGCACAAAAGATACATGCTTCACTTTCCATGCAATGATATCAGGTTAGAGACAAATATTTCGATTGAACTTTGAAACTGTCTATCATGTGGACTCGTCTTGAATAAATATTTTCAAAAGTTCCATAATTTCAGTATTTCCGATACTTGGTGCAAATGGATCCACTACAAATGATACCACTGCGCGTGAAACAACTGATATCGGTCTTTGAAATCACAGTCTCGTTATACAGATAAAATTATCACATGCAAATAATTATGTGTTTTTGTGACGCGTTTCGATTTAATATTTAATAATTATCTATTTATTTAATATTTTAATCGAAACGCGTCACAAAAGCAGATGCAATCTACCTGACTTTCGCAATTATATATTCTTTAATTTCAACTAAAAAAATGTAGCAAATGCAGCAAAAAATGAGCCCCCACTAGCCCTCTTTAGAAAATAAGTTAACTGTGCCCTAAGGTGCAGTACAAAATATTTAAACTTCTTCGAAACATTCGAGATGCATTGAACTAAAAGAATTTACCATATCTATAAGAATATCCTAAATATGGGTCCACATTTATTGAAAATGAATCTACCGATTCTGTATTTTTAAGTCCATAATTAACTATGTTTAACAGATAAGGAGAATTACCAGACTCAGAAGTTTATAAAGACAGATAGGAGTGAAACCGTTGGTAATGCGAGACATGACATTTCGTGATGTATATGCCATGAAACATCAGAAAAATATAATATCCCGATTTCGAAATTCTGGGCTATTGGTGTGAAAACTAAATGGACAAGATCATACCACTAAACTTGAAAATTCATTGTATTCTGTATTTTTTATCTCTGTAAGTCGTAGTACACGTTTGTTTATATTGCAATCGCAATAAGTTAGGTAATGTGATATTTGGACGTGTTATGCTGTCCGTATCTTGAAAATTCATATCTCATTACCGTTAATATGCCAATATCATTTTAAGGTGTAAACAAAAAAATATTGATGGAATAAATATCATATTGGATATCGAAAAAACGTGCAAAAACCCTTTCAATCTCTGTAGATTTAGATTTTATATGCAATTTAGATGTATTTGTTTACCCCATACAATTGTGTCAACAAAATAACAATAAAAATATATAACGATACTTACTCAACAAGCAATGTAGTCACTATGTGTTAGGGCGTTGTTTCCATTCCTTTATATTATTGATACTCTTAAATACCGGAATAATCGTGATTAAGCAATACGCATATGGTACAAAACATTCTGATAGGTATTTAAAACTTAAAGCAAAATAATATAGGAACATATGACCAGCAACTTACAGGTGATCTACGATAAAACTAGATTACACTTCCAAGCAACAAAAAAATACATGATTTGCTTGTAGCACTACAATTCCATGTATGTCATTCAGCAATGTTCATACATCTGTGAGTATGTTGCATTTAAATACTACACTATAATCTTTGCCCCACACTTTTTATAAAATTCTGGTTACCCACCTATGGCCATGGTAGCCCAAAAAGGGTCTCCACAGACACCAAGGCGGCTGCGGCCAAAGCCTACTTGTCACTTATATGGATTAGGTGGCGTGTGTCCAGATCTGTCTTTTGGTATCACCTGCTTTTCGTTCAAAGGAATAATTTTGTCGTTTCCTTTCACAGATTTGGTATGATGGGGATTAAATTCTGTCTTTGTTTGATGTGTATTAACTGTATACAAGTATGCAAATCAGGTTACCACCACATTTAAAGGCTATTTTGATATTGGAGTATGTTTTTGTATGACAGCACAGTCATATTCTATCGAGATATTTTGTGCTATATTCTGGCTCATTCTACCAGATTCATAATAAATATACATCAGGGGAAATATCCTTTACATATGCATGCAAAAATTATCTGAAACTTATTCTGTGGATGTCTGTCTGTCTCTTTTATATATTGACTAAATACCTACACTAACGTTTCGTACAGCTCAGCAGCTTTTATCAAAGAACAAAAAATGAAATAATTACATACTTTGTACTTGGGTGAAGGCTCCTAGGCAGCCGAAATGATAGTAAAGCCGTTGGTCAGTCCCGTTTGATTTCGATTAGCGCAGTTGTCAGTAAAAGTAGATAGATAAAGTTTGGGAAATTTTTCGAGCATATCATTCAGCATCAGTAATAATACTTATATATATACAAATATAGTTATCGCTCGATACAAGGAAAAAACGTGAGAAGTCCCCCTCACAGTCCTTGCAAAAATTGACCTCCATGAGACTTGTACCTTTGATCACACCTGATTTCTCATTCAAATAATTATTCTATGTTTAATAAGGTACGAGAGGCAAACTGAACATGTCCAAAATACGTGTAGATCTAAACAGAAAATACTGAACTTTTGTTCAGGTAACGTTCAACTAAAGTATCAGGTATTTAGCACAATGTCACGAATTGAGGATTATCAGTATAGGGTAGTACTCATGCCCCAGGAGCTTGCCAGCCCTAGCAAGACGTTTACCATGGCTACCATGTTACGTAATCAAAAACTTGGAATTTATGTATTGGTGCAAACTAGCTTCTTGAATGCGATTCATACTGGTTCACAACTTACTAAAATATATTGAATTGCCCAACAAAGGTCGAGGACACGAAAAACATAGAGTATAAGTGAGCTAGTTGAATTACAGGAGTGCATCAAAGATGTTTGATCGTCACAAGTCCTAAGTTATATCAATAACTTCAGTATAGCGTTGACGAAAATTGGACTGAATTTTTTATTGATAGATCCCAAAATAATTAGTAACTTTATAAACCAAAAATTAGCTTGCAGAAAAATAACAATTTTACTTTTATCACATAGAACATATTGTATTGTACAATATATACATTAATCATAAAATCTGATCGTTTTATGTTAATTACACTGCCGCCCTTGAACGCAGCTTCACCGCCTATGAGTTTAATCAAAAACCATTTCGTCTGAAACTATTTCGCACCATCATAATTTAAAGCTCTGTATATCAGTATCATCAGACCTGGCCACCAAAAAAGCCACTGCCCACGGATACCATCTCTATCCTTCTTTGCAACCATGTTCGTGTTGCACAACATCCATCTTGTCCGATTTCCCACAGGTCCGCCAGATAAAATTTTCCTCGTGTTGCCATATTGCTTTCTTATATACCCGGCTGTCGAAAAAAGTAAACAAGCCTGTATTTATAGTTGCACGAAGAGACCCAATACACACACGGAACGCGGTACACAGCCAACCAATTTTGTGGTCGTTTTTAATAGCTACTCTAAACAAACTCATATATCACTTACATACAACGACCCATAAATCAGATGGCGCTCTCACTACACCGACGTGTATATCTTAGCGGCCTCCAGTTAAATTCATTCGAATATACAGGGTTTATAGTCTGGAGCGTGGTTGAAAAGTGACCCAATATACTAGAGCAGGGGTGAGTGAGCAACCTTTTCAATCATCTGGTCAATTTTAATTTTAAAAATTTTTGGCGGGCGCAGATAAAGTAACACTTATTAATATTTTATAAAACTTTATTTATAATAAACATTAGAATCAAAAACTTTAAATTATAAAAAAGTAAAGATTTCAGATACAAAATTTAATGCAAAATAAAAACAAACAAAAAAGAACAAAAAACGAATTTACATAAAATTCTTAATGGGAAATTTGGCGTTGTATTTTCGATACAAGCTGCCAGAATTAATGAGGTAGCTACACATACGCAGCTTTCTAACCGTGCATCACTCAGTCTTGATATCATAAGCCACACATAAAAAGAGAAAACCTGGGATTGATCACGAAGGATAGCCAGCTTTCTTAGAAAAAAGGCTAACAAGAGACTACAAGTTCTTCTTAACTGTTAGCTCACAGAAAGTGTTTGGTATTTGCACTAGTAAGCTATTTCTACTGTTTTGATTTTCAAATACTATTTGTCCACAAATATTTGAGTTACGCGGCACAGGTATAGTCTCCGGTAATGTTTATTTGCTCTTGGAAGTTAGTAGGCCTTGGTGAATGAAATATATTCACTGTGTTGAAACGTTCGGTTCGTTGAATAGTTATTACTTCGGATTTATAGATTTTTCTTCGGATCACGCATATCCTTGAATAACATTAATGCATAATTAATTGATATGCAATCGACATTAGGATATAAGCAAATCATGTTTAGCCTGTTTATAAAATTGTACTGAGTTATGACTATTGGTTTTGATGTCTTAGTCTAGTTCAATATATACATATATATGAAAATATGCCACTGTTCCAATTTCTGAGATCTATCGTAAAATGTAATGAAAATATGGGATTTAAACTTGAAATGAAGAATTAACAAGTTCTACTGATGAGGTCATCGATTTGCATGTTTTTTTGCACGTCTCCATTTTTTTAAAGTGTCTAGAAAATATCTATTGATTGAGTTAGATGGCATACTAATCACAAAATTGCTTGTAATTTGTTTAATTGGATTTGCTGTTTTCTTCGTAATCACACTCCAAACGTTATCAGCCAAAGAAAATTACAGCGACGCATTTTTAGCCTCAACATCTAATAAATTGATTTTATCATCAGGCCTATTTAGACTGTTGTAATACCGGAAGTCCAACTTTGCCACCGGTGAAAAAACAATGATCAAAATAGTTAACAGTCTAACAACATCTAGTACAGGTAAAGTTCTCAGAAATCACTCTCGGCCCCCACATCAAGGAGTTCTAGATCCAAATCATACGTATGTTAAAGGTCCTTGGAACTTTTTTTGTACTGTATTCATTATTAACGTCATTAATCTCTCAATCCTATTATACCTTTGCTAGATGCCAATATATCCACATTTGATTGGTACTAGACGTCAACTAGCAAGTGTTAATAACTAGTAGATATTACCAAAGGCATGGAATAAAATGGGAAGACTATTCAGAATTGAATGTCAGAAGTATTTATTTATTGAAAAGTGTTGTATATTTATAAAAAATGAACTTTGAACACAGAGCTTCAACTATATTCGCCATATGCCACAAAACATGAGAAAATTTTATTATGTTTTCACTATCATAATGCTCCTCTGGACTATGGTATATTGAGCCAAATTTGATTAAGAAATATGTGAATTGAAGATCAAATATCTTCTGCATTACCTTTTCATTGTTTAAAGTTTATAAAATAACCGGAAACTCAAGCAAACTGAGCTTTTTATTAAATTATGGAGCTCAATAGGCTGAAAGAAACAATCTTTGCCAATCAATCTGATTTTAAAATGAATGGCAAAATGAAAAACGTTCATGAATGAAATTAAGCTTCCACTCAACAATAATGAATAACCTATAAACACTATTAAAATGAATAACATTTATTGCTGTCCTCCTTGAATTATTACGGATATAAGATATAATCAACAATTCTACACCATTACGCTTGAATGATCAGCCCCAGGTGGACACTTTCCAACTATAACATATTTGGATGTCGAAAGGTCCGAACCAACATTATCGAGTCCGACCATCTAAAAATTCCGCCTTTCAAGCTCATCTCCTGAACCGAACCACTACTTCAAATCACCAATTAAACAGTTCTTCTCAGAACGAGATGAAGCGGGCATCGATTTAAACATATTGACACGATATATCACCTTAATGGTAACCAGCGTGGATGTGGCGAAGTGTGTAGAGCATTATCTGCAGGTATCTGGGAAATCTGCTACTTGGCTGCCGAGCAGCAGAGAGATCACTTTGTTTACGTCAAAAACCGCATAGCGGGCCGCATTGTCGGTAAATTAGATAGAGATAAGCTGGCTTTTTCGCTACATACACGGAGACGAGTCTTCGATATCCTGGGTTATATTAAAACCGATAGGTATCCGCAGTGTCTATTCATACATGGTAAAAGCAAATGAAACCCTTGGAAAGAATTGAAATCACGCAGATCGAATCAGTACTTACCAAGCATCCATGCCCTTCGAAGGGGGGAGGAAGGAACCCTTCAAATTCGTGCGTTGGAAAGGCGCCCGGAAATTCGTTATCAATTTTGTCAAACTGTTCACGTAGTTATTCCCTTTTTTCTTTGCTCTTCTGCTCTGCAGTGAGCTTTTTTTGCTATCCAGGTCCCAGTGTACCCGTATTCAAGTTTTCCCTCGCGGATTTTCATTCGAAGGTCTTGCGATACCATCTTCTACTGGCTAAAAATATCATTATAGTTAAAATAAATGTATGAAGTTCCTCCATTCACGTATTTCCTCTCTTCACGTGAAACAGCCGGCGAAAGATTTGACATGAATTGGTCTTGTGTATGTCATACCGGGGCTTTGTTCGTTTCAAGGTCAATGTGAATAGACATTTATCCTCTCGCAGCGCTTATGAAGCGTGATAGGCTATCTGCCTTTGCGTTAGGTTATCTATAAAAAAAGAGACCATGACATTCACAAATTTTTTATAGTGCAATTTTCAACGAATTGAAATTGATACAAGCACTGCAAGTAACGATATTGAGAAGGATAAAATACCAAATGTTTATCGCACTTTCCGAGATGTAGCGCCAGCTTGATTTTTTTTCAAATAACACGGCCAATCAAAATTGAAATCATTTGAAAGCTGATATTTTTCTGCATTCGATAGTATAAACAAATTCATCATTATCATCATTATAAAAAATATCTAACAAACAGTGTATAAGCTGAGATGAAAGTGAAGTGTGATAACCAGCTCTCGTAATGGTATTTGTTCAGAAATAACGATTTGGATCAAATTTTGGAACTCTTAACGGAATTATTCTCAGAAATTATGCAAGTTCTAATCTTTTATCAGAAACTCTTCGAAACGTTCAAGTTTAAAAAAATCCATATTTTGCAACATTTCAGATACGTAACTGAATCAATAGTTCTAAAATCCGTTCAAAATCTTCAATGAACTTATGTTGATAACAGTATTCCCATTCATAGTTTGTTCCATTTCAATGCTTTCTCACTACCATTTGTCCGCATATGTTTGGAAGAGTATTTTTTGTGTAGACAAAAAGCCAACTTTGCAGAAGATCTTATATGGGAACAAAAATGTGAGCAATTCCCGCTCCGAGATTGCGAGCAAGTAATTCTAAGTGTTTCTCACCATCACAATCGGATGCTTTACTCCTTATAGCACAGTTGCCAAATGTTCGTCCTGAAGACCTGAAAAGCAAAATCGAAATAAGCTCACTTAAGCCCTGAAAAAAAATGAATAACATGTAAGTGTGAATGATGCCTATTATTTCTGCAACCCGTTCAATCACACTGACCCTCCATTAAATTCCGGGCCCGAAGGGAATTGCCACTCACAACCTGAAAAAAAGGGAAGAAGCACCTGAGCGTGTGAAAAGAACGTTTTTATGAGGACTATAATTTCTAGACCTCTTCAACGCCCTCTCCTCCTCCTCTGGCTCGTATATAATCCAAAAGAAGCCCTAGAATAGAGGAAACAGATCAAGAAATTGGAGAGGCTGCTACAAAATGTAGACGGTGTATACGTAAAGACTAAAACCGGCTTAGTTGGGCCATGTATAGGTAGTAAGACATGGCCGTTTTCAACGCTAACTAAAACTGCATGAGGAGAACAAGGAAGAAACGAGTTCTGCTGAAGAATCTACTCTTAACCATCCACTCAAATATAGTAAGTGAGATAACTGGATACAACTGCAATTGACTTTCGACTTCGAGGCATATTATACCCATTGTTAGTTATTATGCTTATGGTTTTGTAGATCGGTATTTCGTTTTTGGTCCGGTCTGTTCGATCGCAGTAGAAAAATTATAATAGTTCACGTTGAACAGTTTCGCGCGGCTTCCCCTAAATACCTCAATGCAAGGAAAAAGGTATCACACTAAGGGTCTGAAGAATAACCGGTATGTAACAGTATAAAAAATTGAAAATGTTGATATAACCTAAACCTCAAGCCTGGAGCTAATCACCTGATCTATATAAATTAAATGTGCGACATACCTGGGCTATGTTAGTCTCATATCCCATCACGAGCAACTCAAAGTATACCTGAGGCTTGAGAACCTAAGAAAATCGTATATAAATCGATATCTGGGCGATCCGGCATCGATGTTCAGTTCTAAAATCGCATGCAGAACGATGTCCAAGTAGAACAACAATTCAATCTAAATAAGGATGTATCGGTGACAATCACAAAATAATAAATTTGTCAGGGCTTTTCAAGAAGAAAAGCATCTCATTTAAATTATGGTGGTGTTTAAGCCTTTTAAGGCTGTACAGTTACCATCCTTTAGCATGGGAGCGAATCTTGGCAGGCAATTTAGAGATTTTTACCTAGACGGCTAGCTAGTTATTGTAGAGTGAAAAATGCTCCAACTTCTTTTGACCGCATTGTTGTTAATTTTTCTGCAACAGCATCGCAATGAGTGAAAATTCCGAATCTGAAATATACTGATTTTTGTAAGTATGAGTTAAAATAACCATGTCAATCTCTCTATCTGTAGTAAGTTGTGCTTCTATAACTGCAAGTAGTGATCTGATCGTGATGGAATTTCTGTAGTAGGCTAGCGTTGGGTTAGTGATGAATAAAATTTTTTATCTTTGCAAATCAGCGAATTGTAATCATCTACATTGAACGTATGTGATAAATTCCAAAAAAATGTCAAATAATAGTGTTAGGCATTGTCTGGGAGAATTTGATTCTGGCAATATTCCGTTCCTGCAGTGTTGAATTTCTCAAAAGACATTTTTGCCACTGACTACGGGTGACAAGCATCAGGAGCGTAATACTTCAGGCAGTTGGCAGGTATAAGAATCGCGGCAGGATTCAGGACTATCTGAACGCCTAAGTAGTATAAACTTCAGGGAGAGAGGTGGAAGCTTCAGAGAGGTGGCAGGCTTTCAGGGTACGCTACATGAGAGGCGAATTACATCAGGGTGGTAGGAACCAAATAACAAAATGCTTTAAGGGAGGGACAGACTTCAGAAGAGCACCTTGTATCAGGCTCAAAGAATAGGGGTCTTTAGGGGGATAGCAAGAGGCGTCAGGTCTCGATGTTGTAAGGCTTTCACAAGACTGACAAGCTTACAAGGGAGGCAGGCGTCTGGTAGGTAGACAAGTTTCATGACGGGCGAAAAACTTCATCAGAGGAAGTTCTCAGCTATTAAATTTTCTATTTTTCTCTTACCACATGTCCCCACACAAAACCTTGATTCAGCAATAATCGCCGGATCAGCGCAGTTCTGGAAAAATGGTTAAAAGAGCTTTCTATTAATCTTGAATTTTTAATCGCTGCTTTTTATTTCTCAAAGGCTTTAGGTGAGGATGAGTTCCTTTCACCTAAAAGAATATCAGCAACATTACCACTTACCTCGATCAAAAGGAGCATAGGTACAAACACTTTTTGGACTCATATGTTTTGCTGGAATTTAGTTTCTGGCATGAGTATATGAGTAACAGCCATTGATGGCTGCATCTCATTTAGTTATTCCACCAGCGCAGCGCTTAAATGCCAAAGATTACGACAATATTTTTTCTGGCTAGGCTTCTCTCTATTACCGCTCTTTCGTGAGATTTATCTATGCCCGTCGGAGACCGATCCTATCGAGCGGAACAGATGAAGTGACAGGTGCCAATTCTTACCTAAAAGACGACACTGTTCTTTATATTTTCGAGTAAAGTTCAAGTACCTGCAACAGCGGGCAGGTTGTCTCGTGGCAAGCTACGCTTGTGTTAGCTTATAGTACAATATATTTAGAATAAATCCTTTTCTCCTAGCATATCGATAGCGATCACTTGGATGTATAGTGAATGATGTGGAAACAATCAGATTGTAATTTACATAAACTTTTATTCACTTGATCATTTTGCAGGTTTTTTTATTCTAGTAGCTGAAAATCGAGTTATTTTCTGAGGAAAGACTTTTTGTGGCTTTAACTGGGAACTCTGAAACAACTTTTATGTCTTCTACACTATTTCACATACCAGCATTAATGCCCAAATGTTAACCACTCTGGATGGCGTGTTTTCCAAGCTGTACAATTTTTTGGAGTAAAGGGTGCAAGAACGTAATCAGGCGCGTTTTCAGGGTTAACCTATGGGGGGAGGGGTAATGCTCACTTTGAAATAGGAGAGGGGAGAGGATCACCGCGGGTGGAAATTTAAAATTTGTAAAATGTCAAGACCCCCATTAAACCCCCCTCAGATACGCGCCTGAACGTAATCCACTAGACGTTTTAAATACCAACCCGGAATGCTAGGGATACGGGTTCAAATCGAGTCCACACAATATTTTTCTGGATTTATTTCACTTTATATGCCTTTAGTCTTCCTTTTCTGGATGCAGGAGCGGTGTGCGTTCTGGTGTGATATGGTGTAAAATGTGAAATTCAGATAAACCAGTAACAAGGTATAATTTTATAAGACATCTTGCATTCCAAATTGACTGTGCTGTAAGCCACAGCACTCGAGAGCACGGAAGCCGACACAATGGATCATGTGCATTCGTTTCCACAAGCTGACAGGCGGTAGATACAGGATTGGACGTTTTGCAGTTTCATTCCAACTGTTCCGCGTCCACATGTTGGCTTTCGCGGGACTTCACTGATAAAAATGTAACGTTTACCGTTGCACTATCCTCTCGTTGCTTTCACAACAGATTATGCAGTGTAATGTAATGAAAATGCATATAGAATATAGATTGATTACTTCAAAATGAGATCTTGAAATTGAATATTCCCACGACTTCTTTTCATCATTCAACCTAACCTTACTGTATTAAACTTTTGGCATAAATGAGGATAATCGTTTTGTATCCTATGTACGAAAATATATCAAAATCAGATGTGTAAATGGGTGAGTTTTTATAGCATGTTGAAAACACGATTATCTACAGCAAACACACCCAGTAGCGTGATGGCTAGGCATGGAGGGAAGGTATCCATGTTAACTTTTTCAGGATCATCTTTTACCGCGCCCTTTTGAACATCCGATAATAACACATTTTTTCCCAAATCCTGATGTAGGTACTATGCATAACTGGGACAGATAAATGATCTGCAAATCGGATCAATAAATTATAGTGTAGCTGATTTTATCTGGATCGGTTTATAATCTCTTCTTTGATTTGAAAAGAGGAAGACAAAGCTTTGTGTGCTTTTTTAGAGACGGTTTTTTTAAATATATTTGTCCTTTATATATTATTATATTATCTTGGTGTCTTTTTATTATTTAATGCTATGAATAAATTACTCAAAAATTTCTTTTCTTTTTTCAAATACTTACGACGATTTTCTTAGAAATGTTCGATACAAAAATAATAAAAGTATTTCCAGTCTACCAATTTGAATTACAAAGGTTGAGAATTACGTTTGCGCCCAATTGTGTACTTAATGTTCCTCAGCATAATCAATAATTTTTCAGTGCAATTTCTGTAATAGCTAAATCGTTTAAAAAATTATACAAATCGACTTACGTCAAATTTCAATCTCACAGTCTTAGTGGTTCTATGGTATGTCAGCATTTCACAGATTCATTGAATTTCACAGATTATAAGCCCAGTCACCATGTATAACAGAAATATGCTAACATCGAGGTTTCCAGTTGTACATTGTACAAAATGTGCAAGCACTGAATTTGCATCGCCCCGAAACTTCCATAGGGGTATTCAAATTCTGCTGATGCGAACAGTGCAATACGGACCGATCCTTATCAGAGATTCGTGCTGAGAACGGCTGTTGCCTGAAGATGTCTTTATTGATTCAACCCCCATGAAATTCTGCTGCCGAACTTTCTCACGTGATAATAAACATTGGTGCAGGACTGCTAGATTTTTACATGAAATCTGCATCGGCACTGCTGAATTTTCGAAAAGGGGTAGTTTTTGAAGTAAGCATAAAAAATTTGTGAAAGACGGCATTATGGTTGGAACAAGGTTATATAAATCTACCAGCTACTAAAAAGTGGACACGGCTCAGTTGATTTGAAAATATGGAAATAATTTAAAATGTATTTAGCACAAGAAAATGGAGCTTAAAGATTCAACACTTCAGACTACGTCCTAAGGTAAATTCTCTTTAACACCATTCATCTCTCTCCCTCCGAACAACACCAGCGCATTGGTCTGCAGAATACGCCGCCTAGGCCAATAAATGTTTGACCACTGAATCTAGCATATGTACTAGCTTGGCCTGCCCTCAATAAAATTGTTCTGAATTCGTTTTACTCCAAAACTGTAAAACAGTTTTTTCTTATTATGTTTAAGCAGTTTCGGATTCATTCTCGTCCGTACTTGGCATAAATAGTCATTGTATGTAGCCAATGACACTTCATTAGTGCTGGTCCAGTACTTTTGTCACTTTTTTATATTTAAACTAAAAACTATACAAAAAAATTGCATATTCCAATTGGGGAAATGTTAACTAAATGCAATTTAGTTTCAACACTGAAAAAGAATTATGCGATAATCACCCATGCACTACACTATAAAGCCAAGCAAAAAAAACATTAAATGAGTAATAGAATTCATAGACTAAATCCACCCTAGCCTAACCTACCTACCTAGCTGAACATTATTTGAAATAATACCATACTTAATTGAAATTAGGTTCATTCCGGGAAGAAAGGATGATATAGTAAAAAACTCATGGGAAGCTGAGCCTTCTTGCCTCCTCTGACCGGCCACTGATCTACATTTTACCTTTGTAGGTTTTAACCTAACGCACGCTGCGAAAACCAAAGCTGCATGTGTACTTCGTGCTTTTCTGGTAAACTTGGAAACCGGAATATGTTAAATTCGTAGTTTTTGACAGTAATGAGTATTCAATGATATTTTGACTAGCCTGGTTCACAATATTTGATGATACTCCTTGTGCATGCCAAAATGTAACCACGAATATTTTCGACGTTGGGATATCCTGGCGCCTTGTTATGTAAGTCTAGGTCTGAGCGAGGCATTTTGGTCGTCACGGGATACTCCTCACTCCAAGACCCTCCATAAATAACGGCTTGCGTACCATTCGGAGCAACCCGTCTGCCGATCTCATGCAACGTCGCATTATTTAACTATACAAGTAAGACCATAAACTACTAATTGGTAGATTTCTATCGAAATTGCGTGAAATGTATCCTAGCCAACCAGATCCAGCGAATGCAGTGTTTATATACTCGGAGTATTCATATCGTTCCTATTCAATGGCGTCGTGTTAATCGCATACTAGAAAGGGTTGAGAAGATACCGTTCTTTTGTATTTGAAGGCAGAGAGACGACATGTCATTCATGTCATTTTTCAGCGACCAACTGTTTCAAGTTGCAACAACGTTGCCAGCTAAACTGGATGAGATGTTGCCATATCCTTACACAAATTCCTGACTATTTTTTAGAAGCTTTTACTTAATTTTTAATGTATGTATGTATATATGTAACTATGTTTGTTCGGTTGAGCTGAAATTTTGTATACACGTTTAGTTTGGATAAGCTATTTGACGGCATTCTAAATACAACATGGCGGAACACCCAAGATGGCGGACTAGTTATTTTTAATACATCCTACGATATGGGTATCATATGAAAGAGCTTGCTGAGAATAACTCGAATATTAATGTAATGTCACCCTAAATCCAATATGGTGGACTTCTAAGGTTTAAGGTCTAACATTTTGGATTTCTTACCTATAGGTATCCAAGTTTCTTATGATGTTTGAGTATATTTGTATGTTACGTAGATTGTAAATACTCCTATTTGGTGAAATTTGTCCATCATTCATATAAAAAATTGTTTGTTTTACACAACGCATGTGAACGATCTATTAACAGTACTATAATTTTCAATCTATTTATATTCTATGTTAACTAATTCTTCTATCTCAAAACATCCAATATCTTAAGAACACCTGACATTTTGATGGCGACAAGTTAAGTTATCTAAAGGTTTTCCCTTAACACTCACAAATGCAGTCGCCAAGAAATATTTCCCCTAAGACAGACACAAGAAAGGAATCTAATACAACAATAGCTAGATGGGATAAATCGTATGATAGATTTGAGAAGTCTGGTATTCATGATAGGAACTAGATAGCTAGTTGATAACTAACGGGTTGCCCTTGTAAAGTGAAATCTGACACTCCGAATATGATTTAAATATAAATTGAAACGCGTATCTAGAAGGGAGCCAGTATCATTTGTGAGACTTTGTGTTGAACACACATTTTTTTATTTGAAATCTTTATGTTTTTATATAACGGAAATACCTACTAGTCATTTTTGCTACCCTCTTTGAAAAGAAATGTTTCAATTAACTATCTGGTATTGCAACACTTAGTTCATAAACAGTTTCATCCGTTGTCTCTAGTTCAATATGGTCACACCACTGACTAAACGCGCCCAACATTAGCAGGACTCGTTCTCAGCCTTCCGACCTATCTATGCAACCAGCGCAGTGGCGTTTGGCTATTGTTTCTTCACCAGATCCAATGGCGCCGATACCGTCAACGCTTTATTTATTTACTGCTGATTTTATCGCGTCCGCCATGTTTCCACGCGCAATTTTCGGAAACAGCATTTCTACAGGGTCGAGCTTCGTATCGTTCCAAGATGTATCAAAGTATAACCACTCCCACCACCATAACCTGTTTGCAATTGTATAGGGAGCACCAAAACATCCCAGCCGGTAGTGTTTGAATTTGTTTTTGCTGCTACACGTATCTACTTAGTAGAATCTTCGTGTTCAAGGCGCTAGTCAATCTGTCTTTCAGGTCTTGTGGCCTCAAGGTTGGGAAATGCGCTTCTACCACATTCTCGTCGATCGACACAAGTAGCATAATCTTACCCACAAGCAATCATACAATAAAAAAAAATACTGTAACCGAGAAAAAATATATTACTGCATTCCTGTGAAACGCTACAAATAATTTTATTATGGTAAACAATTTCTTGAGCAATAGATATTCAAAAAGCCTTGTCACTGCAACTGTTCGAAATGCTACTAACCATCACAGGGGTCACCACTTAGTTTCATTTAGTGCCCTTTTTTTTCTTTTATATAATATAACTGTCGGGGTCTGTCTCTACTTTTTACATTTAGAATAATTTGCGGCCCTCTTGGGGACAAAAATATTGTCCTACGAAAGACCTGATGGATTAGAAACCTGTTCATAGGAGCCATTTCCGGCCTTAGTAGCAGTAGTAGTAGTAGTTTATTCAAGCCGCTTAACAAACCTGAAGAGCAAAAAATCTGTTCCTTTAGCAGGAAACACCTAAAGAACAACAAAACTCCCCTCCTCACATTTTCCCTCTGTCAACCACATTTTGTTTCGCATGCAGACTGCGCCATGGACAAAGGGTCCACAGTCCGCACAAAGTAGGTCGGTGACCCCTGAACTATCAAATTATTTGTATGCATATATTTTTTTATAATAATAATGTCAAACTTCACTACTTAGGCAGCTAAGCAGACACTGTCATATCGGTGTATGTGATGTATGTTCTTTTGTGTATTAAATCTTCTAAATTGCTTAAACCACATACATATTCCTTTCAGCGGTTGTACCCATTTATTTGAATATGTACGAGAGTCACGATGAAAGTTTTTAGATATAGAAAAACTACAAGGTTTTTTAAAAAAACTTTATTGTTTTTTCAACATATTCTCCCCCTACCCCTATACATTTACGCATTCGGTGAAACCACTTGTCAATTTCTTGTAACCAACGTTCTTTTGGAAGGTTGCTAATTTCCTCCTCAAATGCAACGATTGCCTCTTCATCGGTGGAAAAATGGCGACTTCGTAACGTTTCTTTGATCTAAGGGAATAAGAAGAAGTCGCACGGAGCTAGGTCCGGAGAATAAGGGGGGTGAGGCAACAGTTTGACTCCCTGTTAAGCAAAACAATCGAGTGTTCTAGCGGCGTTGTGGGCGGGTGCGTTGTCATGGTGCCATTGAATACCCCGCAGACCAGTATTTGGACGGCTCTTGCATAGCTCTTGCATAGCTCTTGGAAGACTACAGAAACACATTTGGTTACATACCATTCAGAAATAAATGTCCTTTGATTTTTCAAGGCTACCGTTATGATCTATCCTTTTTTAGAAAAAAAATATGCGACCATTTTCTTTCCAACACTCTTTGAACGACGAATTTTCATTGGAGGCTGCTCACTTTCAAAGCACCAAACTAATGACTGCTGTTTAGTTTAGGGATCATAATGATATAACCATATTTCGTCTCTGGTTACGATATTAAAAGTGTTTTTACTGTGCCCATTATCAAATTTTTCAACCATAAACTCAATCAACCCTTGTTGCTTATTGGTCAACAAATGTGGCACCCATATGGAACACCGCTTCCTTAGGCGAAGTTGAACATGAATGATTGTTCGGACCGCTGCCGATCCAATCCCCAGAGAAGCCTCCATCTCGGTGTAGCTTATATGTCGATCTTTTTTTTACCATATTTTGCACAGCTTCTACAGTTTCCGGAGTAACAGCATTGGGCGGTCGACCTGTGCGAGGTTCATCATCGAGTAAAACCCCGCCCCTTTTAAACTAAGCAACTCATTGAACTTTCGTGACATTCCGCTTGTTTTAGTCCCTTTTTATGGTCATACAAATTCATGGCTCGAAAATCGCGACTACCCGGTTCCATTTTCACGTTAAAATTCGTCCAACACTTAGATGCATTTGAGACCGTGGCAAGGCAACCACTGAAGGATTCAAACGCTACCTTTTCATGTAATCACTTACACCTTTAGACAAAATAGCTGCGTGCTCAGACTTGTTTGAACTTTTGTAGATTAGGTATATCTGAAGACTTTCAGCGTGACCGTCTCTTTATTGTCGACTTTGTAAGTTTTTAGAAAAAATCATTATTGATCCACTATGACATATTTTTTCAGTCTATTGTCTCCCTACCTACTTCTCCAAAATAAAAGCGACCCCTCGTAGTGCTGGCGCCCACCGTCTTTCACCTCTGACAGAGATATCGTCATTGACACGTCTATGAACGGACCAAGTAGTCTGGAACCCCGTTGCTAACCATTTAACCGGTGGTTGTTCCGATCGGATCCGGGCGGTTATCGGCGCGCAAAATTGTCAAACCATCCGTCAATTGTCCTACATTATAGGGCAAGATAACGGCTGGGCATGGCGCCACTTAAAAAACCATTTGTCTTCCTTCTTGGTAATTGAGACGACACAGGTGGATGATGGGTCAGGGGACGAATATCTCCACTGGTTGCGGTGAGTTATGGCTTGTCCTAGGTTTCGCAACAATTTATATTCCTTTGTGCAGTTCAGGTGGGGACAAAATTCGTTAAGGCTGAAATAACAGTACATATATTCAAAGGGATGGTGCGTAGTTTATTTCTCTGCATGGAATTTAGTAATCAAGATAATTAATTGAGTTATAAACTGTTATATACATACACAATAATCGTTTAAATTAATAGTGACATAATTAAAGATTAATTAGTTTCTAAGGATTACTGATAACACTGTTACAAATGATCTTTCAAATTTAATTTTCATTGAAGTCGTCGATAGCTATAGTTTCCAAGGTACTTCTGAACACTCGTACCTGTATATCTTAATTTTTCTCCCAAATCTTTCAAGTTATGAGATATCTTGGAAAAAGTAACTATTTTAATTAGTAGACCTGAGGCATGAAATAAAAATGTTTATGGTTATAGTTTTGTATATGGCGGTGTAAGATCGTAAAAATCACAAAGGTGGTGGAAAGTAGGGCAAAATTTTCGTATAACTTATCCTGGCCATTAGTTTGATCCACTTATTACTACTGAATGAGCTCTACTAAATTTTGGGCTGTTTTGACATTACAAAATGACGAAATATTAATTTTCAGAATTGCAATGATACGTAAGTGACATAAGGGCATGCATCTTATGCTAAGTACTCGACAGTGGATCTCGTTATGTCATCAAATGTACCATTTCATGTACTCAATGTTTGTAAGCATTAATTTTTGAAATGAGGTGCCTAAATTGGGATATAAAATTAGGCCCATGCTGTGGTGAAGCTTGTTCGAAGCTTGAATGCTACTCTAATCCTGCTAATGTACATACTTGTACTGATATTATACTTTTCATACTTCTCTAATATTCGTTTATGTTCTCGGAATATCAGGAAATCTACTAAGGAGCCTCGTAGGATTAAAATTTCATGGTAACAAAAAATATCATCGTCGAGAGTACCATGTCAAACTACGTGACACCATTTTCCAACGTATTTATCAATAGGGCCGCATTTATGAAATTTTCGCCATCGCCTTTTGTGATGTTTCAGTATGAATTTCAGCAACAACGAGCGACTTATTCAATAGTATTCTTTGTTTGGGGTAGTAATATTTTGTCTATCGAATAAAACACTTTGAGCCTGAAATAACAAACTTCAGTGTAACATAAAATATAGCACATTAAAATGTGCAATGATCTTTGCTTACTACTAATTGAGTTAGAAATCAAGTTACCAATGCAAACACCACTACGATTGCGCATAATGACTGTCTATTTGATCATGTAGGTAGTAGATATTTTATAAATTACTTTTTTAAATATTGACACATTTACCTACCGTATCCTACTTTACTAGAAACCGACCTGAAGAATAAATAAGTTGTGAAGATTGTACAAACATACGGTAGAACGTCGCGTTATAAAGGTATGCAAACATCTTAAGTGATTATTCACTTTATTTATGCTCTTACTGGGTGAACATCGAATGTGACTACTGCCGATGCATCCATCATGTGCAATTATGTTCGTCGACGCAGCAACGTTACTTACATGGAAATCTTATTGTCACCACCAATGTTCAATCACGAATTCAAGTATTTCTAAGTATATGTTGCTTTCAGACTGAAATTGCAAATCTCTGTGGAAAACATCACAAAAATAACAATGAAATTCATCTAGAACAGCAATTACTGGATAAACAAATTGCAGCCGCCATTTAAAGAGATCAAATTCCACAATCTGAGCTCGGAAAAAATTATGCTTCAGAGGGATTCGAACCCACACCTCTGTGATTCCGTCAACTGCGCGTTTCCAATTGCAACCATAATGCCCCTTTGTTATTTTCTAGGATGGGATCAGCCGCGCCATCTTTTTTCGAGGGCTCAAACTACCAGATGCCTCATACAGTGATAGTTGGATCAGTTAGATCTCTCATCGCTTTTTTGCACTTCGGTCAGTTATGGCAGACCACACAGTCTTACCGTACTCTCGGGGATGGGGGTAACTCGAACTGAAAACTTACAGGAAAGTAAAATTAAAGACACATGTCTTCCCCACGTGGTATAACCACGCGACATCGCAAAACGGAGATTCATATGCTCGACAGTACCGTTCACACCACAAAAATGAATTTTTCTCGTCATCATCATTATATTCCGATATAAATCTTCATCCTGCAGACGCCTCATCTAGTGACAGTTTGATCAGTTAGATCTCGGATCGCTATTTTGCAGGCCTAACAGTCTTCTGTGTGTAGAAGAAATTGAAATCTTCCAGAAAAATGAAATTAAAGACGCATGTCTTCCCCACGTGGTGTAACCATGCGACATCGCAAAACGGAGATTCACATACTCGCCTACTGACCTGTAAGGCATGTTTTCCACCTCGTGCGCCTCAGCGAGAACGTATGTTACTGGACTCCTCAAATCTTCTGGTTAACGCGGTGTGGTTGCCGAATGACTACGACGTCAAAACTGCATGCTGGAGACATTACCGTCCACACCAAAAAGCATGGATTTTTCTTGTCATCATGATCATATTTTGATATAAATACAACATTAGAGTCGTTTATCGCATCCTAGTTTCCAGCGTTCTCCATCCCGCCAGTCTTCATCCCGCAGGTTTGTGCTCGTCATAGCTGTTTTACACCCAAGTCCTCCTGGACCTACCTCTTTTTTTTCTTTGTGTCGGTTTCTACTGAAATACTCTTTTTGGCCATACGGTTCACATGACCATATAATCTCTCAAGAATTTCCTCGTTTCTTAATCAATGTGAGTCCACAGCAACGGCTCCAGTAACCCATTTCCCCTACTAGCAGTTTTTTCTTTAGCTGTTCATTTCATTCCCAAACCTCAGCCCCATAGGTCATGAAGCTCTCAACTGGTGTCTTATAGATCCCAATTTTTATTCCTGGTCTAATCTGTTTACTCCATAGTACTCCGTTCTGCTGTTTTCCTATCGCTTTACCTTATCCAATGCGGTTTCTTATCTCATTTCCAATTGGTACGTCATTGGTTAGATTTAACCCAAATATTTATATGAATTGGTCGATCGAATAGTTCCACTGTCTAGTACTTCTTTGTTATCTCAGCCCAGATCGTTGGAGCTATTGTGCAACCTTCGAGGTAAGCCCTTTGTGATTGGGGAGTCTTCGGACAATTTTCCCCCTACTTTTATTCTAATTGTTATGCAACGATAAAAATGTTAATCATCTTCATTGTCAATCTAAGGTGCTGTTTCCATTTTCTCATATTGCAGGCCACAATTTATTAAGGGGGATGCTGTCATAGGCTGCTTTTCAGTTTATAAAGATCATGTAAGTCTCTAGATTTCTAGCAAGCTGTTTTCCTACTACTAGCTCTGAACAGAATAAGTTCTCTGAGCAAGATCTACAAATCCAGTCTGTATCTCTTCTTCCTCAAAATAATCCTCCACGCGATTGCTATTTATTTCACCATACAGTCTTGAAATTTAGATATTTCTCACTCCAAAATTATGTATTAGATCTTCCTGTGCTTACACAGTTAAGGGTGCTGACTATCCAAATAGTCTTCCATAAAATTTAGGCACACACGGTAAGACCAGTACGCAACAAGTGTGCCATTAGCAATTGGAGATCTAAATGTCACTATTTGTCGCTGGATAAGGAGTTTGGCAGTTTGAGATCGCGAAAAAGGATACTGCAGCAGGATCTAACCTACACCTCTAAAAGCGTGTTTGCGAGAAAATATTTATAACAATTCTACTAATTATGGTCCGACGCCAAACTTTTCAGAACCCTTAAGTGGTTGAATTTGAATTATACGTTATTGTATGAATTTACTTTGAACAGACCGCGTGTGCTGTTTATCATATATTATGTATTGAAATTTTTTTAGTTAATATCTTGACTGGTTCTTCCAACAGCCACTCACCTGAACAATACGTACACAGAAAATACAGAACAATAAATATCGTTTTCTCTCCGTGGTGGTATAAACAGCCTTTTTGCACATCGGCAATGGAGCGGCGTTTCAGATCCATTGTCGGATAGAAAAGATCCAGTAAATCATTCATGTACGACTGGAAACAACTCAGAGATTTATGGCTATATTTGCATCTACGCGACTAGATGAACGGAGCGAATTTTTATGGAGGATTTACTTTTGATGCAGTCAAATAAGGCGAGATGAGCAGGAAACCTATGAAGGTAAAAAAGGACGTCGAATAGGTTTGTGCTGACTTTCCACACTATGGTATAGGTTCAGAAATTAGGACTTGGATCGGTTTTTAGAATTATGGATAATTAGGAATTACATTTAATATTGGAAACTTGATCTGTTCTATCCCAAAACATTTTCAATTTTGCAGATTTACCAACTGATACAGCCGCACGCAAAATACAAAATTAACCTACTAGACGCCATTTTTGAAGCTGAATAGTACCTTCCTTATCATTCAACATATAATGTGTAGTAAAAGTTAAGGCTAAAATAAAAACGAAACGAATGATTCCCCTTTTTAAATAGAAGCTACACCCTGATATACCACCCCACATGAAAACCAACATTCAAGCAGTTAAAATTCATTTGAGATATTCGAAATCCATCTAAAATGTACTATTCAGAATCCGTATGTATAGGAAAACTCCAAAGTCCACAGCTATAAAGTTCCACTATAGAATGTAACTAACTAATAAAGAAAATGATGGAGTCTCTATTATTTCCTATTCCTACCTCTCGTAATGTTATATTTTTCCTCGTCTTGATGAAATATGTCAACTTCGTCTACAGACATGTTGCTGTCGTTTTGTGTATTGTCCCAAGAAATATATGCTTGTCCCCTATAAATTTCGCAATCAGGATGGTTAAACATACATAAACAATACAGGTTCATAACATTTTGGTTGGGTCCTCTACTTTATACTTACGTAAGAAATTATAATTCATATTAAATACACATAATGTCAGCTTAAGGACCGTTAACTCGATGTCTCTTTCAATCCATAAAACAGCTTTATTTACAATGCTCCTGATACTCACAACTAGTTTAGCATGAGCATACATCAGAAAAATATCTGTTAAAAATTTCAAGAGGCGATGTCAAGATGCGCTAAATAAGTTCAAGTTTTGCAAGGGTTACGTTCGCTTCGCCTCTTTGTGTTTTTCCACAATGAAGTCGTTTCATTTCAATGTTAAAGTGCCTCACTGTTAAAAGCACATCTTAATAGCAAATACTGCATTTGACCGTATTATCATCAGTATTCCCGCATCTCCGCGGCTAGTTGAACATTGCTGCAAACAGATTTTTAGGAAGGATCTACATTGCGGTCGACTGTGTGTCAGACTGGAGGCAATGTCTAACACTTGCGCGAGTACACGAAGGCTGACATACGTGAGGCTGTACGCTGCATGTCTTGATGAAGGAATAATCAGCACGCCTTTGAGCGGCGCAGCTTTGTCGATTATAAACATCAGCAGTCTGCAACGCCTGTCTGATGCATCTGAGCGTGATTAAAACTTAATAAATAAGGTTTCAGAGGCTTGTATCTGAAGCTTATGATTCGTCTGAGATACGTAAGCATGAAATACTTCTTGCAACTTGGTTAGAAACAACTGCAAATTAGATTTTAAGCTCATCGATTATGCCTTTACCAAATTTAGAGGTCCAGGTATAATTATGTAGTCGGAAAGTGTGATATTTGTAATTTTTCGAACAGTTCAGTGAACAACAACTGTGGGAGCTCTCAAGCCCCAACCTTCCTGATTAAAGTATGATCATTCCTAAACACAACTATCGAAGCACTTGGTAACTTCTGAGTACCTCAATTCTTTCTTTTAAGCCACATATGCCATACGAGAAAGGAAAGAGAGATTATTTACCTTGGACCAGTCATCTTCAAGATTCAACAGAATATAAATGATTTTGGCTTAATGAAATTCTATATTCACTCTGTAATGATTAGGGACTTTAGAAAACTACCGTAATAAATTTTAGCAGTTAAATTCCGCCATCACAAAAATGCGTGGGAAATAGCAAACGAGTTTTCGCTGCTCTGTATTGCTTCAACCCGATTAACGAGGTGTCGTTACTTAATTAGTGGGGGCATCGAAGCTATTTTAAAATTATACGGGCATGAGGCGTGCACATATTTTCTTAACAAACCATTCTACATATGTATAGTTTCATGAATCTTAGATAAAATGAACTCATTTTGTGAAAGAATAACTTTTTTGCTCGTCATATGTAGACGTCAACGTCTTTACAGGGCTTATTCTGTTACAGTATCAACAATTTGGTATCTCATTGATCATCAGTACTCGACGGGAATAGCAGGTAAGATAACTGAACTTTACTGGCTAAAATATGGTATTCCCCTCTTTACCTGACATAGTGAAGTGAATTTAGGTAAAAATCGGACAATTTTTGTGACTGTCGTTAATATGTATGCATAATATAATTGCAATATTTCATATAATGCTCTGTAGATGCAACTCAGTCCATGTTTGCTGATTATGTTAAATGACGTCAACAAAATTGCGCTAACCATGTATGTTGCTATCATATGCTTACCTGAGTTAAACTTAGAAGAATTTACTCATTAATATCAGCGAATGAGCTGTATTGACGAAGGTCTAGGCTGAGACTGGAATTTTCTAGCCCGCCACTTCTATGGTCGAGATTATGCAGCATTCGTTTTTTAAATTCTAATACTATTTGCTAATACGCAGATGAAAGATGCTCAGCTGCCAGACACTCTCTGCCTTTCAAAGTAGGAGGCTACAAAATTGATAATTCTACAGGTGCCTCAGTCCTTGCATACGACAGATGGCCGGGCGACTTTGTCTCGCGTGTCAGCTTTCTGTCCCAATCAACCGCTGGAGGCCTAGATTTCGCAATAACGCTTTTAATTATGTTTATTTTGGAGCCCGCTTACCCGTTAAATGCACTTCGTTAAAATTTTTCATCTATGTTAGGTAATTGAAAAGATGTATAACTTGTCTGTTATGCTACCATTTTATTTTAGAAGTTTCATCCTTCTTAAGTTCAGTATGTGAATTGATATTCAATTATCACAATTATACAAAATGTTTGGCATCATTATATTTATTTTAACAAGCTCTTATTTAACTTGCAATGTATGTATGTATCTATGTAACTATGTAACTATGTAACTATGTAACTATGTAACTATGTAACTATGTAACTATGTAACTATGTAACTATGTAACTATGTAACTATGTACCTATGTTTGTTCGGTGGAATCTCGAAACTCAATTTTGAAGCATTGTCTTCAACCGATTGAGCTGAAATTTTGTATACACGTTCAGTTTGGATGACAATATGACGTCATCCTAAATCAAACATAGCGGAACACCCAAGATAGCGGAGTAGTTATTTTTTAAGAACTCCTACAATATGGGTATCAAATGAAAGGGATTGCTGAGAATACTAACTGATGTCAATTTTTGATACAAGTATGATAAAAGTACTTATAAGTGATTGTGAAATATAATACTCAATGAATATATTAATTTGATCATGTAGATTGTAGACGCTCTTACTTGGTGAAACTCTTCCATCATGTAGATAAAAATTTGTGTAGTTTTCACACAGTTTCACAAATAATACTCTTTCTTTTAGTGACGCGTTTCGATTTTAAGTTTTATTTGTGATACTGTGTGTTAATCAGGTACACAATCTTTTTATCTGCATGATGGAAGAGTTTCACCAAGTAAAAATATCTACGTATGTATGTTTATAACCATTTTTAAAACTTTTCGGTACTGCATGAGTTCATTTGTTCCTCCAGACACTTACTACTAGACTCCTCTATCTTCAGAAGCAACGTAATTCTTATGATGTCACCACTGACATGATGGTAAGTATTTTCAGGATTTGCATTGTTAGTAAGTCATACATCATAAAAGACACTAAGGACATTCAACGGTGCTTCTTTTATGAGGAAATAAAGAGAGCTAACATAAAAATACTAGTATGTGATTAGTAAAGTAACCTTTTGTTACGATTTCCTTGTTAATGTAGCATGACATTTTTTCTTTGAAACTGATATAGTTTCAATTATTGAAAATCGCGGTGAGCGCCTTATTAAAATTTCAGAAATTTATTTTTATACTACGCCACTGGTTGCTGACATTGAAACAAAAAAATGTTTTGCTATCGATCGCGTTCGATCGTATGTACTGACAGGTGATCGGATTTTTTTCTACCGATTCTGCTCTCGAAGACGGCCATTGGATCGCCACCTGCAAAATATGTTTAACGACGATGTACTTATCGTTTAAACAAGTCTGATGAAATAAGTGCAGGTACTCTGCGTATGCAAATCTTCTGTTATATAAGTCATCTGTTAATTACTTCATTATATCTTCAAGAAAAGTACCTTACTACTATTATTGAATGTAATAGTTGAACTTTTTTTGTTGTGTCCAATCTGTCTATCTGTCTGTTTACCTGTCTATTTGTCGAAACCTTTTGAGTGCTACAACTAAAGGTACAGCTTCAATTTTGGTGAAATTATGGGTGTATGGTGGGTAGTCCTGTTTTCTTTCCGACAATCTCCATAAAACTGGCGGACGAATAAGGGAAAAAATATTTAAATTAAAAGTAGAATACTTTTTTATAAACAAGATTTTATTTAAATGCACTAAAAATAATAGAATAAGGTTTTCCTTCAAAACTTCTACTATCAACTTATAACCTATTACAGAATCTATCTATATGATATTAAAGCTTGTCGCGCGATTTAATTACTCGTATTTACTTAGTTGGAAAATCTTAACAATTAAAATCAATCAGATCAAGTTATTTAACTTACTTGTTTATGTAGACAAACAAAATTCCGCAACAAGTTTTATATCATATAAATTGTGTAATGATGTTATAAGTTTATAGTAAAAGTTTTAATGGAATAGTTTATGTTACTATTTCTAGCGCATTTTAAATCAAAGCTTGTCTTTAGAAGAGTGTTTTACTTTTAATTTATGTTTTACTTTTTCGTTATCGCTGGACAGGTATGCAAAAACCCCAGTACATCAAAATTTCAGACGGATTGTAGCAACGGAGCTTATGATCACAATTTTGTTTTTACTCTCATTCGTATTCTCAGCAAGTTCTTTCATTTGATACCCATATTGTAAGAAAGCATAAAGAACTTAGTCCGCCATATTGGATTTAGAGTAATATCACTTCATTTTTCGAGTTATTCTCAGCAAACCCTTTCATTTGATACCCATATTGTAGGAGTGCATTGAAAATATTTAGTCCGCCATTTTGGGTGTTCCACCATGATGGATTTCGAATGAGGTCAAACAGCTAACCATTGTCATCCAAACTAAACGTGTATACAAAATTCCAGCTCAATCGGTTGAAGATATCTGCTTCAATATTGAGTTGCAAGAGTCCACCGAACAAACATTGTTCCATACATACATACATACATGGCAAGTTAAATAAAAGCTTATAAGAATCACAACATCATCAAAATTTAATTATATTCTCTTCTAGCCTTTTCTTCTCGTCTTTAAACTGCCTCGGTTGCGATAAGTGAGAAATAAGTTGTCAATCTTGGGCGGTTATTTACCCATGAATTACTTGTCTGTTGATAGTTTGGAGTAACGTCTTGTCAAAGTATCCCTTTCTATTATATTTCAAGAGCAGTCATATGTTTTGAGAATATTTGATTTAGGATGTTATACTTCTAATAAGGTAATACTATTCCTAAGGAAAGAATTACATCTGTATGCGGCGTAAATACTTCCTTTGTCGGTTTGCCGAAGACCCTCAGAGCATGAAATTAAATGGTACTCTCACCTTCTGTTGAACACTGAAAGTAATGCGATTTTAATAAATCATCACTCAAAAATTATATACGGTCATTACAATACCCGACAAGAGGAAGTGAGAAATGGAATATCATATTATAGGATGAAGCCTGTTGTAACATTTTCATAACAGTACAAGAAAAAAACTGAATACGTATGCAGCGCTAACGCATTTGTAATTTGTAATTGTTGTTATATAACAATGCGTGTAATCGTAGCGAAAGGTTATTAGTGAAGGCGGCTGCTTAAGATGTGCCTCAAGCGACTTGGCTGTCGTTAGAATATTATGACCCCATATTTCCTAGCAAATGCAAAAATTGACGCCTAGTATGTTGACGCCGTACTTCCTATGCAATGATAGCATTTCAGAAATACAGGCCTAGATGGGATTTTAGAGACCTTGGTTCTTTAAAACTGAATTGAAAAGATACGAATAATATTGAAAACGTTATTTTTATTATTCCAAACACACCACAAAATATTAAATTTCAAAATATCCAAAACTGCATACCTACAGCTCGAAAATCCGAAGAAAGCTTCAAGTAACTGATACCACTACACATGGAATACAGGGTCAGGCTCCTAAAAAGATGAATAGCATTTGGGTTATTATTTATAATCCTTGTTATGTTATAATGCTTGCGCAGGAATCATAATATTTGCTAATTTAAAATCCTTGGAGGTTACAATATTTCCCCTACTTATTGACATGATACTCTAAGAGCCAGTGACACTCGACCTTACATCATCGCGAATTTAAATTGTTTAGTATGCATATAGGGGATTATGGTACCTCCAGTCTGCAGGCGCCCTCCGAAAGGAATCCTGGGCACAGGCCTGGGCACACCTAGATTTTTTTAAAGTGCTCGTCGTCCCCTACAAGCCTATGTAATATTTTATTCAATCCGACATCATGTTTGATTTCAGGATCTTTGGATTTCCAATAATTAATTAATGCACTTTTGCACAGGATTTTCCTGGCACACTTGGAGGTTCCATAATGCCCTATTCACCTATATAGATCACCTCACACAAAGGCAGATATCATATAGCGCTCCATAAGCGCTGTGAGATGATAAATGTTTATTCACATTGACCTTAAAACGCTGCAGATTTTAACCATCGGGTAACTAATTTCTCACAGTGCCGAGCTTCTCCAAAAGAACGACTTTTAAATGAGGCTTATTCTATAGAATAGGGACAGATCAACCAAACCTTCTTCGATATTCCAGACTGTGGAGGTCGTTTGTGAGGTCGAGTTCATTCACTAGACGTATTGCTCGTTTTTGGATGATTGTGTTTAGAAGGATTGTTGTGACAATCACAAATTATAAAAAGTTCCATGAACAATAAAGTTAAGGATTGTTTTCATTATAGGTTTTTCATTGTTATTTCATTGATATTTAAGGTCAACAAATTTCATAAACTCCGATACAATTTTTTTGATATAAACTGATAATAAAGCCTGCTAAGTTCATCGTCAACTTGAGAGAGAGAGAGAGAGAGAGAGAGAGAGTTTTAATAATTTTCTATATCTCAAGCCGGTGTGCGCCAGCAGGAACAACGGGAGTTCATCCGTTAGCAGGAGCGCGGTGCAGGAAGGAAAACGCGGCGGCGCCTGGCGTCGTGCGGCGCGGCGTAACGACGCTCGGCAGAGGAGGGCGGCGCGCGTCGGTTGCCATGACGATGACGCCGGCCGGGCCAAATGCTCATTAGTGAATTCCGAGAGGCGTCGTTTGAAACGTGTCATAAAAAGCGGTGCCAGCTACCGTCGATCGTCGCAGTGGCGTGCAAAATTAAATATGGAATCACTGTCCGTAACTGGCTAAATATATAATAGGGAGATTAGAGAGTGAGAAAAATCCAGACATATTTTCAAAAGCGACTTCTGGCAGCTCGTTAAGAGCGGCTCGCGAACTTAGTTAGCAACGCATTTACACTAACGTTACAAAGAACATATGGCAACACCGCGCACTGTCCTAAAGAAATGATTGATTTTTTTTTCGTTCTATTTTGAAAGTTATATACTCTGCCGTTAGGATAAAAAATATTGGTTTAAAGGTTTCCTCAAAATTTAATTTATTTCTCTATTATTTCGGTTACCTAGTTGGAAATTTGTTTTTTACCGATTTTCCTAGATCAACTATATGCAACATGCAATCTCTATACCTTTCGCGCGCTTCTTTCCCTTTTCATAGCGCTGTCTCTGTCGCACTGCTACGGATCGCGCGCTCTCTCTCCAGTGCCAGTCCATACTAGGTTGGAATTTCTGCGTCATACAATTCAAATATATGCTCTGAATATCAATTTTTTTTAATATAACACGTTTCCAATATTGTTTGTTAGCAATTTAACTATACAGATTTAGCACTTTGAGGTCTCAAATATTCCTCAGTCAAGGAAAAAACAAAATTTGACTGTATGTAATTTCAGTCATTTTCTAGACCGTAATCACTTTATGTTTAAGGTCGACAAGGCAACAGCTATTTATTTCCTAGTTTTCTCATGATAGTGGCCTCTGTTGCAAACTCACGTGTGAGGCCACACTAAACGGGTGCACTAAGACCCGGCTTTAGACCGCTCGTATTGCGCTGTACACACGTTTCAAGTCGTCTTGTTAAGGTACGTTCTCGCTCGCGCCATTGTCCTTCTATTTCTTGAATCCCAAACGCACACTTTCTGGAAAACACGCCAACTAGATCAGTAATCCTCTGATCATTGAAGAGAGCAAATATATCTTGTCTGCGATGTTGAATATAAACGAAACAGAATTGTTTCTGTTGGAACCATAACAACTTCGAATTTCAGATACCGTGTTTTTTGTTCAAATCACAATACCTCTCCTTCTCGTCGATCTGTCTATTATGAGTTTGTCAGATCTGATCCAATGAAATGTCCACAGGTTAATCCTAGATAACTATATAATTATCAAAAATCGAGGAAACTATCAGATGAATGATTTAAAAAGGGTATTTAAATTTGTCGTTTTGGAGGAGACATCAATTAATTTTTCTCATTTTTATTTTGCTCCCATCTTTCAGCTGATACAAAAATTTTGCATTGATAAATGTTAAATGAACCATGGAGCATATAATAAGAGGTGATAAATATGAGAACCAAGAGTTTGTGGCGAAATTCTAAATGTAGGAGAAAAGTTACAAGTTTCGAGAGGTGAGCAGTTACAAGTAAATCGCCTTGATGGAGTCTCCAGTCTGATCCGCCACTGCCAACCACCATCCACCTAACACATATATATTTTTATACGCATCCGCGCTTCATTTGTAAGAAACAGGAACACCGGTTGTGTGCGAGAGTGTGCAAGGGATTTCTTTCAGCTCATAGCAGAAAATCCTATCATGCACTGTCGCGCCACATCTTAACACACATGTACATGCGCGCCTTCAAAGGCTATTTACCACAATGCACCTTGCCGCCATTTCAAGGAGCCATCTAGCCTTTTTTCAACCGCTTTTATACAAACCCAGACGCCCAAGTGAAAAGCGAACCACCGACTTTAACTCGAGCGTGAAATAGACGCGTGTTTTAATGAGCGTTTTGAAATCTCTTTTTTATACGTGCCCATGCAAAAATAGCAGACTGAAAGAGTCAGAGAAGATGTCAAGCAGTGACATGTCACATGCTGTTTTTTCTGCGTTGTTTTCTGTGCACAGGTGGGTTGATTTTGAAGGTTTTACGAAACTTTACACAGAGAGACTAAATAGTACTTTTCCCATTTTTCGATATTTCTATTTGAGTAAAATGCATTAACTGTAGAAGAGCCGCTGAAAACATAACAAATCAGTCTCAGTAAAAAAAATGATTTTAATATTGATGAGAGCATGAGATTTCCCATGTGCTCCTGTGAAAGAATTCTACCAGCAATTGAAGTACTTGTCACTCCAAAAATTAAATGGCTATCTATTAAATGGTTTTTCATTAAATTACGCATTTTGATCAATGACTAAATGAAACACACCCTTGAAAAATCTCATCCCATCATTTCATAAGGAAGGTTACTTAAAATATCTTCTTTTTTGCGTTTTTTGACAATAACCTGGTGCATTATTCACCCCTCAAACTGTATAAGTCTGCGGTTTACGCCTTTTATTATCATCTTTTTCAATGTGAAGTTTTCTAGTAAAATTGGCTAGAAAACGTACAGACTCGTTAGAGTTTTGTAACAGTACAGTAAAGTTGACTGCTAGTCGGCGTTGTCAGCATGATTAATCCTTACAAACGGCTTTCAAGTAGATTTTTCTTCTCGTAAAATATCAGTGAGCGAAACTTGATGCCAATAGACTCTACCAAAATATTCTTTATTAGATACATGGTAATATATAAAAAAATATGAGAAACGAAACAGATCATTTTTGAGATGTGGCGACATGCCACAAAAATCACAGGTGTAGTTTGTTATCATTGCGACTTCATCCAAAAGCCTAAATACAAGTCCCCTTAGTTGATAGTTGATGCTTCTAACTGTCACTGTAACCTAACAAGTTGCACAAAATGTGTCCTGAATATCTGAAAATAAATTAGGCACTTTTCTTTTTGTCTCTTATTTTGGGATAAATATTCCAGAAAAAGGTATTCTACAGTAAAAAATGATTGCTTTAAACTTAATTTTCTTTTAGTTGCCTCATTTTTACTCAGCTTGTGATGAGATCCACTTTTCATGACTAGTTGCGAAAAGTGATACCTTTCAGAACTGCTACAGTTTTAAAATGCTACTTTATAGGTATGTAAAATTATAAAAATAGTCTATGTGACATAATGATAGTGAAATAAAAATAGAATACATGGTTATGTGTGGGAAATAATTGATGCGGGACTCTTCACTATTTGTTACGTAGTTAATTACCGTCATATCGCTTCTTGAGGAAAACACATTTTAGCAAAAAATGTCTCAATCTAAATTGTAGTGTTTATCAAACTAATGGTGTTTATCGTATAACCCCTATGCAGTAATCCAATTTCAGTCGTAGATGGTAGTGTTAACTGCTTATGAAGGATACTCCCGCATTTGAAGAGATGATGTACATCCTCAATCAATTAGACCACATAAGTTTATTTACTTATTGAACACTGCTCAGTTATTGTATACTTGTATATATATTGTATTTCCGATGGTTGTTTGAATATCGAAACAACCACGTTCCAAAATTGAATCAATATTATAAATAGTTTTAATATCCATACCTCCACAATTTTCGTACAAAACTTGAATCGGTAGCATATTTGATGTAGTATACAAAATTAGGCTCTACCCATTTTAGTTACTCGTCAATGATTTCAATTTCAGATTGAAATTGAATGAAAGAATGGAACATACTATTAAAGTGGGAACTCCCACGTTATCAACTAACCACTGCTTCACAGATTTAGCATCCGTTTGGTTTATTTGTGTTATCTTTTTACTCACGGCTCGTTTAGTTTTGAATTATTGATCCTTAATAAATGTCAAAGTTAATATATGACTGAATTTTCCAATTTTCACGTCACATTTTAGGCAATTATGATCTTACCGAAAGCTGGTACGCTTATCTAATGCTTTTAGTACACAAAATACGAAAATACACTTTCATGGGCCTGTCTCTTGATCTACCTTTTTATCTGTTCAGTTATGTCCGTTGTTGCATTTTATAGAGCCTAATGGTAAGTATAAACATTGAGGGCCACAAGATAAACAAATCTCAGTCGGCGGTGAGCAAAGTAAGGTTGATTACCTATGATTTTAAACATCTGCTTAGAATGTAATCTACACTGGCGACAAATTGTTCATTCTATTTTTTTAAATTATTTATACAAAACCCATGATCAGTGCTTCTGATATTTTATCAGGGTTTTAACTTTGAAATAGTGGAAGGGATATGTAACAAAAAAAACTGTACTCAGAGATTTTCCAAAAAATCTTTGTACTAAAAATATCTATTTATTCTAATCTGTGTCTTAACTGTGATGTTAATCCTTGATCGCCCGCTATGCAAGTGCAGCATTGTGCTTCCGAGCAATGATTGTTCTCAGCCACATACATCACATCCAAATAGCAGGTAACGTTACAAGCACAACTGAATTATTTGGTTGAAATAACACCGCACAGCGCGCGGCCTCCTTATCTAAAACTGCATCAGAAGCACTTTGTTGTTTAGCAGCCGAATACAAATATCAACTGAATGCATAGAAAATGAGCTAGGCGGTGTGGAGATTCGCATGCAAATGCTATTCTAATTATTTCCCGGGCGTTTGTTGACGCGATATCTGGGAAATCTCATCTGCGTAATCTGTTTTCTCTGGCGGCGTGCTTAGAAGCGGAAGAAGATCTACCGTTCACTAATTAATTCCTAATTATTCGGATGTGACTCAGATGCACCCTGTTTGCATATATTATCCAATTTATAACTTGTAGGTATTACCAAAGTAACATACTATTACTTATCAACCTGATGGACGGGGAGGGGATATATTGTCTTCGCGCAAACATTTTAAAGTTAAGGATATTTTGGGCATTCGAATTATGATAAAATTTTCAGAACAGATCACTATTGTGACAAAAATTAAAATGCCTTGTAATTCCTAATAATTTTTCTAAAACATTAGGGGTCCAACATTGGGGTTGGGGGTGGAGAATGCGAGATCTCAACTTTTTTTGATAATAATATATATAATATTTTTATGTGTAGGGTGCTGTGCTCATGTACAGTCTAAGTGCCGTATGACGTGATTTTGTCGAAAATTTTAACGATAATTTCAATAAAACTTGTCACAGTAAGCTTTTCAACATTTGCAATAAAATAAATGTATGATATATAAATCGATCATTACCAAAATTTATCCATAAACTCTTATTATAAGCATACGTTGGGTTGGTATCACGTCGTGCAACTTTCTTCTTAATAATCCGTTCTATAGTTGACACTATTGACAGTTACATTTAATTTAACCGTACTAAGTTGTGACAACCATGAAAATGACAAGAGACAGCCACTACATACGTCAACTCAACATCAAACTTTTAACATACCCAATGCAACTGTTATTATAGGAATATCAAAAAGATTTTCTTGACATCAACTGTTTGAGAGAATGGACATACATAGATTATTATTAGTAATCAAATCTCACAGGAAACACAGACCAAATCAAATCAGCAAGCCAAGAAAGTCAAGCGTACAAAATGGAGGTTATATGGACAGATCCAGATGGCATGCACATCTGTTATATATGTCAAATATACATTTTTTCACATTCTGCGCCGATTCTCGAGCAATTCCTAGGCAAAATATAGAATATGTTCTATATTTTAACGATTTTTTTTTCAGGAAAAATTTTGATATATTTCTTTTACGTATCAAGATTGTGTCATACCGTCTTAGATATGCTTTGCTACTTCTGTGCCGCGGTGTTGCCACAGCAGTACAGCACGCTGGATAAACATGGTCGGCTGTACCAACGGATGTTTTCAGAATGACATTTCTGAACCGTACCATTACATTATGGAAAGTACCGGTAAATCGATAACTGATCTATAACGAGCACATCTTGTCAATGGCAGCAGCACACAAAACAAGTGTAACAAAAATGGATGTCTCGCAATAATCATCAATAGTTATATAAGTTCAGTAAGGTGCCTATTGATAGTCGCAACCTTCTTCAGCAGTTTCACCTGTCTGCGAACACATGTCCTGATTGACCAGACCTCTTAGGTAGTAGGTACTCCCTAACCTTGAACAAATTTTTAAAATGGAGGTTCGGCCCAAGTGGCAGATATTTTATAAAAATATTGAGTTGCGCAAAAAACTTATGCCAAGCCTTTACAGTAACAATTTAACATTTTTCAATACAGTTGTACTCCACTGAACATCAAATTTATATGTATATTCTTCTTCGTCGCCTACAAATTAATAGAACCCAGGTACTTACTGTGGACAGACAGAAGGTTAGGCCTAGATATCAATGGCATAAAAAAATATAAGCAATATTAATAGAATATAAATATGTATTTCGTGATAATCACAGCCAATATAGTTATAAATCTTACGACTTTTTATGGATCAAATCAAATTGCAAGCTTTATGCATTTACAGATAGCGATCGCTACCAAAGATGGCTACGAGATAACATTATTTATGTTTTTTAAACATAAAGTTTATGGGTAAATAAAACAGCGAAACCATGAAATTTGCTTTCAAAACGTTCCCGAACTATCATAAAATCTGAGATGCTTTTATATGTTCAGCAGTGCAGTTCGTACAAAAGCATAGTCGCACTCTTTATAATAAGTACAAATTCGTGAGGTGTGTGATAAATCTACTTAGCGAAAAAGTTCGAAATCGGAGCAACATGCATATACCTTTAAAGATACCCCATTACCCATAGTACTTTGTTCATTGTCGTTCTGAATAGTTCTGCTGATGTGAAGCCTGTCCATTTCATGAGATTTTGCCAGCCAGAAAATGCGACTGCGTCCGGGTCTCTCTTGGTAATTTTGCCTTGTAAGGCTCAAAATATGTCGCTTTTATGCATTTAATCAAGAGGATTTCATTTTCTTTCTTCAGTCTTTCTAGTATCTATAGCGTCATTGGTGATGTGGTGTACGTATGATACTCGCTGCATTCGCCGGTAGCAACACATTTCGAAAGCTTCCAATTGCTTACAAGTATTTTCAGTAAAACTCTAACTTACTGCACTTAAAGCACAGATATCTCATAGCATCGAAGAACTCTGATTCGTACATCGATATTTAACGATATATTAGAGCTTTTCGTAGGCGACTGAAGGCTATTAATATTTCTAATGAAACGTTGTTCACCGTGAAATTGGCTGTTGTTTGGGAGTTCTTACGTATAATCGTGTATATATAAAATTAACAATTCTAAAATAGTAAATATCTCTGTCCACGTTCAACTGACAAGCCCCTGAAAAGCGAACGATCATAGTGCCACTATGATTTAGGAGAAGTCTACCTAGCACAAGCATTACGACTTATTAAAAGACGTGTCTGCATAGCTCAGTTGGTAGAGCGTCTAGCAGGAAACAGAAAAATGTGTGGTCCGAAATCTTCAAAAGACCAGGTTTTTTCCTAGTTTATATGCTAATTTGTTCGGTATCCATCTCATATTAATGAGAAGTTCTTTAAGCCAACGAACTCCATGTTGATGCATGGCGTTCGTCGATTTAATTAACGATATTATTTCCAATCTGTCTGCTTGTCCCTTCAAACATTGCTAAGGCGAATCTTAACATATTTTAACATCAATATAAACTTATCTGATTAAATCAAAAAAACCATATCAGTCACGCCTATGGGATTCGATCACTCAATGTAAGCTTTTAATGTGCTACCGTTGTCTTTCAGATTTTTATGGTTCCGGTCAAGTTCTTTATTCCGTCCAAAAAAATGCCGCAGCTCTCTGCTCGATGTGCCTGCATGGACCTGGTGGCGTAAAGTTAAGGAAGACGTCAGTGACAATTTATGAAGGTGAGCTTTTACACAACCCGAACGTAGTACCTGTCGAAATTCAGTTAGATTAATGTACGGAGATTAGCTCGACGCAGGGATCCGGGAATCTAGATATTTGTTTCTACTGCTCACTTTATGGCTGTTTATTTTATTAGTGTATTTCAACACATAAATTAACGATTTAAGATTGACCGTTTTGGGTGCCTCTAACGTTTTGACTGTGAAAGAAATTGTATTGATTTAGCTATGATTGTGATAATGGTATTAATTTGTGTTTTCCGATGTTAGGTTGTTGGTTAGTGTCAAATATAGCATGGCATATTATTGATTTGGTAAATGCTGCAGAAGTAGACCGAAAAAATAATTTTTGTAATTTAGCGAATTTGGTTATTATGATAAATCCAGTCAATGAATACTCGTGTTGTTATAGTAATAAGAAACTGTACGAATTTGAGTTTTCACTGTCAGAGGAAACTTCAATTTCACAGAGTGACACAGAATTGTTTATTTGATATAAAGATGATACAAAGTTATATTGAAGGAAAAGTTCTGACCATTAGATACAGAAAAACGGAAATGATAATCGATATGGGAGTTCGACAAAGATCTGGCATGGCGACTTTACTGTGGGATGTATTCTATGATGGAGTGTTAAGGATGGAGATGTTTCCAAGAGTTTCCTTGGAAGTTTACCTGACTAATCTAGAACTGGTTGTGGCAAGCAAAGAAAAAATGGAATTTGAAATAATTACCGCTACCAAGAAACTCTTAGAAGCCCCTACATTAGAGGCAGAAATGAAAAAATAATCAGTCAAGTTTGGCTAGATGTAGAAGCCAGCATGATCAAATACACAAACCGAACAATGGAAAAAATCCTAAAAAAGCTACATCCTCAATTGCTTAGGAGTATATAAAATAGAAGTATTTTATTAAACAGCAAAGGAAACAACGATCCATGAGACGTGAGTTTCAAAAAATTTATTGGCAGATGAGTGATCCCGATAGACCATTACACAAGAATTATTGTTTATCCTAGTTTGATGAGGAGGATAGCAAAACATCTGCTCAAATGTAGTAGATGGGTAGACGAATAGAAGCAACTGGAAGTGGCGCTTGCTGAAAGTCTTACTTCTGACGACTTGAGCTAAATATGTAAGCGAAAGCAAATTGATGGATAGTCATTTGATTTTTAGGCATATAATACAGATAACTGAAAAATATACAAATTAACCTGAGAAACGAATTATATTTTATTATTTTCAAAGCATTAATAGCTTCTTTATTAATATAAAACTAAAAATGGCAAAATAGACAGTCATACGATTTCCAAGTTGTAGAGATATATTTGGGCAATAAATATATATCTAACATGTATTCCCAGATTTCCTTATTCATTGTCTTTGGTTTTCATTTAGATGGACACAACGCGTTACCTGTTCATGTCACCACCATCTTCAAAACAAAGCTCACAGATTCACTTCGTATGCGCTATTTGCATGAAACGAGAGCTGGCCACATAAAACGATCAAAGGAATAGCCTTCCTGTCAAAGGCAAAACGTAGTTTGCGTCCGCTTTACCTGAAATGAAGCTGTATCGTTCTACAAAACCGACAAGAGAGAGCCAATCCCTAAATGTTGGGGTCATTCATTACCAGTGTACAACACACTTATTCTACAAGACGCTTGTCAACTCGAGTTACTTTTTCTTAGATTTACGATTTACGATGTACAAGGAAAATGTTTCTTTATATACATCTACCAGAAACCGGTATCTCTGGGACGTTTGTATCTATAGGCAACGATGTGGCAGTACCAGCTGCGTGAATAATGTTTGTTTCAATATTCAAAATGCTACCGCTACGAAAAATTAATGGCGACTGGTGAAACAATGCGCACGGCCTATTTTTATTTGAGTTACGAATTGAAATGTTTTGAATGGGAAATTGTAAATTAAAATTTGATCCTATTGGATAGGTTATACGTAGAGACTCATATTCAAGCGGTTAGTTTGTATCTATATCTACAATAGATAGAAAGAAGTACCTAGTTATCATCAAACGTAACATCCGAACAGAGGGCATAAATTAGATTCAGAAAAATCAGGAAAATTATCACTTAGACCGGGATTTGAATCCAGAAAGTAACCACTCCAAACACATATGTTTGGAAACGGTATTTGAATTCAATTTCTGTCAAGGCTTACTATTACCAAACTTGTTGGGAGTTGATAGTTCAAGTACTCATCTAACTTTGTAGTGTATTTGATTTCCATGTTTATGCGTGTAATAAAAAGCGTTAGTCTGATGAGTCCATTTGGTAGGCTCAGAGCGCGATGACATTATCTGGAAAAGCTCGAAACAAATAACATTGATGCATTAGTAGTGAGTATGGCGTATGGGTTCAGGCTATTATATGCCAAAGTGGATCTCAGAATCATTAAACTCTGAACGCCTGCGTGCAAAGTACTATCTCCCACTAAAATGTTGATATTGCCGACCTGTAGGTAAGGAAGTCTGCTTTCAAACTACAGAGCTTCACGGGAAGACCATAGTTACATAAAGTTGGACCTCCACGTCACTGCCAATGGAAAACGCCAGTAACATCAAGAGTAATGCAAGATGTAAATTAAACTCTAACTATCAGAAAAATCTACCCGCCAGCCCATTCTATAACGCTGAAGTTCTACAAGAGGTTTTTTGAGCATGCACCCGTTGGGCCCCTGTAGTGTTTGTTGTACAAGCATGAAAGGAAATTCTCAATTCAAGAATCTCAATATTCCTGTAAAAATATTCCCACGACAAAAACATCTGATCTTACTACAAGATAATTTGATGAAGAGAATGAAAAGAGAGAAAAGCAAATTATTGAATTCATTAGTCATTCTAAAAAAATATACTCTAAAGAAAAATATAATTGTATTCACAACTATGATTTTCCGACAAGTATTCCATTTTTTTTGTAAGGTGATCATATTTTCCAACGGAGCTCCGTTTACTTCAATCAAGAATATGAACATCTTGCGATTCCCTCCAAGTATTTCATTTACTTGTTTAATAACGTCATATTCGTCAACGGCAACGCGTGTCTGTTTCCGCGCCACTTAGTAGTAGAGGATCTCATAGAAATATACAGGTCTTGATGTGATATGTAAGTTGTGAATCCGTTCTACGATAAATGGTGGATTAGCTCAATTACAAGTACACATTTTTCATATTCTGTTTATCTATACAACAACTTTCAAACTTGAATTAGGAAAAATACTATATGACAGACGACTTCCAAGACTTTCCCAGGTTTGAATTAAATATATTTATTTAAATTTACTCTATATGATCAGAAAAACAGTAGTTCTAAGGGTGCAACAAACAGTATATACCTACCTTCTAGATTGAGTTCTGAAACTTAAGGCGTTACTTCGGAGCTCATTTCCACACATAAAACAAAACAAAATGACTCCATAAATATCTGGAATAAGCCAAAAGAGTTGTGGTCTTGATATATGATTTCTTGTATCGGTTTTTGAAGAATTGACTTGATGATGATTGATCGTCTTGTTAATGCCTACAGAAGAAAGAGAACTTCCCCTGCATATTAATGTTGTATAATTCTGAAAATCTATTACAACTACAAATACAACGGAGTTCCCCTGATGCTAGGCCTACAGGCCGAACTTTCCCACAGGCAGTCGCCCCTTCTCCGTACTCGTCCCTCTATGGGTAACTGACACGACTCCCGTGGAGAAAAGTGCAAGGTAAACAGGCCACGTGCTGCCCTCTTGGCGGGACGCCTACCAACTAGGGGGATACAAACTGCCAAAGATGTTATAGTAGAAGGTCTAGAAATACAATTTCATGTGTTCACGAACACAATCACAATATACAATATTCACATTGTTCAAAATATGTTCTCATATTATTTATTATGACTAAATTATTTAAAACTACACATACACAATTTTGATGAACAATCGTTGAATCGTTTGATAACCAAAGGTCAAGCTTTCGACTACCTTCCTTTATTGATACAAAGTATTGCTCTTTTAATCTCTGTTCTCACCTTTTCTTTCCACCGTGCTCTTTTTGCTGTAGGTACATCAACAAACTTTTGAAAGTGAATCTAATCCCGTGTATGAATTCGTAGACGATGGCGCCCTCTTCCAAAAATAATTATATTGGAAAACCACAATTTAAACCTCAATACAGTATCTTGCTTTCAAGTCGTTAGATTGAGTGACACATATCACTCCCGATGACAGTGTACGCATTGCAAATAACTGGCGAAAGTAAGTCTAGAACGCTTACTTACAAGTGAACGCGAGCCCATAACGCTCTTGATTGCTTCCATTTTTAGTTTTCTTGCATTCTGAATCATGAACAATCTAGCCTTCTGCTTCCATCGTCTTTTATCACCACGTCCAAGGGTTCATTAAAAGAGTGTGCCCTGGAGAGGTCTCTAATGTGAAACAGAACATTATTGGCAAAATTAAAACTGCATTTGCACCCTGCATTTCAAGACCGGCGTGATATCGCTTTATTTTGGTAAAATGTATTTCATGAAGTACTTATCAGATTTAAACCCCTGCGATTACAATATTGCACACGTTTTGCGAAATTTTGTTGCAATATATGTAAAAAGCTGCTCTGTAAGTAGAGAACGAACAATAGGCAAAGATAATTGAACGGTAGGGTTCCTCTTCTTAATATCGACATTATTTCTGTGTTTTAAAAAATATCCAATGAAGAAACATGACTCTGCCAACTGGCATTTCCCGAAGTTTTTTCACCGGATCGAAATCACACAGTGCGGCGCGCTAGTGCCTGGGAGATAACAGCGGCTAAACATGCAATTCCTTTATAAACATACCTATTTTCGACTTAATGCGGGTTCTTGATTGAGCCTCAATCGTAATCACTATAATCCATTCCGTTGGACTGCTCTCTTCCCTTAATTTCATAACTATACAGTTATTCATCTTTTGTAGGCTCTCGGATACACTTGAGAGTATCCGTAATTCTATACGCGTTTATATTGACGACAATGTTGCCGAGTTTATCTACCAATAGGAGGTGTATTACTTATTCACATGCCTTCATTGGATATTATTGGACTATCGCAAGTCACTTGAAATGTGTGCAAAGAGCAGCGTTTGAGAGATAATGCTGAAAGCTCAATTGCCGACTTCTAAAAGCTTGTATTGTACAAGACTGATCTAAGCAAACTGATTTCTACTGCTTAATTTCGGGACTGTTTCTAAAAATTTTCAGCAAGTAATGAAAGTATTACAAAAATTGAGTAAGGTCGTGTTTGGATTAGGGAAGGAACTCAGTAAGCAGCTTTTTATAAGGTCCAATATCCACTTTCTAACCCAAATTTTTCTACGCTTTATCTTCTGTTGTTTTTTATATTTTTTAATTGTATAGCATCAGCAATTTGCTGCAATGTCATTTTTATAGTGAAAAATACAGTGTGTATAAACGTTTCAAATAATTGCTGAAACTACTATCCCAAGTTAGCAAGTGGACACGATGCTTAACGTTTGTGTACAGCTGCAATAATTCTAATCCAGTACTTCCAAGACTTTCTCAGGTTTGAATTTAAAATCAATTAAATCAAATGGGAAGATATGGTATACTTGAATTAAAGCACATATTCTTGGTCTGAGAATTTATTTGTGTACGCCTACATAAACAGTAAGACTACAAGTGGTATAAAATCTTGCAGTTCTGTTGCACTCAGATCCTAGATCTCAGATTTGGGAGGAAGTTATACTATAGAATCATATTGACTTCATACCTCCAAAACAACACTGATTTCACACATGGCACGGCAAACGGCTTTCGATACGGCAACACTGTCGACCATCCTTCGTGGCTACTCTCGTGATGTATATGTACGGTTTGTCATGGCATATTACATAATTTTGCATAAAGAGCTGCAAGACGTATCATTTTGGTACATTGTAAGCTGGTAGCAATTTTCACTGCTGGTAAAACAGGCAGGTATACTCGCCTGCTTCTGTGCAGTATATCCATTTCGCATGCAACACCCATATGGCAGCTGTCCAAGAATGTATTGAACAAGAGTTATTCGAAAAGCGTTTTAATAAGGGATGTTTTGCTGGGGGGTTCTACCACCTTGTTGCAGGTATAAGCTTAGAACAAATGGTTTGCCTAAAATCGGAGTTCTATATCGAGTAAGTGGAGTATCTACTTAGTTCAGTTGTCTGGAGCATCTAAACGGCAATTAGAAGGTATGTGGGTCGAATCAGTGAGTAGGCTGCGTTAATTCAGAGTTTTTTTAACAAATAAAGCATTAAATAATTTTTACACCTCCAAAAATGTGATTGTCTGCATTCAAAGTGATCTGAAGACTGAGAAACTTGTATAACGATTCCTAAGACTAATAATCACAGCTTATTAATTAAAACCTCCTTATGGAGGGTCCTGCTAGGAGTAGAAAAACATCCCTTAGGGATGAGTCATAGAATTGTTTCTGCAGATTATTGAAACCAAAATTTTCGAAGAAATCGAATTGTTAGAATCAATTTTTTTATTAACATGGTCTGTCGGAATACCAGTATCAGTAATTTCTGCAATGATTTTGATGGAGGCAAGAATGTATCTCAAAACGTCCTTGCGTCTATTATAATCATTGCAGATATCACTGATATTCAAATAGACCATGTAAATAGGAAATGTGTTGTAACAATTCGATTTTTTAGGAAAATTTGCCAGTAACAGGTATATGACTCATTCTTGGAAGATGTTTTTCAGGAGTTACATTGGGCAAAGTGCCACAATAAACTGTAATGTGAAGAGTTCATTCCACGATCCGAATGACAGCGTCCGTTCGACTAACCCCCCAACATAAAAATAACACGTGATATAATCTCCGAAAAAATGTCCTTGCGCGTACATATAAAGTTGTATAAATATATTTCAGTCAGGTGATAAGAGGCCTGGAATCGTAAACGACCCATCCCACCAAAATACCGCAGATCGTATCGCTACCTATTGACGTGAATGGACATCAGGGACTGCTCAGAAAAGAGACACGGTCAAACATTATCTAGTTCTCGGGGACATTTTTTACTCAACCACCAGTGCCGTAGTAAATTTTACACTGCATAACATACATTTATTTTTATTTTCTTAGTTACTTTTTCAATGCATCCCATATATTCGTTATTTCCAAATATGAATACTTTGTAACCGTGCCACTGCTCTCTGACTCTGCTACGTGAAGTTATCAGACGTCTACTTCTTCTTCCTTATATGAAGAACTGGCCAACACATTTCTTCTTGTCTGTCAAAGTGATCTGTTTGAGATGTGCTCTTAGTTGACGTTTTGTGTGTCGGTTGATGTGTCAGATCTGGTGAACTGGATACAAACAAGGCAATGTCAAAGGAAAAGAAAGGAACAAAAACAGGGACAAGGAGGGCACAGAAGTGGAAGTGGATCGATTCAAATGAGCATCTTGGCACTGTTAACAAGAATTCTAGTATATTGGCCTGATCTACAAGCTAAATTTTGAGGTTGTAGAGCAGAATTCGATTCTGATTAACTACTTATAACGTTGTTTAATATTATCCTTTACGTAAGAAATGTCAAAGTACCCTGGAGCATATGTAATGGTGCGCAAATTGTTTTTCTAAAAGCTGTGCAAATTTTGACATATGCAAACACCATCAATGTATCAATATAGCTTTTGGTATGGTGCTAAGTATACTCATAATTTTATCTATCTTCCTGAACAATCAACAAGGCCATGTATAAGAAATTAACCCTACATACCCTTACTTCTACTAACAAAAGTAGTTTTTAACGTAAACAATTATTCCGAAAGATTGGTATATTGAAGTCAGGTTGCGCGCCACTGACCCGACAAAACAGTTTTGGTCATCAAGTGGTTTCGGAGAAGTTTTCACCATTTGTCTCTCTACAGAGCGATTAATTATTAGATTAGCCGTCCGTATTTTTCGGTTTCATCAATGAACTGTGAGAAAATAATAGCCGCCCATACGATTGTATCTCTTATTCATTTTTTTAAGGGTGAACGGTTACACTGACAAGTGATATGAAGGTTGACGTGACAAGATACTTAGATAAAAATGACAGTCTTTTGCCACAACCGATCACAACATCATCGGTTGCTGGAAGGAAGAATACTGAAAATGGATTTATCTAATGTTATTATTGTACAAGGGAACTCGACCAATTATATACATTATTTCTTTATGTTTTCAACTGGTCGCTAATTAAAACTTCATACGACTGACTGAAATATTTTTACTGCGATATCGACTACCTCGGCAGCCTTTTTCAATGTGTAAAATAAAAATAATAACTTTGAATAATAGTGACAGACTTTTTGGATTGATAAATCCAAAACAAATGACATAATGCTACATGTCTTATGTAACTAAACGTATAGCAGCGATTCCAAGGTAACAATACAATATCCCTACATTTGCGATCCAAAGATAAACAGACAAAAAAAGTAAACCAGGGCAAAAACATATGGTCCATCCGTATGGAGAACATTGATTAGATCTACTCAGGAATTAGAAATACAACATCAAATTTATGAAGGTGAATTCTTCAACCTTCCTCTTGAAATTGTCATCTTTTTTGTATAGAAGCTTGCACCTGTTTACTCTATGCCCCGTTGACTCAAATATGTTCACGGAACACTTTCTGTTTAGTTATATGATTTTTGTGATATAGGATACACTTGATAGGTATAAAAGTCTCAACAATATTACGTTTGTCACACACATAGTATGGTATATTGAATTTTTTGTATATACTTTATCATTTTTTTGCTTTATGTGGCAAAGGAGTTATCGTAGTATATTCTTTCTCAAAAACTATGATTTTGATGTTTTACCAGTTCTGTTTTGCCCTATCGAAAAGACTTTCTATTATTCATTGCATGATTAGTTCAAAATGTATATATCGATTGGTATTTGTCTACTAAAATACCATTAATTCTCTCCATAGATATGTCCTCCAAGGCGACAAAGGTGTACATGTGGAACATTAGTTTTTCTCCAGGTTTCCCTCTTTTTTGTTGCTTGTATTGTTGCCTTCGCTGCTGTATGTTTAGTATTATATTATAAGACAAGCAGCGTTGTGTTACCTGTATAGTGCATTATTTCCCTTGTTTTGTATTTCTTCTGTAGCAGTGCATTACGTTCTATGTTTTGGATTTAAGAACAATCCAAACGCACCATCTGCACATTAGTACAAATGAGTAACTTTAAATTTTTATTCAATTTATAAGGAAGAAAAACACTCATCAGCCATCGCTCCCTAATCCGCCTCAACACGCTTAAGCCCTTTACTGACCCCCAGTATGACCCTAGCACCTAAAGGGGTCGTCGTCGCCCACTTTGAGAAAGGCTGGTATAGAACATAAGATTGGTAAGCTATCTAACCTTGGTAGCAGCATACCGACAGCAGCGAGTCATGTTATCAGCAAGGCTGACCGCAACTGGCGAGCCATAGTGACGTCTTAATGACCGGTTATCTATCGACACCTACATTTTCCCCCGAAAAAGGTCGATCGTCTGCCGATGCCGCGTCGACCGGACAAAGTAACGTTCACAGCCACCACTGATGACTTTATCATCACTACGGATGATATACTATGCATCAAAAGTTTAGATTGGCCAAAGGTTTATTTTCAGCGGTCGAGATGGAAGGACTTCCAATTTTCCATCAACAGTCACATGTCTTGGCATGAACTTACCGAACCTTCCAGGTCCGCTTCCCAAAAGCCTGGGGGGTTCTCTTCCGCTCCAGAAGATTGTATTTGATGGAACAGCTACTGCTACTCTACAAGGCCCAGATCAAGAGGTTATCTATGAAAAATCACTCACTTTACTTGCTCCTAAAAAAGATCCACAAAAATTAGACGTTCGGAGAACGTTGGCCCTCATAGATAAAAAAAAAACAAAATATGTACTGTAACAACTGCAAGAAGTAATTTTGCGTACTGTGAATAAAATTCATCCAAGGCGCAGCTCTTTGGGTAAGCATTGATTTCATTGAGTCAATTATTTCACTTGACAAAAATATTTGGAAAATGCTTTCAATTTTTTTCTACAAATGTGCAAAGCTATGATTATATAAGTATTTTGATCATATGTTTAGCAAAAAGGTGTTTAAATGTAGCAACGTCGCTAATGGTTGATACTGACTGTCTCCGATTTGTAAATCTCTACTCTGTGGTAAAGTCGTGCCTACGTTTCAAGCAAGCGTGGTTCTACCTACGGTGCCTTAAGATCAGTCGTAGCAAGCCCTTACGCGTCACGTCTAGAGGATGAGTGTTCATCAGTACCAGACTTGGAGTTACTTACATAACAATGGCCACCTGGCGCGAAGATTTCCTATGGATTTTTGTCATCAATAGCAGACAGACAGACATACCAAATGCAACAGAAATCACACCAGCCGACATGGAGAAATCAATGATATTGAGCTTTGGAGCAGACGGACGAAACTCAGACAAAAGCGTTATAACCCAACTAACTTATTTATTATCACCAACTTTTATCAGATATAAAAATAAATTAAAATTGTCTACATACTCTATATATGTTCAATTGGTTCTTCTTCCAAGAACATTTAATTCTATCGATGTTTACTTTTAATGCTTAGTATACTTCGATTCTGATGCACCTCTTTCAAAACCGCTTCTATCTCTCAGTCCGGTCCCATTGACGGTGATTCAATGCTTATCGTCCCGTTCCCACGATATCAAGCTTTGGTACTGCCATGCCAATGCAGTACTGCAGAGGAACGAACGGATGGACGGTAGTCAGACCAAAGGACAGGACGGCCTCTCGCATCCATATCCGTCAACAGAAGTGATAGTACCACATTATTTACACCGAATTCCACTTCATTCTGATTCTGGTACTATTACTGCAGCTATTTTGCCAATAAACATAATCTACCTTGCATTTTGTGTATACCTGTTCAGTGATGTTTTGAACTTCATCATTTTTTTGTTTTCCGAAAAGCTAGCTTATTTATTTTGGAATAAGATACCTCCCTTAAGATAGAGCCTTTTTCCTCCTCTATTTGAAGATAGAGTCTGCTGGTATCTTAGCACATCATTTCTTGATCTATTTCGTACAATATTCAATAGTCTCGACTTCCTTCAACAGTGGTTGGTTGTTTTGCATTTGAAGCTCACGACATTCCATTCCAACTGCAAAATAAATTAAAATTTTCCTGGTAACGTTTTTGATTTGAGCATTTATTACTTGGTGTGTTTTTCTTTGAATCAAGATTTCAATTCCCAAATTATGGACGGTTTTTGTGAATTCGCCAATTTTACATTACACTGTTGAAATAAAATTCAAGAATTGTATAACATTCTATGTCACATAGGAGGTAACTTTAGTTTATTATAAAATGCTAAGGGTACATATGCATTCTGAGGTCGGTGATCAAACCACCAAACTTACGTCAATTGTCCTCATACCAAGCTAGACATTACACTTTCGATGCTACCCATTTTCGTCTGTCCGACCTATCCGTTAAGGTGGCTGTCACAGCCATTAGTCATTGAACCTAGCCATTTTCATAATTTCTGTAGTGTTCACATAATCATATTCGTCTTCATCTTGCAGACCTCCCATACCGTCATTCCATAAAAATCGCCTGATTATAAAAAGAATCTTGTAAGAAATTCCTCTTTCAACCCATATTTCACTCGATGTACTTCATATAGCGTGAGCTCCGGCAAAATATATACACAATTTGTCACTAAGTTTCCCTTGCAGACCGGCAGAAGCATATATAAAAAGCATTTCGAGTGATCGTCGTTATTTTAAAATGTATGTGGCAGTTTTATAACCGACACACACGGTCGTTTTGAAGACAAACGTTCCATACTAGACCGCAGAAAAAGATGTACAAATGAAAAACATATGCTAGTTTCATCGTAAATCAGTCTTGCTTGTTTCACATTGTACAACATACTAAGGATAAGTAATTGCTATGAAGTGAATGAATTGTTACTGAGGTGAGGAGAAAACTCAGAAAACCTACTAGCGCGCGTCGAATTGTTATTGTTTTTTTTTATTCTATCTTTGATGTAGATGGTAAATGCTCTTCCCGGGCAGAGCTATCATTCTGATTTATTTGTCCTAAAGTTACACAGTTTTCGGCTGATGGAAATTCAGTAAATTTAGACGGACCTGCTCAATTTAACAACACTTGATCAGATCCATTTCAAAACCACGGGGAGAAGAAATTGTTGTTGTTGAACTAAACTCAGTCTTTCACACACCTTCGAAAGAGTTAACTTGCTGTGAACCTTCTCTTGGTTTTTGCCACTAACTTCTGTTTACAATTACAAATTACACTTGTTACACATTACGCTTGTTTTGCTTCCAACCAACATGGAATGGATAATCATAAACAACAACGTTATGTATTCCGCCAGGACACTGAGACAAAATTCTCTAAATAATTAAATTAGTCCTGAATATATTTAATATTGGTGTTCTATTCTGATGAAAGTGCAATATTTTTTCTAGTACTTTGTCTGTTCATATATTTTCATGCATTGAGATGCCACTCACACCTTAAATTTAGTATTTGGGACACGTCATGAGAAACTCATGCAAATATGGACTATTACAGCATATACTCCAAGGCAAAATCTTAGAAAAAAAAAGACCCAGTCCGATGTAGTAAATACAATTACTATAACCAGGATGATTGCCAGCGTTAAGATCACATAGGCACCAAAGACCTAGCCTACAATATGATGTAGATTGTAGTTTCCTAATGTTGATGGAAGGCTTCCATAGTTTCCACTGAATTTGACAAACTTTGCACATTTTCACAAATAAAAATACATAAAGTTTGTGACGTGTTTTGCCTCATTCGCGACTCCAATAAGTGATCAAAATACTATTATTTTTCATGCATTTTCATCTGACATGGTTGGCTATTCAGTGTGAAATGATTACTAGTTCTAAAAGGATGGTTTCAAAAAATGATGAAATAAGGAAAATTCAGATCGGTTAATGAATCTTTCACTGAAACAGCATTATTATATATATTTTTTGATGAGCACAATAACGATTGAGCTGCCTGATCTTAGTAGAAATTAGTTACCTCTGTATTATTTTGCTGTTAAAAATAATAATGCAATAAGTACCTGAGATGGTTTATATAATAAATCAACTGAAATGTATGCAGTATTAAACAATTAATTTTTTCAGTTGGTGGCGGTGGTGGAGTTCTATAAATAACACTATTTATGAGCGTGTATCAAAAGCATATTTCGGTCATTTTAAAGTACCAATTTCTTATCTATCTTGCCCAATCTGTCAATACTAGGACTGGTATCATGGTAAATTTTCCTAAGTTATATAATTTTGTAATCTTTCACACTGTATATAAACAACAAGGGCAAGATCCTCACCTGCACCCAGATTATATCCGAATTTCTCGAGAACCTCCGAAAATTACCATCATAGAGTCACAAAACGTCTGTCATTATCTGTGCGAGAACTGACAGAGAATTTATTCGGTAATAATCACATAAGAAGAAAGGATGACGGCTTCTTTATGAAGAAACTGCAGAGTCACGCTCCACCAATCTTCTTTCAAGGGGTGTACTAGGTATTTCAATAATACATTTTTATTATTCTTAGTATTTTTTAAACTCATGGCAATTTGAATGCCATTTTAGGTGATAAGTAAGGAATTATTTGTTGAAAGCATTAGAAAATAGCTAATTTTTTGTATGAATTCTTGGTTCGTACTCTTGCCTGAAAATGGTGTATTAAAATTTTGGTGCTCAAGAAATATCAGGACTATTTCATTTTCTAACAATAATACTCATAAGAAAGAGCAGAAAAATTGCATAATCTGAAGATATCTGCAATAACTCAGTGGTTCATAATGAATCTACGCACCCTCTTTGTCACCTGAACAAGAGCTTAATTTTTTTAAGTGAAAATACGAATAATCAAAACTAATTAGTAACTCTCACAGAAGTCCGTTTTGTAAACAACCTTCTTGCTATTGCTACCAGAATTCTACTAAATCTATCCATACGAACTTGAAGATATGATCTGAGAAACTATGCTTGACAACAACTAACCATTATAATTTTAAATTTGCTTCCAAGTGCTTCCTTGGAGCGTACCCAGTTTGTAAGGAAAGAGTTCATAAAAGTTTTCCAGGTAGAAAATAGACTATATATTCTGCTTCGATTTTCACTTAAATAAAAATCTGAAGGTGTGAAATTATGCCGTCTGTATGAAGAGCAATAATTTTGGAGTTCTTTGAACCCCTGCAACACCTTTACTTCAAAATTTGAATCCATTCTAATAACTTCAAAATTAAAATCACGCCAGACATCTAAACCGTCTGTCGACGATTGGACATATTTTATTCCAAAAGATAAAGGTTTTTCGTCTTTTGCATATCAGTAACCTTATGCGAACATTTTTGTCAGGATTTTTTTAACTTATCAATAGGAAGGCCAAGAATTAATGGACAGATATACTGACCGAAATGAGTGATATGATTTTTTAACGTATGTATATACTTCATGGAACATGCAGGAATATGATATCTACAATTGGAAATTTTTGAGCGATTAACATCTTCAACCTCCGTAACGTAGGAAGTAAAAGTATTACTATTGATGAATGCGATTGGACAAAATTATTATGGTAAAGAACCCACACATACATTGGCGTCCAGCAAAACTATGCCTTAAATAACAAAAAAGCTCCTTGATGTATTACTAATATAAGTCCAAACTGTCCAAACAGGCCGGCCTTATATCATTTTGCACAGAATAATGTATCGTAGAAAACTCCTCATAAAACGGGAGACTCTTCATACAGATCTGAGTTCAACTCTGTACATCGTGAGACGAAAATGTGCTGCAAGTTTGCTGAGGCCGGCTGAAAAGCTCGACGTCGACGTGGCAGAAGGCAGAATTCAATAAGGCAGACAAACCGATGGTAGTTTCTGTGCTCCAACCTATACTTACTAACCAGATAAGCATCTACCTTCGCTTCCCAATCGTTAAATCGAAACTGCCCTGCATGACGTCAGCAAATTTTGTTTACATTGGAAGTCCAATTCCAGTGTACGAATCGGTAACATAAATAATTCCAAGAATACTGAAGGCACATGCAGAGTGTCATATTCTAACTTCACACTGGTTACAAAGTAGTAGGCATGCAACAAGAATTGAAATAATGTACATTTATGTATCATCATCTCCCAGCATCGCGCACATTGGCAACTAACACTGTCTTCCAGATATCAGCATAAACTGAAATGATTTATTTAAAACAATCTAAATAATAACTGCTGTTCATTTCTTAAACTTGAACTTCTTAATCGTACGTGTATCCAAGTGCCTATGTGGAAGTCCATTCATATAGAACCAGACAGGTTCCAAATGTCTATGAGATTATTACGTACCATACAGTATCTATGGATACTTTCTATATACCTCATTCTAATGCACAGTGTGAGAGGACATTTAACAAGATAAATCTTTTGAATAAAACAAGGATTAAATTGAGAATGGCACTTTATTAGACGCCATAAATATTGCAAACAGTGAATCTTGTGCAAATGTTGTCCCAGGTCAAGATATGCAGTCACGGATAATAAAAGCAGCTATGGAAAATCACTGACATGGACTTGAACAGACATACCGAGATGGACTGACATCGATATGCAGGGACATTAGGTACCTACGAAAAAAAAATACCGATCGACGTGCTTAGATGAACGGATATGGTATAGACGGGCGGACGACAGATCAGTGATCTAGATAGAGGAAAATGAGCACCAATAACAGAATACGTAAAAAGAATTATCTCCAACTTTTAAAATATATATCTATTTTTATATTTTTTTTACATTACATTATAGAATCAAGATTTATATGATTAATTGAATAGTGAAGTGTTTTTAATACTGACTCCAATGTTTGAGCCTATCTAAAATATATCTAATTTTTTTTTCTCTAATCTAGGTAACTATATGATATGAAAATTGAAACGCCCTCAGGTGTTTAAACATAATTTTCCAAATGATATATATTCCGCCATCTATGTCTGAGCTTAATAACTATGAACGAATGTAACATTCCAAATCAGTGTATAGAAATGAAGAATACCATCTAGTTGTGTATCTTCATCGGCTGATAGATGGCGACTCTGTAATAACTGTGGCTCTACCTATCGGTCCAATGTATGCTGTATCGTAATGTATATAATCGATTGCTACCAATGCTACCCAATTAACTTATACCCTTGTGGAATTGCATCGGTCAGATGTCGCTGCTTGCAGTAAAAAGACAATTTATTCTACAAATTCAGTTTTGTTGTTTTGTATAGCAGCAGGAAGGTACCTACCCTATTCTAACAGGTTTTTAGTGAAATGCTTTCGGATGCAATTACATGTCCAAGAGTAGATTTCGATTAGTTGCACCCATTTCCTCCCTAGTTCCGCGTCTAGAAGAAGAGGCCATAGCAACTCAAGACACCTTGCCACCCCCCTAATAAAAAATAAAAGTAGTGATATACAAGGTACAATTATTTTATGATTTATGTACAAACCTATTTTGACCTCAAAAAATGTCTTTTCCTTCTTGGCCTCCCTGTTGCAAAGAGCTGGCGTCGCTGTTCAGTGCAAGAATGCTTCTGGGCTCACGTGCAGTGGCGGATATAGATGGGTGGACGATGAGGAAGAATTAAAAAAATTGAAATAAATATAGGTACTATAAAAGTCGATGCGGAATGCGAAACGTACATTTTCATCTTCGTATTCTTGTTGTATCAAAGTATATTATTTAGTATCAAATTGCTTACCAAAATTAATAACAGGATGAAAATCACATACGAGTTACGAGTTACAAGTTCCGAGTTACGAGTTACGAGTTACGAGTTACGAGTTACGAGTTACGAGTTACGAGTTACGAGTTACGAGTTACGAGTTACGAGTTACGAGTTACGAGTTACGAGTTACGAGTTACGAGTTACGAGTTACGAGTTACGAGTTACGAGTTACGAGTTACGAGTTACGAGTTACGAGTTACGAGTTACGAGTTACGAGTTACGAGTTACGAGTTACGAGTTACGAGTTACGAGTTACGAATAACAAATAACAAATAACGAGTTACGAGTTACGAGTTACGAGTTACGAGTTACGAGTTACGAGTTACGAGTTACGAGTTACGAGTTACGAGTTACGAGTTACGAGTTACGAGTTACGAGTTACGAGTTACGAGTTACGAGTTACGAGTTACGAGTTACGAGTTACGAGTTACGAGTTACGAGTTACGAGTTACGAGTTACGAGTTACGAGTTACGAGTTACGAGTTACGAGTTACGAGTTACGAGTTACGAGTTACGAGTTACGAGTTACGAGTTACGAGTTACGAGTTACGAGTTACGAGTTACGAGTTACGAGTTACGAGTTACGAGTTACGAGTTACGAGTTACGAGTTACGAGTTACGAGTTACGAGTTACGAGTTACGAGTTACGAGTTACGAGTTACGAGTTACGAGTTACGAGTTACGAGTTACGAGTTACGAGTTACGAGTTACGAGTTACGAGTTACGAGTTACGAGTTACGAATAACAAATAACAAATAACGAGTTACGAGTTACGAGTTACGAGTTACGAGTTACGAGTTACGAGTTACGAGTTACGAGTTACGAGTTACGAGTTACGAGTTACGAGTTACGACTTACGAGTTACGATTTTCATATAAAACTCTACCCAATTATTTCTTACACCAATGATCAGTCAAGATTCATGTTACAATAATTGTTTGACGGTGAAAGAGATTTAGATTTACAAACGAAGGTAACGGTTCGTAGAATATATAAAATAGAGTAGGCTTTTTCATATTCATAGATCATTACAAAAACCTCTTGCGCCTTGATTCATCGCACCACTTTCGCTACAACTACGGGCAATCATGCTTTTTCCACGGCAAAAATGTACATTTAAAATGGAAAAATTAATAGCAACTTATTTTTCTTGCTCAGCGAGAAACGTATACATGGAAACTTTCGCAATTGGTAAATCGGTAAGTTCGATAGATAATGGAAGAATAGATTATACACTCTGCTTTACAGATTTTCTGTATTTGTCAGATGAAAATAACTTGCTTGTTGCACTAGTTCCAATTTGCGGTTCCATTCTAAACTTAGTTACAAAAGTCTCTTAAAAAGAAGTAAGCGCACTTACAGTCAGACTAACAGGAATGAATGCAAAACTAGCCGGATGAATAAGCTTCCGTATTCATATAATTTCCCTTCACAGGAATGAGCGTCATTGCTTTTTTATGTAAAAATTGAAACATGTCGGAAGACATTAAATGAATATTTTACTGTTGATATGAAAGGAATGGCACTTTATTGTCTGATAAAGTAATTCTCAATAATTCGTACCCTATGAATGTACCTAAACAAAACACCCGTGCGACTGCTTGACACTATTTTTTGCATAGTTCTGCAATGACCATGAACTCCACATTATTTGTGATAACCTGAAGAATAACTTCAAATTATTTTTCTCTGACAATCTTACTGGTTTTACCAGATACCCATACGAAGATTTGAATTTGTATAATCACTCAAGTTAGTTACGAAGCCAAAAATTCGTTTATCCCAATGTTGACAAATGCTCTCGAGGAAGCTCTTGCATCATATCAAATCACTTCACTCTGTCACCTTCCGCATTGCCAAAGCTCACACGTAACATCTATCAAGAAGTAAAAGTAGCATATAATCGGTTCCCATTTCACTATCTTATTAAAGCACCATTTCTTTCAGATCGCGAACCATGCGTGCTAAACCAAACAATATAATTTTTCACGATTCGTTACCTACTCGTCTTCCTTGTTAATTCGTCTAAAAAAGTTTATAAAAGCATGTCGCTCCTCGATTCAGGTTAATGCATCATTCAGAAGCAATTTTAGCAGTGTCGGAAACAGAAGTCGGTCGATCATTTTCACGTTTCAATTAAATTAATATGCGCGAGTATATAGCCATACTGTTTCTGTTTGGAAGTGTGCTGGTGCTGTGCAAATCAACGGTGCAACAGCAGGTCAGGAGGAACAGCAGGGTTATAGGGCCTGGCAATTCATGGTTTGGAGATCTGGAGAATAACAGAGCTAGAGTGGCTGCTGTTAGTAGTCGTAAGGGACGATGTGAGTGTATTATTGACATCTGGATAAATGAACAGATGAGTTGCCGCTTGGCTCAAAATTTCGAGATATAATTGTTCGATTCAAGGCAAGCCCATATCACGTCTTCACTCGCTTTTTTGTTTTAACTCAATTCATTGAATGATCGGATGAATCAAATGCAAAATAGTATGGGTGTCAAAAGAACGCTCAAACACGTCAATTCCTTGTTCGGTTAGTAGTAAGACAATAAAAAAAATACACAAGATGACTCAGAAAAATTGGCGGCAAATAGACGCAACTTAAGTGAAATATTACCTTTTTGTACTTTATTTTCAATTCTAAATATATCCATACTTCATGCTCTATCCCAATCTTCAACTTTTTCTATAATAATTACTTCAGACAAAGCTCGATTGGTTGAACCAAATATCAACGTCTATATAATTTAACATATATTAAGAATATTCTCAAGCCTATAATAATACAAAAACACGCCACTGGCGTCTCGTGGATTTTAAATAAGAGTGCGCAATAAAGGAAGGGATGGGAACAAGCGAATTCAAAGAAAAACGTAGTTACTTCATTCAAGAACAAAATTGATATAAGGGACAAACAATCATCATAATAATAAAACATGATTATTGAAGAAAGTCAATCGAATTTATTTTAAAACACCACAAATAGTTTAACTCACCAAAATAAAACATAAAACGTAAAAAACTCCTCAGGCTTGCTAACGGTTTTATATTTTATGGCAAGCTTTTATTTATAGGCATATATTACCAGCTTATACCCTATGGTGCTTTTTTGTCAATCAGGAAGTAAAAAAACAATTATCATTCGGTCGAAGCGTTTGGTACTAAAACATTTCCAGATGTCTCGTCACGTCTCAAAATTCAAGAACAAATGTTCTGGTGGAAATATGTGGTCATGTAAATTGGTGTGGTACTTCCCATAGTCTTTAATATGAATATATGTTCTATTTACATGAAAGGAAAACCTTCACACCTTAAAATGTTATTCCACTAGATATGTCCAAAAATGTCCAAATTTCATCATAGATGAATAGGGATAACCAGAAGGACAACAGAATAGAGCGAAACGTACAATCAACACATTGTTCGTTTTAGTGAACTTGCAAATTACTTTAGAAATTCTGTATTGACGATTTTTAAGGAAATTGGGAATTTTAAAATAATATATATAAAATTATACTGGATAGTCCGAAAAACTAAATTTAGATATATACTTTTTTGTTTCTGATTACTTCTCTACCGCTGCCCCGATTTTCTACTATTATCATTCCTGTCGCCAAATTTCGTCAAAGTTGCTATTGTAGCTTTGATATACGTTTATTATCCATCGTATTATCATTTGAAGTACATTTGATATATAACTCAGCCAAAGAGTTCTACATTTACCTTCTAGTTCTATCGCTGTTTACTTACGTACAGCTGAACAATCCAGAATGTGTGGCATCAAACGGAGACTACGGCATTTGTACTACAGCAACAGAGTGTAATCAAAGAGGAGGTGTTGTAGATGGACCTTGTGCTGGAGGTTATGGAACATGTTGCATCTGTGAGTACTTCTTTTGTGACTTGACTGAACCATGGAAACAATAAAATATGTTTTTGAGGCTGAATGCTCAAAATGTTTAGAAAAATGCACATTTACTTTAATATGTTGCCTTCAATATGATTCTCCAGATGCCATCAACAGTTTATCTACATCGATTTTGAGTGTTGTCGAACAGACTGGTTAAATGGGCAGAAGATGTTCCGAAGCAAGGACGATATTTTTTATAAATAATATAAACGTAGAGTTAAAATTAAACCATTATAGAGGTGTGATGATTCTAAGGAAACATTTTTTTAACGCATTATTTGTGACTTCTGTGAAATACTGTAACTCGGTCTTTCTTTATTATTTTGGAATATACTCGGAAGGGTAAAATATACTACTCTATGAGCCTTGAAAACATCTCAATAAGATACACACTTCAAGAGTTTGCATTATTCAGAAAATGTTTGTTTCCAGAGAATTCATTTGGTTTGCCAGATTTCTGGCATGACTAAGATTCTGTGTAAGACAAATATTTTTTAATGAATGATTTACAATTTTTATCAAAGTACAGTAAAAAATACAGGGTTATTATATGTTACCGCTTACAAGCTACTCTAAAAATATTAACAATTTTCGAATAACAATAATCCTTTCTTGCAATTAACCAATTTCTATGCTTTTTGTTTATTAGTAGAATATTTTATGCCTCACTTTAGTGGGTGCCTCAATTTTACTGCCTTTTTAAATAAAAATATCTCTTCGTTTGCGGCTAACAATCACTTGCTGGATAGGCTTACAATTATTTTGATATACCCTGTATGTGTTACACCACTATACTACTATTCTGAAACGAAATGACTTCATATTGTATTTCTTTAGTTTTGGCAAATTATTCAGACAATATACAAGTAATTTTCCACTTAGCAATATAAATCACGAATATCAACCAAGGGTAATGCATAAATGACATCAACTTGGATTGCTAACAGTGGCGATATATGGCCCTTTCGACACCTGTGAAAAAGGTGACTACTTACCATAGCACCGTTGTTACCGTCGTTCACGTTAAAATCTTACAACTGATACGTGCCTATGCTCCACTATAGACGTGGTCTAGAACAATGTCGATGTATTAGTGAGTATTAAGACCGAAACAGTTGCCCTTTGGAGCAGATGTCGTAAAGGCCATCTATCTCCGCTGACGAAAATCTAATGTGCTCATGCCAATGACTTCGTAAGACGCATGTCCAACATTGCACATGTATAGTGAATAGTATCCACTCCAGTTTCAGCTTTAAATTACGAGATTTAACTCACCTAAGTGTCGCCCTCTATGGGATGCCCATTGACATCTTATGAAGCCAACGGTCCTAACACCTGGACTGCCTTGAAGCGGCAACAGATGTCCCTTGCGACATCTGTCAACAAGCGTGAACTAATTTACAGCAACATGTCTTGTCTTGTGTAAACACTTTTACGATGTACCGTTATCTCGGCTCATTCACATCAGAAGCTAACAACTGATATTTAGTGTATGCCCTCCACAATGCATCAAATCTGCTATAGACATGCATGTTTCGTCTTTACCCTAAAATCGTCAGTATTGCCTGGCGGTCTAAGTTTGGAGAGCAATAGGTGGTATATACGTAATCACCTGAGTGTCTCACCTCTATGGGTGTTAGGACCGTTGGCTTCGTAAGATGTCAATGGGCGTCCCATAAAGGGTGACACAGGTGAGTTCATGTTGCTATCACACCCTTGACTGGGTTACGTATATACCATCCGATTGCTCTCTACACTTAGACCGCCAGGCTATACTGACGAGTCTAGGCTAAAGGCGAAACATGCATGCCTATAGCAGGTCTGATGCATTGTGGAGAGCACACACTTACTACGGGATTTAATAAAATTATTGTACTCCAATTTGTCCAATTACTAATATCAAATTATTACGACGAACTATCTGAAATCGAACCATTGATGTAGTTATGGTGTCATGTGGAAGAACAATCAGAGAAAATGGGACCTACTTTGTGAATATCGGATATCCAGAGCTATTTGAAGGCACTGATTCATGCCAGGCTACTCTGGTGAAGGCCAACCAAGACGTCTGTCAGTTCAGGCAAGTAATCACCTACAACCAGTGCTAGTATAAGACGTTCTTAGGGAGGTCAAGCTGAACCATTCATAAGTTAGCGTTTATTAGCAAGTGTCTTAGTTGCTTACTTATGAAAATTCAATTTTGCGCCTCCTAAAATCCAAATAGAAGCATCCTTTTTTAAATGAAGACCGCATCTGAAAATCTTTTTCACTGTATGTTTTAGTCGTGCTTGCTATTTGACTACAATATCTGTTCCAGATTAGATTTCGACCAGCTAAACCTCGTGGGTCCAGAGTCTGTCAACCACATCTGCAATACGGATCAGTTCATAGTATCTGGAGGCAATCCGGTTCCGACGATATGCGGGAACAGCAAGGGGAATCATAGTAAGTAAATGTCAGAGTCGCCAGGCGACGATCCTGGATCTTGATACCGCGCTTGGTAGTCTAGTCAGCAAATCACTTGGGAGGGGGTAGTTCACTGTTTTCAGGAAGTTTAGGTTTCGGTAGATAGTATATGAAGTAGAAAATATTGAGGTTATTTTTGTTTTCGTGCATTCAGTCAAACTCCAGAATGTCTTAAACAGTGACGTCAGTTCGTGGCCCAAAGGTACTGTCAGAGCTTAAATGTCCATTCACATTGACCTTATAACCCTATAAGCTGCACACCCTCAAGATTCCTTAACAGTTCGACCTAGTAGTGGAAATGACCTGATATAGTCCTGCTTGATTTCATATGCTAACAAGGTAGTGTAGTCGTATCGCTTAAGGCAACGGCTCGGAATACCAACTATGAGAGGTTAAAATCTCGCCCATTAGCAGACTTTTGTTCTAATAATAAGTTTGTCTTCATAGGAGGTACATCATTTTCTGAAAGTAGAGAATCTATGACTTTGAATGAGTCTCATGGACTGATCTATTGAGCATTCGAGTTGCCACGATTCCCTCTGTTTCAGTGTACATCGACGCCGGGGCCGGAGTAGATAATCCTATTACTCTGTCAGTGGTAACGAGCGGCAGTTCTTTCCAGAGAAACTGGAAGATACGAGTGCTGCAGATACCCTGCACTTCTCTTAATCGAGGTAAGCCTTGAGATATATCCAGATTATATCATACCTTACTGAATAAAAGCGAAAATTCATGGCTATATATTCCATTGAAAATATTACGGTTGACTTAGGACTATAGCTTTCCAGCTTTCCATTTCAAAACCTGCGACTTTTTCCTTGGAAGAAAAATCAATACACAAATCTAATTTTCGTTAGAATTAAACTGCCTATTTCCGATACAACATTTATTCCTTCTTACTCCAGCGCAGTTTCAGCAATAGCGTTTAAGAGACAAAACAGTATTAGGTTCATCTAATTTATTTGCCTCTAAAATGGTAAGTTTGAATTCCCACGCGAGTTGACAAAGAAGTATTAAACTCAGAAAAATGTTAGGTGTTCTATCGTCTTGATAATTTTTACCACGGTAATGGTGCTACTCTTGTTAGACACATATTTCAAATATCGATTCAGTGGCAGCAGAGTAATAAGTAATTTACTATTGTTTTTGTATGATTTACCACAATAATAGCTAAATGTAGAATCTGATCTCATTTGTTCAGTTCTGTAACGGCTGTTACTACATATTATTGCGTTTTGAATACATCTTGTTCATTTTTTCCACTTCTCCTTGGCATATTTGCTGTAATCCCATATCTTAATGGGTTTCTCATGATGTTTCTCAAATAATCCGGATTTCATGTTCAAATGTGTTTAATCCAAATCGTTGTTAAATAAGATCTTAATAAGATGTAAAACGATCTGACTGGTATAATGGTCGGTATAAGAAATGTTCAGTCGTCTGTGATATAACCAGAAATGAATTATATATAATAATGAGAAATGTAATATTGTCCCTTAAATAATGGCGTGAAATGAGTTAACACTTGAACTGAATTTTGGAAATATTTTCCAAAAACTAAAAGGAGAAATAAGGATTTCTGAATTTATCAGTTATTCATTATTTCTTAAATTCAGTTCACCACTTAGTCACTCAGTTCACCAGTTAGTTCCAAAATCGGATTCATATTGTTATTTCTGAACTGATACCATTAAGTGGGAAGTACAACGTAGAACCTACTTGACACCATTTTTGTTTAAGGTCAGTGTACTAAGATGAAAGGGGAATTATATCAAAACCATTTCCTTTGTTTAGGACAGGAAAAAATTGTGAAATCTGATAAATAAAAAAGTAATTTTTAACGCCACCTTTGGTAGATTTTCCCGTTGATTGAATTTTGGTCCAAGTTTTATATAACGATTGTTCATTTTCAACAAGTAATCATAATTTTAAGTCTTTATCATTAATTTAATGCTTTCTGTATGATCGGTTGTATTAGAAAAACAATTATAGTACCGAACCAGCCGAGTAAAGTGAACCTATCAATACAGTGTAGTTTGAATTATCATCCAGTATGAGTATAATATGAATTTCGCTAGGAATTGCTTATCCTGAAACGTTAGTAAATCTTTTTCATATGTCATATGTTGCTTAAAACCAAGATCAAACATAGGTAAGATGAACTTCATTCAATTTATTGAGTCGAAGTCATACATATTGATACCTCTGTGATTCATCTTACTTATCCTAGCAGCTAATTGAAACCACAAATTATTGGATAAACTTTATTAGTGATTTGGCTGCCTCGGCGAAGAGGTGAAAAGAAAACCACAGGAGGAAGTTCTAGGAATTAAATAGAGAGTTGGCGGAGTATACCTCCTAGACGAAAGCATTTAAAAAAAATGCTCATTGATGGTTGTACATCGTATTTGCAAAACTCCTTACCAATCTATTAACACCATACTAAAATTATTATAATATTTTTTTTAAACGAAATTTCCCTTATTTCATTACATTGGATATTTATTGGATATTTATTTAAAAAATGCTGTAATATACCATAAGGTTTTGTTGATTATTTGTCGAACTATTAGATACTTATCTTTTTTTAAACGCTCAACTTTAATAATCTGGGAATATTCATTTAAAATAAGAAATTCTACGTTAAATAAAATATAAGGTCGTCAGTTTTATATCAGTTCAGATAGTTCTAAGCTTTTGTATTTTCCTATACAGAGTGGCCAAAAACGCAGACTGTACTTTCTCTCAAATGTTTTAAATGGAGCACCCTGTATACTTATACAGTTTTGAATTCCCCTTTGAATAAATATTATAACCAAAGATCTTAACTTTGATATTCATTGTCTTCAAAAGTGATATAGATTATAAATTTATAATTTTGAGAAAACAAAAATCAGCATGAGCATTTTCACTGTCAATGTCTTCTATTGTTTAGTTATTCTAATTTTGCATGACCAACTGTATACTTACAGCGGAAAATGGATGTCTGCAGTACTTTACTGGAGTAGCTGGTCAAATACTTTCCTTTAATTACGATCTAAACACTGGAGCCCAACTCTCAAACCAAGATTATGGAATTTGCATAAGAGCTGAGAGGAATTTCTGTGGGATACAATACACCCAGTGTCCAGATCCTACAGCAGGTAAGATATATCATCCAGTATATAATTCGGAGTGTTCAGTTGTGAAAATCAAAACAAATCTGGGCTACAGTATGGCCTTGAAGTAAAGTCTACCGTGCTGCCGGCATTTCTTTACCAGGAGATGGAACTTTATTGAGTTACGTGCTGTGATAAATTCATCCAGATATAGTTCTATCTATTTGGGCGAAATTAATGATTTTCCGTGGGCACCTAAAACCCAAAAAGAAATAAAACAAAACCGATAACACAGAATCACCGCCGACGGCAAATAAACTGTAAGCCATATTTTATGCTTCAATCGAAAATCGATGTATGCATAAAATAAACCTTTGTCATTATTCAAGTTTTGGCATTATAACCGACTCACGCATAACCGGGGAAAGTTCTAATTTGAGGTAGTTTCTTTTAGATGATGTCTACACCACAAAAAAACTAAGTTTACTTTTGAAATCAGTGCATTGCTGGCGAAGTAATAATCAAATTTAAAAAATTATAAGAACTTCTCCAAACCTCGTTTATATGTTTCAGGATATTCGGTGAATGCTCTCCACATTGCATCATACCTGCTATAGAACTGCATGTTTCGTTTTTAGCCTAGACTCGTCAGTATAGTCTGGCGGTCTAACTGTAGAGAGCAATTGGTTGGTGTATTCGTAACTCAGTCAAGGATGTCTTCGTAAGTTCCCAATGGGCGAGTGAGTGTTGAAATTCGGTTGTGATAAAAAAGTTGTGGGGTCAAAAATAGCTGCATCACTATCTTTAGTCTCGTAGCTTACACCTTTCCGAATTATTTCACTATAATAGAAACATCAGCCGAGAGAAATTAGTAGCATGGCTTCCAGGAATGTAGAGACTATGAGTCGTGGAAACTATATTTTACTTTAGAAAGGGCGGTTAAATATACATACTGGAGTAGGAAAAACCGCACCAATATTTCTCTGGATTTTTGTCACTCTAATCTATGTTTACATATGGACGGATGCTCCGTCTTCCGTACCTACTGTTTCCCATGTGGTGACACCACGCGACAACGCATAATGGAGGTACGCTCGTTTCAATGACCACATGATCTCTAAGTGGCGTGTTCGCCAAATCAGTGCGCAGCGGTTGGCGTGGGATTGATTCAGAGAGGTAAATGGTCTGAACAAGAACGTTACTTACAAGACACCAGATAACCAGGTGTCGCGGTGCGGAGGCACAGTGGCGACGACTACAGCATGAAGCTAGAGACATGGGTTCGAATCCTGTCTACACAACAAAAATTTAGATTTTTCTCGCTCCAATTTGCGTCCTTAATCTCTCACTCCTGCTTATACACAGGCAAATATGCTGAATACCTCGACTAATCTTCAGTAATTTTTTCTTGATAATTTTTCCAATATCAACACCGACAAAATGAGAGTGATATGACGTTTAAGTCAAATCACTGATGATAATTTTTCATCCTTTATCTTCGGGACGTAGAACCGTTTTGTCACTTATATTGCTTCTTACTGTTCCTACCAGTAATGGAAAAATATAATTAATTGCTTCCCCCGTTATTGGATTCCTTGTTATCTCCAAATTGATTATTCATGAGAAAAATAACGTAAATCTGTCTGGTTTTATCCGTAGTTGTAGTAAATTGTATCTAGCCCATAATAAGAAAAAAACATGTTTTCGGTCAATTTTATATCCGCCTCTCTACATAAATGCGGTGCTGTTTCAATCAACAATTCAACTCTTGACAACTTGTGAGCGATTCCTCTTCTTCTAATTAAAATGCTCGGTCTGCAAGTATTATTTAACAGATTCTGCTGAAACTCGCCCCACAGCAATCAAGTGAATCGTGCCGGTTGAATGTAAATTTTGATTACTAACGTCGTTAAACCCGGCTTACTATTAATTTGGACGGTATTCAGGAAGTCCCAAAGGACAGGCGATGTCTTCGGACCTGCAAGATGTCATTTGTCCAAGATTATTGGGGATTTGTCGCTTGCGTATTCTCGGACAATTTACAAGGAAGAGTCATATAGTTCAGGCGACATGTTGATTGTTTCCATGGAAGTGAGCAACTGCGAATACTGTTCAGTTATGGATTTTGCAGAAGGAACGCCGAAAGTTAAAACAATATGTATGTGTCTTTAGACTTTCTCGGATCTCATCTGTAGATAATATTATAGTGCTTTCCGGGTTCTTAGGCCGTCGTCTGTTGGAATTTCTTCCTGACGTTTCGCCAGCACGAATGGCTAGCATCTTCAGAGCTCGGTTTTCAATGGTGCGGACTATATTTTTTGTTTAAATGCATACGTGCAAAATAAATAGAATAAATGTCCAACGATACATGCGTATATCACTGTTGTTAGCTATTTACTGAAATTTAATCATGATTCAGGAAACACGTTGACGCTGCTGGCTCGTACAGACTAAGGTTGATGCAAGACTACTCTAAAATATTACTAAACTAAACAAAAAACTGTACCAAAAATGACCTGATTGAACTAAATCCTAAATTTAGGCAACAACGGCTATATAGATTAGCAAAAAGGTAATCTCTTCCGCCGTCAATAATCGATATTCTGAACTAGAATCTGGAGATCCAACTGTATAGTGAACTCTGAAACACAGTACTGAAGATTGGGGACTAGTGGTATGTCACAGGAGAACAATAACAGTTGTCAATAACAACAACCAGACAATCATAGAACAGATAATTTGAAATTATATGAAATTAACGGTGCCAGCAACCTCATACATTTATTTAATGTAATTTGCACTGGTCATTGCGAACGAAATGTATTAGCGATGTTCACTTTTATCGATAAATATATAGTAGGGATGGGCTGAAGGATCGGCTTACTTTGAATTTAACATATCCAGGTATTCGGTACGTGAGATTCAAATATTCTGAAAGTAAAAACAATTCATCGTCATTTTCAATATCAAATTACTCAATGAGATGCGATTGTACTAAATCTAGTCCGTCCGCCATTGTCAGACAACATACAGAGAGACAAATAAATTGTTTTTTGTTATTATTGAAAAAGTCAACAGTTCCAAACTCCGATTTCTGGGACATATTTCGGTTTACTAACTGAAATACTGTTTCAAGCCAATACCTTTGACAAGCCCATTCCAGAAATCATCATCGTTGAAATGGTTTTCCGTGGTGTTTTCTCCGATGGTTACAAATAACAGTCTTCTAAGCTATAGTATACAAAGATACATATGTAGATACACATCAAATTTTGTAGATTTGTTTAGACAGCCTAACAACCCAACATATATTAATATTCCATACATCTACTATTTTTATTTATGATTTTTCGAATTAAAAACATCACAATGATAGTCTACACAATGTCGTTCATATAACTGCAGAATTGGTTTCCTTTACGTCAACCACAAAATCGCTCTTTTCATTATCGTTTGATCGACATTTGGTTCGCTTTACAGATAATGCGGATTACCGAGAAATTCAGTGGTTCTCATTTTGGCGTGAATCGCGAATAGGGGTAGATAGAACTAGCGGGATGCACTCATAAATACTCGTCTCGCTGTATTTATCTGGCTAGCAGGAACATTTACGCCCGCATTTCCAGCGTTAGCTTCCACTGTTTAAACTATCAATATGAACCTTTCAAATAAATCTTCTCGGCTTACTTCCGAAAACTCTATACTCTGTAGCTGTATATATATTTAGCTAATTCCAGCTTAGTTGGAGTTGCAATTAGGAGTGATACTTCAGCAAATTTCAAAAGCTTCCTGCAACGCATTGTACGGAGACTATGTAGAGCAAAATTTCAATCAGATTGAGGATGTGGAAGTCGTACCCCAAAGTTGCTCAGTGTAAAGCAACAGAAAATAGTAACGCGTTTCATTCTACTGAATAGCGTCGTCGCAACGTCAAATTGTTCACAGCGGCTGCCTGATTGGAATCCTATTGTATGTCGATGGAACTAGTGCACAAAGTTTCGTAAATAAAAGTCTAGGAATGTTGTGACACCACATTACGTATACTGAAATACTCAGATTGATATCTTAGGAGGGTTCTTTCACGTAAACGCATGTTTGAAAAATTAAGTAAGTAGCAATACAACATTTCTATCCAGTAATTGATAAAAACCGATAGCCACCCTCCGTAAACTTTGCACCCAGTAAAAAATCAAATAATATATACATAAAGTCATACACGTCTGCTGCTATAAATATGCATGTTTCAGTCTTAGCCTAGGCGCTTGGCAGTGTAGCTCACTCGACCATGTACTTATCTCAGATAAAGATATGATATCTGCATACTGCTTCTAGCTGAAGAAGTTATTACAAATACCAAAAAATATCCATTTATCCATGTTATCACTGAATATTCTTTCTACGTTTCTATTGTGGCAACAAAGCGATTTTACCCTTTAGTGGTCGAAATTGATATTTGCCTATATAATATTTATTTCATTAAAAAAAGTAATTCTGTAAGATGAAATCCTGTAAAAACCCGTTTAGGCAACAATTAAACTATCGCTGTTATTTAGCAATGTCCAAGCTACTAGTACCAGTTGACCTCATGAAGACACCAACTGGCAGCTTCACTTGTCACGATACTTGGGAAGAAATCTTACTAATCCCAACTATTCTCAAAAATTTACAGAGAACAACCTCACCCAGTCATTCACTCTATCTGGCAACTCGCGGTCTAGGGTCCAAGCCATGGTGGGAACATCGGGACCCAACTCGTGCCAAGCTGACTACCTCATCATACCAATGGCTTCGAATGTTGGTCGACCAATCACGGGACCTACCAATACTGTGGACAGAATATGTGGAGGTGTGTTGAGCGCTGAAGTGTCAACGTTGCCCAGTAGCGTCAAAAGTACGTATCACGAGGACCAGATTTACAATAATAACTATTAATTATCATATACGTTTTCATTTATTGCAGTCGGAGGATTTGAGTTTCATATTTTTTAATTATTTTATTCGAGGATTTTCTAGCTGCATGGGCTAAAAAAGTATCTTAGATAGTACTCTCAGGATTCACAAGTTGAGTCTGATTCCTGCTATATGGCATTTCGTTATATTTGCCCCACGAAAAACCATCTGTGATCAAAATGAAGCCATAAGCTTAAAGCACCGAAAATATATTTTTACTGAACAAAAAAAAACATATTTTTAGCCCAGACATACTTACATGACACATGAAATTGAAACTGCGTAGGCATTTAAATTTGGTTCTATTCCTATCGCTCTACTTCCGTTTCTTAGACTTGAAAGGATAAATAAACTGGCCTCTTGTTAGGCCCGAAGTCTGTCGCCAGTTGATAATATCTATCAATTTCACTGTTTTTGCGTCCATCCATTACCTAATGTACGCAGAAATGTCATCCCATTACCTCAATTCTAAAAAGAATCACTTTATAGATAAGTACTTCAAATGAAAGTGTATGAAAGGTGAATATGAACCTTCTGTCATAACAAATAAAAGTATAAATAAACAGGAAGGCTGTGGCGACCTCTGCACTGAACTACTCATTTCCGGCATGGAATCGTTTCATTTCCTCCTGCCGTTTTGCTAGCAGTTTTCATTGCTTCCCTTTACCAATATTTGGACAGCGAATATTACCTTTTTGTTTTGGTTCGCCGTTATCTAACTGTAATGATAAAACTTTCGGAAACGTTCGTTACACAAAGTTCCAATTTAATACGTTTAGTTTATTTTATGTGTTATCTCTGGTCTATCTAATAGGCAGGGCCTGTAGAAACAGTAACATCTTTTCTTTTTTCTTTTCGTTCGTTCCCGTGAAAATATCTGATTCCTAGTTGAAGATAGCTTATTATTCATGTCAAAAGCTGACGACTGATGCTTACTTTATAGTCTTATATAATCTTATATCTCCATGACACCTGCTATAGACAAGCATCTCTAATATATAGTCGTCACTCGCCAGTAAAGCTCGGTGGCTAGTAGTAGATTGCAGATGTCGATAACAGAGCATCATAAAAGTTTTTAAGGAGGACAAGGTAGGTATGTCACTGTAAATCAGTGCTCCTGATAGGGTTGTCGTGAGAGCTATATATCATCACTATTAGGCAATCGAAGTTGTTACATTTGACTTTATAAGGACGAAAGTAGGCAGCGACAATATTTTGTAGCGATATATATGTAAAAATTACTTGCTCTCTACTGTCGTTCGCCGAGCTATAGTTATCAGTCAGTTTTCGATGGACAAGGGATATCGCTGTAAATCAATACACCCTTGTTGATACATGTATTAGGGGCTATTTATAAGTGAGTCTGATTTATTAGGATCATTTGACTTCGCACACTTGGAGAATGTTTCAATAAGATATTCAAACATTTTTTGTATATTACGCTGTGGAATAATTTAAAACGAATCCGCAGTTGGTGATGTCATCTGAGAATTCCATAAAGTTGCTACTGAAATCTCTCCATACGTGTGTATTGGAGCTGCTTTTTTCAAATATTTGAATTCCGAAATATGACATAAGATATTCATTATGTTTTTACTAGACGCTAATAAACGCCAAATACGAATAACAACGTTTCGGCTAAATCAGCAGCCTTTTTCAAAGCACAAAACGAGAAAATTACATTTTGAAATTATGACATTTATATTTCTTACTGCTTCCAGGACAACACTTTGGTCTGAAACTAGTATTATGAAAGGCTAGAATTTAGATGATGAATTTAAACTGTTGATAAAACGAGAACACTAATTAGTGCATCAGTATCTCAGTAAGCCTGAAAGTAGCAGCTTCATGCATATTCAGCGATCGTCGTATATCGGATTATCTGCAATCTACCTCTATTGAACCTTCTTAATCTTAATGTTAAAAGTATCCGGACAAAAATGTTGCATAAGCTGTATATCAGCTCGAAGTACACCAGTTCTGAGATAAATTGAGAATACGTCAGCCCTGGAACGTGATAAAATTTTCATTATCCTCAACGTGAATATTGTGTAGAGCCAGTCCAATAGATCAATACATGGGTAGTGTATATTTTAGGGTTCTGAAATATGCCAATGCGACTTATCTCCGGCGCAACCTTGTTAACTGACACATAAATTGGGAAGCCCTGTAAGTCTCCTATGGATCAATATTGATGGTTTCTGCATTTTACCTAGATGGTTTATGTTCACCACTTTCATATAATGGAGGGATATACAGGGTTCTTGAAATTCCATTTTTAAATCAACTTTCATAAGCTAACTATGCTATATCTTGGCCTATCTATTTTGAGATGATTGAATCTTTTACTTGGAAGTTGTCAGTGAAATAATAGATGAGGGGTTTCTCGATTGAAATTGGAGCCCTTCAACTGGTAGAGCTTGCAACCGCAGCTCGAAGCCTTTGGTCAGGAACCTCTGTATTACTAACGCGGCTGCCAAATTTGATTACAGTTGTAAGTAGTGACTCTGTTAGAAGATGTTAAATATGATTTGGCAGACCGAAAATCTGACACGCAAATAGATAGACAAATGGGAATAGCTTTAAAGTTTTTTGCTAAAAATTAGAGTTCTATGCAGAGGGTAATTAAAGATCTTGAATATTCTCAAGAATTTTTTATCCCAGTGAATTCTTAGAAATAATCGTTAATTTGTTTAATATATTTTCATATGCTCGACTATTAACATCCATCTATTTTCAGCTAACGTCAAGCCCTTTCATCTATGGTTCCACACAGATGGCGTTGAAGCTCCAAATGATTTCGACAACAAGGGATTCTGCTTAAACTATATTCAGCTACCCTGTTCATCAACGTTATCATAGTAGTCGATAAGTGCATTTCCTATACTTTGAGTACCTGTTAGAATAGATTTTGTACAACAGTTTCTATTGTTAGTAATATTTTTTTAAACAATTGAACCATTGACTAATTTGTAAAGCAGTATATTTTGAAGGTTACTATATGCTTTTGAAAGTCGTAACTAGAAACAAATTATTATCGATTCAATCAAAAAATGTCTAACTGTATGATCAGATAGGTATATATTAGTTTTTCTGATCAAACTAATTGACAGTAAGGTCAGTGAACATTGCACGGGTAATATAGAGATAATTTTATGTACAATGGTACTACTTTTCGAGCAACTTTTCATATTGTTCCATCAACACTTCGGCGATCTCCTCTTAGTTTATATAAACTATCTGGTAATTATTTCTGAAACGTTTAGCTGCCTCATTTCTTCAGGTTGTTGGAAACGGCATCCTTTTTCAACCAAGTTGAAAACCAAGTGAAGTCCGATTTTCAATCTGTCAGCACGGTTTGACAACGATCTCCAACAATTCTGTAGCTGACGAGCCTGCACCGATCATAGCTACTTTGCGACAAGTCGCTGTTTGTCGACTCGCCGATAGGCAGAGCAGGCGTTCAAGGATTAACACTACTCCTTTAGCTTGATTACTTTGTTTGCTATACATCTCTGTGCAACTATGTACCTTCCCTCGGTAACGAATTTTAAAGTTGTCCTCTATATACCAAGTCATATTTACTTCTTTCAGATCATTCAAATGCCGCATTTTCAATGTTGATTCTTTGTGTTCATAGTAGTGTAATATGAGAATACTCGGAATTGATATTTTGATATTGCTATGCCTATGCATTCATTTCAAATTTAAAACTTTATTGTACCAAGTTCATTATCAACTGAAAGAAGAAGAATATATTAAAATGTCAACATAAGGAAAGGTTATACTTTTTATGAGATTACCATATTTATCGAGCATGTACATTGTATAATAATTGTATTCCTCCGTTTTAAGTCAGGGGGCAGCGATTTCCCCATCGAAATAGTAGAATAGAAAACCAACAGTGTGGTTATGCCAAAGACTGTCGGGCACTGGCAGAGGAGCTCTTGATACTTGGCATGCTGCTCCTGATCATCTCGGCAGGAGCCTAGACCTCCATAACGAGCATTCTCTTTTGTAAGGTGGTCGAGAGGACTATATCGAACATATCAGGTTGCACAAACTCATTCATGGAAACGAGTATCATATTATATACCCTATTATTATATCTATTTTCATCTTTCCGAGACCACTTCTGGTACTTCGACGATGAAAAGATTAAGATACGTCTCCTGTTTAAACTAAGGCTATAATAAATGTAGGTAAGCACGTACACCTCGTATTTTGAACTGTCTAAGAATGGTGGATACTGCTAGACAATAATAGATGAATGGTAGAATAGCCACATACGTGGCGTATCAATCGAAATAGGAGCATGTGCTCATCAAGTACTTATCCATGATTACGACGATTCATGACACATGCGTGTATCTTGTCTATTAAAGTGCTTTATTTGGACCGAGTATCATCACATCCTGTTTTCCAACTTGCAGTTTCAGGAAATGGACAATAATGGGCAGCTTACACTTCGGGAAATATACTAATTTGCATACATGTCTCTTGTACTAGAATTTGAAGATCTTGCTGTGGATAGTCTACAATAGGATTCAAACTCAATACTTTTAAATGGAAGTATATTTATTACTTAACGTGTATAACATTAATATGAATACGTATGTTTTATAAATGAGGTAGGCTGTTCCCGTGCTCAAATGTTGCGACTGTTATTAGATTCGGATTATCATGTGTCTGAAAAAAACAGCAATTTCTGATGCTCCATCTACACCAATTGCAACGGCGTCAAATATCGTCTAGACGTGCAATTAGATCAAATGTGTTATAACAATGATTAGTGTCTCCATTTATATGGATAAAGTTCAACTGTTCTATCTAGCCACAAACAGTAGACAACTACTGGTTTTCTATTATCCAATGTATTTTTATACAGTTTTGAAAATATATACCATAGTTTGCACTTATCGCTATATTAAATTGATACACACGGTCAAACTGACTGTCTCTAATGCCATGTTGATTGACACTTAAACCCAACCCATAAAAAATATAGACCAGATATATACGTCTAGATTTAACACTGATACATTAAATCTACGTAGGTAATGTTATGTTATGTATCAGTTCAGTATGACACATGTATGGAATTTGATTGTATTTTTTATATACTGAAAGAGAGTACAGCTTACCAGTTTACTGCATTTGAATGCGATTGAGGAAACTACAACCATTGCTCTCAAGATTTCCTCACCGTACTTGACACCATAAGCTAAGTTCAAAAGTATTAGAATAATCAATAATATATTACATTTAGCGAAGAAAATAACCTCACAAGTTAAATCTTTGAAGACGCATTACTGTAAATTTTGATATATCTTTAAGTTTGTTCCCATAACATTTCAGAGCTATCAGAATTTGATTCGACTCGAGTTTGCGCCAATACATTTCAGTGTTCCAATGAGAATTAAATATTTGGAAATCATAGTTCAATGTTCCAAGAACGGAAGAACTATATTCCGAACTGAAATTCTCAAAATTATTTCCTTTCTGTTTTTAATAGAAATATGCATAAATGACGTAAGAACTAATCAATTTTATTTTGTATGAAAAAGTTATAGCAGGAGATGCTGTTCATATAAATTCTATATTCTACACTGACATGTATTTGGTGGTGATTTTATGAAATATTCCAGATTATTGATTTAACATAAAAAAATGTAATATATAAACACATTCATCCAAGGAATTTGTAGTGTACCATATTTTACTATTTAAAAGGGCTATCCAGATTATTTGTCAAGTACCTAATCGAACGCAATATCAACAGATGAAATGGAGGGACAAGTATCGAGAGCAGAGTAACTAGTTGAAAAAATTTCAGGAAAATTCACGAACCAATATTCCATGTCGGCCTTGTGCCCCTTGATAATTCTTATGATATTAATAATCTGTAGTCGTAAAAAATACCCAATTTGTCGTCATACTTTTATTAATGTTGCTAAAACTATGATTCGAATAAGCAAGCCCTCAATATTCCCGGGTTTCAAGAATCTCTGAAGGAGGTAATAACCACTATTATTCTCTCACAATGTATAAGTAGAAAGTACCCTTAATGTGAGCGAGTTACGGAGGAACAGCCTACGTATCATTAAGTGATTTTTCAAACGCTAACTACAAAGATCGTTGTGCGGTATTATACAAACACGAAATTTCAATACACTTATTTTCATTATATTATTTAATGGACATTAATCACACCAATAAGTGCCATTTGGATAAGTAGCACATCATGTACATGATACAAAAGATATAAGGAAAATAGCCGTACCATTTAGTTTCAGATTGTATCACGTACTTAAAGAGAGCAATACCATAAGGCAGTGGTCCTCAATTAGTGCCCTTAGCTGTACTCGTCTGAGTGCGACACGCAGCAACAAGTGCTCAACATGTGATCAGCAAACTCAAAACGTATGTGTAAAGGATAGAAATTGAAGACCACCACCAACTTTGCTGCACTCAGTCTCCTCAGCAGTCGATCATTTCCTGTCTCTCATCCTTACCTTATTCAGCATCATTTCTAGCTCTGTTGCATCGCTGGGCTTCTTTCGCTTTGACAAAGTAAGTCATTATGTCAATAGGTAGGGGAAAGACAATCGTTGAATTCTTCTCTGCAGAAATGGTATTCAGCGTCTATGGAATTAAATCAAATCATCAGACAATATTAACAAAGTCTCACAATTAGAGAACCCACGACGTTTATTGAAGTTGACAGCATGAACACATAACGATCGACGAATCACGATTAACCGTTACAACTTACAATGATACAATGATTACCTGGTAAAACGCATTTCCAGTTCCAGTTAACGGTTTGATTAATTTATCCGACAAAGCGAATGTGTTGCGTTTTGTTATTGAGCAAGAAAATGTAGTCTCAACTCAATTTTCACAGTAGCACCACGTACTATGAGACCACTCCATAAACCTTCCCAAATTGTATCAAAATCGTAGAGCGGTTACTGAGATTATGCAGTTATAAAAACGTGATAGTGGGACAAAGTAGCCTAATATGTGAAATAAAATTTCTGAGAAAGGTATTATTCAAAATCCAAAAGTACTGTAGTTATTTCCCTCAAGAGCATGGTAAGGAAAATGTAACAAAAACCCCATCCGTTTCCTTTTTACCAATTAACAAATATTGCTTCGATTTCAATGAAATTTTAAGTCATTTAATGTGGATCTGAGGATGGTAGTGCTATATTTGTGAGAATCGGTGGATCAAGGAACTAACTGCCTATAATATGATATTGCCCGAAGCATCAGGTCACCTTAATGTGGGCTCCTGGATAAGCAGGGATACGTAACAATGAGATGGCGATTGCTATTACGATAGCTAGGTCGAAAGGTTCATTCTTTGGATCAAATCTGGCTATAGGGTTATCTGAACTTACATTATAATAAAAACGGATGAGTGGATTCATGAGCATCACTTCCTGAGATGGAGATACATCTGCGGAAGTTTCGTCAGGCGCGGGAATTTATCCTGGGACCTGTGGGAGATTTCGGCATCTTTCAATAGGTAGTCGAGAGTGTTGGTTGGACTCATAACTGGCCACAACATTCTAAGACGCCACCTTCATATAATAAGGATGGTAAGTGATTCAACTTCCGTACGCCATGGCGAAGAGGAGGAATTCTCGGTGCACATTCTATGTTTCTGTGCGGCATCAGGGTGTATCACATGCAGACTATACTAGGCGCTAGTATTCTGAAATCTGGAGATGTAAAAAGGGGAGGACTCGGGGCTATACTCACCTCTGCAAAAAGGACGGGTCTTGAGAACAAGCACGTATAGAGGCACAAAAGTTATCACATAAACTTCCCTTCATTCATTCATTCTAATTTCCAATGACTTTTAAAGATATTTCTAATAAGTAAAATATTTATTTATCGGCATGGTTAATAAATGTTTTATTAACGATATTCACACCACATGTAACAGTGGTCTACATGAGTTTATTTAACACGTTCAGATTGTAATCAGTCATTCGTGCCTCTAGTACATTTATTTCAAGGTGGATCAAATTCTGCAGTTTTGTGTGATATGAAGCAACACACGCTAACCAATCTTGTTATAGATCACGGTAGATAAAAACGGACTGGTAGGTATATTGACTTTCTCGGTAGTGAATCATAATTACCTACTTTGTTTCAATTTTTAACGTAAATTGACAGTGAACAGACAAAATAATCTGACGGTAATATGTCGAAGATAAAATCCCGCTGCATTCGATTAGATGTTAAGAAATAGATAAATAATGGAATCAAAACAGATGTACAATACCTTTTACACACAATATGAACAGATTTTCAAAACATGTACAATTTGAAACACCTGGAACAGATACCATAAAACGTCTACCTGTTTCGCAATTGTGCATTGGATGTAAAAGCTCATCATATGTATGTTGACCCTATGTGCTATGACACAAGCTTGAACAGTGAAATTTTATGATCAAGACATGTGAGTTTGATTGAACCCTAGCTGAACCGTGAACAAAGTCCATCTTGGTCTTTTTAACTGGTTGGTGTACTGGCCGAGAACTATGTGTATGATATAATGACTTCATTCAATAGCCTTTTTCTTGTCGATAACCTCAGGCAAAGGCAGAAAGCCTAGCAAGCTCCGTAAGCATTGCGAAAAGATGAATGTCTATTAACATTGACAAAAAAATGCTGTATATTGTAACTATTGGGGATCAAACTTCCCTGCAGCTCATTCCACCAGGACCTGGTGAGGAAATGCCCGTTGGGTTGCAGTAGTGTTTTTTGTACTTCAGCCATCCTCCTTCTATGTTTTAGGCTGTGAAAGAGATCCAGCCCATCCACTAGACGTACTGCATCCCCATGCGTGCGAGCAGTGCTTTAGCGATGGTTTGATCTGAGCCAAGCAGCTGTTCCACAGAATAAAATTTCCTAAAGCGGAAGTGACCAACCACATGATCGTTCCATGACATGTTATTGTTGATGTTAATTATTCCCAAAACCTTGATGGATGGTAATCCAAGTATCATATCCATCCACCACCACAGATAAAGATCTGATCGATATCTATCCGAAAATTTGCAGCATACCCCGTGGCAGCCCCTAGGCAGCAAGCTTTATCAAAAGTCTCTCATGCCACGCCGTATCGATAGTTTTCGATATATCGAGAGCAATGATTTGAGACTCTCCATGAAGCTCAATTTCTCTGCTCCATAAATGTGTGCCGCAGGACAGAAGATTTCCTGTGTATCTATATCTGCGGAAACCATATTAACGACCGTTGATATCATTTTTGTCTAAATACTCAGAACGATGTACACACAGATCGACAAAAATGAGTGACATAATTTTTCGTAATGTATATGTCATGAAACATTAAAAAACATACAATATCTCGAATTCAAAAGTTTTCACGATAAGTCAAATTAGTAAGACATTGGTTATTTTCTTGTACCGTGGTCAGAATTATCAATGACTAAAGCTACATTCTGAGAAGCATCAAAACGAAAGCAGGTTTTCGTAAAAGTTTAATTGATTAAATACGTCCATATAACTGCAAATATATTTAAATGGTAAAACAAGAATCTGAAATATAATGCAATTTCGTTGAAAGAACGAGAGTCCCATATACAGGATTGCTCTTAGAGTTTTTGATGAAGTTACTTCACCCGTCGCTCTAAGGCCCTGCTCCTTAAAAGCGTAAAATTCATAACAAGAAATAATCACACCTACAAGTAATATTTGCCTTCGCTGGTGCTTCATAAAGATTCCATGTCAACAGAAATCAACTTTTCCATAACAAAATTGGTGGAATCAGATAAACATTCGCTCAGAATTTAGTGAATCTAACTTTTAAATGACAACAAAAGAGTTTGGATCATCAATATAATAATGATCGGTAGTACAACTGTAAACAAATAGGAGCCGATAAATGAGGTCATCTCAACTTTAATATCGATCTAATTGACATCAAAAAGTTATCCAAGGACAAAAATATCATCATGATGATAGGGTAACGTGTGCTTTGAATATTTAATCTCACTAAGCCTGATATGTCGATATTTATGGATGATAGCATTACACTCAAATCTACGCTAAGACTCTGATTACCAATCATATATTTCAGTAAGCTTGGCAGTAACTTTACTGAAATACACAGATCTCAGGTCTTTACAAAAGGCCATAATAGGACTGAGGACACGTCCTGTTTCATTATGACTACAACCTTATGAAGGTCTCAGTAATTTTGGCAGCATATTATTACTGAAACATCCATTTCGATTGATGCATGAAATGGCCAGCTGGTCACGCCATAAAATTGTTTCACAATGATTATGATGCAAACTAACTGAACAAGCTTCATTTTATAGTTTGATTTCGGACTTTCATTGTTTATAAAAATTATTGAGCATCACAACGTTTCGATTGATGTACTATCGTCAATCGTTCACCAGGTGAACTGAAGACGATGGAAGATAGAATATCAATCGAAACGTTGTGATTCTCAAGAATTTTTATAGGCAATGAAAATCCGAAATCAAACTTTTAAAAAAACTACCTTGTCTACAAGTTTCAAGCAATAACTGGACAAGTTCCTGAAGCTAGAGAGTTTGCTTAAGACATTAAGCTATGAAAGCAGATTTTGATGAAAGGAAGGCGCAGCTGTTATTTATTACGCCAATCTAGAGTAGAGGTTGTCTAAAATTGTATTCATCTGAATATATGTAGTACTAGCTAGTAGTGCGCATGTGTACCATCAGGTGATATGTTCTTGGGTCTCAAAATTCTTTATAGTTTTGAGGTCTGTGCGCATTACAGGACGACTGTCAAATAGCAACTATAATTTTATACAATATGGAACATTAAATGTATACTAATATAGTCGTACGTTGATTTTTAAGAAAATATTCAGCAATAACTTTTGAAATAATTTTGTGGTCAGAAAATGTAAAACTTATTGGTTAAGGGAATGTATTTATTTCAGCGATACGAAGGCTACATAGCCAAAATGACGGCAACTAGGAAGTGGTCATTGATTAAGTTTTTTTTATCTTTTGCGACAACACTTATAATCATAGTTGTGTTTTAAATAAATATATGCCTTGCTCAATGAAACTGATGGATGCATTTTTCAGGCAACGGCTCACACTCATTGAGATCGATCGATAATGTAAGTAATTTTTAGTTTCATCGATTGAAGTAGAAATAATCTCGATATAGCAAAATCAAGTGTTTCAAGCAAGGCGCATTAATACATGGATAATTTATAAAGCTCCAGTCTTACATGTATCGTACATCCATACATTTCAAATAAACTTGAGCATCATACAATAAATATGTCATATTTTCTGCTTTAGATTATGAATTCCCTCATTCACATTTGTATCATTGACTAATTAATGACTAGATAAAACATTTGCATTATATTTCCACCAATATTCTAAGAAATAACTTAACAAGACTACATTTCCACAGATATATCAATATCATTTTATATACAGCTTTATCTTATAGTAAGAAATCCTAAACGTGCATAGCTAGTTATATGTACATTTTAAAACTGAGTTCATCGTAGCAGGTTGCTGAGAATACGCAATATGTAACTTTTCCTGTGACACCATTCGCTCGAAAAGCATGCCAACTCCTCCTTTTAAACAAGCTTTTGGATTGCGAGAGGTTCCTGGTGGCCATTCCTGCTTTTCGGCACTGTGAGCAAATTGAGGGACTGAATGACAACACAGCAGTACCAACCACGAGCCTAAAATTTGGCACACTGTTTTGTCCTGACGGTTTGGTCCCGAACATAAAATGCACATACCCTCTACACACAAAAGCTAGTGCTTTGTATGTTCTACGGTTATAGGATTATCAATAACATATATATATATATATATATATATATATATATATATATATATGACGACACAACTGTTAACATCTAAGAAACATGCAATACACATAGGTTTAAATAGGAAAAGACTAACATCGATTATCGAATACAAATTTGAAAGCTACTTCGGTATATGAGAGTACATGAAATGCACTGTGTGGTTTCATGACTTAAACATCTTATCCTTACAATTCTGACCAAACATTTCAACGGCTAATAAACTATATTGTCTATAAAGGAAGAAATTCGTAATAATTTTGGAAAAAGCGTAATAAAGAAACATATTAGGAAGGACGAGGAAGCGTCATCTGTAAGTTTTACTCCATTCTTATATTGATCTTAGTTTGGGTTATGAAATGTATTTACTCGAGCTATTAGCAAAAGGTTTTTGAAGCAGTTGCTTCAACTGTAAGGGCTTCTAGTGGGACCATATCAAACCTTTTGCTTTGAGTACTAAGAAGTATTCAAGCTAATTTCAAATTAATAGTTAGCGAGTTCGCCTAAATGTCTGTCAGGCAAATCCTGTCTCTTATCGGAATAAAGGCTGCAGATCTGGGTCGCAACCTGCTATTTGATAGAAAGCCAAACTGTTTTGTGTCGCTCAAGGAAAGATTCGAACATAAATCATAATGAAATATTATCTTCTTTTGTATGCTTAATATCTGAAGATTTCCAGCTGTTTTCCATATATGGTATATACATCCAATACATTGTGGTGTTCTAGAGTATATAATTCAGAACAGCTTTCGTTGGTGTAGGTTAAATAAAATCGATCTAACAATAAAATTTTTATAGATAGTAATAAATAGCATGGTATTTTTACAACCCACTATATAAAAATTCGATGGAAGTTTCAGTTTTATAACATGTGTCGCAGATGGGCTAGATATTTGCACGTATGCCACACTTATACTGAAATAAAACATAACCTTACTATATATATATATATATATATATATATATATATATATATATATATATATATATATATATATATATATCGTCACTAGCTATAAAGATAGGAAGTTGAAGCACTTCCTCTCAACGATAAACAGGACATCTTCTGTAATTTGCATCCCCACGAAAAATTTAATCATTAACATATATCTTCCAAGACGTGCCTGCCTCAATTATGGCATAAGATGAAATTTCATAATGGGCAAAGCAATTCAGCTTCTCGGATAGTGTAGTTAATTCCAACTATATCCAACTATATACCATCCGACATAGATTTGACTACATAGTTACCTGCAACCCAGTGCCTTCAAACAATGCAAATGTTTATACTGTCTTCAAAGGTAACTAGAACAAGCAAAACTATTGTTTACGGCAGCTGTCCTGATGGTCGTTACGAATAATTTACCATCGTTTTAACTACAATTAGCAGCCTGTGTTGACTAACAGATTGTAGCAATCCTACTTTCAATGCAAAGGTCGACATAATCGTTAGGATCAAATAGTCCAATGAATTGAAAGCATTTGAAGTTTACGTTTAAAGAAAAGCTTAAAGAAACACAACTGATACCGGAAGACTAGAATAGAGATATTCATCGCGATTTGAATATCCCTCTAGTACATTAAATAGTAAATTTATTTCAGTGGCATTATATTTTATACTAAAATTGATGAGCAAGACAAACAAATATGTCGTGCCTGCTGTAGACATACATGTTTCGTAATCTGTCTTGACTGGTCAGTATAACTCGGCGGCCTGACAGTAGAAAGCAAATAGCGTTTATGTTCCTTCTCAGATAAGGATTTGAAAGTAGCATTTTTCACATTTGAGCTCGTATAAATTTATAATAATAACGATCTCACATTTATGAATATGCAGATAGATAAATAATTTGGTCAAATCAAGCAAAGGAAGAAGATGGATGATAGTGGAATTCTAAGAGCTACACAGCATATTAATAAACTCATACTTCCATCGATCCCAAGAGCATAGAAACACCAAATCACTTTAGAAAGACGAACCAAACTAACAACAAGGTCATGCGTGAATTACACGTTAATGTTTTCCTATGCCATTTTTCATGAGCGTGTTCACCATCATGTCGAGAGGAACGGGATATATTATCGTTGAATTCTTCGCAGTACACAGCTTTGTCACCGTCTGCATAAAAAAATAACATTGATTTATTGACGTCCGTCCCTAGTCTATATAAGACAATTAAAATGGAGACGCTACATGTAGACACCAATGTTTGAATCTCGTGTCACTTTTACCGCATATTGTTTGGAATTGTGAGTGAATTTCGAATAATGGAATATGAGCTACCATAAATCTTCATATCGTTATGTAAATTGTATATACCGTATGGACCATTCAACTTGAGTTATGGAAGAAAAAGGTTAAACAAAAGTTATTGGGTGTAGTAGGGGAGAGAAATGATTACATTTGTTTTTCACACTGACAGCGTTTTCAAGGCTTTCTTCAAGGTCAACTATGTTTTTTAAGATAGGAACATATCTTAATCATAACGGAATCCTATTCTAAGAAGAAAAAAACTTTTGCTCACAATTTTTTAACCCGATTGCTGCTTAAGTAGATAAAAAATAAAACCTTTGTTATTCTTCGAATTTCTTCAATAGCGCAGCAGTTGACAACGCTGTTTTAATATCTTTTAACCATGATTGACTGAGTGGCATTTTCTCAGTGGGCAAAAAAATTGATAGATTTAAATAATTTTTTTCTTTTGTGTGTTGATGAATATGGTTTAACAAAGCTCGGTAAAGTTAACAGACATAATATACACAATGGAATGTCGAAATTCGGCGATGGTTCGGAGAAGTGGAACATCAGCGCTCTTGGTCGGTGAATGTATAGTGTGGAATTATTGATGACAGATTGATTGGTCCGTATTTTATTGAAGGAACATTGGATGAACAAAAATATCGAGATTTTCTACAACACCATTTACCAGAGCTAATGTAAGATATGCCACTTCAAGAGAGGACAAATATGTGGCTTCAACATGATGGCTGCTCTGCTTATTATGCAAAAATTTCCGAGAATGCTGGATCGGGGATACCCTAATCGATTGGAAAAGGTGGTCCTGTTATGTGGTCTGCTTTGTCACCAGATTTAAACTCTCTCGATTTTCTTTATCGGCCATCTAAAAGAATTTGTTTATTTGAGAAACTCCCACTACACTAGAAAATATGATGTAACGCACAATAAATGCTTTTAGAGCAATCAATAGAGAAACTCTCCTTGCGTATCATAAAAACTTTAATGTGTAAAGTGTATTGCACATTTGTCATAATAAATTTAATGGTTTCCCGTATGCTAATTATGATATTTCTGCATTTTTGAGAAGAAAAACATTTCTGATGATTCATACTATTATTGGAAAATTTATAAAAAGAATAAATATTGTATTTGTACAATTGTATTTCAAAATTCTGTAAACAAATGGTATTTCTTTTTTCTCATAGAATAAGATTCTGCGATAAAAAATATATGTTCTTATTAAAAAAAAACATGGTTGACCATGAGAAACCTTGTAAACGCTGTTAATGTCTAAAATAAAAGTCACCGTAAACTCTCCCTCATTGCACAAAAGAACATTCATTTGAACGTTTTCATCTAAAAACTCACCGTTTTCGAGCTATATGGCTGTCTCAATATAAATAGACCACCCTGTATACAATAACTAACGTATATTCATCATTGAATCAAACTTTAGCTATATACTCAAAGCGGTACATGTAATTTTTCAAATGCCATTGAATCACGTATTTAAATCAACCACAAATCTAGTTCACATATATGTATAAGTGAATCCGTATCGGTATAAGAAGATGGTTATACTTCTGTTCATTGATATCTCATTCACAAAAAAATTTCTAATAGAGACAGAAAGTGAGACATCTTTCATGTTTCATGTAGCTTTTGAAAACTAATTTCCCAAGGACAATCTATTATGTGTTTTGTATCTACTGGATGTGAATAAAATGCACATTTAATGTGAATCGCCTTTCATTACCCCTCCAAGTAATTTTATTTGTACTTTAATAATATTTAATAAATTGTTTTGCTCTTTTTAGTATATGCCTCTATTATAAATGGAATTGTTAAATCATGATCTTTGAAGTAATTGTGAATTGCAACCGTTTTTTTATCTGTCATTTCATAATAATACTCACATAATCAAGTCTGTATGCTTAGATGATACCATGACACCATGACACCATAATACAATTGGTACTGTTTCAGCTGTTTGTACTCAGATGAGATTTTTTTTGCCTGTTTCTAATGCAAATAGTCTCATTACTGGGAATAAAATATATAATTCAACCAGGTGTTTCCTTGACAGGTAAGATGAGTCACACTGATGATATAAGATAAATTACATTAAATTAAAGCTACCAAAGCTACTTCAAGTGTAGCGGACTTGTATAAAATTTGTGATATTGAAAAAGGTTTCCTTTTTGATGAAGGTTCTATGGCCCAAGCTACCTAAACATTGTCTAAATAGATCATTGCTCTATTGGATATTAGATTATGCAAGAACAGAAAAACATACATTTTCCTTATAACTGAAATGTCTTTAGTTATACACCCTTGAAAAGATTTCATGTTTGAAAAGTGTAAATGAGATTTCTATAAAATATATTTATATTGAACGGTTCTTCTGCAAAAAACACAATTATTTGAGCTTGACTTAAACTTAATACAAAACAAAAATGTTTGTTTGTGTGGAACAGTTTTATCTTTCTGTGCCTACGTCACACTTTAACGGATAACGGTATACCGCAGTAAATTTATTTTTGCGTTCAATTAAAACCGAAACCTCTCTCATCCTACGATAAAATTAGGTGAAGAGTGTAGCTTTGTTTTTATTTCCTCGACGTACCTTTCAAGCGGCCACTGCTGTTGTCTGTAATTAATTTCTCGAAAAACTAGGAGAAAGCAGAGAATAAAGCAGGACACAGAGGGTTCATTTTGGAACTGAAACACGCCTCAGATACATAGTTACTCGTGAATTTCTATGAGGCAAGGAAATTTTTAGAACATTAATCATATTCAGGCTCTATTTCTCCAAAGTGGGCGATGGTGTTGAAACCTCTTGGCATCTATTACGTTCTATGAACTTTGAAGTAACTTCTGATATAATACCCCATGAAAGAGCATTTTCTGTGAGTAACGAGGTAACTCACCTTTATGTGGTGAAGGACATGCTTATAAAAGCATAAGACTTAGACAATTCTAAATTATATATATATATATATATATATATATATATACAAATTAATTTTGAACATTTTAGTGAAATTGTTATTACTATCCCCATTTGTTGAACAAAAAGTGGCTGATATTTTTGGCAGTCTACGTATTCGGTAAGTTTTTGTTATAGATTATATTATAAAGTATTATATATATTATATATATTAGTTCGGGGAATAAACCTGAATTCGGCAATGACTTGATAAAACTATCTGTGAACAAATTCGTCTTATACTTGTAAAATGTAGATTGGAAATTGTATCTTTTGAATTTGGTCGAATTACATCACGTGCCTCAACAGGCATGTTAATATGTTACCTTGTATTAGAATGACTTTCTGCAGAGCATATCTAATTTACTAAAGCGGGATTTGGGATTTTTTACAATGCCGGCGGGAGTTTCTCAACCAAGCTACATTGTAACAATTCCTACATTGAAAACTTAAATCAAAATAATATGCTTGTTTCAATGTTCTGGCCACAGATGAAAACCACATAAATAAAGAAAAAACTTTACTAACATTAATATAGCCAAGAATGCAATCACAGGATAAATTTTATAAGTTACAATAATGAACTGCTTACTACTTTAACTGCCGTTAAATATTTAATAAAAGGTGAAACTACCATTTGAGATCAAATTTTAACAAAACTAACAGCTGTATGCATTATTATCTTATTGAAAATAGCTCAAGTATAGCATTTCAATGATTTGGAGATTTTCACATTTCCCACGAGATAAAACAGGGTTTATATGGTATGATTTTCAATAATTGGACACTGTCACGAAAACCCAAAGTAGTATAAGAATGTAGATGAAAAGGTTTAATGTAAAAGATAACATAATTCAGCTAATAGACTGATCAGAATAATATGAGTATACAATCTTCCAGAAAATTATATCGTTGTAAAAATGATCTCAAAAAACTTCCCGACCTGAAACTCCCGAAATCATTTCCACGGCGATTTACTTTTCCATTCCATCTTGTAACTTCAATATCTGCAATGTATTCATGATAAACCACCAGTGATATTGACTAGCATACTTCAGCTAGTTCTTGTGCCTTAACACCCTATTCTTAAAACTATGGTAAAAGATCCATGACCTGACTCGCTCGCATTAGAAATGTTGATAAGAATAATTATAATTAACATTATTTTAATTTCATTCAATATTAGTTGTAGAGATGGGGAAGAGCTTAGAGTTTTGATATATGGAATCACTCCCTGTCGTATCCAGATATCAAACTACAGCTTCATCCCTGCCTTATGTTCAAAGCTCTAGGACACACTAACACAGAACCTAAAATACATATATATATACTTACTAGTCGGACCAAAATACCTTGTAGTGCCAAAAGTATTCGCAACAACCCATCACGATGAACTTTCGTATATAAAAAACGTTTTAAATTCTATTTCCGTTCAAAGTTAACTTTAAACCTCGTTCTTTAATTACATATAACACAGAAATATTTGATGGCTTCTTAAGTGCACAGCCCATTTTAAGGTTTAATTGAGTTTGTGGAAGCTTCAAGATTCCCGCTCTGCTTGAAAATGAACTCAGGAGCAAAGTAAACGGATGTCGAAAGTTCCGGTCAACTTTAGAATACTACATTAGCTCTATATAAAGCTAGATAGGAATGAATGCATTTATTTTAGGTAGTGAGAGATTTTATACAAAATAACGATTTATTCCTGAAACATTTCTCAAGCCTCTCGTCTTAAGTTTCAAAGTATGGCCAGATCAAATAATTATGACACTCCACCTATGGACTCCTCTCTTCTTTGCATAACAAAAAACGGCGATGTGACCAGAGATAAGAAACTTTACCGAAACGATATAAACATACATTAAAATTAGAATTATTAATGTTTGATCATTGGTGTATCTTCAATTTTCTGAGAGAATATGTGCAAAAAACTTAGTTTTGAAGAAAAATTATATAAGAGATTTATTTTATTCAACAGGATCCGATTGGAATAGATTTACTTATTTTTTACTCTGAGGATATAACTTACATAGCAAAGTTTCACGGAATGATACAAGAGTTTTGAAACTGCGCTGTTAGTTTATAAATTTTGTAGAAGTATTTTTCAGAGATCATCTCATTTTCCTATAAATTAGTTGAATTGGATAAATGTTTGATAATATCTCATTTTTTTATGGTACGTGTCAATCAACATACAAATGTTGAGAGCCTCTAGTTTACAAGTTTCATCAAATATCATTTACTTAAAATAAACTGCATAGGTTGAAACCTATTCATAAAAAACTGATGAGCTTAGAATTCGAATTCAGGAATTTCACACCATTTAAGTTTTTTGAGAAGTTAATATTAAATAGTATTTATGATTCGTGCTATGATAGGAATTTCTTGGTCTCTACGAAGCAGATCATTCTAATAAGTTCAGATACATCATGGGCTTATAAATTTGCGACGCTAGCTTCATGGTCACATTTGTCTGCAATAACACCAAAAGGACAGCAGTAATCTCAATACTTCCACAAAGTCAATTAGAACTAGAGTTTAGTTTATTATTAAAACGCTTTCCTGTTCCTCACAGAAGGCATGAGCAGGTACTTACTAAAAAGTCTAACCAATATGTTGACAAGTACACAAGTACACTAGGCTTACTCTACATTCATAGAGATAACAAGTCTCATACCTATACAGACCCCCATCATGTCAAATCATATATGCAACCATACAATGTTCAAAATATCTAGTGGCTCTCTGATTTATAACGCTGATCAAATTCTGAAGCCATGTGTGCTTATAAAACAAATTTTACTGATGTTTCGGTGTCATGGCAGCCTTTCTCAAAGACTAAAAGCTTGCCAGATTAGCCGAAAAAGCAGTGTATGTCGCTATAAATGAATCACACAACGTAGCTGGTATTTTCGCGACTTGATTTTTGCTACTGCTGTTTGTATCCAAGGAATAATAACCTAGGTGTCTAGGTCTGAAATCATCTAGACAACTAACACAACAAAACGCTAAGGTCACGGACCATTTTATGCGTTGTAAGACCTGTATCAGTATCATTTTTATCAAATTAACGGGATTATTGGCTCCTAGAAGCAACAGCAACAAAAAATCAAGTATTTGACAAAATTTGGAAGATGTATATAAAAAGATCATGGTCCTAGGATTTGGCCCCACTAGCTTCAAGACTTATACAACAAACACATTGTTGATATACATATATCGGAATTTATAATTGGGGTGAATAAGCCTGTCAAATCAATTGGTTCGTTGAATTTAAGTGCCCAGTGAGAATAAGCTGTTATTGAAATTCAAATGTTACGAAGACTTTCTAGATAAAACTTGACCCTGATTTTCCAATCTACGTGTCCATTCCAGCTTATACGAGTATATATTTTTTTTATTAGTGATGCATACAATTAAATGATGTAAGGGTGTGTAAATTGTAAATGTGATAAAAATTACAGAATACCCATGCCTCCTGCTTTTGTCGAGTGTATATGTAAGACAGAATGGAAACATATCATTCCTAATAAAATTTATTACTATACTTAAATGACATTTCGTACCAATTTCATTGAATTCTTATTAGTTAATTAATCAAATTTATGGTCCTTCGATTCAATTATAAACGAAATACTTATTATTAATGACGTTTTTTAGTCTTTTCATTATTTATATCAGTTTGCAGTTTAGTCAAGCTGGCACATATATAGCTGCAGAGGCACTTTTAATGAGCAGGTTTGTAATGTTAAATACCATTGCCCTGTAGTTTTATACTTGACGACCTTATTTTTACTTATATTTATTGTTAATCAAATTCCAGTATGGCTACCATGAATGTAAAGGTAGAAGTAGCCTGAAAGTAACTACAATTCTTACTATTTCTTCGGAACAGCATTGAGCTCTTAGTGACCAGCATGAATTTGTTGAATTATAGACAATTTCACACCTGTAATAGATGGAATCAGGTTGGTATGGAGCTTGACAGCTCAAACGTACCCACAGGCAAACAACAGACTTCGATCAAACTACACACAGCCACAGACACTGGAAATCGGTTGGATCGAATGGATTTTTATATTTCTGCTCCTAGTAAGCCTCTCTGCTATATTTGTGTCAACTCAGAATACTGTTAGAGTGACAGGAAAAAGTTCTTTAGCTTTTATAGTGGATGAAATTTCAGAAAAGCTTCACACCAACCATCGTAGTGCATGCATTGACACATGCATAGGTCTTGAAAAAAAACTATTGCATCAACCCGCTTTTTTTTTGATTAATTTTGGCTCGAACCCTTAAAATTTGTAAAAAAGATTATACGTTTAAAAGCATCCTTGACAACTGAACCGCTTAGAAGAATGATTTGTGTTCTGGAATATAAGTACTTCCATGAATTATACACAATAGATTATTCAGTTCTGAAAAGTTAATGTTTGTATGTTCCCTGGTTAGCAAACTTACAAAGTTACACTATTTATGTGAAAATGACATCCATAAAAACCAAAAGCTTTTTCCTAGGTGAGATTCCACAATTAGAGCATCTTTTCATCTTCGTTTTAACTATGTGCACTTTTTAAAAGAAATGCGAAAGCTAATGTTTTTAAATATTTTAATTTAAAATGCACGGACCTTGAAAACTCATTACTAATTACATTATACTACATTATTCGTTAGACAATAAATCTCTGTAGTGTGTTCTATTTCGAAGATAAACGCCTTGCATGTATCTATGTATGATACCTCATTAATGTATGATATTTAAAGCCTTAACATTTAGCACAGCAACTATACTAATAAATCATCAAGTAAAGTACCTCAATAGGCTAGTTATTCATAAAATAACATCTAAAGTGGATGAATAGACAATACTTCTAATGTGTATTATAATAGTGACATGTGTATTTCTTATTCTTTGTGTTCCATGGCTTTCATGAAATAGGAGATTATGTCGATCGGCAACGGGAACACAATCGTCGAATTCTTCTCAGTTGATATTGTGTTCAATGTCTGCGTATGAAGATTGTAGTAAGTTATACATTTTAATCAAACGGTGATGTCCACGGAACACATGGGAATACAGAGCGATTTGTACCATATATCGAAACAAAATACAGACTAGTAAAATAGCTATGCAGAAAAAGGAGAGAGCCTCAAATCTTCATTTTTTCCACCAAGTCTTTGTCTTTGTAAAGCAACCAAAGGATTGGGATTGCATTCAAAGCTGTTGGAGGTATTGGAATGACTAGATTTTCATTATTAAGTTCATATTCTAAGAATGAACTTCGGTTTTACGACTTTGTGATTTTCCCGTTATTTTTGGATGGCGCATTCACCATTATTAATATATAATTTGTTGGAGTTTCAAAAAAGGTGAATGCGGATAGTTATCTTGAAAAGATATCAAACGGAATATAAGTTCAAATACAACTCAATCTCCCAAAAACATGAGAATGTTGGGAAGTGTATAACCGAAAATTGTTAGCGCGGCCAAAAACAAACAGTAATGAAAAGTAAGTGTATCAACCTCTGAACAACCATAGTCGCAAAATCAACTATTTTCAATTATATAACTTCAATTGTTGCAACTTTACTGTAGGAGTCTTAAACTCGATTTTTTTAATCACCCTTTCATATAATTTTATGTACCTAATAGGACTTTGAGGCACTCCAACTATTTTTGGCTGTAATTTAGTCATTGCGCTATTCAAAACATATAACAAATACTCAGTGACCATAGGATTCAAAAATAAACACCAATGCCTGAATGGTACAAAGTATTTAGTTTCATTCCTGTGATACTATGATTATTATTGGATAGATATAAAACTTGCTGATCTTTTTTTGTTTTTCATATTCTCAGTGTTACTAGTTAAGGAAGCACAAATTCTTCCTTTCGATAGAATATTATGTAAGTTTCCTTGACACTAAAGGAATACGAAACATTCCAGTTTGCAACGAATTAGTCAGTGCTAAATTGAGGAAGCAGAAAATTGTGTCATGAATTTTTCAAGTTATACCCAGGCGTTCCGTGATATGCATCAACAGAGCTGTGAATTGATATAATTTCCTTTATACTAACATTTCTCACTGATTTCTAGCATTTGATTAAGTTTGAAGTCATATTTGATTTTTCACATATTCAGTGTTCTCTACAGTATAAGAAATAGGTATCATTATAAAAATACTTCTAAAACGTTTACAAATTGACATTACTCCTATTTATTTTTTATATGTAGCATTGATTTAGCTATACCCATTTTTTATTAAAAATAAGGTATTTTCATACACTATTCCTGAAAAATTTCATTCAATTATATGACTGAAATGGATTTAATGGTATAATTTACTACTAAAAATTTAATATTGACATCTGTTCGAATCTTTTCCAAAGTTAATTTAATAATGAAATGCTTCATTTATAAATGGCCTAAGTTTAACCTAAGTGGCCATTCTTTCACTTAACCCTCAATTGTACCAACACAGCTCTGTTTTTTTTATACATTACAGTAGTTGATAGAATAATTGCGACTAATAGCTGATGCTGCTGATGTGGTTTGAACCAAAAAAAAATGGATGGTACTTAATTGTGCTTGAGTTTCATATTTTAAAAGTAGATACAATTTAAAAGGGTTGCAATTCCAAATTTAACTTCTCACTGCTTGCACATCAAGTGGGTCATGTAATGTCAAAATGTCATGAATGTTATGAGATTCTATGATTACAGAAGAGGTTTCACTCACTACAAGATTTTGTTCAATTGTATTCAAGTTGCTACTGTCCAAATAGACTGAATATTGAATATTAATTTAGTTACCGAAGGATAAAATATCACATAAATCAGAGAAAATGTTTAAATCAATAGTCAATCAGTATTTCTTATGGGTCATTATCAGTTCAGAATAGGACAACGCTTAACTGTTGAAGAATCAGAAAATCGACAAAAAAGCATCAGAAAACAAGAAAAAGCTACTGCAAAGTGATATATAGAACTGTGTTATATTCACGTTATACGATACAAAACTGCATGCGATCACAATCACTACCCGATACCTTGCGATACTACTAAGGAGTAAACTAGTAACTGTACGAAATCCTAGAGCTGCAAACCATTACACTTAAGGTACTTAATATGTAAGACCTTATAGAATCTGCTGTATAACTTGCTTTAAATTTCTTTTTCAAAAAATGTATTTTCTTAAAACGAACAGTTCAGATTATTAATACAACGCCATTATCGAAATGCTTGTTTTGACATCAGTCTCACTGTCTCCCGGAGTAAGGAATATACTTGAAGCCGTGTATACCAGAACCCTAAAGTGATATATTTAAGTATAAAGACAGGATATATGTTCTATCTTACAACTCAAATTAATTAGCCCAACCAAATATTAATTCTATATGCCATAAAATTGCATCAGTTAAATTACTGTTATATAAGAAGTTATTTGTGTAACTACTGAAACCCATCCTGTGTTTGTATCTTCAGTTCATTATATTCTTCACTAGCCGCTACTTGAACCCACATACGATTGACTGATATAACTTTAATAACGTCTTTGCTGACATTTCAAAGAACGAATAGAAGCGTGCTAAAAGTAAATAACATAATTTTTTCGTTATATTTATATCATTAGGATTGCAAAATCAATTTTTTTCAGTATATACTTTTAAGAAGCCTGCTTAGAAAGTTAAAACTTTGTGAATATCTTTCAGTCATATTATGTGGTTACATGAATAATAAGCTATCTGGAATTTCGATTCCAAGATGCAATAGAGCAAATTCATTTAATCAACTTGTAAACATGACATCGTAGAAAGCAAGTAAAGAAAAATCTACCGATTTTATGTTCTTCAACGTTTAGAACGAGTCGGTATTTCAGTTACTGTTACTGTATACTGCTCAACGCAGACAGAATGAAATTCCACGACCTTGTCCTACATTAACCCACTTCCTACTTTATACGCTATTCGAGTCGGTATCCCTATAGGAGGTGTATAATCTTTAACACAATATATACATTTACACAGCATATTCTTCCAAAAGACGTGATATGAATATTGTGGCAGCAGAGGGTTCCCTAAAGAAATTAGCAGTTGGGAATTTGAAAAGCTGCCCCGCTACGGCATTTGGACCGCGCACCCCTTCCACTTTTCGGAGAGACGCTCTGTGAATTGCACTACGTAAAAATTTCTCACCACCCTTCCATCGAATTTCGAATTGCGCATACTGTTCGCTTCTAGAGATGCCAAGTTAATGTTTTGGAAGGTAAAGATATCTAAACACGCCTGTGGCTCGTTTTCAAAAGTTCAGCTAACCCCATAGCTTGATTGGAGACGTGCCTGCAAGTCTCAATATAGGCCAGTTTTTTCAGACTAACAGTTGAATAACTCACTAAAGTTCTATGTTTTGAACATAACCTATAATAGAATTATATTTAGTTACTATAGCCTGATAAGGAATTTATGTTAGAAAACATGATTTTTTATAAAACATCTGCTGTGGCCACAGATACCTATGAGCTTTGATAAAAATGCGTACCATGAATTATAGTAGAAACTATCACCTTCTGGATTTTTCGATTTTGTCTCTTAAACCTGACTTAACCTTCCACAAGCTTATTTATCTTACGCCTAAGGGGAAGTACGACGCTCATATAATGGAATGCAAACCAAATGCCACGGTCCATTTTAAAGTATCGGATGTTATTTTACTCGGACTGAACGAACTGGCAACCAAGGATTAACTACTGTGATTTTTGCATCGATGATTCGATCTTTTTTGTTTACAACAGGATACATACAGAACGTGTGGGGCGATTTGATCTGCACACCTTGTTGATTCTATTCAGCTTACTCTAATATCAGTAGTAACCAACTAGTTTCGTTTGGAGTCCGTTTTCTAGTAAATAGGAGAGATTGAAATAGAAAATCTCATTTTAAGAGTGTATATAATTATTACAGTAAAGCTGTTTCAGGTGTATGTTCGTATTTGTAATTTTTGGAGCTCAATACTTCAAATTTTAAAGTAAATATGCCCTACCAACCTCTAGCAATCATCTTAGGGTTGAATAACAGCAATTTCTGTATATTTTTTTTGAATCGGTCCACAGTCAGCATCCATTATAAATATCGCATAATATATAAATTACGTTGGAGCAACTAAACAACTACTGCAAATTAAAAAAAATAAACTACATAAGAAATTTTAATGTATAAAATTTTAATTGTAACTCTTCTTCTAGAATAAATGCTGAAAAAGCATCTTGCATGAATACCTTTGAGTTCAAGATAACAGCTAATTGGTGAGGTATATAACAGGAAACTTTTGCAGAAGTAATTGCAATCAGTAGCACTACCGATATGCATTTTAGAAATTCTGCTCATAATTGTATTGCGAAACAAAAATAACTATCCTTTTCATAACTATGAGTGACGTTGCAAAGTGGAGCAAGGCTACTATGAAGCACTTTACATTTTAATAGGGTGAAGAAGAGACTCCCTAATCCAATTTTGAGGGTAACAGTGTGGTGAGTTATTGCTAGCAGGAATTTCGTAAAATATTCATATTTCTCTTATGCGTCCGACAGCAATAATCCGGGCACTCAGGGTGATTTTGGAAACAATATTACTGTATCTATTAAATGATTAAACCTCAAAGAGCCGAGATCACCAACAAACACGGTAGGATCTAGAGATGAGATTGTATACGCTTTATAACCGCCTTCTGGAGTTGGAGAAATTTTCGATATAAAATCAATCAATGCAGAGATAAACATGGGACGCCATTATTTTTTATTCATAAGTCACTTTTAGGTTTCCCTTTCACACACCGAGAGAATGTGGGTAACTTTTTTAATCTTCAAAACATTCTCGATGCTATAACCATCCCCATCCTCGATTTATAATCAGGTCAACGTTAAAATAATCTATTTTTTTTTAAATTTACTATTCGTAATTTTTCTGCCGAGTTAGCTGAAATATTAGTCGTTCGCTCAGTATCCATAATATATGATTTCAATATATTGCACAAGTAAAATAAACTAAACCACACGATAAGTTCCAGAAGTTACATTAGATAACCGTATTTAACCACAAATTATAGATATAATTAGATGTCATAAAAACATATACACAAGAAAATCTTGGAAGAAATAATAAATAAAGCTTATAACTTTCAAGATCACAGAGGTGGAAATGTTTTCTGTCTCAATAAATAATCACATTTTTGGTCTGCTCGAGACTGGCTTTCATATTTCATTTCACGTATTCAGGCAAGTGTTCCTTAAAGCAGTCATGATCTAAAGTGAAAACTATCAATTGAGGAAGCATTCGATAAAACCTTTCTCTGGGAGCTTTGAGCATCGAGTCTCCCCTGTCGAAACTTGTACACTGTTTGTTTTCAGAAGTGAAAATTGCCGGACTTTTCTATCCCTTTTCGAATAGAAAGTATATAAATCAAGTAAAATAGCGTTTAATCATTATAATGGCAGTAAATCATGGCGTTTTGATTATGAAGAATAGGATAGTAGGTACTTAACCGTCAGCATGGTTGCAGGGAGCATCAGAAGATCAACAAGAAAGTAACAGAAAACAAAGTATACATAATTCGCATTCAGAAATTATTTTAAGGGAATTCGCTATCAATATACATAAAAATGTTGCAATATCAAATCCCACCTAAACTTTCCAGTTTGAATAAAAAAATACTAAGACAGCAAAATTCAAAGTTGAACCTGTATATTGACAATAGTTATTATCAAATGGGTTTGTTTTTCTATATGGTCTCACTCACAACTGTAATAATAAATTATCATAAAGTGAGGAATATATTTCATCCTCCACGTATCTTCAACATATTCACGTGATAACCCGACACGGAAGGAATCCGAATTCTTAATTAACAGGATTTCTTATGCCCAACAGTGGTAATAAGTTGTCCGGTTTTCTGCTGGACCGTTCCTCTAAATTGTACACAGCATTATTAAGAATTTTTTGTTGAATCGCGATAACTTGCTCTCTCATAGTATTTAATTCATCCAGCATGGATCGCCGTATTGATCTTGGTCGGTAAATATTTGGGGGTGCTACATTCTATACATCCCATAAAAATCATTTCTCCAGTTTTTTCGTGATCGTTTGGTATCCGTAGAATGGCATATTTTCGTACCATCTCCAGGTATCATTCTCCAGTAACGGTATCACCATTCTGTATCTCCTCATAAATGTATTGTCCAATGGTAGAATCAGCTGCAAATCCACACCAATAGGTAGATTCTGTATACTCCAATATACTTCTTAAAATTATATAAAACTAAAGTATACCCCTCACTTTATGATGACGCCCTATACATATAGAAACGGTTTTTTATATTCCGTTCATCAATTGTAATGAGTGTAATAGATACACTGCAATGCTTCAAAGAAGAGATATTAAGGATTTATATTTTAAAGCAAATTAACACTATATCCAGACTCACTGCTTCGCCAGTTCTCAGAGATTTTTTTTGCTGTTACGCCTGAAACCAGGGTTCTCATTATTTTTGTATTCACATAATGCTTCGGTTTTGTAGAGCCGTGTAAAACATAAATGTATTCATATATTGATTTGCTCTTTATTTGATTGCTACTTTAATAGTCATCGTATACATACTTACTCTACTTGATTGCAATGTACAATAACTAGCTTGTCCAATAATCATTTATTCGAAGAGGATTATCCAAGAATTCCGTGATTTGGCAGGAGCGAAAGAAATGATCATTTTTACAGACGAAGAATCACTTTTCAGAGCGATTACAGGCGGGGATGATAGTGGTGATTGCCCACCAGCTCTGAATTTTGTCACAGGTAGTATTAGTTTAACGGACTTATATTGAATTGACGGTGATAGTGGTCGAACAGCAAAAAAAATCTAGTCAACCCCTCCCCAACAAGAGCTCTGGATACACCCTTGTAATTAATGCATTCTCCAGAGATGCAGCTGATAGTGACATTATGTTTGAAGCTTCCTCGTAGTTCACAGATAGAACCGAGAGAGGTAAACTTTGACAATTTATGTGCTGATGTACACTGGAAGCTATTCAAAACAATGTATGATTATAATGGAAGCCAGTTTCCGACCATTGGACTGAATGATTTAAACTACCTGGAACAACCTTTGAAGTTCAATGAGATATGATCATCTGTCATTACCAGCAGTGGAGTTGTGTTCTGTTAAAATATATTTGGCCAAATAGTTTCACTAACATACAGAGAAATATAAAAGTTTTGCTACGTATTAGGTTATTTTTGAATTTCACATCGACCTTTAAGCATATATGATCAAAAATCCATTAATACCTCAAGAAACACCAAAAGTACCTACTTATGGGTACAGCAAGGTAATATTTTTTTTTCCTTTGAGGGCTTTATGCCAACAATCGAAATAGGCTGCATTACAAATTAAAAAGGAAAATCCTAGAAGCTACAGTTTAAGTGAAAGAGAAGGTGTACCTTAAATTTTTGTCTTTCATTTTCGAATAGCTACCAAGAAAATTATCCAGTTTGTACCACCTGTGGTATGAAGAACCAGCAAAATTAGTCTAATTGTATTGAGCCAATCTTGACAGTAACGTAAGGTTACAAAGTACGACTTATTTAGTTTGTTTCCAGCACGCAGAATTTGAAATTCAGAGAAATGATTCAGGGGCGTCTACTTGACATGAATTTGGACAACGTAGCTTAATTGGTAAGGTGTCTTTCCCTAAGGTGCAATATGCGCATTTCAATTTCCGCCTCAGGCGCAGGCTAGATTTTTCTTTCCAATTTCTATTACGAATATTTGAATTTTTTAAATCTTGCGAACTAACAAAAAAATATATCCGTCATCTGCCATGACAAATAATCCTGGTGTCTTAATGTATTCATGTTTGTCCTAGTAAGCCACAGCTGCTTTATTTTATCAAATATTGTCCTGCAAACTTATTTTTAAACACAACAATTTCAGTTTTTTCTTTAAGTTAAAACCTCCTGTTACAAAACAATTTCACACATTCATGTTATTTACAAATGTTGATCGGAAAATTTATTTTGCCGATGAAATTATGGAATACATATCACTTAGCAGCTGTCAGATCATGTATCAGCATCACCACCAATTTCAAAAACCTATGTTAATATTCTGTTTCAAAGAGTATCCAAATGTGGAAAAAAATTTATGGTTATTGAATTTAGGAACATTCAAAATTTTTTTGTCTGCTTCTGGATACAGTTCTTCTTGAAAAATCTGAACTGAGAATTTATTGTTCAGGCTGAGATAGTATGATTGCGTTACTGAAACTACTGAGATATTACACTCCAATTAACTTTGGAATCATATTTGAAAAAATCTGAAAGTACGCATTAATAAACTGCACTAAAAAACATTCGCAAAAAATTTAGAATTATATGTTTTTCTTGATGTTTCAAGCCATATGCATCACAAAAATTCATCCCACTAATTTCCGTCGGTTTGTCTGTCTGTATTCTGTTCGGAAAAGGAAAGTACTTTTTCGAATTTTAATGAAACTTTGAAACTAGGTTACTGGTACAAGAAATCTTTGTAGCTTTTGAAGATTGATTCAGCGACGACGGAGTCAAAAGTCTAAAAAAAAAACTTTCAATCTTTGTTTTTTAAATATCGATTCTTTGGTAGAAAGGCAATGCTGATCCCATCTAAACGTTGAAGCTAGACTGACAGTGAGATTAGTATGTGCTGGACTTCAACGTGGGCGTTGGAAGCAGTGGGAATGGGTAAGGTGTTCAGATTTCAAAAGCAATTTATTTTCATTGAATTTAAAAGGAACAACTGCTCTATCATCTGAATCTGTATTTCCGAAGTGATTGTCGGGATAGCCGAATCATTTGCTTCCCCCACTGTATCATCAACGCATCCCCATCAATCAATATAATTAAGTTCGCCCACTAATTACCACATTTCTGCTGCATGGAGCTCAACCAGAGCACATTTCAGCGAAGTGACCATGTTGTCGCCGAATGGTCAATTTCGAATCTACCGGAACTGCGTCAATTTCAATTAATATCAATAAATCCTTACGGACAGACGGCTGTGTATTACCGCAAAAATTATTAATCTATTCAATGTGGCTAACTGTGTTACTGGTTACACGTCATCCTGATAAATTATGCTGTTCATTCAGTTCTCTCTCTATATTTCAAATTAACTATGATCAATTTGATAGAAATAAACGTGTGTACAACAGGACGAGTTCTTCCATTTAACCTATTTATGTGACTTGGGTACACAGTTCTTTTTGGCGGCTGTGCATGCTGCACGGTTGAGGAAAGATCCTAAAGAAGTACCGCCTAGATTATAAGTGCTTTTATTTAGTGGAACCCTTCTTTCATGAACATAAAATTGTACATTTTATAGGCAAGGCTCACAAGTGAACCTCGAATTTTTGTGACGTTTTCTTAGTCTTTAGACCGTCTAATTAAACAAAAAAAGACTAAATTGCACAAAATGTTATTTTAATGTTGGAAGCGTTCCACCAAGTGAGGACATCTACAATCTAGATATTTCTTTTAATTTGTGGTAATGACTGACAATTATTTGTTCTATTAAACTAATTATTTTTTCGCTTTATTTTCGTATAAAAACCTAAGACTGTTTAAAACTGAAAATCCAAATTTATTTGAATTCAGGGACTGTTTCTGCATAATCCATAGCCAATTAGAGGATGACCTTTATATTCCATCCATTCCCGTCTGGCTCTAGAAGATGCTAGTAACGCACATGTACTGTGTCAAATATAAACGGTTTTAATTTGAAACGTAAAACAGAAAGTCTGCCTTGCAAAGGGTATCCATGTCTCTTGCTACTACAATTTCACAACAAAGCTTCCTGCTCGTAAAAGCTACTTATCAAGGCAATTTCAATTAAGAATACTATAGACGTTGAACTAAAATATAATATACAAGCTACGCTACTTTCAAGTTTTCTTGCAATAAGTCACGTTTATGCACCAGTAATTTCAGATAAAGGTCACTCTCAATTCAAAGGCATTCTGTTTAAGCTCTACTTTTCTGTTTCTGCTCAGACGAGACATATCTGCTTGGAGAGAGAATTTCATGGTCCATGCTATTGAGTGTTTATACCAGCATCGGCAATAAACAACGTAGCCTATTAAAAACCAGGATTATAAGGAACAAAATGGAAAACTGAGTTGAGAAGCCTCATACAATTATAAATGCTACTAAGCTAAGCAAGGATCAACAATTTAAAATTTTGTAGTCTGAGACGTTCTATAATTGCTTTCCAAATGTAGCTGAACTCAAAAGCAACGGTTAATTTTTTTATATACCAACCACGAAAATATGTAACTCATCCGGTGGTCTCTCTCTCTCTCGGTGTTTCTGTCTGTCGGTCTGATGGTCTGTCGGTCTGATGGTCTGATGGTCTGTCGGTCTGTCGGTCTGTCGGTCTGTCGGTCTGTCGGTCTGTCGGTCTGTCGGTCTGTCGGTCTGTCGGTCTGTCGGTCTGTCGGTCTGTCGGTCTGTCGGTCTGTCGGTCTGTCGGTCTGTCGGTCTGTCGGTCTGTCGGTCTGTCGGTCTGTCGGTCTGTCGGTCTGTTGGTCTGTCGGTCTGTTGGTCTGTCGGTCTGTCGGTCTGTCGGTCTGTCGGTCTGTCGGTCTGTCGGTCTTGATCGGGTTGATCTGTCGGCTATAAGCTTTTATCATTTTTCTATTAAATCATCCTCAAATCATTGGAACTAGCAGCGAAAATAAATGGATTCCATATATGATACACGATCCATTGGTGGAGCAAACGCAAACACTACACTGTTTTACCACTTTTTTCAGTCCGACACGTCTTTCTCTAACAATGTGAGGAAGAAAGTTTTAGCCTTTCCCTGTAAATGCAAATAAAGCTGACGAAATACGTAATGGGTTTCAAAAAGTGCTTTGATGAGTAGTAAAACTGTGAATTGTTTGTAAATGGAATCTGGTTGGTTCAATGATTTTACTCTTTGTATCTGTATCTGCAACTATTAATGATGGTCGATACATGTAGATTTTACGTTCATATGACATTTCACGGATATCAAACAAATATGAAAAGATTAAGAACATGATTCTTAAGCAGTACAAACAGCTAAACAGTTGTTAACCGTTGTTTATAAGATCGTGTATAAACTAAAATTCTATAATTTCATGCCCTTCAAGAATGCCTAACCTAACCCAGCATTTTTATAGCTGTGTACTTTTTTGGACGACTTGCAAGACACTATTGGATCAAATTGCTGAGATTCAACCAAAAATCCTGCATATTATTTGGAGGTCGGTGATTGTACAGCAGCAACATGAACGAAATATTAAACATTTACGTTAAAACTGTTAGATTTAAGAAATTTCATTATTCAAGCAATCAACGTTTTTTACTTCCTTAAACTTCATTTACTAAGAATTCATAATAGGGTGAAATATATCCATCAATTCATGATAACCTTGTATATGAGAAACCAGCTCTGAAATTATGTGCACTTTACATTCAAGTGGCCGCCCATGTCATCAGCGTTCTAGCCACATCATTACAATTATGCTTGCCATCAGCGCCGCGTCTGATTCCGCTCTCGCTATATTACTAATTTAGTCATATGAAAGGAAGCCAAACGGAATCTGCATTTCTGGAAAGCAACATGCTATGCTCTATTTGTGAAAGCGGCAAGTTCAATTCGAACGCTACCAGAAAGTTTTTTAATATCCTTACCGAGCGGATAAATGCGCTCTGGCCAGGATAATATAATGGACAGTTCATTTCCCTTCAGAATGGTGGAATGATGAAAGGCTATGTTGTAGTGCTGTGTTCTTCGACCAGGGAGTTATCAATGAGGTCTCAGTAGCGAGAGTTGTTCCCTACCGGCTTTTCGTAACAGTATAATTAGAAAAATCGGATAAAATATCCGACAGTCCAGACCGTCGCCTTAATCCGTTAGACTACGCTACCTTGGTAGTGCTTAGATTCAAGGGAAATGTATTAAGCTCACTCCACCACAACAATCCGTCCTAATTGCAAACTATATATTCTCTCTATACCGATGAGAGTATAACCCGGACAATCCTTGCTTCCTTCATCTCACAGTGGTATTTCGCTAAAAAATGGACTCGACAGGCAGATTCGTCTAAAGATTGTATGGTTCAAACTTATCACTAGATTTCATATCTAGATGCCAGCCCCTGATAATTCGAAATTTGGTGATTTGCGGCGCGACGGCCCAGAATACTGGATATGTGAGTATGAATCCCAACACTATAAGGTCTATTCTATGGTTTTTATAATAATTATGTTCTTCTTTATAGTATTGGTCTTTTGCGAATGACTGTATAATGGAAATAACTTTTGCTTTATATACACTTTAATGCTTCCTTCCTGCGAATTATACATTACAAAAAAGAGTGTAGAAAAACTTTAACCAACAATTTTATGACGAAATGCTGACAAACCACTTTGCTTTCGAGCTGAATGAAACTCATTTATCATAGATGCAAACTGTAGAAATGCAAGGATGATCATTATTTCATCTTCCATCAAGGTTCTGGAGATGAACATCAACAGTAGCAATTCATGGCACAATCATGTTGCCGGCCTTACTAGATCAACATCCCAGAATGGGTTCTCTTCCACTCCAGAAAGTTGTGTTTGTCGGAATTGCTACTACAGCTATTCTAGAAGGCTCTGATCAGACGACCTCTAGAATACTGCTCGCATGTGTGTATGTACTTTGAAGCATTACCTGGAGCTTCTTGACGCAATCTACGTTTAATGCACCTTTAAAAAATCTCCATAGTCTGGAACATCACAGTAAAGTAGCTGATATGTTCCTATTCTAATGGTAAATGTTCAACCGTGCTGTCTTGAATAATAACGCCAAGAGTAATAAATACAACTAGAGGACGCAACAGGCGCATCCTCAATAATTCGGACTTCCAACACCTCAAACAAGCCTCTTCCAAAAATCATCATTCTTTTGGACAACCTCAACATTTTAGAATGGGCTGCTAGGTAGTTTGCTCCCAGATAAATGCAATTTACAGCATTGTATGGTCAATCTGAATAGATATCAATACTCCCGTAGCGCTTTTGGAGCGCTATAAGCATTCTGCATTTACGAGATGTTATCTAAAAAAATATATATAAAAAATCAAAACTCGGTATACCCTATGACAGATTTTGTGTATTTCACAGTTGAATAACTTGACGACAGTCAAATATTGTTCTATGACCCTAAGTATCCCTCAGTATCCAAAATGTTCTAATAATCAGGAAGGTAATATAAGTGTTAAAAAAATTTTAAATTAGTCAAAGTTCAATCTTTGCTTGTAGTACCATTTTTCCTTTCCAACTGTCTTATGATGTCTACACTGTATCCGTGAGTTCTAGCAAATAGATAGATTTGGAGGTAGTGCAAGTAAAGCTGAAATCGCATTGCGATTCAGTAGAAACGTATCAATGGCTTTTGGTTAAACAAGCATTTGAAATCGCTAAATTACACAAACAAACAAGGATACAAATCAGAATGCTTGCACAGAAGCCACCATTTATCATCAGTTACATCCGACTACATTGAACTTTACAATATCCTGCATTATTCCGTTTGCAAAAGCAATTATAGCTGTCAGCTTTTGAATTTCAAGAGCTTCTCAATCAACGTAGTTCATCCAAATCGATAATCAAATTAATTATCGGCTGAAACACCTGAGAATGTCATTCGCAATAACCAAATGTGATTAATTCAGTGGAAATGGTTTGGGTATTTCACCTAATGAGTAAAACTCTAGTCAAGATTATTTTGACGTAAGAGGGAAAAGTGAATCACATCTTATCAAAAAATGGCTTCTGTCAGCCCACAAGAGAATGAAAAAGTGGCCGACACTAGTTAACAGCGACTTCGTGAAATATCCATAAAATACAATTACAAACATTATAAATGGAGCAACCATGTGACTTGACACAACATGATGTTTGATATAAATTGGTTAAAATACTAATTAGGAATATGAATTCCACCTGGGAAATGCTAGACCGGGATGATAACACCAATAGGCCCAGCGAGTGCATCCTCTTCTGGTCGAACTTCCCATCATCTCGAACTGGCCACTCCCAAAAGTCATTTTTTTGGAGAACATCAGCGTTTTGAACCACCGGGTAGTTTGTTCTCCAATAGTTGAAATTCACAGCGTTTCAAAGTCAATTCGAATAGACCCGGAACACGATAAGCTTTCGGCTTTTGCGAGAGATTATCTTTAAAAAATTAGGCAGTCCAACTTATCGGTGTTTTTATTGAAAATTGCCTTCATATTTCTTGTGGGTGATCCTCAATTGTTTTTTTGCTATTCAGTTTAGGTTTTCAGCTCCAGCAGAAAGCTTCAAGCCAACAATAGAATAAAGTGGAAGATTTATATTATCTAGTACGTACAAAATAGCTCAATTTTTAGGGTCAAATTAATTTGTCTTTGGGATTGTTAAAATGGAACTTTGCATTATTTGTTTTTTCTTTGTAACCTCTCTGATAATCATAGAACATCTCAAACCACCACAGATGCAAAAAATGACATGAAACAAGAAAATGGTGCTGCAATGGAGCTTCAACGTTGCGCATCACAAATGATCTATTTCTATGTAAACTCGCTCCACAATATTTAATAAAAATACCCCCATAACACCGGCACCTAATTGAGTACATCTAGTCAGGTGAGGCGGAAGATGAATAAAATGAAATGACCTGGACCTGTTGCGATGCGCAGTATTGAACGTGACGTGGTACTACCAGCGTGCGGCGAAAATACGCACCTGCAGGTATCTGAGCTGTAATGCTGCGGGCGAATCACCAATGACCTCCGAGGCCTCTCTCAAGGCTCTGGAAGCCTTTTGTTCACCTTCAGCAGCGATGACCTTGGCGCGCGCTTCGCGAGCAGCCTCGGCCTCCGCAGCCATTGCTCGTTGAAGCTGGATCGGCAGGCGGACGTCTTTGCTGTAAAGAAAATAAGCTAATCTATGAAAGACATTAAGTCAATCAAATTTTGGATACAGCGTCGAATTTCAAAATGTTCGGAAGCCTCGAGAAGGCACAATCGATTGAGAGAAGAGTGCCATGTAAAGAACTTATTCCTAGCTATCCTAATAAATCATCAAATTTGAGTTTGATTATATAAGACTAAATTGATCTTTTCAAGCTTAAAGTTGATATTTGTGAGCACAGCATGAGCAAACTGGAAGAGGGTATGACAAATTATGTCGCAGAGAAAATTTTCAAATAAGTTCAGTTTTAAAAATAAATACCTACGTCACTCCATATCGACGGCCCTATCCAGCAGTTTTCTGACGCCGCCAAAACCAGTAAAAGGTACAAAATACACGAGAATATGAAAAACATATTTTACAAAGAAAAATCCTATTTTTCATATTTTTCAACAAGCTATTTGAGGTTATCCAAACGATGTGAAAACAAATATAAAATTTTGTTCAGATAAATATATTCTGATAACACCATATTTAGAAACGTTATCCCCCGATGATACACAAAATGAATTCATGTTGCACAATACGAGCTAACAAATCCTTTATTAATACATCAATCAGCATACATACCATAATTATACTCCGAAGCTACATCCATCGATCATTTTTAACGTCAAATTCAATTTGCTAGGAACAATGGCGTACATGCCGCAAAGTTTTACTTTTCAGGTACGAGCGACGGAAATACTGCTATTGTTATTGTAGAATTTCTCTCTCTCTATATATATATATATATATATATATATATATATCCTCTTGTCTAATCCTGGATCTCTTATAATACGGTATCGTTACATCGAGATTACACTGCTATATCTTGCATTTCATCCAGGACTAATCAAGCATAAACATCCATCAGTCTGCATTCTTCTTTTAAATAAAAACATTATCATTCTGAAGCTGAATGTTTAATTTCTTTTCTTTTGCACTTTGAAAGAGTCGGCCAAACTAGCCGCAATGTGGGTAAAGATCGTTTAGTAGTCACTTCTGGCTTTATTTGTCGCCTACGACAAATATTATATTCCAATCTAGTGGCATGTACGCCAATGATCACACACTTTCTGCTGACATTTTGACGTGTGACGTGTTATATACTCAATAGCAGATGCATCCGTATTGGAAACGAAAGTATAGGTACTGTACCGAAATCACAGCATTTGAGTAATCAGAATTCACACTGGTTTTTGACAAGACTAGTTTTTTATCTAACTGCTTCATAAACCATCATTTTGAATAAAAAAATCTTTGAAAGGTGTGAAACGAACTATTTTTACTCTTGGGACATTATATTGTCGTCGCTCAGGAAATAAACTTTTCCACCCAATTTTCACAGCAACTAATTATTTTAATGTCCTGTTGTAATAAATGTTCTATAACGAATCATGTAAAAATTTAATTTGTAATTGCATTTTCGACTACTATCCAAGCTATAGATATATACTTAATGAGTTTTTCAATATAGGTATCATAACGTGTCATTCTCTAACTTTGAATTTTAATATAAGGGAAAACTTTGAAGTTAGTGTATGCCCTCCACTATGCATCAGACCTGCTATAGACATGCATGTTTCGTCTTGAGCCTAGACTCGTCAGATGCCTGAGTACAGTAATGCAACTGCGATATTTTCTGATTGATCAAAAACTGGCAAAGAATGCAATGCCACCGTTTTTATACTGAAAGTTAATCAGGCGATTTCAATGTCATTGGTAATTTTCGAATTTAATTTTTGCCTATTCCTTAATCAGCAGCTAAACCAAGTGAAATGAATCAATACAAGTTTAATTTCAGAATTTTGTTTACATTTTAGATTTACATTATGATACCAACAACCACAAGAAACTGAATTATAACTAATACGGTATCTTGCTTAGAGTTTATAAGTGCTTGCCACATATCCAATATTCCTTATGAATAATTCATCATTTAGCGCTAAACTTTGATGATTCACGTGGAATGGAAATCAATTCAAGGCTGGAGGCAGCTACCCTCGCTCGACTAACCTAATGTGAGTCTGGATAGAGGAATACAAGATGAAAGAGCAGTGGTGTATCTGAATAAGTATTCTACAGGGAGTTAGCCGGTATCAATTTTGATCTATTCCTATAGAAACAATGCTGTCAGGACTCGGTTCTCCCTGCACGCTGTAATTTATAGTTATATGAAGAACAAATATTTAACCAGATCATTAGCATTACTGATTGACTTGGTGATTGAGCTGTCTGAACCTCATATAGTATGTAAGGACCTGTTGTGATGAGAAGCTTTGGAGCCATTTGGTTTGGCAAATAACAAAATTGAGAAAATGCGATTCGTAATCAGTAAAAAAATATAAGGCAATCAGAGCGACAATACGAGATAAGTTTCAAAAATTACATTAGTTATAATCACATGGGTGTTTATTGTTTCCAGAAAAACTGCTTTGATCTTTTGAATAATACATTTGTATCACCTAGTCTGGATACATATAATGCATTACACATATGCATTGCTGATAACCCCAAAATAAGGGGCAATATAAAAAGTATGTTGGCTCCACAGATGACAACGTCCCCTAGACTAACCCCTGTCGATACGCAGCACTGAGAAAATAAATGTTTATCAGGTCCGCTTTTCGTTTAGAAGCTGACAGCGCCATTGGGGATTTAGAGGTATTTGGGTTAGCAACAAAGGTTTGCTCGTCTTTTTGAAGTGAGCTATTTACAATCCGCATTGTATCAAAACCTGCTACATAATCAAGTGTTGATCACTTGAATAAAAGAGTAATCCTATAAGCGATATAATACCTATGTTTTGTCCCTTGATGAATTCAGAAGTACGCTTTTACGCTACACGGGATGGTAGGGAAATATTGTGTTCAAGCAGATTGAACCAATTTATGATTATAGGTTCCATGAAAGCATGTCATGAGTTTCAGTCGATTTTTTGTCATTTTATTGGATATCCTATTATTTTATCGACCGCTGTCAAAGCTTTTATGGGAATTTCAGAAAAATATGCTTTATATTTGTCCAAAAATAACATATACTTCGGAAATTCTGTACACTTGTAGAGCGTAACGTGATAACCTTACTTTCTGTATTAGGATACATAAATAGACAGAACTACAGAGCACATCCAGTATAATTATTTATTGTAGTAACAGCCTAATTTAAAATGCTTTATTTTCGGGCACCTCGTCCAATTTAAAACAGACATATAATTATTCCTATCAATCTGCTGGGCCTACATGATAATACGATACGATGAAATGTTGCAAATATGATCAATTGGTACTTATTCATATTGCTAACGTAAACAACCCAACCTAAACGAAATAAGTCACCATTAAATTGCTATTTTATTTTCACGGAACACGCCATTCACGGCAATTTCTGCTTCAAAAAAGCAGCGAACCAGCTGCGGCGCCAAACATCCAGGAATGTTATTCTCCAGTAGGCGTCAGCAGTCAGCACCCACCAGTTAACACTTACGATGACGCGCAGTCGCAGCTTTACAGACATTCAAGAAGCAGCTTCATCGAAAAAGCAGTTACGAATTAGCAGTTTTCGAAATATCAGCCCATCCCTAACGTGCCATTTCTTATTAGGCCTAAATGGAGTGAAAGAGATCTTAGCAGCTACGCATGTGAGCAACAGAGATAGCGCTATGCTGGACGTTACATACGGAAATCTGAGCAAAATTTGTGCCAGGCACAATACTGATATATAAATTTCAAGTTCAGCATAATTGTTTTGTTTTAAGCTCAAGCCGTTGCAGTTTGATTACGTATACTGCTGATGTCTGCTTTCTTTCTTTGACTATGTGGTAAATTAACATTTTGCATTGGTTTGAGGTTTGAGCGAATTGTCTGTTGTTTTGTAATAGATATTTTTTTGGGTTTATATATATTGGAGTGAAATAGTGAAAATGAACAAAATCGGAACTTTAATAAACTCATTTAGTAGTCCTTCGCTGAAAGAGGATCTGCAAATTAAAAAATTAAGACGGCCAAAATCCGATTTAAAAATTGAAAAACATATTGGTAGTGGACAAAAATCAAAATAAACATATATGTGGATGTGGAAAATACAAAATGTTGTTTTGTGTGCATTTTATCTGGAGGAGATGAAAAAAGGCACAGACGATCTAGTCCATATATTAAAAAAACTAAGACCCATAAAAAATCGAAAGTATATATAAGTAGTGTTTTCAGCTTGTCTATGCTTGGTAAATCAAACATAAAGATTCAATTAAAATCGGCTTATCTTGATGTCCCAATAAAGCTTAATGGCTCAGTGGATAAGAACCGATATCTTTTGAATAAAATTATTAATTGTATATCATTACAGCTGAGAGTGTGCTATTGGAATTTTTTCAAATTTCATTCCAGTCTAAAATGTTGGCTCACATTCTGGCACTACCTCTCTCAATTAGTACGAGCCGTCACTGCAACATCAAACGACAATTTTAACTCAAATTTGAAAAGTACCTCTATCACAATTATTCCCTCCCTTACTGAAGAAGTTAAATATCTTAATGGTAAGACCCACGCAGGAAAGTAAGCCCCCACGTATAAAAACCGTGTGATCATTCTATTTTCGTAACCACCAACGCCCCTTTGCAGCAGCCTAGGTAATAAATTACAGTAAAATACCGTTGCACGAAAAATTAATTGGATCATCATAAAAATTGCTTTTCCCCCAGCTACTTTTCCTTTTCCATTGTAAACCCATAATCTGGTGAATCGTTTTAGCTCCAGCCATATTCGAAGCAGAATCCGTTACTCCTACTGCATTAGGTTTTGGGAGTCGATGAAAGTTTTTGCATTGTTAAATTTTGAAGAATTCACAGTTTGTACATACATTTAGTATTTTACTTTACTGAAAAGCTATTCAAATACACACTTTTTGAACCGACTTATATCAACAGGTCGTTACTACAGACTCAATCTACATGAATAACTTATTTCCGATCATCCTGGCATCAGGTTTATAAGTAGAGAAGGCTCAATATTATATTTTCCAATTATATTTTCGTAGCATAAGCTACCTGTATTTTAAGCTTCCAGTTGTAGGCGGTTGTACCTTATCTTCGATACTGAAGCTTTCTACACTGCACTATTCGCATTTCTGACATGAGGAACCCTACCTACTATCATATTTAAAGCACCAATAAACTAATATTGCGGCTTAAACCTTTGCCTTTAAGATAATTGAATCATAATTATCTATTCATAAGCATAAAGAAACATTGGAAGCTGATTCTCATTTACTTATACTATTGTTTGAAATTCGTAGGCAATGTCTATTGATGTGGTATCCCCATTCGGATCCTTTCACCTGAAGATGATTGAGGATACCGCATCAATCGAAACGTTGTGGAACTCAAAAGTCTCAAGACAATGGAAGTCAAAAACCGCATTACTGTAACTTACGTATGATTACCGTGTCTATTAAAAAAATTGCAAATGTATGTAAATTGTATGGCAACTCAATAATTATGGATTATGGATGGATATCTACTGGCTCCATTATATAGTATTATAACAAATCGTAACTCGATATTTAACTTTGTGCACTAATGAGCAGTTTTAAACAATCAAGAATCAAGTATGATATATGTTACACGCAAAAATTACTTGTAGGGTATGGACATGGGCAAGAGCGAATAAATTCGAAATAAAATTTACTAACTTGCTGGTTGAAGCTGTGTGTATCGTAGTTTCACAAATAAAATTTCGCCTGACGATTTTATTGATTATAGTAAATCGCGCATAGATCATGAAGCACATAAGAGCATGACCGACATACATCATTGAGAAACGTCAAAACAAAACAAAAATTTGGCACCATAATATGACTAAGATAAAATCACTGTAAATATTTTCGTTTGTACTATATACAGCATGTTTCTTTTATATAGCCTTAGATTTACATTTTTATCTATTAACAAAATAAAAAAGCCTGTTAATCATTTGTATAACTTATGACATGAAAATAAAATGAATTCAAAACAATTTTTTTAATGCTCTTAAGTGTTTCGATTGAATCGTGCTAATTTAATAAAGCTTCACAGATAAACTTTCATTTAACCTATAACGCGTTTTATGCGGTTTCAAGAGCATTGTCGCATAGATGTGATGCATTATTTGTGGAGCTTTGTGTCAAATTACCACAATTCAATCGGAATTATTTTACAATGCGGAGATGTTTGCACGTAGCCATACATCAATCATCCTCAGACTGACACGACGTAGAATTTTAGCCGCCAAGGACACTAGACTCCCTGGTCCTGTCGGCACTTTGGCCGGAGTGACTTTACTGAGTACTGGCGATACTATGGTTTGGACTCATTCAATTTGGTTTTGATTAAAATGATACATGACACTAGCTTGCAAGATTCTAATGAGGAAGCATTGAAGCCTGAATGCGAAAAGCCTGAGTAGTTATGAATGTATTATGGTTTAATAAAACTGAAACCACAATTTTCCGAATACTGCACAGGAAATATTATAGTGATTATAAGGACTATTCTGCTCAAAATAAAGCTACTTGAATAAAAATGTTTAAAAATTGTTGGATGAATTACAAACATCACTTACCCTTACGGGATCAACAAAGAGAATAAGTCTAAGAATCACTCACTGATTTTTAGAGCAGTACCTACTTATGAGAGCGTGTATTTAGTTTTTCAAGCATTGATTGATTTTGGAAGGTTTTGTTTGTGTAAATTATACAAACTCGTAATTATAATAACGAAAAAATAATCTGGTAGTAGGGTTAGAACCCAAACCCCCTGTTTTCCGTTCCATAATTGTTAGACCACAATAACGTAGGCATTTTTACATTTCCTTTATTCTTACTATCACTCATTACCACACTCGCACAGGAAATGAAAAACTACCTCAAACATTCGGTTCTCTAAGCGGCTCTCTACCTATTCTTCACGGCAATATAAAGATCTGTTCAATAGACGTATGGACTTATGGCAGAGCTTAAGACCAAAACCTTGTTTATGTTTCGTCAAGTAAACGTATTCAAAAGATAATATTTGAATAATAAATAAACACGGCAATCGCATTGTGATTAGTCTATAGTCTGAGGGATGAAATGAATATAAAATTTGATTGTTCCAGTTTCTTCTCGTAATGTAAAAATACTGGTACACTGAATATTGCCTTAATCTACCAGGCTCTAACAGAAAATTATTCACTGACAAATAATTATTATTCAGAAAGGAAAAAGAAAAAAGAATTCCATAAAACAATAGTTAGGCAGGATATATGGGATGCAAGTATTGGGAACTCTAGTTCTGTATCATTGGACCTAGTTATCTAGTTGAAAGGTAAATATTCATCAAAACGCGAATCACTAAAAAATTAATTTATTTGTGAAACATTGTGTTCGAATTACACAGGTTATATCTAAAGATGGAAGAGTTTCAATTAGTAATAGTATCTACAATGCATATGAACTAATGATTATTTTGACAGTTTGTTAGGTTTCCAATGATCTACCAACAGTATCTGTAGCAACTCAATTGTATTTTCAAATATTTTCCAGAATGATAACGTCTATTTGGCCAACATTTTACTCATTGAAAAGGCAACCACTTAGCCGAGTGCACAACAAAATGGGTAGCTAGAACCGCTTAGAGAATGGAATGCATGATATAGCAAATATGGCGATGAGTACCCGTAACCACATAGGAAACAAGAAACGCCTATCGTAAGTAGCATATAAATTGAAGAGCAATATGTGAGGTTAACTTTCACACGCAACCATTTTTCCGCCTATCCAACTATAAGTGGCTCGTATCTACGTCCGAAATCTATTGATAGATGTTTTATTTACAAACTTCCCTTTTAGGCTGAATTACTAAACCCAAACTTAGTTTACATTGAAACTTATATCGGTCCAACATCTGAGGGGCAATCGAGTTTAATAGTTGTTGGAAATGTCTAGAACATACCTACATATTTGAACAGGTAGCTGAGTGTATTGAAAATAAGTTTGGCTCCGTTTTTCTTAATATTATCTATAATCAATGTATGCCAGAACTGATCGTTCAAAAATGATAGTAGTGGGGTAGATATTTCAATTTCCTAATTCGTCGTTACTATAAATAGCAAAATATACGCCTAACATGAAAAATTCATATCCTGGAGTGAATATCATTATTTTCTCTTCTGATTCCGTGATTCGTTTGTTTGTGGAAGTCAGGCTTCTGTTCGGGAAGTTTACCATATGAAAGAGTGGCTAACTTTGTGAGTTTTAAAGTTTCCGGTAGGAGAAGCTGTTAGCCGGGATTTTAGAATGTATGGAGATCGTCTGCCTGTTGTTTCTGGATAGCAGTTATCGAACGTTGTAGTCATCGTCATATTCAATCAGTTGTAGTGTGTGATACTTGGCTTGTTTATTCGAAATATTAAATTTCAAAGTACCATTTTATCTTAAATTAAAACCACATGTGACAGATGAGTAAAAATTACTAATTATTTAGCTTTCTGGGCACCATTTCTCAAAGTACACACATGGAAAACAATATTTCAGTGAGAATAGGTAGGAGAATAGAACTTCAAAATGTGACCTAAGAACATAGAACTGAAAGTTTGGAGGAAACTGATTAGATCTTTATTTAAAGCTGACCCAACTAGATCACACTCTATGAAGGAAATATAAAGACAATCAAGATTCAACTTCATAAAGGTATATTAAATGAACCTCCTCTTGAAATAATTAACTTCTTTTTTATTGCAGTATATCTCCGAACAAGATAGTGGTCAAATTTCCAGTCGCTGTGATTTTCACTGACCGAGATTTGAAAAACAGTTGTTTCTTGATCCTGCATTTATTGTTGAGTTGGATAATCCAATCAAGCATATGGAGTTTGTACTGCTCACTACGTGATTTTGATATTTTTTTCCGTTGTGTAGTTTTTGTATAACGAAAAAACAAGCCAATTTCCATTGCAGCTTTCAACAATCTGGTAATAACAAAACCGCCAGTTTGCTGAATTTCTGTCAGCGGATTAAAAGTTTACAAAAACAGTGGAAATATGGCTAAATAAGCGACACTGCTCTGAAACAAAAACATGTGACTAACGCGACAATCACAATGTAGTTCATCTGTATGCATGATATAATCTCATATGCAGCTGAAAGCAGACCAGTGGCGCACTCTAGAAATTGCTACTCACATGCTAGGTATTAAAAATATCGCATTACACTGTCCCTGTCGTCTTCGTACCAATCCGGTACGAATGTTGGCAGTCATCCGGGCTATAGTTATTTTATTCACTACAGGTCTGAAAAGACCAGTTGTGGTTGTTGAGAACCAAGTCTGCAGATTTTTCAGCCATGAGATACGACTACATCCCAGTTTTATTTTTCTTAATACTTTTTCTTGGAGTATTTGCTGTAATAGTCCATATCTGCTTGGATTTCTCATATTATGTCCCAAATACTCCAGTTTTCTGGTTTTAATGGTTTTGATTATTTCCAAATAGGGGACCTGCTGATTACCATATATTCAGTCTTGGCGATGTTAGGCTCGAGACCATACAAATTACAGACACCCTGTGTCAAGCATATACATTCCAGGACGAAAAGTATAAGTCAAGTTTGATGTATTTTATAATAAATATCATAAGAGATACATCTCAATTAAGATTGTATAAAACAACAGGTTTCAATGATGATGATGATAGTTGGCTGCGGATGCAGCATTGCTAATCAATTTATTTTCATGAGTGACCACTTGAGAAGGCAGAAATCTTATAGCACTCCAAAATCGCTGTCTATAACTATAACAAAATGAAACGATTCCCCAGAAGGATGTTCGAATTGTTGGAGGTGCAGATAATGAGTTAGTTTGCCTTTTCTAGCATTGACGTTGCTCCTTGTAATCCGACACCTTGGTCAAATATCTACCACGCTAAATCAGGCACCTTTTTTCGCCGTTTCAAACTGTAAATCTCATTTTTTCGTACACCACTGCATCTAGGCACCAACATGGGGGTCACGTTACTGCATTGGAGGGCGTTACTACATTCCTAGCCTATAATTGGTCGACTTCTCGCAGATGCTACCGCCATTAACTCTATGCACTGCAGGACTTCTGCTGATATGTCACTATTAAGATGGTGATATCTCCACCTGGCACACTGAAATGTAGTATCCAGTACGAAGCTTTTCTCCACACCTTTGCCACCCATACCAGAGTATGTGGTAGGAGCTCTGTCTTGCCTCTCACTTATTCTCCTCTGATAAGAATAAAGAGTGAGAATCTTCGATCCAAACTTGGACTTTGTTGGCCACCATTTTTATTCTAAATGAGTTGAATAAAGATATATTCATACAAGATATTTTATTACAAACCCTCAGTCATATCTTACCTATGACTCAAAATAACCAGAAACTTATGTAACGTGGAAACGGAAATTGATGATTTCGTATGTAGGCGTCATCAAGCCATTCAAAAAATTCGAATATGTTTGGTGTTACAGTGGTTATTCGTTTAAGCATTGAGAGTGAAAAATACCAATACCAGAGCCATACACTGCTCCATGAAACTGAATGATGGTCAAGGCGAGCATGATGAACTCAAACAGTATTTAAAAGTTCATAAGAATACCTCTCTGACTGATAATAACGAACTTTAACTATCAGTCCACTATCTACCTTAGGCTCTCAATATACTCGCGAATCATTTGGCTCACCTGTCTTCAGGCGCATTAAACTGTGTACTCCACTGAAACTACAGGATAACATGGCGCAACAACCAGGAAACTCATATACCTTAATTATTGTATGTCGATATCCAGAATATACGGAGCTATACTATTTATTAAAGTTCGTTCAATCTCCAACTGACATGTGCCATGTAGGTTCGCCTTTCCATCACACAGCTGAGCGTATAGCTTTTATGAAAATATATACATATAATATACATATCCTGGGAAAGTTTGGGCTGGGTAAAGTTTGGAGAAAATTTGAAATGCAAACACATATGCGGTATTTGGTATGAATGTTAGCTCGAATATGCAATATTCTGAAAATATTTGGATAATATATTATGGTACAGTACATGAGTCTTAAACTGCTATTGTTGTCAATGTTACTGATCCCAAAAGGATAACATCATGTACGTAAAATAGTATAAATGAAAGTAATCTTGCTCACATCTCAACTCTTTCCACGTTTATTCCCCAGGAGTCAGTTGCTTCGTCAAGGAGCGCCTTCATGTGCTGGGAAATGCTCTCCCTCTCGCTGAGTATCTCGTGAAGCGGCCTCTGACCCATGATGTTCCTCAACGTGGTCTGCGCGAGTAGCCTGGTGGAATGATGGGCGTTTTCCACGTTTGCGATGGAAACCGTAGCATTGGACACTCGGTAGTAGACCACGGCATCTACTGATACCGTCACGCTGTCCTTGGTCAAAACCTGCAAACGAATGATGGAGATAAACGAGGCTGACACAATCCTCCACACGCAGTATTGAAATAATAATGTCAGACGAATCTGAATATATCAAAAGTATGAGCAATGGAAGAAATGAATTTTCAAATATCTTGGGCTTGCTAAAAATAATTAACCAATTTCAGGAATTTTTCTCTTATTACAAAATAATAGTATGAAGCAGCTATGACCTAACGAATGTCCTACATATAAAAAAAATCTTCGAATTATACAAGATTGTTTAAATGTTATTCAAGAAATGCATGAAAATGGGGTCTTTCAAATGCGTACTTCTCTGTAACAATGGATTGTGGAATATTTTTTTAGGAATTTTTCGTTCGTTCTATGTAAATTTAAAAATTTGCCCTCAGTTTGTGGGCACTATGAACGCTGAATTGCGGGAATCATTTATATCTGTAACCTTGAGAAAAATAATTTTGTGCAGGTGAAAACTATCACATATTTTATATAGCAAACATTCGTATTAAACCAAATGTAAAAGTCATAAACTTCCATAACCTATTTCTAAAGCAAATACCACATCCCGTTATTCAAATATAAAGTTTTTGTTAAGGACCATTCGACTTCATAGAGACACAAATAAGCAGTGCCACTTGTTGAAAAACTTTGATAAACATGTTAATATCTCACTGTACCATATGTATAGTAGTATAAACTTAATGTAAATAGCATATGGAGGAGGAAGAGGAGGAGGATATAATCGAATCATATATCTCCCCTTGACTACTCCATAACACTTACTTCTTGTGGTGGAATGTCGTACGTCCTAGTCCTGAGATCCACTCTTGCATATGCATCGATGCAGGGCAGAATGAAAAATATCCCTGTAACAAAGTGAAATAGATATACATAGTTATATTTATTATATTGTACGAATAGTTTGTCATCCTCTCACCAAAAACAATGTTTTACAATTCTAGTCATTATATAAAACAGGATACCATTGAATAATTTTAAAAACAACTTCTCTACTTTCCCCTCTTTTGGCGAGACGAAGATTTGTAATTGAAAAAAAAATGATCTCGAATAATCGCGCACACAGCAAATTGCTTAAAAACAGTTTTAGATCAAGGATATCACGAATAGGATTTATTTATATGAAAACTAATCAAAAATTTATGTGATCAAGGTATTTACTAGGTGTTGTTTGAAACTTGTAGACAAGGTGGATTTATCAAAAGTTTGATTTCGGACTTCCATTGTCTATAAAATTTTGAGTATCACGACGTTTCGATTGATGTGCTATCTTCAATCGTTCACCTGAAGACGATTGAAGATAGCACATCAATCGAAACGTCGTGATACTCAAAATTTTATAGACAATGGAAGTCCGAAATCAAACTTTTGGTATTTACTAGGGGTGTGTACCTACAGTTCCAACTTATGAATTTCCTTAGTGACGCATCACTAAAAGAAATAGTATTATTTGTGGAACTGTGTGATAACTACACAACTTTTTATCTACAAGAAAATATTGGTATTACATTTATTACGGAAAAAATCGTTCTTTTTTACCACTCTCCAAACCACTTTTGTGGAGTGGTAAAACATTACGTTGTCGAATAGTATTTGTTTAGTACCTCGTGTATAAACAGTTTTCTGTTAATATTTCATTATGACAGGAATCTCTATCGATCAGCTTACCATACATTGCATAACTTCCACAGTGAGTTAAGCAATGAAGCGTCAATGATACACCATATAATTCCCATTAGATCTTCATGGAACGTTAGCTGTTTCAAGGGAGTTAGATACCCGTAACAGATGTAAAGGGATGCCGCGAAGCCACTTAATCACATTTCCATCTTAGTACGTAGCACCTTGCCGTATGAGCCCCAGAAAATCTAATTTCCGTGACGAAATTACCGAAGCTCTGATGTAACTGGGGCACCTTTTATCAGAATGAACTCTCTTTGCCACCAAAAGGAGATTTCTACGAGTTTCATATACCTTCTGACACCCTCTCACTTTTATTATTCGAATAGAGAGAAGGAGAAACGTGTACTCAAAGTAATTGAGTGGTTAGAGTAAACACAGGTAGGTTTAATCAGATCTGTGACCCAATCCGATACGATACGATAGTCACTCCAAAGGTAGGATCCCTTTCATTTTGCAAACAGACTACAACATTTTTTGATCCATTACTTTACTGAGAATCAATATTTTTTTAACCAACTGCTACCCCTTAAAGGTAATGAAGACCTATTCAAGAATATTATTTCCTTATTGTCACAGCTCTAATAAATATTTTTTCAAACTTAATTAAAAACGATTCAATGTGAACTGAGATTCCGGGGTGAAAATATTACCATAGGCAAACCTAGCGATTGATATATTCTTTATGTAGACATGTATTATTACAAGTTGTAAAATGTTTCTTCTTTTTTGAGTGCTCTGACCGATATAGATCGTAAGCTATCATGGACTGGATCATGTTAGCTATTATAACTCTACTTACTGCTAAGCGAAAAGGTTGTACAGTTTTTTAGTTAAACAATCCCAAGTTCTTTATCGAAAAAGTTCACCTTCTCCCGCCTGTCCTGCCTTCTATCATTCCTTAAACTATGAGTGAATTTTCACGATGACAATATCTAGCTATATAATGTGGGGAGTAAAAAAATGGGATTTCGATATTTAAGCTTTACTATAGCAAAATGGGGTCAAGTTAATTGACTCAGGATTTTGCGAGGTCGCCTCACAGCTTCTCAAATTAAAAGTGCCCAGCTTATCGCAGTGTGTTAAATAATTAATAAATAAAAGTATTTCATGTAGATGCTCTTCTTGGTGAAACATGCTGATAAAAAGTTGTTTAATTAACAGACAGTTTCACAAATTCAATAAATGCAAAGGAGAAAGAATCAAATATGTGTAAGTCAGGTATTTATAGGATTTCATGAGCCTTTTGTAATGCTTTTTATATAGGTGAAACAGCTAGAGCATTACAACAAGGTACAGAGAACATATAAGTGCCTTCAAAACCACCATCCAGAAATATCAAATTTTGCCTAACACTTACTAAATACTAACCATAAAGTTGTCAATAAGTATAGAATGAGTGTACTTCATACTTGTAATACAATACGTGATTTAAACTTGAAGGAAACATTAGAAATTCAAAAATATCTGCGAAACCCAGCGTAGTAAATGAACAGACTGATCTTTTAAACTCAATTTTTATCGATATTTTACTATAACTTTCCATCTATTTGTATTCTAGATTAACTTACGCCTGAAATACCTTAAGTTATAGAATGTGTTTAGAAGAATGAAATAGCTTGAGGAATAAAATATCTTAAAACGTGAAATATCTTAAGAAATATAATAGTTCCAGTCGCCAATAAAATATTTTCCCTAAGACAAACACAAGAGAAGAAAAAATAATGTAATAAAATATAGCTAGACAGGATAGATACTACGCTAGATTTGAGAGCTCCAGTTTTGTATCCAACATAGGACTAGTTAGTTAGTTGGTAAGTAATCTGGGCAACCTTATTAGCAGTCAAATCTGACAGTCCGACGATGATTTAGCGTCGCTGAAAGAAAAATAGTTTTATTTGTGAAACAGTGTTAATTACACAACTTTTTATCTGCATAAAGTATTTGTTGCCCTACAAAACTAGATTCCAACTACAGGACAAATTGAACAATAACAGATACAGTATTCAATTGTCATAAGCTATAAATATCGGATGAAGAAATAAACATGCAAGAAGCAACTATGGAGAAGAGAGAAAAACAAATATTATATATTATATTTCCTAGCAAGAGGTCGAGGTTTTGCTAAATTTATAACACTTCCGGAGATGAGGTACATTTGAAAATATTTTCAGATCATTAGCCCACAAGAAGTGGTTACAAGTTCATGAAAAAGAACATGAATGACATAAGGTAATAACAAAGGAGTATTATTAGCGCATCCTTAGTCGAGCGAGATACTTTTGTCGGATGCTCTCAGCCTTTGCAGACGCCAACAGACAATAGACAGATAAAGAGATGGACAGACCGTCAGGCAATTCAACGGAGTTTAGTCGGATATAATACGTTGCATGTATATACCATAAAATAAAACTAAAACTAAAACATCTTGTATTCCAAATTACTTCCCTTGCCCATAGCATAAAATGCATAGGTAATTCCAGAGTTGCTCACGGGAAGGGATTGGGTTTTGTACCTCTATCAATGCAGATGGTGTAGAGCTCTTCAAATGAACCAAAGGCGAAATAACGAGGCAGACGACAAACTATGTTCAGTAATCAGGAATATAATTGAACAATCTAAACATAATTAAAAACCACCTTGTGGATCTGCGACTGGTGGATAGTAAAAGTTCCTCAGGACTAACAAGATTGAATACTTGAAATAATCGTGATGCCTGTAGTCTTTTCCACAAATTATGACTAATCCTAGCAATCTCAAACCAATTAAAATGAATTGTATATTAAACTTTTCGTACTTTAACAGTTAATAGGGACGCACAATACAAATTGTAGATTACCATACTAATTCTAATTCACCACATTGTCTCCTTAAGATCTCCTTGAATTGAGCATCTTTTTCCCCCTTCACAGTTTCGTCATTTAAATGGAGTCATTCGCTTAATATGTTAAGAGCGAAAGTGAGAACAGAGCACTTAGCGTAATGGCAAACATTACCATAAATATACAAACCCATTAAGACGGTAATAAGATAAACTTTATGTTTGTATACCTCACTCACTTTGTAATTGAAATAAATGCTATGCAGCAAAACATATTTTAGAACAGTGACTGGCAGAGCATTGGTGGTCAATCACCACTTTTTCACAATTCTTTTATAAAATTAAAAAGTAAATTGAAAAAATTAATATGCTTTCAAAGCTGACGAAGGAGTCGCATGCTGGTCCATCAAGCTTCTGGGTATTAACATCAACAATAACATGTCATGGTAGGATCATGGAGGATCATGTTGATGGTATCGCTAGGGCGGCGTCTCAGAAACTACAGGGTTCCCTTGCATTCAAGATAATGATATTGTCTGAACAGCTACTCGTACTAAGCTCAGATCACACCATCTCTGGAGTACTGTTCGCATGTGTAGGAATGCGCTTCGAAGCAGTCCCTCAAGCATCTAGACACAATCCAGAAATGACCAATACTTCTAGTGGATGCGTCTGAGCTCACAAAGGACCTACACAGTCTAGAACGTCGAAAGATGGTGGTTGATCTTTCCCTATTCTATAGATATCTGCCATTGCCGATGTTCAACCGGTCTGTTTCGAATAATGACACCAAGAGTCGCCAGTACAGCAAAGCCTAGAGGAGCTCAACGGGTGCATCTACGCCAGGTCGAGCTTACTCGAAAAGTCGTTGTGTTGGAGAACTTCGGCGTTGTGGAATGAGCTACCGGGGACTTTGTTCCCTGATAGGTACAATCAACAGCCTTTTAAGATCAATATTAATAGAATTTAACCTCTCGCAGCACATATGAAGCGCGATAGGCTGATTTCCTTTGTGTGAAGTTGTCTATCAAAAATGATGCTTTCAAATCTGCTCGACAACTTACATATATACTCGTATATATGTTTTGCTGCCTGAAATACCACCTTGCAGGTCCCCAGCGTGAAGCTTTCTTGCACGCCTCTACCTTCCAGGTATATCCTTACTCCAGTATATCCCGTCTCTTAAGAGTATAATCCATCTGTAAAGTCTGTGAGATGTAAGCTCTACTACACCTTTCAACCAGGTACGAAGAAATTTTTTGTGATATCCTTATACAAAGGTGATTATAAAGATAATGCAGTTTCTAACATGTTCTCCACCTCTACAGGAAACTTTGAATTCCTTTTCCTTATAACATCACACAAAAAGAGGAAGCATAAAGCGTGCTAGAAGCGCTGCGGGTAAATGCCCCAATAAATGTCTATTCACATTTAAAGCATTGTAAATTTCAATTATCGGGGAATAAACTTTTCGAAGAGGCTCCTTGAAAGCTTCAGAAGTTCGGTCGGGTAAAAATTAGCCCCTTCGGCATTCATTGTGTCAGTTATATTGATAACTGTCCGATTTATCACCTTGGCAGATAGAATCAATATAATATGGACAGATTTGCTAATTTTTTTCGGTGTAGACTGTTGACGCTCTTTTTAATACCAGACGCGTATATTAGACTTATGGCATCTTTCTGTCCATAAATTTCGAGGCATCCTTCGGGGGCCTCGTACATGCGAACACTATTCCAGAGATAATCTGATCTGAGCCTTGTAAAGTAGCACTAGTTATTCCGGTAAATATAAGTTTCTGGAGCGAAAGAAAACCTCCAGCTTCTGCGACGCCAATGTAGCAAGCCGAACAACATTCACATTCATTATTGAGCACTAATTTACAGCAATAGAACAAGATACACAAACGTTTCACATGTTGCCTGTCAACCGGCTTAAACTCGCATTGCAAAACATTAAATCCGTGTGCGAAGGGTCTGTACACAAGGCTGTGGGTATGACGTCGAATCGCAAAAATGAGGTACCACAGTATACGAGGGTCACGCTGAAAGTCTTTAGATATTCCTAGTCTATACAAGTTTAAACAAGTTTGAACACGCAGCTATTTTGTATAAAGTTGTGAGTGCTTACACTCAAAGGCAGCGTTTGAATCGTTCAGTAGTTGCATGGCCACGCTCTCGAATGCATCTAAGTGTTGGCCGAAATTTAACGTAAAAACGGAACCGCGTAGTCGCCCTCTTACCTACGGATTATTAGGCTTCTCTACATCTGGTAACGTACGACAACAATTCCAAGTTGTTGTTAGTTGGAAGCCGCACGATACGTGCTAATGCTAACACTAGAACATCCAAAGAAGAAAAGCAGGACCGAGAGTATTGTATGCATCCACTTCTATCCACTATGAATAACGAGTGATGAGTGTCGTCACGCAATGATGTGTACAGGCTCTTCAGTCTTTGGCGACTGGTCATTCACAAATTTCAAAACATAACTTGTTACCTCTTCACAATAAAATGTTTTGTCCCTACATCTAAGGAGAGATATAATTCCTGCAAAATCAAATATGCACCTAGAATTCTAATCAGCGTAATGGAACTTGAATATCCGAGCGTATCGTTGCTACAGTCTGAGCCAGTTAGCAAGCAATTCTTAATGCCATTTTTCAATTATCTTGGGTATGATTTGCAGCATCACGTCCTTTGTTTGCCGAACTCGCACCAGAGATTAAAATGGATCCGACAGAGAAAATATGGACATAACAACAGCGATGGGAAATTTTCCTGAGCTTTGTAGGGTTGCTTTTTACGGGCTGTGGGTGGAAAAAGCTGTGGCCAGTTTATTTTCCTTGCTGTTCGCGCAAAGGAACGTAATTGTAGACAAAGCTGAATAAACAAGTTTACAGAAATTGCGCATAGGATGAATGTTACATGCGAAAATAATTTCCTCCAATACATAAATGGGGTATTCGAGTTTCCTTCACACGAAAGACTGAAATTAACATATTAACGTTATAATTATGTGTATGACGTTTGTCCACTTAGGTCTTCAATTATCAGAAACACGAACTGATCAAATAGATGCTTTTATCACGTTAAGATAGTCCCTGCTTTCTTACTTGCATTTCTACCTGTTGTTCTCTGTCTGTATGCCTCTACACAAGACCACACCATCGATTACATATACCCTTCGTGTATGACACGAAAGAATAACAGCAATCCAAGTTTCATACGAATAAATTGAATCCTAAGGAATCACCTTCGTAAAAATCCCAATGGAATGCTAGTCACAAAAATGGAAATCGCCTCATTCAAGACTTAAGAATTCAAGTCGGTTGTTGGTGAAAATGTGGCATCGCGTATGCTAATACGTAGTTTATTACGGTATGAACGCCGTCCACACTGCTGAAACTATTGTAAAATTACGAAAGTTTGGAAGTTGAGGTTTCTGGATGTTATGTGTGGAGAACGGAATATTTTGAAGGGTGTTACATTCCGAATTACAGTTTAAATTAATTTCACTCCTCAACTTTGTCGGTAAGAAACATGAGGCACTGTTATTGGAATTATTGATTAGTATAAATAATAATGTATCATCAGGCATTTAGCTAGGGAAGGTGTCCAGGGTTTCCGAAACACCCCTCCCCCCCTGAAATACTGAGACTAGAAAACTATGTATACATTTTTATATAGTTAACTAAGTCTTTCCAGTTTCCAAACTATTTTGCAGCTGTACTTACATAACATACCAAACAAAGAAGTTTTTAATTTATATATGCAGAAAATGCTTTGACCTTATTTTAAAATTCCATACCCCCCACCCCAATGGATTTTGGCTACGTGCTGCTACAGAGCTGATAGCTATGAACTGATCAATTTCCATATAATGGAGGATATGTCCTCAAAGTAGTATCTAGATGGCGCATTAGGCAAGTGTCATCGACTTCTACTCTCTGCATTGCACACAATATGGAAAGAGTTGCTGGTAAAGCAGCTTCCCAGACATGAGAGCAGTATTTCAGGCCAGATGTTGTATATAATATACAAAAAAAATGTTTCAGTCAACTACTACATTCTCGCTTACACTAACAACTGTCCAAATTAACCACGCCTTCCTGCCAAGTTATGTGCTCAGTTATTTTAATTTTAGTTTTGACTGAAAAACCAAATATTCGGCCGGAACATAAATAGCAGCTTTCAAGAAAAAATACATTCACTGATATCAATCATGGTATCTACTCGTATATTATAAGCAGTGACATACACAAATACCCAGGATTTAATGACAGTATCTAGGGGGATGAGAATATGTCTGGAAGACAATGGATTACAGGAAATATTTGTATCTGAATCTTGAGTCTTTCAGGCAGAGATATTTGCCATAAAAATGGTGGCATATCCAACAGAAGTCAAAAAGTGCGGAAAGCGAAATGTATACATATGCCCCGATAGTCAAGCAGTTTTGAAAGCAGCTACATCCCAAGGATACGATCAGTTCTAATTCGGTAATTCAAGGCTGATCTTCACAGCCTAGCCTTCTGTAAACACGTGTCATTAGACACCAAACCGGACTATATAACTAACCAGCTACACGAAGGCCAAACCTGAATTCAAACGTATTGTGACTGCTATAAAGAAGTTAGAGAATGTTAGTTTATACAAATTTTGAACTGGTCAAGATTATATAATTATCGTTGAAATGTTCTAAAGTTTTGATCTAATTTTCTAACAATACACGCTACGAATCTGAATAAACACGAGTATTAGTTCGATGTACGCTTAAAACAGAATGAGGTAGTAGGTAAAAAATGACGTGGAATTTAATCGGTAATCCAAAAGATTCGTTATTTCAAGGCGACAGAAAATAATCGGAGTATGTGAAATTCGGATAACACATGGATTAAATGTGCATACAGAGCCCGCATAATGTTTCAGCGAGGAGCGATCCGCCAATTTCCCACCTCCTAACCATTATTCCCTATAGACTCTCTATGGGGTTCTGGTGACTTTGCTGGCAGGGCAATAACGTTGTAGTCACTTTCCCCAGGATAATGTGGTAGAACGTGTGCTGTATGTAAGGCCGAATTTTCTGACACAAATTTGTTAGTTCCCTTTGGGTAGAGAACTCGGTAGGAGGGCACAAAGCTTTTCCAGAATATTCACATATTCCTGCGAGGTTATCTACAATAAGTGATAATATTATTTCGATAATACCAAGTGAGACTAAAAATGTATGACATTTCCTTTTTGTCCAATGCCTTGGTAAAGTATCGCTCATTGCTCCACTATAATCACTTATTTTGATGATTTGTTAATCCTGATATCTAGAACTTCGGTTTTTCTACTTTAACCGGTTAACCACATGCATTTAAATATGTTTTACTAAGCCCCTAGTTTAGCTGCTGGTGGGTAAACAAAAAAAACATGAAGCTAGAGCTAACAATAAATTATTCACTGGAGGCTAGTTCATATCATAACTCAGGTTATATGACGCACCTCATAAGAACCTCCAATACCGAGCTGGAAATTAAGTTACTTGTCAGTTTTTGTTTGTGCACTAATATGTTCGCCAACACTGCAACGGACCACAGAAGAAAGATGACCGCCGCCTTGTTTTGATTTATGGCTTCGCTAACGCCTTTCATCTCCCTTACCGGCAGTGCAACGTTGTCGTTTAGCGTCGAAAATGCCATGTCATGCTTTTTGCTGACGAATTCACTAGTTGCGCAGTTTGTACATACATACCAATTGAAACCGAGCCGACTGTAGAACAAATAAGAAAATGGACCACCTGGCGAGATTAGCGACTAAGGGCTCATGCACCTAATTATGCGTGATATTAGTAAACGTCATGTAATTCGGAATTGATGACGGGGTGAACAGGGAATTGCTAAAAACAAGATTAGAAGCTGCATAGCGAAACGAGACAAACAGTCGTTAATAATTGCTATAAAGCAACTTTTTGGTATTAATTATCACGTGTAACTGCAAATTAAATAGACACACGTGACACATGACAGTAGAAGATACCTCGTCTTCCCCATGTTTTGTGAAGAGGATGAGATTTCAGTCCAGTCAAATTTGTCGTGATTCACATTATTGGCACGACGGAAATAGATAATTGTTGCTTATCACTTTATTTTTTATCTACTTATTAATTACGAGTACGATTTCGATTTCTGGATCTGAGTTGCTCTACGGGTATAATAAACTCAAAGCTCTATGTATCATCGAGTTATAAGCAGCTAATCTATTATTAAAGTTGTTGGACTGCGTAAACGCGACTGGGTAAAAATGAATGTCAATAAGACAAAATATATTGGCGGCTGAATATAATATATATTCAGCCGCCAACTGCACGCCGATGCTTCGCTACAGGTATGTCAACAAGACATCAAGATAGTTAGCCAATTCAAATAATTAGAATGCTATATTACAAATCGATTAGACCCGAAAAAAGATAATAATTGCAAAATGGAAAGATCTCGCAAAAATGAAATCATTTTTCTGCAACGAGAACTTAAACCTGAAATTGAACCAAAAAATTATCAAATGCTACATTTGTCTTTACTGTTATATAGAGCTGAGACCTGGACTCTGAAGGCTAATACAATCAATAGCCAAGTGACCATTTTCAACCATTAAGATAAGAAACATACGTAGAGCATGTTCTAAGTGGAAAATGATGCAGACTTCTCTAGGTAATAATTAAAATTAAAAGAGCTGCAGATGAAGTGAAGAGATTAGCTGAAACCTGTGCATGTAATTGCTAACATTAAAGGAACCTCATATGACACTGAAAGAAAAAGATGAACTTATGATCCCATTTTTTTACAATAAATCAATTGAGAAGAAAACAATTAAAAAAACTTATCTTGTTAGAATAAGGCCATAAATGAGATATTCATTACCATATAGACTTAAACGTCAGTTTCTAGAAAGCTACTGCTTTGATAAATATAATATGATGAAACATGAATAGTTTGTGAAATATTCTGCTCCAAACCGTTCCTTATTAAAATCTGAGCCTTTCCGTGTCTAGCCACGTGTGAAAAGTATTTCAGAAAGGCGAGTATATAAATGTTACTAGCCTTTGAAGCTTCGATATTTCGTCAAGCAGTGTATGAAATAAGACTAAAACCATCCGTTTCACTTCCTTCCACACAGCTGTGCCCATTTCGCGACACAAAATTATATGTAGCATTCAGGCTGTCCCGGTATGAGCTCTGTTGGAGGGAGTGGTCCATTATTTCCAGTTTGTTATTCGGCATCCAGAATGCGCCCAGTTAATTGGTGCAGCAGCCAGCATCTGGCTGCGCATTATGCACCGCTAAGTAAATGGAAACAAGTGAGTGTGTGCAACACACACTGAGGCTCCAATAGTTGAAATGAAGCTAAGTGCATCGTTAGCTTTAGGTATACATACCAATAGAGGCTACCAGCCGGTCATCGAAAGGGCAACTCTCACTTCATCTAATCAATATCAAAGATAGTTGAATGCTCCAACTGTTGCGCTAAGTTGAACACTAACACATGGGACATATGTTTTGAGAAACAGTTTTCCTCGAGATTACTACACGATTGTAATTCTTGATAATCTTGTTACCATGAAAACACTCAACTTTTAGAAAGGTAGGTCCTTGTTTTAGAGCTTCGTGGGTATAGAGCGAACTGGCCAAAAATGAGATACATTCTCGAAAAAGACCTTCCATATAGATCCAGATATACAATTCGAATGAGAGAGAATGAGCTTTTAAGCACAAGCATTTTGTGAGGTCAGCGTGATTGTAATGGATGATAAAAACTATTTTACGCTGTAATTTTCAGAAATTGAAGACAGCGAATGTGGAAGATTTTTCAAATGAAATAGAATTCAGAACAAAAGCAAACTTTGCTGACAAGTTCCAGTTGGTTGCGTCGCTTCTGAGGCTGAGGTTGTTCCAATTCGAGCAGCTGTTGATGCAGAACTTTATGCTCAAAAGAGTTTTATGAACATCCATTACCAGAACGAAGGTATAATATTTTGACCCGACCTCGTGCCGTTGTATTACTCGGGAATCGGGTAGAGGAGATTAAATGGAATGGGAATGGTAGTCGAATCTGATATAAAAATATTGCATAGTATTTCCTGATAACGACAGTTTGGCTCAACAATGGTAGCATCTCGGTTAATTCGAATAAAGATAACATCAGTTACTGGCTACTGAATTTATAAGCTAGATTCAACTATAAACTTTTTTCCTGAAGGAGGGTGATTTCTTTTACTGCTCACTGTTCACCGACTGGTCAATAATTTCGGAATAGACATTTAGTATCGTAAAAAATGGCGTCAAGTAGTTCGACGTACAATAGTAATAATTGTTTATCCAATATGAGGAATTTTGCAAATTGTGCGAGATTTTTTAATTTTTGAAATTATATAATGAGGTTTACATTAGTTTCAATGTTTAATTCAATATTCTAGTAGTTCCAAAATTTGCCCCAAATATTTATTCTGATACCGTTTTGTAGGAAGTGCAAGTTTATCATATATTGCTTGTTTTGTAGGTATATGTAAGATGTTTTGGTTAAATTCTAGAATTTTTAAAATGATCCGAAAAGAACTACTAGTGGTAAAACCTGGAACTATATATTTTTCACTTCATTAGTGATAGAATGAATATACCAAAGACCTAAACACTAAAAAGATGGAAGATGGTTATGTAAATAGTTCTGGTAGATTTGAGATGACAATAATATAACATACAACATAACGCAAAACGGTATCAGGTAGCTCTGAAATAAATTATAACATTAGATATTCACCACCCTCCTACATGAAAGCATGTCACTCATAATGAATGGGTCCCATTTAGCAATTCAAAGAATAAGAGAATAAACAGATTAACCAACAGCAACCAGGATGAATTCTTTTCAAAAAGCGGATGAAACGATGACGAAAATGATGTATGCGCAGCTCATTAGCCCGCAAAAACGATGTCGACTAACAGTCTGAGTTTCCCTTTATTTTTAAAATATTTAAGCTACTAAAAAAACACTTTGCCCTGAAAAACATTTGGATTTTTTTACCCAAAACTGGGCATTGTACGTGAATAACCGTTTTACATAATACAAAATCAAACTAGATTTTTTAATTTTTATTACAACAACAAAAATCGTAAATTTACTCATTCATGTAGAAATGACACAATTTTATCTTACTGATAAAATATTTCCACCAAGTTAGAGCCTACCACCAACTTAAATAAAATTAATCTATGATAATCAAGTGGATACTCTTAATTTTTTATCGATCTCGCAAAAACGGGTACATATTGGCTATCGATAGATGTTACTTATTTTTGATAATTAATATATGCATAGTTGGAACAAAAACTGTACATTGGAATACACTTAAATCACTTAATCCAATGTTACTTATTTTTGATAATTAATATATGCATAGTTGGAACAAAAACTGTACATTGGAATACACTTAAATCACTTAATCCAATAAATCTTGTAGTGGAGCGAGATTAGGACTAATTGGCTTGAAAAATGATTTCTTATGTGCAAAATATGATTCAAAATGCGTTTTATAATAATAATTTTATTAGCCACTGAATGCATATATACATTTAATTAATTGCAACCATAACGTTGTCGATCATAGAGAGAGTGTGGAAATTACAGAAATATTGAGTATAATGACTAGCAATGATAATACATTTACGAAATTGGGATTACAAAACCCAAAACTCACATCAATGTAAAATAGTACAAAATCTACCCTAAATCGCTTACATATATATACAAATTTGTATATAAGTACAGCTATTCTGTTATGTTTAAAGTATTTATATCGTACCACCTCTATAATACAGAAAATGAGTAAACTAATTACTGACAGCAAGCGGGATGCTCTCCCGATCATTTTCAAGTGTGTAATGAAACGATGGGATAAGTAAATGTAGTTGAAGCTCATTAGCCTGTAACATCCTATCGATCGCTGTCCAAACTTTCCCTATTTGCAAGGTTATTGTCATTCAATGGTGACAAGAGGTTATTAATATATTTATGTTTCAGTGAAACTTCAAAGAGTTTCACTTATTTATTTGGGGATACATTGACAGAGGCCTAATGTTACCACAGATAATCCGAAAATACAAGCATTTTCTTATGCTCCATATTACATAACTTCGTCGTTGGGCTTTTTCGCAATTTGAAGAACTTGGAGCATTAATAAGATGTTGCACTGACAAAGGGCTTTGGCAAAATTCCATGCCAGTTAAATTGCATCATCCGTTTGCTTTCAAAGGTGAAGTAATAGAATAATGAATATTATTTGGAGCATCCGTTTTGTGATTTCAGTATACAGTTTCTACAAATTTCTTTTATTTTTAAAAAACTTTCTTTCTTTTAAGATACCGCCAGCTCATCCTGGTATCGTCCACCTATTGTTGCTCTAAGGTTAACGAATTTTGAAAAACTTGGAAATTAGCCCAGCTACTATTTTTAAATAGCACAGCTTCTTAGTGTAAGATTGATTAAGATCGGTAGAGAGGTAGGAAAACTCTGAAATTGATAGGCTTATACATGATTGCCATCACAATGCTCTGACAGCAAGGATTGATTGTATATCCTCATTGTTAATAGCTTCATCCAACCCCTGCAAATCAAAACGCATATTTATTCTGTTATTGTTATTGTTTATTTATTTATAAATTTCTAGTTTGAATATATTTTTAGATGATTATGCATTTGGTGCCCCTTGTATTTTTTCAGAATAATAATAAGCTATCCAAAAATAAATTCGGCTGTCCTTTGTGTCCATTAGCTGCCAGTAACATCGGAATGCTGTTCATCTTAAACATTTTACTTCATGGTTATCAACTACAACATTCCTACAGAAATATCGCTAGGTTAAGTTTGACCATATTGACCATATTGATGAATATATATATATATACTCGTATATAAATGCCTTTCTTCGACGCATCTATAGTAATATCTCAATCAATTTATCATTCTGAAACACTCGCCCAATGCACAACAACCCCCAACAGAAACTTTGTGGTTATCCAAAGGTCTGTCAGCAGCAAATCTCCGTTCAATTTGTCATGCATCCTACTCACAACCACTACGATCCTGGAAAGTTTGCCGTTTGAGCTGGAACATAAACATCTTAAGTTAAGTCTGTTTGCCTAGCTAGAACTCCTGTAAAGTGGCCTGTAAGTATATGCTTAGCATAGTGGGGCCGCAGAAGCAATCTAAACAGGACTATTTGCTTCTATTAAGTTTTTATGGATCTGAAACATCAAACTTTCCAAAAGAGGTTAGGTTTAATGCTTTGACCCAAATACATTTGGTCTCTCTTGGCAATAAAAAACGTTTTTGAACCTCTAGTGTTGCATTAAGATATCCAATTTAAAGTTTTGACTTCCAGCATATAGGCAAGGGATGATCTCTTAATTACGAAATACGTTTCACTAGTTCCTGTTGATTTGTCGGCTGTATCGGATTTGATAAGATTAGTTGAAGAGTACATTACGGATACTAGCGCAGTTAGAAAAAGACAGTAAACATGTTTATGCCCTCTTCACCTATTTGGGCGGGTACCAGCAGTACTACAACCGCAGAATTATATCTTTCCCATTAAAAACACAGGGTCGTCGACAGAAGAGTCGATCCAGAGGTAAAATCTAATATTCGCGCCTGTTAAATCCTCCTAATGAGCAAAAAAAACCTACTGAAGGCCTGAAAAAACTTATTGGTTGGAGAAACAACAATTTTGATAGAATCTATCACTTTCGGGCCCACATCTTCACTTTAAAAATTACAAACTCTTCTACCAATGCCAAATAAATTATTGGTATCTTTGTAACACCTCTTTCCCTCCACCAACCTCGAAACTTAGACCCCTCAACATTTCTTTGAGAAATGATCAAAGGCCTCAGAAACGTCCGATGATGTAGTTTGAGGATTTTTTATTTTTTCGTTGTCAACAACTACATATATATTTGTTATCCTAGCCACAGCACAAATTCAATGTCAAAATTTATTCAAATTCACTAGTAATATAGAGTTTCCAAGGAATAACGGACAGATCGACAGATGCACGGATCGACGGAAATGAGACACGATTTATCGTGATGAATATGTCATGAAACATAAAAAACCGCAATATCCCGAATTCAAAATTTCTCACAGTTACAGTCTAACATATTTTTTATCACCACTTAAATATATATTAAAAAAACTATTGAATTCCTAAGTAGTGTATACAAGATAAATAGGATAAACACTACAATCATACATTGTAAACAACAACGTCCTCGAGATACAATAGCCTCGATCAACAGTGATCAATAATCAACCATGTTCATCTATATGATAACACGTCTAATACATGTATAGCTCCGAACATAGGTCAACATAATTCCATGGAATTCAGCTCACAAGTCCTACAATGTCGCTGCCTCGTAATGCCTCCAGAATTACATTTGAATTATTGATTTCTTGTTAGAGAAGCAACCAGTGGATACGGTTAAATAGGAAACTTTTGTATGGTATAGTAGGCATGAAATACAATTTTGAGGATTCATAGCTTATAGCTTCTTTACTATAGCTCATAAAATTGTCGTTTTCGTGGAACAAACAAATGTATCAGCAGAACTGTATGTCTTCTCAAACAACATTAAAACTTTTTTGACACTTCCGAACTTCGCCCATTCCTCAAACCTATATTTTAGATATATGTTGTTATTTGGGGAATAAGGAGATTAATTATATTCATTAATTTAAATCTAATATTCATGGAAATGGGTATAAATGCAGGAATTGCGTCGGCAAAACTTACCTAACTGCTATAAAGAAGAAGAAGAAGTTAAGGAGAGTTTTTGATTAGGGTTTGTGAAGCGACTAATGTTCATGGAATCAGGAAAAATAACACCTGGAGACTGTTTCAGATTCTCAAATATCTTAAGAACCGAGAACTAGTCGTACTGACCACTTTTTGAAATGTGGAATCCGTTTTAAGTGTATTGGCAATACTATAATAATTAGTCATTTTCATAAAACTTTGAGTACTCACTACCATGCCAAGGATGAGAACGCTTTACAATTGAGGGCTAACATTTAAGTTAGTACTGGTGTACTATTCACGTTACTTGCCCTTGCTGTTAATTAAGGCTATCTGTGAATATTGAACAGACTAAAACCTTCCGCTACATCAACGAGCTTCAAAAACTAACGAAGAAAACTTAATTATAAAATTAACAGTGACGTTGATAATAATTGATTAATTGCCTTTACGATAACAGTGTTTGGTTTTCAAATTATAGCTTATCAAGGACTATTATGGAATGTTCGAACACAAACTGATGCATTTGCATTGTTGATAAATCTAAAACGAGTACTATCCTCAGAAGCATATCATCTTTCTTATGAGAAAAAAATACATAAGAGTTCAATCCTAATGTAACAAACCTCACTCATTTGGGATTTAAAAACAACCAGAATGTAATTATTGTATCTTTTGCATAGTATATAAACTGCTTCCTTACTCTCTGTGCTCGGATTTCCAACAATGTTGATTGAGTGCTGATTCTGATCATAATTGCCTTGGTTTGACACTTTATAGATCTAGAGCGGGCTACTTTATATATTGATATTTTTGATTCATCATTTTCATTTGTCGGTTTTGCCTTAGCAAAGAAAAGATATTAATTTGTGTTGTTTTGGAAAATGTTTGTTTATTGTTATATTGGTAGAGGTGGACAGTTGTCTTTGAATAACGGACGGCAAATTCTTGGAGAAAAAGGATTTCTATAATAATTTTCTCTATATTGAAAATAAACTGGTTTCTTCATGTCAAAGAGAGTGTCAATAACGCCTTGTAGTTCCCTAGTCACAGCGGAGTGCCGTAAAAGCAAATCGCTTGGCAATAACAGGGATAGGGTGTATGGGCCCAAATCCATGCTAAGTATTAACAGATACCAGGTTAGTAACGCCCTAGATGAGTGGGCATACAATGAACTGTCAGAGGCATGGCTAGGGAAAGACAACAGCAGACGTGCCAAGAGGTTCATAGCAGACTCTGACAAACCTCGTGAGCTATGGCTGCTGAACAGAAACAGGAAATTACTCCACCTATTGGTAAGGCTCTGTACTACAGATTGAACAGACAGTTTCAAATCATATGTGCTGGGAAGAGAACGACGTTTAGTTACCTAAAAAGTATACCGTCTACTGCAGGCTCAGGGCTAGTGTGTTGGGCCCAACAAAGTTTGACAGAGCTCAGATTTACTCAGCGGAATTGTCTGGTATCATGATCAAAAGATCTGATAGGTTCGACACTGAGAAATCACCACATTAGTTTTCATGTGAGTTCTCGGGGTCGATAAAAAAGCCAAAAGTGGCCTACTTGCCAGAATTCGCCTCTCCAATATATGTAAATATATACTGGTATGTATTACATATCTATAGATCAATGCTACAATGCATGCATTTCTATAGCTGCTCTTATGTATAGTAGAGAGCATGCGTACACTTGCTTTGCTGTTTAAGAAATACCTATAAAATCTCATATGAAGTGGAAAGCAACGTAAAAACACCTCACTGCGGGACTATAAAACCGATCCCTTGTATAACGTAGTGGGAAGACTGGGAAGCGCAGCATGGGTGGGAAATCGGAGGTGTCGGAGATGCTGTGGGACGTGCCGATGGTCGTCACGTATCAGTGGTTGCCAGTTATCGGCTACTAGTGCACGACCGGAATTTCCGACCCACCTCCAGCCTTCCGCACATGTAATAATTACGATACGCTATGCTCTCATGCACTTGTGCACTAATGATAATATTATGGGGCAATGTACTTCACTTAATAGAGTGCACAGAGTACAGTCGATGATAGAATCAAGTGGATTTACTCGGAACTGCTAAAGTTTATAAAAAAAACAATTGATAAAGGGTGAAAAGTGCACAAGCAGAGAACTTTTTAAGAATATCATCCAATATACAGGACGCTCCAAGAATTTGTGAAACTGAAGGGTATAAATCAGCAATGATTTTCAGATGCCGAATACTGACTACATATGATTCGAACCGTCGCATTAAACAAGAAGTTTTAGATTTTGTGTTGACCTGATCCTAAAAAAAGTTATTTATGTTGACAAACGAGATCAAATACTACTTTCATAGCAAACCGAACTTGGTAACTGGTGAATTACACTACTGAATTTTTCTCCGCTTTCAGGTGCATTCACTTCTTCTCCATAAAACGTACGATAGTGTAGAGATCCAAGTGATGAGTTCACTTCGTTCGAATAACTTTTATAAATCGGGTTAGATAAGTTAACCTTCTTGTTTTTCTACACGCACTGTGACGCAAACCGGATAGAAACACTGATTCTCCATCAAAGTTCAGCCCGCAAAGATTTTCCAGCTTTTAATTAAACCAGGACTACCCTCTACAGCCGTAACGATGGACAAAGTAAGTTTACATTAGCCTCTATCCTCCTGTTATGTGCTTTAATGGATAGTATTATCATAGCCTGACGCTGTTCCGTGTGATTGAAAGGACAGCTTGTAGTGCCATGGTGATAGCTCCAGAGACTTAATACTCCAGTCTTGGAAAATACTATGAAAAGTGTGGCGGTTGAATTTGGTATTCTTGGAATCATTCCACTAGTACTTTGTGTGGTGAGATGTTTGTAGCTCACGGTATTGTGTAGGAATAGACATATTTGTCTAACCAGTTATGAGATGACTTGTTTTGTCCAACAAGTCTTATTTCTGCAGGACGAGTCCTGCAATAGAGCGAGCTACAATACGCGTTTCATAATATGTGACATGGACATGGATAATCATCATCCATTTTTCATTGACAACAAATCACTACTTTGGTTCCGCGCCGTTACTTAATCTATTGCCTGGTCATCAACATAGCATTCAAGGTCCTTAATAAAACGCATTCAAGGTGATATCATAAAAAATCATATTATCCATTATCTCCTTGCAAAAGCGTTTTCCATATATTGAAACACTAGTTCTCAGAATGATAGCTGGGCTTGAAGAAACTATAAGTTCATTCCAACAAAAGTTAAGAAATTTTCCGAACACTGATCTTTCACGTTCCGACAATTAGAATTAAGAATTCGAAATCTTTAATGCGATGTCCCATCAACGGAAGGACTTCACTCCGAACTAATTAAGAACTATTTTTCCAGTTGCAGGAATTGGTCGGAATATCTGATTCTGAATCACTCTACTAGTTACCTAATCTATGTTTATCTGTTTAAAATGAAAAATCGTATGAAAAACTACAAATATGATGGTAGAAGCTAATCCCCACATCATGTGATGAGTTTCGCTCACAATGTTATTCATCATCTTCAGGAGAGAATTAAAACTAATAACACCTCGCTATTGTCTTATATAGCTCTCGTGTGCTACCAACTGTTAGATTTAACAGCACTTGTTACCTGTCAGAAGGACACGCGAGGGATACACGGCGTCTTTAAGGAACTGGCGCTAACAGCAAATGGTAAGAAATAGGGCCCTTGTTCTTAATCACTTCTTCTTTTATATGTGCATTTTCCGGTGTCTCTGACGTTGGCGATCATTCTGGCGAATTTTTCTCGATCCTGTGGAATTTTAAATAATTGGTCGACAGTGCGTATACATGTCCAGCCGCAAATGTTTACGATGCTTGTTTTCTGACAACTTCTATTCGTCCTTCAGCCTTGCCTTTTATTATTAGTTAGTTGTAAGAGACGATATTGGTTACCTCGAAGAATGTAAGCTAGATAGGCGATTTTCCGGCATTTTATGGTCGTTAAAGGTTCTTGTATAGATTTAGCTCTGTGTACTCGTAGAACTTCTTCATTTGTTCGTTTTGGAATCCATGGTATTCGCAGCATTCTTCTGTGTATCCATATTTCCAGGGCTTCTAGCCGATTTATAGTGGCTGTATTCAGGGTCCAGATTTCAGTTCCATACAAGAGTGTTGACCATATGTAACATTTCGGCTATCCTAATTGATGTTATCATTGTAGGAAAGATATTACATTTTGATGAAGGTTGAATGTAAGCTCAATTCTATGTCTGATTTCTTCATCAGGCTCCATCTGCTCAGTGATGTAACTTCCCAAATATTAAAAAAAATGCACTCTTTCGATTGGCTGCCCATGGAAGTATAAGGATATAAGTTTCGACTAATAATCATACGTCTCTTTTCATTTACATATATTTTTAAACTCATATTTTTTCCTACTTCACTGACACAGTTCAGCAGATTCTGGAGATCTTACAGATTATCGCATAAAATTACAGTATCATCTGCGTACCTGATTATTTATCAGTTCACCTTTACCTTTACGCCACATGTTTGATCTTTCAGAGCTTCCTTAGAGATTTTGTCTTAAGATAAATTAAACAGTAATGGAGAGAGGACGCACCCCTGCCCTGCTTCGCGTTTTATTTGGCATTCTGTACTAGTGTATTTGCATTCTATCTTCTATATAGACTTTCTATTACGCGAATGTCACCCCCGTCTTTTGATATTTCAATCAGCTTATCATGTTATATCCTATCGAAAGCTTTTTCATCATCTGTGAAGCATACTTTATTCACTACATTGTTTATTTACTTCGCCATCGCTAGGATTTTGCAATCGCCTAGCTTCTTAAACCTTACAAAACGATAAACTAATTTTAAATTACTGAAATGTATGTTATGTTCACTACTGAGCATATGTATGTTCTAACGCGGTAGACTTTTTTATTCTGCAGTATCTTAAATGTGTCAAATGCTCTTTAGGTTTGGTCTTAATAAATCTCCTAATATCCTATGCAAAATTTGTTCCAGTCGATAGAATTAATCAAGCATACTCAACACCGATCAAGTTTTCCAACTTTTTTCTTCACATATACTGATCATCATTAAGTTACAGTTAAATTCATGCCAATATTTCATGGTGTTCAAATATTCAAGAGACACCCTCTATATAGTATCAGAATATCAGTCACTAACAAGTCTTGGAGCCTCAATACCGTTAGGCTTAGGCAACGTAGATTATAATTTCCAGACAATGCAAGAATATGTTTGTTGTTTTCGTTTGCATGTCAACGTTCCATGAGTGGGTCATGAATTAGCCCCACGCCTTACTTGACCATTTATAAAGCCGCGTTAAAAGCTCTCAATATTTCACACTTCTGTCTCCATACTTCTTCCTGCAAACAAGTGATTATGTTTGCCAGTGAGACAAACAACTTTGCTATATACTGCAACACCCACTCAATGCCTGTGAAATTACACTCGACTCTTGTACCACTAGTTCCGACAGCTCTGTAAAATTCTATTTGCCAGAGAAAAAAGCCTTTAAATTGCCTGCGCCGTTTACATAATTCAATGCCAGCTCCCGGGGGAACGTCAGACCGTAGAGGAGACGCTCTTGTAGCACACCTAAATCTGAACAGGATTTATATGCCACGACCGTTGCGTCGGATTTAGGGATAACGCTAAAACAAAAGCTAGGACACGTGACTATCAATAATTCACAATAGAGCTACCTTGGATATAACTCAGAGGCAAGAAACGAGGTCTTGCGTACAACGCCCAAGTTTCGATCAACAGGTCATAGCCTGAGAGCTTGTGAGCATGTTGGAGTGAGTAGAAATTCTTGGAGAAATGTGGCTTGGATTGAATAATAAATGTCTATCGATCTTATAATCTGCCCCGTAGGACCATGATCCTGGGAGAAACTCCTGGTCCCGTTTCTAGGGTAGGAAGCCATGCACCCGAAGTGACCCGGAGATGATAGATTCCTTCAAATTTTACTCTTTGGTACGTACCAGTGCTTTCAAGGTCTCTAGTAGGGTTCGTTTTTTTAATTTTCTTAGTCTCTAGATTTTTCTAAAAGAACAGTGGTTGAACATCTTCACTATCATTTGGCTAGCTAGACATCCTTCATCCAAGTAGAATATATTGAAACATTAAATTTTTACATTATGATGGTATTGACGTTTTTGACTGCAACCGCAACCAATGCATTTCCATCGTTGATGAATCCAAAAATAAAGGACAACAATGTACACAAAGCATAAGGGAAAATGGAGCAAAACTTGGAAGTATAAATTAGATCTTTTCCTTGATATAGGCAGATCCTTCAACCGTCCTCTGGGAATGATTATCTTGTAAGACAATTTATTATAATGCAGCTTTATACAGAAAAAGTCTTTCCAATTCCTCTCAGTAGACTGTGTCCCAGATTGGTGGAATATGTTTGAGAAAAATCTAATTCTAATTGTTGCGTTTTCTCTTTGTATGCCAAACGCGGCGTCCGATTCTGATAACCTGCTTCAGATGCAGAACGCGTCATTTCTAGTCATTTTCGATCACTGTAGTGCAGTATTTTGGTAACTGAGCCACTGTAGAGAAGCAACTGTAGAAGGTGATCTCATCATAGTGACAACTGGCGAAATTCTGTCGGTCAGTTCTGACAAGTTCTTAAATGTCAAGAAATGTCAAATACTGACATCCAGACAAGCTAATGTGATGAGGTCGCTAAGCCATGGACTAAACTGACCCACTGTATAAAATATATGGATCTGACTCAGTTATTGTAGGACGCAATCATATAGTAGCTACATCATTTAAATCTGATCGAAGTGAAACCTTGATACTGTTTCAAGTAATTTGTATAATCAGGTTACTTGTGAGGAGTGGGAATAAAACGAACGTTAAATGTGTCGCATCATAAGCCGTCACATTCTGAAGTCGAATTGATCTCTCTTTCAGTTTATTCGAAGATTTAGTCCATTGTATGTGACGTAGATACCGTGTTGTTTTTCTAAAACTCAACGACGAAATGGATACATGAAGTAAACCACATTTGTTGCTTGTGTGCTTTTGAACTGAAGTGATTGTGGCACAAAAATAATACCTTGAAAAACGTGATTCAATCAGTTAAGATTATTATATCTAAGGTACAACATGCTATGTGTAGAAGGAGATATTATGATAGTTTGAATTGAGCTGATCGGTATCCAGACTGATCTATTTGTGAACTCCATCATCTGTAATCAATCAATCAAACGACAGAATAGTTCTTCAATGGTAACCACCTCGATGACAAAAAAGTCTGATGGTGTTATTCAATAAACTGGATGAAACTAAATTATTCATAATTATTCAAGTAGATAGTCTTACCTGGCCCCTTGGCCCCACCCGAGAGCAACCGCCCCAGCCTGAAGATGACGGCCCGCTCGTATTCCTGGACTACCTGCAATAAATAAGGAAATTTGACTGTGAAATGCTGTAGAACTCGATTTGATCAAAATGAACCGATTCTTATGCACGTGAGGATTCCTTAGGATTTCAAAATATGTTTCAGAAGGGGATGGGAATATAATAAAGCGTTACGCGGTTAGAATGGCAACGATATTGTTCCTCTGATATATTTTAAGCATTTAAAGCATTTTTCGAACAACTCCAGATTGCTTAGGTGCCATTTCAGAGCTCTCAAATCTAGCATACTAGATTTGTATCCATGATAGGACTAGTTAGTTAGTTGGCAAGTAATCTGGGTAGCCTTGTTAACAGTCAAATCTGACAATCCGACGATGGTTTAGATATGAATCGAAACGCGTCACTGAAAGAAAAAGAGTTTTATTTGTGAAACACAACTTTTTATCTGCATGATGGAAGAGTTTCACCAAGTAAGAGTATCTACAATCTACATGGTCAAAAATATTGTTTGAAGGTATTGAAACTTTGAAGGAATATCAACTTTATTTTTGTGTTTTGTATTTTTCAATGTCAATTATATGGTGGAGTCTTAATAAATGTTGGTTGCTGAAACAATTCTTCTTGAAAAATTGGTCGAAAATATATTTTATAACTCATGTTTTTCTTGTTTTGTTTTATAAAGCCTCATAATATTTGGTAGCAATCAAATAGGGCTTTTTAGTGAGCCGAATGTTTTAGTGATCATATTATAAATAATATCTATATATAGAAGGTATGAAATAAAGTCAGTTGTTTATCACGGGATGTTGGTGACAGACATAACAAATCCCTAAAATCTGGAGATTGAAACATCTAACCAACATAGTATAAGGGGTCCTGAATCTCTCACCTCAACCTGTGCCAAAAAGTGAAGAAGTTTAACTGTGACGCTTAGCACATTTACTAAAAGACAGGAAGACTAATTTGACGTGCAGCCACTGAGCCGTCTTTCGACTAAACATTTCTTCTCAAGCTCTAACGAGCTCTCAATTATTTAGAGGGAGGCAGGATGTAGCGAAGGCACCCTCAAGGCAGCACATTAAATATTTACATGCGGACTTCGCTATTAGGAAACAAGGGGAGTGACGTATAGAACCAATATATTGATAGAAGCCTCTGTTTATATAAGCTGTAGAATTTATATACAATGGTCTGTGGAATCTTACAATACTTATTTTCAGGCGCCTTACTTGGAAAAGGCGTCGAAATAGATTTTCTATAAGTATCTCCACAACCGTATTCTTACAAAAAAGTTTTAGTGATTTTTTTCGGAAATATATTTATTTTATGTAATAGTTTTGAAACAGATTTTTATCCGGAATTCAGATATAACAATAATATGATGAAACATTGATAAAACCTGAGAAGATCTTAATGGTTGAACATGGAAAAAATCTCCCATCATTTGGATTAAATTGTGTGAAATTTCTAAATATGTGAGGCGTTTTGCTTTATTTTAAAAGCATATCTATAATTATAACTGCAGTGTATTAAATGAGTAGACTGTGTTCTACTCAGTACACTACTATTGAAGAATATCAAATTATATCTTAAGAAATGGAGTACCTTGAGTAGGTTTTTATCGTGATCGTTTTACAGCTAAGATTTTTTATGGGTTTTTCCCAAATCAAATCCAAATGCAGTCGCCGAAAGGCTGATATACAAAGAAAGTAAAACGAAAGATTATAATACAGTATTAGATAAACAGAATGATAGGATAGATAATTTTGGTCATGTAGATCGTACGAGTAGATGCTCTTACTTGGTAAAACTCTTTCATAATTCAAATCTGACACTATGGCGATGATTTGTATATAATTCGGAACGAGACACTGAAAGCAAAAAGAAAGAAGAAGATAAACAGAAGTTAAGTTAAAGACATAATTTTTCAACTGAGATAATTTTAGTTTATATTCATTGTAGCATTTTGTCCGCCAGTTCAAAAGAAAGCTTGGTAGCCATTTCAAACAATAATGTTGACAGTTTGACGATAATTTGAAAACAAAGTGAGATACTTTTCACTCAGTGTAATATTAACGAAATTCAACTTTTACTTGAATACGTATGTAGCAAAATTTCAGAACATTCCCACTTTTAGTTTTTTATGTTTTGTTGTCTTTATCATTTCTATATCCTACTATCTACTCCCATATGTTACAAAAAGCCATACATTCAGGCCATACTGGATATTTCATTGTTTTGAACGTAGTACAGGAGAATAATATTTTTTCTAGCAGGGACTTCCATTTCGCTTCACATGGCAGCGGATAAAGTAAATAAGCCTGGGGATATTAATTTTTTCGAGGAGGAGGGAAATTGGGTTATTAATATCGTTCCTCTTTATACAGGAATGCATTAACATACAAAGGGGTCAACTTGTGGCTTAAATTTCAGATGTAATTGACAGTAGCATGTCTGGCATAGAAATTAACACTTAGTTGCTGTTACCTAGATTGAGATACTAAACAATCTCTAATGAACCTCGTCCAGATGTTGTAAAATGCTGGTGCGATATTTGGATCCTACACATTTCATGCGGTTTCGCACCTTAAGGTCAAAAATTTTGACCATCCTTTGTAACATTTTTGATGTCTCCAAAAAACTTCGAAATGCTCTTTTACACAATGAATGTGTACAAAAGTTATCACTATAGATTCAATCGATTTTAGTATGTCTAAATGGGAAGTTTTTTGAGAAATATTTTCGTTGATCCGTCTGTTAGTTGTCTGTCTGTTGTCTCTCCTTTATTCCATCTGTCTATCCGTTTAGACTAACGGCCTTTCGATAGTTCGGAAGAAATCTTTATGGAAACTCGTTTTCGATCTACTAGAAGTTATGATAATTTTGACAACTCATAAATTCATGGATTTTTTTAAATTCTAGAAGCTTTACAGTTTCTCAATATCATTATTTTTCCAATTCCTTATCAGCAATTAAAAACTCGCAAATCTTTATTTATAAACAAATATAATTTATTTTATATAGACTAAAGCATCAGCCTACTTCACGCCTCAGCATCTCTACTGAAATACTAGGATTATGTGCATTTTACAAAATTTGTATTGTTCTCTTGACCCCATCTTTCTATAAACTTGAATGTAGGCAAGTATGTTTGCCAAAAGAAGTTGGAGGCGACAAAACCGTATATAGAAGTTGGAACTTTTTCTCGCTCGTCTATCGCGATCTGACAGCTTTAAAGACATATTAATGCTGTTGGAGAGTCGTAAATTCTAAATGTTTCTGCAGAGAAGCAAAAACGTGTTGTGAATTGCTCGACTGTTGACGTTGAAAAACGAGACGTGCCAGTTTTTTAAAGGCCAGGAGTTATAAATTATTCTTTTGGCTGTTTACGCCTCAAATATGTATGAGTAATAACGTGTTGAGAAGATAACTTGTTAGCTTCCCACGCAGAGGGATCGGGTTTATCCCTCTATATGATTCATCGAAATAGTCGCTAAAAATCAAATATTTACATTTCACCATGCTGGCTTCAAGAGATTTACAGAAAGCGTATTTCAATATATTTTCCAGCTGTGTATAATTACAAATAGCATTTTCATAAGCTACCGTTAGTTCTCTTTACTGTCAAACATTGAATAAATATTTGAAAAATGTGGTATTCTAGATCAGACGTGTAGATTGAATTTTTAGTGTGTTATGTTAATATGCGTAATGGTAATATAAACAACACCAATATTCGGTACAAATGGGGTACAAATGCAACTAGATTACATACATACATACATGTTATTTTAATTAAATTAGTAAGCGCAGAGGTATGAGCTTACTAAACATGTTGGTTGGATTTCAGAAATTTTATTTCAGTTAAAATAAAAGTAAGTAAAAGTAAGTTTTGGGAATCTTATAAATTTGAAAAAACTCGAAAATTTTCAATTTTTTTTCAATCATAACATACGAGTACATAAGGTGTTTCAGTAGTTTCAATATTTTTCATTGCAATTCAAAAGGTCGACAGGTCCAGAATCCGGTTCCGTAGGGAGTACAGCGCCAACCTATTCGACGCCATTTCTTTACAATCAAATAAGGCAAAAATTATTTTTAGGAAGATATCACGTAGATTGTAGGTGCTCTTATTTGGTGGAACTCTTCTATCATGTAAATAAAATGTTATGTAATTAATACACAGTTTCACAAATAAACCTCTTTTTCTTCCAGTGACGCGTTTCTTCGATTTATATTTGAATCATAGTCGGACTGTCGGATTTTTTTCCGATTTATATTTAAATCATCATCGGACTGTTCACGATGATTTAAATATAAATCGAAACGCGTCACTGGAGGAAAAAGAGTTTTATTTGTGAAACTGTCTATTAATTACATACCTTTTTATCTACATTTAGGTAGATAGTTTTTCGGAACTTTATGTCACTCATTTCTGTGGGTCTCTTGCTTTTCTTATACGCAGACATCCTTTCAGCGACTACTTACAATAAAAATATATCCGAAGATATTCAAACGACTTTCTTGATATCTCTTGAATTCCAAATCATTTTTCGTTTACTATTTTTAACGGGTTGAATATCTGAAAAGCTTCTTTTCTCGATGTGCTTAACTTGAAAAGCAAGGTGTGGACAGTAGCAATGCAGTTCGTACGATACCATTCATGAAATTTTGTGTTGCTTTTGGAAGGAAACCATTGTCTTTTAGCTTATTTAAAACTTATCTTATGCTCACAGATATGTTAGTGAAGCTCTGCTGTATACCGAAGTATAGCAGAATACTCCAAACAATTTTATCATTGCCAGTAGAGAAAAATATCAGGGCGAAGCAGGTGAATTGAAATTCCCAGCGTTTCTATTGATTCTTTTATACTGGCAGAAATTAACTTTGAATGCAATATATCAGATTCGTTCCTCAATCTCGTCATTTAGAATTTAAATCCAGTCGGCCTTTAAAGAAGTAGATGGATCGATCCGTATAAATTATTGAGTTCCTTTTTGCTGCAATTCACTTAAACCACTTTTCGCTGTATTTGGGGTATATATTCTTCCTGTTACGTCAATAGGCAGGGGGAGGTCTAATTTTTTAGGCATTAGTGAAAAATGTTCGAGAATATTTGAATTTTTTATCCTGGCTCTTCTCTTTTCTTGTTAGATATGGATAATTGTTTGCACATTTGATTTCATTCTTATGAAAAGCGCTCATTTCACAAATCAGATGCACGTTTTTGTTTAACTTCAAATATCCGTTAACTATCATGCAATCTAATTAATTCGCTATCATTCGAATCAATTGCTTTACAAAAAATGGGCAGTACCTTAATAATAATAAAATTAGCATAGTCAATTGAGTCACACCCAGTGATTACATCAATATGTTTTGTTAGACCATTTTCTTTCCCGTGTGCCCCCAAACAATGTTGCCGGTAGGATCATATTGTATAATTTGAATATATGTTAACCAAACATAAATTAAGCTAATATAGCTCCCATATATACCTAATTGTATTTTCCTCTTCTGGCACTTTGTTTCACCTCCTTTCCTACTAATGTTCCAAACGATGTGCCGCATCAGACCCTTTCCCGTCAGATCTCTAGGGAACAACCCTGCAGGTTGGCCTCATTTAATTTCGAGATATAATGGCATCACCGGGGAAATCCCCTCTAGGTCTCGGTCACACATCCATTGCTTTCACCGTGTTTACTTTGTTGATTGCCAAGTTTCGTTTTACTGACGCTATTCTCAAGTGCTAGTTAGTTAGGTTTACACAATATATATCTATTGTTTTGCCATTTATCGAAGACAGAATATAGCTAGTACCTTTGTTAGAGATGGGAGAATAAAGTTGTTTGGTCGTGCGCGGATCAGGACATCTATATATGTTCCGATAGTCAAGCAGCTTTGTGAGCGGTAGCATCTCCTAGGATCAGATCACCATTGGTCGAGGAATGCAGCGCCGCCCTCCAACGCTTAGCCCAATCCAAGAACGTGACCCTCATGTGGGTCCCTGGCAACAGCGGGGTGCCAGGTAACGAGAAAGCAGACTGCCTAGCTAGGGTAGGAGCAAGGGGCACATGCATTGGCCCCGAACCCTTGCTGGGTATTAGTAGAGGTCAGGTCAGTAATGCCCTAGATGCTTGAGCGTATAGCGAAAGCATGGTTGGAGAGAGACAACTGCAGGCATTCCAAGAGGTTCATAGTAGGCCCCATTAAACTTAAGGTGCTATAGGTATTGAACCGGAGGAGGGATTCACTCCACTTGTTAGTAGGAATCCTTAAGGTCACTGCAGATTGCACATGCACCTGACACTCGTAGGAGTGGTCAAAGACCCAATCTGTCGGGTCGGGGTCGGAGAGGTTCGACACTAGGGAGTTACCACGTCTGCCATAGTTCTAGTGATGGTCTTCGAGGTCTTCAGGGTCGGCAAAAAGGGCCAAAGGTGGCCTAATTGCCAGGCTTTGCTCCACCCATTACTACTACTACAGTGGTTAGAAAATCGAAAATAAGATACGATACGGTACGATAAAAAATTGATGTTCTGTGGTGGAAACAGATTATTGACTACTTAAGATGTAATGAACTGATTTCTCTACAATTAGAATATCACATCAGCATAAAAGATACCACCTTCAAGAATTTTTTGCCCTCTAGATGTACTGCTTTTTGAGTACAAAACGAGTGGGAAAACATCAGAGGCTACTCGCAAAGCAACAATTATTTTATAGCAAATTTCATAACTAACAAGCTTTCTAAAGCATAGTTCATACTGAAAGTTAAAAGGAACAGATATTACCAAAAGGAAATAGAGAAAAACACTATTCACTCATCAATTTGTAATCCAATTTGCGGTGCTCGAATACACCCACAATGAAGAGATTTCAAAAATAATCTCACCTATGGACGGAAAGCTTGGTCAAGCTTCTCGCCGTTTAGTCATAGTCAAAGTCACTTTTTTTAAACTCGTCACATGTTCCGCCAACCATGTTAACATCTCTAGTGGATGCTCAAACCTGTTTCAATCTTCACCTGAAACTGCCAACACGGTTAGCGAAAGATAGTTCGTGTTTGACAGGTCGTTTGGCGAGCGGTAAAACTGTGTAGTGTTTGTGGTGGCTGTAGCAAAAGAACCAGTACCACATACTCTGAAGTAAGCAGGTAAGAAAGTGTTGGAAGGAATGTAACGCACTCAATTCCTACTTGAAAACTAAAACCATATTTTAAAACAGTTTTGTTCCGCCGACAAATACAAAACAACTGGCTCCGGATTTCAGATATTAGAGATCATATTACTAGGGCTTGGTGACTCAGTTAATAAGTAATTCAATATTTTTATTATTAATGTAAGTTGTGTTTGGTTTCAAGATGTTTGTTTTTGAACATAACCAAGTTAACTATATCTTAATGCAAGTCTAGATATGAGTTCTTTATAACCGGCATTACAGAAGTCTGGCAGATACCTGATATGGTTGGGTCTAGACTTTTATATTTTTCTGGATATTTATTTCTGTTGCCTCAGAATATGTAATGATTATGTACCTTACTTGTGTGCTATGCAAATAAGAACTTTCAGTTACTTTTAGGCAGTGTTTTTGTTTACTTAATATTTCAACATGATTAGTATCATTAATACTACTATTAAAGGTTGTAGGACGCAAGAATCTCAAGATAATGGAAATCCAGAACAGTATTATTGAAACATCCACATTGGCTAAGATTTTCAGACATCTTGGGATTATATCCAATATTGTAATCTATTTATTCCATGATTCCGATCTCGCCTTGAATATCTGTATCACTCTATGTCAAAATCAAAGCTTTATGTATCACCGAGTTGTAGACATCTATTTTATTATGCAGCAGAGAACATTAATCTGGAGGAATGGCTGGATGCTTGTGTAATTCCCTTGATATCAGAATATATTTAAACTTGGAAAACTAATGGATCCGGATGCTTGTTCCTATATAAATGAATTAAACATTGACATGAAAAAATGTATGTACCGGGGGATTTTGTGAATCCACTATCATTTCCTTTTCATAACCCAATAATATCGTCACGATAGCTGTACCAAAATGAATAGATAGTGAAAGACCTGGAAGAGTTTATGCATCTTTGTAAGACCTTGTGTCACAAAAATATTAAGTCTGTTGATGACATTCAATCAAAAAAAAAATCACGGGGTCCAATAGTGTCAAGCCAAAGATATGGGTGATACGCCAATCATCACCAAAATAATAAACTATACTATACGATTTGGAAACTGCTTATCCAATATTTTCAATGTTTACTGAAGCCAACATTCTGTGAAACTTCTGTTGAAGCTGAATTTTGTTCATTCATATCATTCGATCCGGACCTCAATAATTCTTCAATGAAAGATAATAATTAAAGACACTGATTGTAATTCGAAAAATCTAGGAATATGTTTGGTGTGAACGGGACTCAAACCCGCGTCTCCAACATCCCTTGCTGACCTCTTGGGCTGCAAAACAGCTCAAGACGATAACCAAACAGGCTAATGTCTTGGAAAACAGTAGGGAAGACTGGTTGAAAATTTATTGAAATATATTGGTCACCAAAATTGCTATCTGCTTCGCCCTTTCCTTATCATGACCCATTTTTTCTGCTTTGTCTGTTAGCTGGCGTTAGCATACACTATACTGTATCTAAGTCAATTTGGCTAATAAGCAGTCCAGTTGATATTTTCCTCATTTCTGTTGAATTTCCAAGCGGGGAAATTCCCAGAAATTCGAAACTTTCTTGATTCCGCAAACGCTTCAATGGACGGAATCTTGGAATGGTGTTGACATAGAATATCAACGGAGACAATTTTAATGAGACGGTACGAGTAGTAGTGCAATACTAAGTTTCAGGATTTTATACGGTTCAGTTACTCCCACTAACTATGCAAGCTGCTATTCACGATTGGATAGACAAAACCTTTAATTCCTTTGCTAATATGCAGAATAAATGATTTAATTAATACTGTTAGATTTTTGTAAAATATAACAGACATATTTCTATCCCGGAGTAAAATCGTCACCACTCTCCAAAGAAAACCTGCCATAGTCGAGAATAAGAAACATGGAAATCTTTTTTACAGAAGTACGTAGCATCACGGCATATGGGAATTTTTTTTCGCTGATATGATTTTCTTTCCACATATACCATGTAAATGTGTTTATACAGTATTCGTAAGCCTTAAGTTCTATTATAGTTACCAAGAATAATACTCTCCTCACATCTGGTGTTTACGAGTATATGCTGTGAAACCTTAGGTAAAGAAGAGATAAAAGGAAATTCGTCAAATACAGATACCAGGGGACTGAGACTTTCAGTTTCCATATTTTGTATCCATGTATAAATACGAGGACCCATTTTCGTCGGAAGAATACTTTGCCAAGGTAGAAAAGCAGTCTGGCATTTCCAATTGAATTCAAATTGTTGACTTGAGATTTACTGGTTTCAATGATACGTCAACATTAAAATAATTTTTCAGCACTCAAATATGATTTTCTCTGCATCTTGAAGTTGCTAACTATCTGAGGATACATAAATAAAATTACGGAAGTAGCCTTAGCCTGATAGTTAAGGTACAAATAAGAACATTTTTTAAGTTACAGCCCTGAAACATATCCAATAATTAGGCCGACCAAGCAACCGATTTCTATGTTCGTTTCAATTTTCCAAAACTTTTCATTTTTTGTTCAGCAAAAAAACTTATATGACAATCGAAAAATAATTTATTCGAAACGCATTCAAAAACAGATACAATTATTTCTTATGCAGGTCAAATTTGAAATACTGAATAATATCAAAGTGTTAGATGTCAACCAACTGTTGTGGAGAAAATGTTACGGGGAAATTGAATCTAGGTAAGTGCCATGATTCCTCCATTTTAAGCCAGTAAAAAATTTTTTTTTAAATAATCCGTTACATAAATTTTGTCCTAGTAATATTCCATTATAACGAGCAGAGAATTCGTTTCCTTGGAACCGTAATAATTCACAGAAGTTCTGGATTGCCAAAAACCTTCGATCCAGTTATTTGATTTTCGGTCGTTCTGCTCTAACGACTGACCTGGATTACGATTAAGCTTTCCTAATCGTCCCCTATCACGTACTAAACCCATCGAATAGCGATGCTTTCCTGCAATAAGGGCGGAATGGATATCATAATGCCGTTTCCAGCATACCTTTAACATGTCGACCAGCGTTCTATTCCAGCATCATTCCAGGATAATACAATGTATATTGGAGCGTGAAGAGCCGAGTAACATAAATTAATCCAAACCATTGGATTTTTTGCCTTAATTATCCGTCATGCGTATCAAGTTTTTAAAAAGTTTGAATTCGGACTTCCATTATCTATAAAATTCTGAGTATCACAACGTTTCGATTGATATGCTATCTTCAATCGCCTGAAGACGAATCCACCTTGTCTACAAGTTCCAAACAACAATCAAGTTTTTAGGTTTACCTAGAATATATTAGACGGAGTCTACTTAAGTTAAGCATATAACTTTAAATTTAGTGGCCCCTTCCTTGAAACCCTGCTAGCTAAACTAGTCCTTACTTACGGCATTGATTATAAGTATTCTATTTGCCAAGAATTAATTGATATTGTTTTTGCACTTAAATAATTGTAAACTCATGAAGGAAACCTGTTATGTATCAAAAAATTGTTGCGAATATCATCTGATTCAATTTACACCTTCATAGACATCGGTATCCTTATATTATGCATGGAATAAGGCAAACTACCACCATCCCTAGAGATCTCACATCCGCGGCAGCAACATGCTTTCCAAATCAACAAAAACAACTGAATTGAATTTACTATAGAATTCAACGTACAGAAGGCTTTGATAACTTCCGACAAAAAAGCACACACTAGTTTGCCATTCCTTGATATGAAGAGACGTTCATTACTCGACTCATCTTTCAGCACGACCATGTTGTTGGCCTTGTTAGTTCGGCGTCCCTGAAGCTGTATGTTCAATTCCGCTCCAGAAAGTGTATTCACTGAAACAGCAACTAACACAAGAAAATAGCAACACGCTCCCACCCATACAAGTGACCTCTACATCAAATAAAAGTGGCTAATATCTCCTTATCATTATGATAACTATAACCAGCCACTTCATTTATTGGAGGTTCTCGGCGTTGTGTACCTGAAGGGTATTCATTTCCCGATAGTGACTGCTTACACCTTATTTAAGGTCAATGTGAATAGTCATTAGATGTATTATTCTCACAGCGTTTTTGAAGCTTTGTCGCCATATGATAAAAATATATATGCAAAAGATGTTGTACTGGCACTATAATGGATTTGGTATTTCTATACCTCAGAGAAAAGTAGCTCGTTATAGTCAACTGACTGTACAATGGAAACAAAAAGCATATTTTCTTTTCTTTGTTCGCTTCTTATTCATCAGCCTTCCTAATAATAAACTGAGTAATGAGAGGCCTTGTATTTGTTCAGACTAAATTACTCAAGCCCCTTAGGCTTACAAAATCGGAGCAATTAACGGACTTGAACGCCTCTCATAGTTAACTATTAATGCCAAAATAAGGCAACTTAAGCATTTCGGAAACTTCCCCAATAATTTTATACCTTTTTCTTCCCTTCTCCGTTTCCCCTCCATTAACCTTTAACATGGAAGAAATTGGGTTCAAGTTACGTGAAAGTTTACTTTTATGAAAGCCAGAGAAACTTCTGCTTCGCGCGGTCCTTTGAGACTCCGGATCTGTAGCTTGTGGCATTTTCGTGAATGTGTCCGCTTTGTTTATTCATGAATCGGTTGGGATGCTTTTCACAATCAAAGCGGCTCTTGCACAATAAAATAAGGAATTCACGTACACATTGAAACAAGGTGTGGCAAAATGAACGTTTAGCAAAATAGCTTCGTCGAGCAGATGATTTAAAATCGAATCGAGAAATAACTGCATATAATGGCAAGCTGCATGTGGCAGGTAGCTGTGGGAGCAAATTGCACGTATGCCTTTGTAGCTGGATTTTCCTATGATTTCTGTTGTTTGACCAAACTAAGTTTCTAAAATACTGCGGAGTTTTCCAATTGAATATTTTTTATATTATATATTGCCTGACACCATTTTCTGTCAGGTTAAATTTTCATAAATTCGCATACAATTTACAGGTTCTGATGTAGCGAATGCAGCCGCAAGGATAAATACCTTTACTAGGTATCTTTTTTTAATATTCTACAAAGTCTTTATTGTCTTCATTTGAATCTTCTCATTTAAAATGAAAAACAAAATTGAAAAAATGTTCAATGTTTGATAACAGTGAGAGCTCCGTCCTGGAACATTCAACAACTCGCTCGACTATGTATTCAACCGATTCGCGCAACAGAGAGTTGCTCTTTTCTTTTTCAAAACACCAAATACCGAAATTCACAAGAAGTATAAATGATAGCGCATGTACTGAGTCAATCAATTGAATTTTGTTGTCACAAAAAACAAGCGTTTCGTAGCAGCATCAACTGTAACGGTATAAATTTTTGTTTCGGAGTAACGGGAAATTTGGATTAAATATTCATGAGAATCTAATTTGACGAGGGGAAGGAATGTACACAATCATTATTTCGTGATGAGTGGTGCCATGAAGACGTTTATGAGAGGTCATAATTAAATTGTATTAAAAAAACTGACTATGAATAATTTCGTGACATCATGGTACAAAGGGGCTCAAAAAAGTTGTGGATATTCTGTAAACATTTTTATATACCCACGATAATAGATTGCACCTTGGGAGACTCTGTAACTGACTTTTGGTTCGATAGATGGCGCACATGCTTTTGAGCATCTGAACCTATACGTATTGCACATGGAACTATTATTTTGCTACATAGGGACGAGTACTACCATTGTATCTATTCATCCGGAGACTACATCATGCTGACGAAGCGACGAGTCTCAAGGAGGAAGAAAAAATATCATCCATGGATGGTTCTGGAATAAATTCCCATTTCATTCCGGCTGCTTCCAAATACCAATAATGGTTGCTGACCTTCCACACGAAGAAGTTCAGTCAAGTGGAATAACAACATCAAATTATGAAAAATTAATTGGAAAACAACAATATCGAACATCCCCACTTACACTAGAAGTCCAGGAGTGGGCAGAGAGATAATTTTTTATATTTGAGTAGTTACGAAGGCCAAGCCTTAATACTGGAAGTACTGTGACTGCTACAAGGAATTTAATTTTAAATCAATGTTTACCGGATCGAGATAGGTGTCTCCTGGTAAACTGTTATTCAATTCACTAAGAACAAAGGAACAGTTCTATCAACAAGTTCCCCATGTACTCAATCCTGGCTCAGAGACTTTCTTATAGAACTTGGTTGTTGAGCAGAATCGGTGCAGAACTTAGTCTTAGATATCAGAAATAGAACTGCACACATGTCCCAGGTTACAGATGTGTCGTTTTGTGATAAAACGTTGATCGCTGTTCTATAGAGTTCCTAATATAAAGGGACATATATTTATATGTGGAGCAATAAAAAAGTTAAATCCCAAACTTCCAAGTTGAGTGGTGCCGTAAAAAATACAATCAATATTGAAAATCTTTTATTACCGATATTACAAGCGCATCATGAAATAATTGCTAGAGGTGTAGTAAGCCTTTTTCATTATTTCAGATTTTTTCTTATTGCTGGTTAATTTTTTACATAATCACCAAAAATATAGCCATAGAATGACATCCAAAATTTGCAATAATCATTCAATTGAAATTGGGTAGCTCAAATGTATTGGTTATTATGTTTTTCTCAACTGTTATGGCTTATGGAAGCAAATGACATTCAGTTAGAACTACTAACTAGAAATTGAGGATTATGTATTGCTTTAGGCCATTTTCAAATAACTAGGAAATACTAAATTACAACCCTGTTTTTGCTCATCTACTTCTCAGATTACTGTAATGTCCATAAAGATGTATTTCCAAACAGCTACTCTCCATAGACTACTCGACTAAATCAAATGATTAAGTCAAGCTTGTTTTGGATCTGAAACATTTATCAGACAGACCGCCTATGATTTAAATACGAGTATAAATCGAAACGCGTCACTGAAAGAAAAAGAGCTTTATTTGTGGAATGTTATGTTCTAATACAGTTATTTTGATCTGAAAAATAATTTTCTTCCCCCCACAAGATGGAACTGCATGGAAATTGAGCCATTGTTTTTGCATATTTCTCAATTACATTGTATACACGATATGGGACACATGTACTGCAATAAGTCTGTAAGTCCCAAACGTTACTTTTTACATTTGTAGTTATTTTGTTTTCACTGGCAAAATTTCTCGATGGATTTTCTTCCATGGTTTTGACCGAAGAAGTATTGTTTACATCTCTTATAATTTCTAGTAAAAAAATGCTTCATCTTACATTGTACTGACCAATTATTAAGTAGAATGTATAATTGACGAACTATTTTAACGAGATTTCGTCAATTGCAATAGTTTCAATTAATGGCCAGTACAAATATAATCTGAGCCAGAAAGAATACCACAGGATAATCTTTAGATGATACATCAAAAATTGTAAACCTTGTTTATGTCCTATCGCTACGCAAAATAATCTACTAAACTCCAGAAGTATCAGTTTTCATATTAAATCAGATGATGTCTCTAGCATAGAGACATTAATTTCTGAAAGGTGGTGGTATACACACAAGGGAAAAATATATAACGCGATAAAAAAGATTACGCTTGGCGTATATTAATAGATTTTTTTCGTCTCATGTTTGCTCGCGTCAGTGAATAGAATCCTAGTGGATGGTGTTTTTCTTTTCAAATAAATTCATGGGTAAGAATTTGATATAGAAACCTCGCATGGCATCCAGTAACTGCAAGTTCGGTATGATGACATCGCACTGGTTTAATGGCGCCAATGGATTATTATTCAACTATATAATTATAATATTATAATAACTTCTACTATTGACAGTGACATGTTGAATTTCCATGTAGTTATTTTTAGGGATTTCATTCACACTAAAGCTGTCAAATCATAATATTGTAATGAAGATCATGCCCTAAACAGTATAAAGGAATGATGAAAGGCACTAAAAATAAGGTGGTATACAACAGATTTTTATTTCAGATTTCCACAACGTATTCCAGTCAGCTATTCCCACATTTCCTTCTTGGATATGATATATATTTGTTTTGATTTGCTTCGAGTTATCTGCAATCATCAATACAATAATAGATAACTCATTATCCGTCAAATATTAACAGAACATATCAATCTGGAAAACATAGGTACTGCAATTTTAGTAAACCAAGGTGCACCAATATATCCATAAATGATTTATTAATATCTCCATTTTAGATGAAAACAAGTTTTATTGATTGGTCATTTATTGAAAATACGTTTGCGGAATATTTGTTGAACCATAGAAATTTTGAACCAATAATTTGTCGAGCGGGTTGGCCATTCAATAGAATGCAATTTCCCAATGCGAGGCACTACAAAATTACAGGTAGTTGCAGAGAAATTACAGGAAAATGAGTACAGGGCACAGGGTAACGAATAGAGTTTGGTCGCGCTTAATTAAAACCAGATTATTCATTAAACAAAATGTACCTACTTGACAGCATATATTAATTTTAAAAAATAGAATGACGTTAATCGATTAACTGTCACCAGTACATCAGTATATTTTTTAAATAAGAACTTGTATAATCTATTGTATGATGCTCGAATACAGAGCGATATCAATGTTTATTACTAGCCCAGAAACACAAAAGTGTGACTCGAAGGTAGCGACACAAGACCACTATCAGGAAGAGGAGATTAAAGACAAAATTTTGAAGTGAGACGTTTTCGTACGTTTTAAGCTTTTGATTCCAATATACAAAAGGCATTGGGTTATTAGTCACACCTCCAAGCATATCTTCTGTGCTTTGAACTAAATCTTCATTCCATAATTCTTTCAATGTCTTTGTTGATCTTGAAAATATGTTGCTTCCATCGATGTAAGGTATCTCGGGAAGTTAGCAACCTGTCTGTAGATCGGACTTAATTTACTTCAAACAGCTCGGTGGTGTTCAAAAAAAGAGTGTAAGAGAAATAATAGATCTCTGCATCGCCAGCGATGATGGCAAACACATAGGAAGCACATTCATCCACTACCACAAATAAGAATCAGCCGCTGAGGGAACTATCCGACAATCAGCAGCTCATTGTCAAAAAGCTTGATTAGGAGTCTCCCAAGCCACACCCTATGGAAAGCTTTCGATACGTCGAGTGCGACTACTCCAGACTCTCGATTGGGTTCAATTTCCCTACTCCTCATGTGAATTATGTAGTCCAGATGATCTTTCGTAAATCATTTTGGTGATTTGTTTTTATCCAAGTACTTCAGAAGCTGCACGCTAGGGACAGTCACCATAACATTGGACATGATGCAGAGCAGAGTCACAGGTCTATAGTTTCTGGATACATTATTCTACTATTCTTAGGAATGGGTTGCACGAGACCAAACAGATCTTCCATCCGAACAGCTGTCCACGATACATCCAATTAATGACCATAGTAAATTTGTGATCAAAGGTTTAAGAAGAATGATAAGCCATTAAACCTTCTTACATACCTTTTTTGGCATTTTAGGGCGTAATTAGCTTTTCTTCAAACGGACAGTAATTTGTTTTATGGTTATAGTAGTATTTCAGTCTGTCAATGCATCCCGGAAAAGCGCTCTGAAAGTAGATTCGAGCGGAGTATCTCAGTGCTCGATTTTAAAGTGTATGGCTGGCAGGATTCGGAAATAAAGAGAACAGACGGTAAGCTGAAATAACTGGAACGACCAACCGCGATTGAACGGCGCTCAACCATGTCGCACCCTGCGGAATGGGTTATTCCCCCTTCGATGCTGATGGCAATCACGAAAAATAGGAATTGGTCTGCATTGCCCTGTCTGTTTTTTGTACTTATTAGGCTAGTCAAAGAAGACTTTCGACCCATAAGAAATTCTGATAACGAAGTTTTTGAGCTGGATAGGTAAAATTGTGTACTTTATCTAAGCAAAATTTTCATGTCGGTTTGTGAAAATAATAATTTGTTCTTTTATTTTGTGATCTCCTAGTGACAGCTACCAAATTCATATAATTAATTCATCGATCATACTTTGATATATAAATTTCTTAACGAGATACAGCCAGTTTTCTAAAAGCTCTCATTGGGATACTTATTCGCATGCAAATCATATGATTATTCAATAAATTATTTGAATCATTAATTTAACATTAATGAAATACCAATTTTCAGGTGAATATCTAGAGGCTTGCCAGTTTGCATTACAAAATGTGTTTTTGAGAGGAATGCATTTAAATGTAACCTACTTATTTTTTATATAAATAAATATTTATGGCCATAAGTATTTCCAGAATTGTTATAATTAATGTATAATTCATGCTAGGTTTTTTGAGTTGCTCCCATGCAGCAAATTAAGAAAAAATTGCAATGGGACTGTATAATAACTGAATCAACTGAACTGTTTTCCCAAAACTGGAAATACTTCTGATCTATGGTGTGTGTCCATTCAAACTGGAAGAAATTACAAAAAAAATCCGTTCAGGGTTCGAACTGGTGAACTTTTGCATATCATGCACAAGCAGTGCCACTATACTACCGAAACACTTAATAGTTGGATGTGTAACAAGTGAAATAGCTCGATGTTATCTCAAGTTTCAAAGGTTATATTCAGCTCAGGTATATGTATATATTTCAAATTTTGGTGAATGCGCAGACAGTAGTATACATGGCACATCCACCATTATTTTGAATGGAATGATTGGGTCCCTGGATAGAAAATAATATTTCATACACTGATCTAAGATTTTCTAGCGAAAAGTCCAAGGCGTTTCCTTTCCTTTTGTGCCTCTATTCTAGACTCTAAATACATATTAGCACCTAACTTATCTAAATAAAATGTTAATTTGGTGATTTCATCAATATTTTGTGTTGATTAGCTATTGCAACGGTGACTGGCCTAATTTCCGAATATATCCATCCCGCAATGGAACATAACATTCTAAATGAGCAAAAAATTCATTTTTCAAGAAAAGTACATAAGAAACACATAATTCTGCAACGTAAAAATGGATAACTGTCAAAAACTGGATCTTAACTTTTGTCACCTGTTGACGTCATATATGCTATTTGTTGTTTTTTGTCTAACGCAAATTTTATTGGGTAGGTTCCAACTTTCGCATCCACACTGTATATGTTTAATGATGATCGTGCTATGTATTGTATCCTATAGTGTCCACATGTACCAATAATGAGAAACACATTGTAAATTGATTTAGCTTTTATTAAATCACTAGATTTTTTGTAAAGATTTAGAAATTTGATATTTAAGCATAAAATAGAGATAGAGATACGGGTTATCGAGCTGCTTGCGGCGACAGCACCAGACGATCGCAGATGACGGGAAGATCCCCGTATCAGAGAGGGCTTAATGGTCGATCATGTTTCACAGACTGGAGGTAGGGTTACTCCTCTTTGAGAAGAGTCCTTTACACAGTTGCCACTTAGAGATTGAATACAAGTGACTGCTTATTTCGTGACTACATCAGTAATTACAGGTTTCATACTTGCAATCACTCTCTAATGGCAATATGAGAATGTTTTAGCTTTGATCAACTCCAGTCAATTTAGGCCTACGCTTTATTTTTGAAACTTGTGAGTCTCTATAAAAGATGTATCCACACTCGATAATGATTAGGAGCTCTAGAAATTTAAACAAAATAAGTTTCTGGGCTTATAAGTTATTTTATTTTTGTCGATCATTCGACCGCGAATGCAGTGTGACAAAGAAGAAGGAATATGAAAAAGTTAACATTTCAATAAAAAGGCCAAAGAATCCACTTTCAACTTGAATCATGACTGTTTTTCTCTAGTTTCTCAGTAGACTGTGGCCCAATCCGATAAACTGAGTATGATTCAAGCAAAAATCTAATCAATGTTTCTAGACCGTCACAGTTCTCCACGTTTTGTTATACTTGGATTATACAATGAAGGCATTTTAGTGACGTTTGCTTCTCTGGGTTTCGTTTTACCGATGAATGAAATGCATCACTCTGTGCAACCTACGGAACTTATCTGGTGGTGCTTCTCTAGTTTATCTCCTATGTTCTGTTGGCCGCTTATCAAAATCTAATAGGATTGACTGAAAATCTATACTAATACGTAATTTTTTACTAATTATTCTTTGATAAGAGCTGCCGAGACAGTCTGTACGATGTTGTTGTAACTAGCGGTCATTAGAAAATGTAGGATGCATCAGTCTATATGTGAGAACACCATAATAGCTCATGCTAAATTCTAATTGGAATATTAACGAGTATCTAAAATGAATTGGTTCTCCAAATTTGTATATTGATGATTGAACTGCAATAACAAATAAAACCGTTTTATCACCGATGTCCAAAAATGCTTTCTGAACTAGTGTGACACTCTTTTCAGAAGGTAAGGTGGCAACGGTGTTTAACGTCGGTTCCTATTATATTCACAGAGGTATTAGCACCCTTATACCCTGTGGCTTTTGAGTTTTCAATGTTCCGAATCCGATCCACTCTTGGGAGTTCTCCATATATGCCCGTTCGATGTGCTCAAGCTTCCTGGATTTATTTTTATGATTGCCTCGAGAGTCTCAGAGACAATGCCGACAAGTACTTCGGTGAAACTGACGTATACAATGATTATAACCTATCGTTTTAGTTGTCATTGTTGTTCAAGCAATGATGTACTTTATTTACATTAGGTCTTTACAAAATTCGTAAAATAAATCATAAAGCTGCTTCACGTTCACTTATCACTTAAATCGTTTTTGCTATATATCGTTTAAGCATCTCCTTTGACTCGTCACTGCTGACAAATTACATTTGGCAAAAAAACAATATGCTGTTTTCTGTTAGTCATTCTTCTAGCCTAGGCGCTGTAGAATGGGGGTCTGTTCTCCAATGGTTACAATTTACAGCATTTTGAGGTCGATTTGGAGGGGGCGATAGACTTTCTGCCTTTGAGTAATAAATGTAGAAAAGATCAACTAGAAGTTTACAAAATATTACGAAAATTGGAGCATTGTGTCTAAAATCAGATCCCTGGTACGAAAACTTACATTCAGATACTGGGTCAACTGTACTTTATTTATTGAGCTTGAAACTTCTCCAAAAGCAATATCAATCAAACCCTTATCTTCCAAGTAATAGACGGAACCTTCAACCTAAAAACTTACTTAAAACTTCAGGGCGGAAAGCTTCCACATGAAATAATTCTGTCATTTCATTTCCAACAAAGAATTTACTATGACGCTTGTTGTTTTCTAGGACTGAATCGGTTAAAATGTATTACCAACATCGTTACAACTCAGGTATTATAAAATTCTCCAGATTTTATGTATACTACGAAAAGACAGTCATAAAGATATGAAGAATACATAAAATCAAAACGAGGACACAACAACGGGCGCAGCTATTAGAGTCTAAGAATTTTTCATTACGTGTAAGTTATGCGGTAGAGGAATTCACCTTTCAAGTGGATGTGCTAATGCAGTGGCGTCGTTCGAAGAACAGGGTATATATGTTATCCAGAATAAACTCTAAACACCGTAAGCTCAATATAATTATGTATTTTCTGCTTATTTTCTGACTTTCATCGCGCTGATAATAATCAGCTATTTGGTCTCACATCTACACATATATATATATCCTCTTGCAAAGTTTAAGTGGTACAGAATTCCTAATTTGATTTAGTAACAACACAGCAGCCGAGATATTGTGAAAAACAAGCTTCTGGCAAGTAAGATGGTTTTAGTACTTACAGTATGATATACTCGTACAATTTAACAGGTGTGTGAATGCAACTCGAATACAAATAGCTCTTTTATATTGTTTGTTCCTGATATGATATTTTAAGCAAAAAAATACTAATTTTTAGTACTTAAAGACCACTTCAATAGTCGTCTCCTTTTGTCCTATAAGCCCTATAGGTTTTTCTACTGTTTTGTTGTTATCCGAGATAGTCCAAGAGAAAATTTACCATGGTAAAACCTGTCGAATGTAGACAAATCAACTACTGGATCTGCAGCAGAAAAGCACCCTAACTCCTACAACAATATCTATTCCTTGAATCACTTATGTATTTGTCTATTATTTATGTTTCCATTATTTTTTATGTACTATTTGACTTTCCAATGAAATTTGAATAGTATAGGTTACTTCACCGTCCCCAGTAAAATAAGAGCTAACGTGCCAGTGCTTGTAAATATGTATAGCTACCGCTCCTCTTGTCCTTATTATTAAGGTAAAGGATATTACCGAGCCCTACACAGGAATCCATATCAACTCACCTTGAAGCATACCAGGAGCGAGAACGGCATCGTCAGAACGACGACAATCCATGATAGAAATGTCAGTATTTTGCCACATGTTTTGGATTCTTCAACCACTTGTTCGGCTGGAACAAAGAAAAATATTACAATTACAGTCACTTCAATCTGTTTATTAGCCTAAGGTTCTTCAAAATTCTGCTAAATAATTCATGCAATATGGTTCATAAAAAATGGTGTCAAGTACATCATTGGAATATATTGTAATATCTGCATATCTATACCTGTATATATGTTTTGGAAATGTATGACTTTTACTGTACTTTGTTTACTTGTTATCCATCATTTTATATCATTATTTTTTCTGAACATAACTTAGCTTGATTGATGATTGTGTGTTCAGCTCGTTTTGGCTTTTAGGAAAAATTCCACATTGAATAATTAATTGGTAAGGGGAATATGCGTAGAAACTCCTTAACTTCGGACGGTAATAGGAACAGACATGACAGCTTAATGATGGATGAGGCATCTCAGACTAACACCTTAGATTTTTGCTTTTTTTAGACCTCACACACTCATTCAACGAAACCGTTTCTCAATGCTTCTTATTATTAGTACTTGCTTTTTAGAATAATATATCAATTGATAATACATATTAATATTTTCTTGCTGCTATTTATTCAACTTCAAGTCTTAAAGTCAAAGCAGTAACCAGACATGCCTTCGAATGATACCGTAGTTGTACCAAACCATCATAAAGAATATTATAGTAAAAGAGTATGTAAATAAATCCAGTGATATCAGAAATATTGATTCCATTATTACAAAAAAAATCTGTCCCAGGTGGATATGCCATTTTTTTTATTGTTTATATTCCGAGTTATCAAGCAGCCAGACATGCATGACATGATTTTTCCTGTGAACATGTCATGAAGACACATCAAATTCAAATTTTTTCGCGATAACACTGTTTCCCCGCCCATTGGCGTGGGAAGTAAAATGCTACCGTAGCACAAAATTACAATTACTGGGATCTGCATAAAAATGTGGTCCGCTAAGCGTGAAATCTAACCTTAACTAGCTTCCACCTGATTGGTTCTCGCAGCAACGATACGGGGGTGATTTTGCGAACGAGGGGCACAGCAGCTTACGGACATCTAGGCAAAAGCAGTGTGACTGTTAGCCCGGAAATATCATCATGTCTCGCAAAGTTTCTTACATAGGTTTATTTGCGAGGAAGATTGTGCATGTAGAAAATATTGTTGAGCTTTCTGGATCTGAGAATAATCAAATTATAGTTAATAAATGTTATATGACTGTACGAGAAACATCAAAATCTCTCTCTTTCGACATGCTTAGGAAACGTAATACAATGTGAATGGTTCCAAAGAAGATTTCAATAGTTATGTCAAGAGTTGTGCTTTTATGAAGTTGGATAATAATTGTCTTTTCCCAGAAGGCTATGACTTCTTTAGGTTCAGTATACTTGAAGATACGATTTTGTAAAGGTTTCATCTTGCTTTGCCTCGTTGGATTTATACACCTAATCACGGGTTAGAAATTCTAATTTGAAAACAGGACACTGGTATCGTAGAGACGGATTTTGATTTTCTGCCATTTTCATTAAAATGTTAAAAATTGAATAATTGTCATTTTGTACGCTGAAAAAAGCTACCAAAGCAAGATAAATGATAAGAAAATTTGTTTAGTAGTGATATATCGTGGAACATGATAGCCAGTATAAGTTTCAGTGGTTAGAAAGTTTCAGTGGTCAGACTGAAGTAACGTTTGTTGCAATTTTCATACTGTGCAGTGTATACCGCAGACGCTCTCCTCGTGTTTCGACTTTAACGGTATATATCATTTTTGCTGCTTTATTATCTACGTCGCAAAATTTGATACAGATACAAAGGAAAATATGGTTGCCAGTGACGACCAGGGAGATACATATTCAGAGGTATTTTCGAATATTTTCTTTATGGCTTCGTGTATCTCTGCGTCCTTTTAAGAATTGTAAGCCAACGTATAACTTGCTGTTCGGTGCTTCGATAAGTGAGATATCCTAGTCATAGTTATTGAAATGATATCAAAATCAATCCTCATTAAACCTAATTGGTTTACGGGAGAGAGAGAGAAAGTCGAGTAGGCTCAGGTCTACCATTTTCTTCTAAAATAGTTTCGAAATTTCCAAATTCAATTTCAAAAGAGAAACCTACTTTTTTTTTAATAGTTGATAAGTAGTTTTAATGACCAATTGTTTCTATATGTTTTACTCCAATAATTGAGTAAGAAAATAGTAGTTATTTATTGAATCTTAAAGGTTTCTAGAAATACAAAATATTTTCAAATCAATTTAATGGAGAATCTCAAGGGTTTTAATTGATTAACGGAAACATTTGTGTGGATAAACAAATTAAAGCTTGATATTCGACAGCCTTTACATGGACAGACAAAAATAATTATCTTTTGTAACAAAACTAATCTACGTCATATCACCATATCAGGCATTTACGAAGTTCGATAGAAAACCATGAATCTGGGAAACGTCGGATTCCGACTCTTCAAAGTACTTCTAACAAATATAATATGAACATATCTATACTCCCCTTCTTAGGAATGTTGAACATCTGCATATAGCAAGGAAAGTAAGAACATATATTTCGCGCCAATATTCATCAAGCTATATGTATTCTTATTGTGAACAACACTCATTGAATTTGTCCTTGCATTACATTGATACATAAAAAAATCAAATCCAGCAACATATTGAAAAGTGCACCAAATGTTGTTTCAAACATCTTATTATCCTGAGGTTGTACTGTACAACACCCATTTACAAACCCAGCATCTTTTGCTAATTCATTATATATTGAAACATATCATTAGAATATACAATTTCCCAGACTTATATAGCTATTCACGGTTTGCTTTCAATGAGAGGATGGATGAAATACATCGACAGTGTCAAGCAATAGAATCAAGTCAAGTAAGTGTCTGGTCTCCACTATACATGTGACCTGCTATGGACATGCATGTTTTCTATTTAGCCTAGAATCATCCGTATAGCCAGGCGGTCTGACAGTAGAGAGCAATTTGGTTGTATATACCTTACCCAGGTAAGGATGTGATGGCAACGTTTTTCTCAAAGTGTCGCGAGAAGTGTCGCCATCCATTGGTGCTTTTACAAAGTCAAAGGTCTCATGCATAAAAGCAGTGACAGGCGCCTCGTATGACATTTGGTAACAAGGGTGAACTGATTTACGACATCCCTTGTTCTACGTAGACACTTTGGCTATAGTAAATCTCATGTATATTGAAAGCTTACACAGTACATCCATTTTTGCATTTTTGCGGGTTTGCGTTCAAGCAAGATCATTAATATTTAAGATCCGTACGGATATCTGGCATATGGTGAGCCCTATTCATCGTGGCCGTTATGTGATGTAAACAAAATACTAATAGATATTCATCGATTTCGATCTAAATTTAGTTTAGTATAATTGCAACCGGTATAAAATCTCCCTCAAAATATTAGTTATTTAACAAAAAAACCATAACTAAAAAATTATAATTAATGGAATATAAAAACAACACTAGAATTAATGTGGCACTTAAACATTGGAGAACTTTGGTCGTAACAAGCCCTGATTTGTATCACTTGTTAGGGGATAAAGGTTTCGAAACGCGAATAAGCTTTTTCAAATGAAATCACAAATAAAAAATGAATCACCTAAAGGTTTACTCAATTATGCTGTAAATTGACCATAACCTTAGAAAATATGTAAAATGGGGACTGGAAAAGACAGTGTAATTAACACACATAAATAATTACACAATATTTTTACCTGCATGGTGGAAGAGTTTCACCAAGTAAGAGCATCTACAATCTACGTGAAACTCGATAAAAGAACTCCAATATTCCTAGCTTCTGATACGACTCTGCGATCACAAGACTTAAAAGACCAAGATACCATTCCTGTACAGGAATGATTAAACTCAAACGCATATATATTTCTCAAAAGGTACAGAATCTTTCCAATCTTTCTATACGATTGTTTATTCTATTACAATGTGTAATAACTAGACCACAAAGGCATGAAAATGACTGCTACCAGCACTAAATTGGCCCAATGTTCACAACAACACGCAATTTACAAACAACCTTGTGTACGTTTTACAATTGTAGAACCTAATTAGATCTATGCAAAGCTAAGAGGTAATGGGCAAAGGCTTTCAGTAAAGCTAGTTCCCATTTTGCTTTTAAACAAAAGGGAATTAACAATAAAGTAATTAGTCTAGGTACACATTGTCGTATTGATAAAGTTGAAAGGCACATGTGTAATGATCGTATTTGCGTACCATTTGAGATACAAGCAATGCTTTTATTGTCGCGTATGTAACAACATTAAGTTCCCTCAAGCTTAGTGCAAACGTAGTCATCAAGACTATGTACCAAGTACACACAGACAGTGAAAAAATTTCATGGGAAGTTTGAAATATGTGCTTCATGGAACTAATGAATTATATAGAAATTATATTTGATAAATTATTCGGTTCCTCAACCAGTTAGCTTGTTTATATGCATGTAACCTTGATATCCATTATGAATAGTTGATAGTCGGAGGATATTGTTATCGATTAAATTGAAACAGAGTACAACATTTCCATCCAACTGTTTGTAAGCTTTGTATCCCAGTGCTTTGATGCCAATCACTCTGTATAGAATCCATGTTGTTCTGGCCATTTGTTTGGTATTTTAATTGCTAATGTTTAATATTCCGATATAACGGATCTATATTTAAATGTAATATTGCCACCATGCCAAGAATAATAGTCAGTAATTTCCAACCTACCATCTGTTGTTCTGACTATAACTATTTTCGGTAATCATTGTCACTACTACCCCGATTTCATTGTATTTTCAAGTATAAGCATTTGCGGCAGACCGATTAGCAAAACCTAAGAAGTGCTGAAATATGCACACTTATTTTGTATGTTTCCAGTTGAAAATATTTTTGATTAGTGTAACCTGTAGAGCATGTAAAAGCTGTTTTTGAAGTGACTAGATTTTTTTTGTCTCAGTTGCTAATTCTCCCCTACAAGTAGAAGTAGTTGTGCTATATTTAAATCTAATCTTCTTAAAAGGTCCAAAATCTATAGCCTGACGTGATGTTGCATCGGGAGAGTACTAATTAAGCTAAAATCTTACATTTATACGCAAGGTCCCACAAATAAATTTCTGATGCTTGTGATGCGTTTCGCTTCAACCCTTAAAGTATCGTCAGGCTGTCAAAATTGAATTAAATTTAAATAATATATATCCAACAACCGATACTTTATCATGATGGAATTCCGAAACAAGCCGATTTAAACAGGACATAAATCTTCTTTGAAGCTTAAAGGATATAATGTCCGCAATCCGATTATACCCTTATAGAGCTTCAGATGAAAGGTTGTACTGGATAGTCTGGCAAAGATTATGTCGCAAAGAATTATCGCAGCATTAATGTAAAATTTAAACGAACTATATAAAAGTTTGATTCATGAGGAAAAATGAGAGGGTGAGGCTATTTATCAAATATAAAAAGATATGGGTAACAAAAAACAAAATGGGTTGACGAGGGACTGCTTTACATGGTGTTTCTGACAGGATATATCTGCTATGGAAACTGGAATAAGGTTAATACGGGAGAGAAAATCAAAATGCTATTCTGACGAAGAAAATACTCCAGTTCACCTAATCGCAAGTATTATATCTATAAATGAATGTAAGTTGCAAAGTATGCTATACTAATAAAGTAAATGTAAATATAAATTAGCCATATGAGGGTATTATGCGTGATTCACGTAAAATATCACACTTACACAACTTTTGCCAGATGAACAGTTTTTATCTAAGTTGCGTCTGCATATACATAATAGGCACCTTTGTAAACTATATAATTAGGGTGATATTTGATGTGAGTTAGACGTTAATTCTACTCTCAGCGGCGAGTATTCGCCTTAATTTGGCTTTAGATGAAAATCAATGTTTTGTACATAATTAAGCTATCATTGATTCTAAAACAATGGTACAGAACTCCATAATAGCCTCAAGGCTTGCCTTGCCTTGCCTGCAGCCCTTCTCTCATTCAAATTATCCACAGCCTCCCGTTTCTACCCATTCATAGTAATCGATCTTTCTATTAGCTCCCAGATGTGTTTAGCTACACAGACAATTGAGCTTGATATTTATCAACTGTCGTGGGTAATTCATTTTGTGAGCGAAATGCTCTGAATGTTAATGTGTTTTCGTAGCGAACGGCATTTTTGACTAAACCAGTAATCCGAAACAAAACAAAGCAGCGGCGTGACAACTTGGAAGATGAAGCTGGTACCATTCAGAAATCGAACTATATCTTAATTTCACTTTTTAGAGTATAGCTAAAATCACGGCAAATTGACTGTTCTCAAGCCTAAAATGTGAGTTGCGTTGATAACAAATGAAAAAAAAACATCCAGCCATCTTCATATATTCATTTTATAATCGAGCTGGCCGCCAATTGAAAGTGGGCCATACACGAGCGGAATAATCGACAAATCTGATATGGGGCGAGTGAAATTCGGTAAGATAACTGCATACATACGTTAATACAGATAAAAATTGTATATTTGAACAGAAAGATTCATAAATCTTCTTCTGTAACGCGTTCCGATTTATATTTAAATCATCAGATAGTTTTATAAAGACTACCTAGGTTACTTGTCAACTAGTTAGCTAGATCTTATGATGAATATAAATGAAATCTTCTATTAAATTATTTTTTGTTTCATGTGTTTCAGGAAAATACGATTATTTTTTGAGACTGCATTGGGACTAGGTTTAAAGGAAAATGTGGTCATCGCCTTCAAAAGTTACCCAAGATACTTCATGTCATAAAATATTCTATTTCTTGAGATATTTCAAGAGTTAGCTACCGTATAGGAATACAAATAGATGGAAATTTATAGTTGGATATAGAATATTTCCATGGAGTTTAAATTGTGTCTTTGATTATAATTATGAAGCTAGCTAAGTCTGTTTTCAATGCCTGCCTTATTATTAGTATATAATTGTTGTACTTTCAATTTTTTTAATTTAATCTTAGACCTATGAAATGTTGCATCATCTATTTCATCACGTTAGCTTCTGTTGGGTTTTCCTCTTTTTTTTTGACCATCTGTTGTGGTCGAAGCAGTGAACTTGTCCAAAGCATATAAGTTGTCGTATTTCTATTTCTTCTTATATATCTATTTCTATGCCCATTTTGATTATAATATCTGCATTTCATCTTCCTAGTTGTATTCATACTCTGTATTACTTCATCATCTCAAACAGTTTATTTTGATTTGATAAGTTCATATCCCATGCTTTCGCTCCGTATAGTTCTCCACTTTCAATAATCGCACTGTACACTCGTTTTGTCGATTTTTTTATATTCTTAATCTATAGTAGTGATCTCAGCTTCCGGATCATTTCCTCTCCTTATTGACTCTTTCCTGGATTTGAGCTCTACCGTTCCCGTTTTATTGAATACCACTTCTTAGTATGAATATCTCTGTACAGTACACCCAGTAGTCTTTTTGTTTTAGCTCAAGGTCTTGTATTTATTTATTAGATATCGAAATATATTTTGATTTCGTCGTATTAATATTCAAGCCAGCAAGTTTATCTGAACATAAATCAGAAAAAGATATCAACAAGAGCAATCACTAAACTCCTATAAATTTAAAGAGTAAATAGAGATTTTATGAACCCAACAGTGCTGTTCGTGAAATGCTTGTTGTTCCTTTTCAACTAGGGTTTCAAGCATTATATAAAATTTTACTGATTATCTGTATACAACCTGCTTATTGACATTACAATGGAACACAAAAATTCGACCTATGGGTACATTCACTATTTTTATGAAATGTGAATCCATGCAACTAACGCTCTCACCATTTTTTGATTCTTTACTACCACAAACCACAGAGATACTTACCTTCATCGTCGATGGATATGATGGAACTGTTGTTGCGCAAAGTAGATATTTACTTTTATTTTAGTCGTTGTCTAATACTACTTCTACTGGGTAGCTGGTAAGCGGAATCCCCCTAAATTGCGCGCCTCGTTCGTATCTCTAGGTGCCGCAGCGGAGAAAAGCAAGTCATCCTTTATCACATCTACCTCTGCATAGTGAGGGACTATGACTATTCGACACAAGAGGTCTGCTGTCAGTAATCGCGGTAGGAGATGTTTACCAACCCAAACACTGGCGCTGCGGCACCTCGAGATAAGAACGATGCGCGCAGTTTGAAATTCAGAAGAATGCCTTTACGGGGATTCTGCTTAACATAACATCCGCGCTCTGTAACGACTGACCAGCTACCCAGTTGGTTCAGTTGGTCAGAGCGTCCGACATGAAATCGGAAGATGCAGGTTCCAATCCCACACTGGGTGTTCTTATTCGGATTTCTAAATGCGAATTTATGTATCAAAAACTCGATCTTGCGGAGAAAAGCACTTATTTTCATTTGCAAACTTTTCTAATTATAGCATTGATTAATCAATGTGATTTTATAATAATCAATCAGGATGCATATTTGTAAAATATGAATAATTTTATTTGATTTATGATGCAGATACACAACATAGACTTTTGGAATTCATTTGTGGTAGCTTCACACATATGTAGACAACAGTAAGTGTTTGAAATCTGTAATACATTTTCAAACCGTGTAAATACCGAAAGGCTCAAGATTGGTAGTGAGAGAAACACAGAGAGATAATGATGTGAGCGAATTCGACAGCACGAAATTCTGAAGAATGTGTTAACAAAACTTGGGGAAGCTGAAAAGTGACTCCTCAAGGTAACAGTAGTCTAGCTTCAAAGAAGCCTATGTCAAGCATCTGTGCAGAAAATTACAAGACACTATTGTAATTATATGATAACTGCAATAAATGGTTTTGTAGATGAAAAGTTGTGTAATTATCACACAGTTTCACAAATGAAACTCTTTCTTTTAGTGACGCGTTTCGATTTTCATTAAAATCATCATTCGGACTATCAGATTTGAATGCTAACAAGGCTACCCAGATTACATGCCAAATAATTAACTAATCCTATCATGGATACAAAACTAGAGCTCTCAAAACAAGCATACTATCTAACCTGTCTAGTTATTTTTCTATTAAATTATGTTTTCATTTGTTGTGTCTGTCTTAGGGGACATATTTTTTGGCGACTGCATTTACACTAGTGATAAGGGAAACCCCTACAAAACCTTAAACATCGCCGTCAAAATGTCTTTAAGATATTTCATGTGATAAACAATTTTATTTCTTAAGATATTTCACGTTTAAAGCATTTTATTCCTTAAGATATTCTATTTTTTTTAATACATTCCATAGCTTAATATATTTCAGTAGTAAGTTAAATTAGAATACAAATAGATGGAAACTTATAGTAGTGTATCGATAAAAATTGACTTTAAAAGATCAGTCTGTTCATTTACTACAATGAAGTCAGGATTTCGCAGTAGGATTTTCTAATCAAAATACCGTCTCAGACGTCCAACTGAACTTTTTTTTCATATGTTTATTGACCTTAATAGGCGATGTAAGATCTCTAATAGAGACTTACCGGATTTGCGAAGCTTTAGATCGAATTAGATATTATTGCCACCACGAACAGAAATCGGACATTGTATAAATTGTATAAATTTTGCAGTCATATAAAATATTCCAATGTGATGTATATTTAAAAGGTAGGGTTGTTTTTGTTTATGACCCGGCCGTGATGCGAAAATTTTTATTACAAAAACGGAAAACATACCAGCTCGCCATCGTAAAAACGTTAATGTTCGCAGAACGGTAAATATTTCCAGGAAATGCTCCCCGAACCTTGGCAGACGTGAAATGCGGAACATTATATATTTATACAGATATGGTTCTCTTTTTGTGTATATGTGTACGTACAATGAAATATATTATTGTTAAAATGATGAAGATTTTTTCTGGCACTATTATTTTCCTTAGAATATGTTATGCTGAAACTTAATAGGTATCGATGCCTTATTTCATGTCGCTTTTTAGCATGTGTGGTTGAACGTCGTGAAGCATTTTTATGTCCAAAACTTTCTCAATACGTCTCAACGCGATGTTATGCTTAGGAAGGTGCCAAATGTGTTTACACGTTTTCAGAACTCCCTAATTTCTGTAACATCTTTTTCGTTATCCTAGCATGTAGAATTTGAAAAACTTTTCCAATTCTTTGAACGATAATAAGTCCTCTCTCTCTCTCTCTAACTTCTTTTTTTTATTTCTCGTAGTATTTAGGCCGTGCCTTTTTAGCTGCTTAGGTATAAAAAATATTGAAATCGAGACACAGTGAACAACAGTTATAAGTATTCACACATCACCACAGTTACAAGAGGAAAAACCATATACCACAATACAAACAAGGAATTTTATAAACCGATAAAAATATATGGAGGTTCTTCCCTTGGCTTTTCCTGAATCTAAAACTCTTTATGCTTTGGCGAGGTGACACACTGAATTTAGAAAATTATATTGAGGTGGCGGTAAAGTAATGACATGTCACTTGAAGAATTGGTCTTTGGCAAATTAACAAATGCGATATTTTGTATTTCAACCAAAACGTCAACAATGGATTTATGCGTCTGAAAGAAAATCGCTAGGAAAATCTCGCATAAAAGGTTTTGTATAATATTTCCCTTTCTGCTATTAGGAGATGATAGATTTGCAACAAATTCCGTCTGAGATTTCATTATATTTGTTTACACATTTAGTTAGTGGCAGTTGTTTGTAGGTACGATATGTTTAATATGAATTCTTCCGCCAATTAAGGATCATTATCTAGCTATGACTTTTCACTACTTCAAGCATTGCTTTAACCATAAAGAATGTTTCAAAGAAATTAATTGAGTGCATGGTAATAAGTCGTACAAATATCAGTTTTCGAGTAGCCAAAAAAAAGTAACGAACAGATATAGATATTAATCGAAGAATGATTATTACTATATATTTCTGTCAGAAACATTTAGGCAACATTAGTTTGAAAAACAACTAAAACAGTTTGTCGGTGGACTCCTCACAACTTTACTTCAGTGTGAAAAGAAAACCATGTAAGGTGGTGCAGATCCACATTAAATCGACCATGGATCATTTAATTTGGTGTATAGCCTCAAAACAGATGGAACACTACACGCATACTGCTATGATCCCAAAAAGGGTCAGTGTGGGTCTTTGAGAATGTGTCGCCTCCAAAGAAACATGTTTGTGAAAAAAGCTGAAACAAAAGGACGGTTACCACCTCTTTTACTGTGCATGTTCTCACTGTATCACTGGAGGATAGTTAATTTCAAAAATTCAGGCTACTAATATTTCTCAAATTGTCAGGATTATTTCTTAGATCATGTAAAATTAAGAGCTCTCTGGAAAATTGTGTTCTTCCTGAAACACCATTTAGAGAAGTCGATTCCACTTCTTAAGAATGGTGGGAGGCTTTCAAATTGAGAGACCTGTGTTCCATGCTAATGGTTTTAACGCAGACTCAAATATACTCCCAATCACTTGATGAAATTAATAATTTTCAAAGGTATTGCGCTAATTGCCTTTTTTGTATTGTCTGTGAGTTCTCCAGTCGCATCAAAAATTTCAATGAAGCAATGAACTCTCTATGTTCCAACACTGGTTGTCTCTTTGCTTTGTATTCAAGACCCATGTATTCTTTACATATATAATCTCCCGTGGGATGCAAAGTCGTTAACTTCACATGCTAGAACTTCTTGGAAAGGAAAAAGGGGGATTTTCCATTAGTTAGGTCTTTCACTCGCGCATAAACAGGTAAGTTGAATATCTGCCTACTCACTCTTGGCGTAAAAATAGTAGCGGGCTGTTCCAGCATTTACGGTTTTTTTTTATATGGTGGATGATACCCTCACTCCATGCCTTTTCGGTTAAAAGTGTTATAGTCCTAACAGTAGAATATACATATGGATTCTCTGTTGTAGGTTTTAGACTCTCTGCAGACTCTGCATACGCAGCAAAACTACCAGGCCATCAATTATGCATTCCACCAGAGTATTAGGTGTTGCATTCCGTCACTATGGGTCGTATTTTTTAATACTGTCATTGATTTTTGTTTTTAATGTAGAGACGTAGGCTCCCTGGCTAGCTCTGTGACTTACATCAAATTAACATTTTATTAAAATTATTTTACTTTGCCTGTACGTGTGGGAGAGTAGTGCAAATGCAAAGTTTTCTCATGTATTTTGTTTTAGGTAATTTTAATTATTGTATTTTTTGCGTGGTTCTCTATTTGTGTTCCTCTTACAGGAACGACAAATTGTCTTATATAGAGCTTTTTATGTATTTAGAATAAGAAAATAGTTGGATAGTTTTGAAATACAGAATGGACAATGACTTTATACAAATCCACAGTCAGCAGTTTTTTCCTTGGCTTCCTTGCTGAACACAACAATGAATTGTGTGGCCAATTTGTGCGTGTTTGTGAAGTAACATGTGTAAGTTGACAATTTTCCACTCCATTTGATTATATAAGCATTAAGAAGGTGCATGCTCGCACAGTAATATCTGTTGTCATGCAGCTTCACCCAGATATGATCAATCATGAGATTTCATCACTCCGTCTCCTTAACCTTGCCTAGTATTTGGACATCCGTCTGACTGACATAACGTTAATAGTACAAATACTAGGGATCAGAGTGGCAGACAGTCAGAAACAGGAATGGGGTATTTTCCAAAGAAAGTTGACGGAATATTTCAGTTCTGCCTCTACAATGTGTGTATTAAGCATTTTTTCTCATTGATACAAACAAGTAGTTCAAAAAAATCCTCGCCAAAATTCAAACATAAAGAAGCTCATCTTTTTTCTCTTTAGACTCTAGACGATATAGGATATGAAGTGTTCATGGATTGACATTGACACCATTCAGACATACTAACCCCTATTCTGTTATTTACAGGCCATTCCAGATGCTGACCTTATAACCTAACAAGTGAAAATGTTTTTTGAAAAATTGTCAAAATAGCAGTATAAATTTAGCTCAAAATGCTGCAACGGCATACAGTCATGGATAGTTATACCGGAGACAGCCATTGATCAGTAAGTGACGTTTTACTATAATGACTATAATCCAGCTTGACAACGCCGAGAATGAATATAAATGGTCACGATGGATACATTTTAATAATTGTTTTTCGTTGACTGAGCAAGGTGGACAATTTAAGTGGATTCAATGAGGTTCTTTGAAGGTTAGATTTTCAAATTCATTTTTAAGCCACGTAAGTGGAAAATTGAAAACTAACCGCACCACTGTTAAAAATGGGCTGCTTTCATTAATTCTAGCTATTATGAAGGCAATATCACCGAGTTGGAAAATACTGCATTCTCCCAAAAAGTCACCTCCTGCTATAGGTGACATAAACTTCTTGAACGACGTGGAATTATTATTATATCACTGTACAGATATATATTTAGATCCATATGCGATGAAAAAATTGATTCTTTTCACACAAGGTCACGAGTCAAAATGTCGAATTTTCTTTATATCTCTAATTGCAGACATGCCTTTGAAAGAACGAAATCGAGTATAATAATTCTAACATCGTCGTTTCTGGGATATAAAGTTACGCTATCTCCTTTTCTGAGGTGGGATTCACCTCTGAGCATATCCGTCAGTGACTCAACAGATAGTTGTAATATTATTGATTCATCCAATCATTCAACACGATGTTTGGAACATTAAAACAATTTTTAAGAAGTTGCCGCATACATCAAGTTGCTTCAAGAGTAATATTTCATATATTTTTAGTTATATATCAATTATCTAATTACTGAATATTCAGTCTTGTCAATATTGACCTGACAGCACATAAATACAGATAATTGGAGTAGTATTTGCTGCGACTGTTTGTTGACTTGTCACACTCGTTACCAAGGTATGCATGATTATAGAGACAATAATTGGCCTTGGTTTAGATATTGATTTTCTCCACCATACATACAATACATCACACCAATTTCCGTAAAGTGCATGGCTTTAATCTGACATTATTCCAATATGACAATGGCGATCAAAAGTGTAGGCACGTGAATGTCCCAAGTAATTATAGTAACAGTATTTTTCCTGCGGGCTGTAGTCGCAAGAAATTTATGATACTTGATATATGATATGTTATATAGTTTTTTGATATCTTAGTGCACTTAGAATTTTCGTAGACATCATCCATCAATATATCTGACCATATTTTTTTTATCTTCAGCTTTTAATTGTAATATCGAAATCTTGTACTGCAAGATGAATCAAACAGACAGGATAAATTTCGGAAGTTACTTTATAACTTTATATGACTCACACAGAGAGAAACTTTTTCAGTTGCATTTTGATTAAGCTTGCAGAAAAAGCAAAGGGGATGGTTAATGTTTTTAAATAACTCAACTTAAATATGTGGAAGAGATCGATTATGGGCTCAAAAGTGATGGAATTTGTACAGGCTTCAGTTTTGCACACGATTTTACAAGATTCACAGTTGTCTAACAATCTAAGGCTGCAGTTGAAGAAATATTTTATAGGTTATTCAGAGTTTACTAATATCTGGCAGAGTTTGCTTCAGCAAACTATTTAGTGTTTTATTGTTTAGTCTTTAGTTTCATACTCATCCTACTTGTGTACTTCTTATGTTGATCAAGTCTCTGTTCATTTTTTTGTGCATTAAAACGTAATTTAGGGGATTTTTGACCTGTTGTAATTACTCCAATCTCAGTTGAAAATCAATATTCATACATAGTGAATTTTGCTTACCAAATAATAATAAATCTCACAGTCGTAGACCTAGGCGCCAGAAGTTTTATTTTATACAAAAGCATCGTTACCCCAAACTGTGACATGCCTGTTTAATTCTACGAGTTCCTCGTCCGACTACAGATTTACAAAAAAAATTAAAACAAATTGCACGTTTACTAAGAAGGAAGCTCTTATAAGTCGGATTTTACTCCATTATAGTTTCAGGCAAAGAACTAGCTGTGATCAGCACCATCTTTACCAGTTCAGACTACCTGGATATCCAGTTCAGAGTAGTAAGAGGCTTACATCAATATCTGTAACAAGTTTCTGATATACAGCTTTATATATGATATATTTGTACTGCAAGATGAATCACAGGATCAATTTCGGAAGTTACTTTACAGCTTCATACGGTGCGCACACTTGAAAAAATATATTCAAAATTTGAGAATTTAAATACGCGGTATCGATTTGCCTCCGGAAGATCAATGAAGATTATACGAAGATGAACCAAAACGGAGACGAAAACATAATATGAAACTTAAATCTTGTCCCCGTCTTTTATATTGTATTGTTTTCTCATAAAGTATGAAACCATCTATCTTTTGGCTAGCGGATTCTGATGTATTATTTTCTCGTTTTGGATTTAATCATAATTCATCGTTGTCTCAATTTTGTGAAGGTGTTTGGAACATTTGTTATTTAGAGACACTTTAAGCTTCAGTTTGATTAGGGCTCAAAAAAGACAAAGAATTTTATCGTGGCCGACGTCTTTAGGTTACTTAATAAATAAATATATGTGAGAAATATGTTTTGGGTTTGGATTGAAAATTGTCCAAGCTTCAATTTTATGTAGGGATTTACAAATTTCACAATTTTTTTGTAACGTAAGGCCGCAGTCGAAAAAATTAGAGGTTTAGACTCTAGTATATGAGGTGGAGCTTGCTTGAGCAAACAATTTTAAAGTTTGCATATTACATCCATTCTACTTGAGTACCTTTTATGTTTATCAAGTCTCTGTTCATCTTTTCGTACAGTAAAATATAATTTAGGAAACTTAAGGCCTGTTGAAGTTACACCAATCTCAATCATAGACCAGTACCCGCAGTTGTAGACCAGCGACAATAGTTTCATGTATTATTTTAGTCAAAAGCTACATGAATCTAAAGATTCATATTGTCTATTTACTTGTACGAGTCCTTCGTTCGACTACAGATTCACAAAATATACGACAATTTCACTTCTAAAATCTTCGAAGGGACCTCGTATAGTCGGGTTTCATTGATAAATTTTCAGATGGAAAACTTTACCCACGAGAAGTATAAGATCAATTTACTTGCTTACTTTTTTAAATCTGTGGCACCATCACTTTACCAATTACTCTTGAAATGCTTTGGTACTTAAAACTGTATAAGTTTAAATTTGTAGGCTTCCATAAAATTATAGGTAATTCAACAAGAAGTTGTTTGAGTTATCAATTGGCTTATCAGATAAACTCTCTATAATAATATATTTAATTCATAAATATAGCATTTTGGAAATACTCAACAAACTCAACCCATTTTTTCATTAGATACATTTTTCCATGTAAGATTCCTTTTTATACAAACAATTTTTAATATAAAAGACTGTCTTATCTAATCTCTCTTGCTTTTCGGCCCAGTTATCATTCATTTCGGAAATAATACCTCATCAATAGTCTAGCAAAATACTAAACCTATGAGATCACTACTGGTATTTCATGCAATTATAAAATATTTTGGAAATGCAAAAGCGACATTCCACGATTATTTATGCTTCAAGAAAAAGCATATTGGTAATATGATCCTATAAATATGGGAACATCTTACACGGTAATGAAGTTATAGTTGACACTGTTATAAAATCTTAAGGGAGTGAAACACTATTATTAAGGAATATGGTGTTAAGCCTCATACAATCCTGCAGATAGAAATTTGTGTAATTAACACACAGTTTCACAAATATAAATCGAAACGCGTCACTGAAAGAAAAAGAGTTTTATTTGTGAAACTGTGTGTTAATTACACAACTTTTTTTCAGCATGATGGAAGAGTTCCACAAAGTAAGAGCATATACATGCTCATATAACCCTTTTTGTATAAGATAACATCAGAATTTGATTACTTATCTGTTTGTGTTCGACTACTACTATTAAGTAGTATATTAGTCTCTAGTCAATGCTACTAATATGAAGGCGTACTTTCTGTAATATGATCCTTAAATATTTATGTGATGCAAATACGACTTATCGTGGAAGTAAAATTTATAAGATGCCAGGAAATGTCAATCAAATGATATTCAAAGGTAATGATAGAAGACTGCTACTCATGTGTAACTCTTACACTATATGTGAATATGTTTACTAATCATTCTGATAATTTTTTATTATATTTATAATAGCAATTTTCTGTAAGCTAACATTTGAATACTACATTCGTACTTTTGGCCGCTGACTGGTTTTTTAAGCTGATGAATTATTTATTTACTTTGAGACTGACCTTCTGTCATGTTTCGCCGGTAGCACTACACCATCAAAATATCTGAACCGAGTACATGTTCCCGACTTGCGGCGACTTGCGTGGCTGGAAGTGCACTGAGTTTCCCGACCCGGAGCCTCCCGACAGCAGCTGGGAAGTGGGAAGCAACAAAATGTGCGGCGCGTCCGCGCGGCATAATGCTTCCCTTCCCCTTTTGCTCCTGACTCTGCGACGCAGCCCTTCCAGCGATTGCCTGGAAGACCGTAGGGTTTCGAGGGCAATGATGGCAGAAAGATCAGGTGATGGATTTGTTATATTCTCCCGGTTCACAGTGCAACCAAGAAAATGAGTATACAACATATGGAAAATGTCACTTCTGGAGCTCATCCTGCTACTCTTTGGTTCGTTTCACTTCTTCTGGTCGTTAATTAGGATGATAGATGACTAAAGAATGTATTCTACCAACGTTGCGGCTACCTCGAAAGGCATCCACTACGAGTAGAATGTATTTCTTTAAGCTTCCAACGGTAAACTTTATAGAAGTACTTCACACAAAGGATCTCTCAGATTTGACCATATTCCCGAACAGACTCAATTAGACTCACAACGCTAAATTGCTTAAAAAAGGTTTCGCCGTGAATAAATAATGTTTTTCATGACACAAAAGTCACCGAAAATATGATTCTAGTTCATTATATTTTTTATTGTCCCTCATTGAAATCACATATGAATGAAATATTATCTTTACTAACGTTTCAGTTGTCTCTGCAAGTAAGACATATTAAATTGATATTTAAATTATCGAAGAGTATTAGTTATGTAGATTGTAGATACTGTTACTTGGTGAAACTCTACCATCATGCAGATAAAATCTGTATTTTTTAACGTTGATATTATCTTAAAACTTTTGACACCTATAATACTTCGTGCTGGTTAGACATAGATGATTATATACCCACATTTGCCTTTAAAATACAGAAACGTGAACGACAGGTGTGAACATAAATTTTAATGATATGTTAGCTTAATGTGCTTTAAATATTTCAAACAAGCCACTCAAATTTCGTATCAATTGGTACAGCATTTTAGGGCGTGGTTATTTTTTTCTAAATAGAAATAATTTATTCGGCTTCAGTTTGAATCACATCTAGCACTGATTACTGTGTAAGGATTATACATTATTACAAAAGTGCTATCAAGCTGCTCAAAAACGCGGCAAGTTATTCAACATTATTATCTAATTTTAGAAATGTTGATCAATTCAAAGCAGGATCTAGAAATACTGTAAAATTTAGAAAATGATAAAATTCTGTGAATTTTTTAAGTAATAAAAGATCTAATAGTTTTCAATAGCGCCACCAGATGTGCCCATCAACCAACATTGAAACATTATATAAAACATATTTAGGTACAGAAAAAGGTTGCATTAACTTGTGTAACTTCAGATCAAACCAGGGCCAGAGTATTTTCCAGAACATGACCTCACTAGGAGAAAATAATTACAATGCGTAGAGTAATTTTCTATGAAATCGCGTGCCGAAACAGGTGAAAACAGAAGCTGCTTGTTTCTGAAGCATCTTAATTAATAATTAAATAAGCAAAGGCTGTAAATTATGCAGTATTTTATCTCAATTTTATGTAATGAAGAATAGTCTAGATGCACTGTATTTTTTTGATACAATATTTGCTTATGTCGAGGATCATTAAAACTCGCCGAAAGATCCGAGGAATGCAGATGAAGGTTTCACACATAAAAATCATTTTCACTGACCCGTTTTGATTCAATCTTTAAATTATCATCAGACTCTCGTAATTGACGGTTCACAAAGGCCAGCCAAGTTACTTGTCAGTAGCTTACTAAGTCTTACCACGAATATAAAACTGGACTTCTCAAATCTAGCATTGTATATAAAAACTGAAAAAAAAATCATTAAAGAAACCCCGACTTCACAGTAGTAAATGGGCGTTCTGATATCTGAAGCTCAATTTCTATCGAAACACTACATTTGCATATATTTCGGAAAACGCTTCTAGATATTAAATCACAAACACTACACATTCTCACCACTCATCAAACCGGTGTACAAAATTCCGCAGTATCATATTATTACTCTTGAAACATTTGTCATAATATGTATTAAAATAATTATATAGCTTAACTAATTGAACATTTTAAAGTATGATATATCTCAAGGATATCTTAACCACTATGCTTGAGGTTTTATAGAGGTTTTCCTTAACTCTAGTGCAAATGCAGGCACCAAAAATAAATATGTCACCTATCAACTGTATGTATACTGCCGGGGTGTGTGACCTTTGGCCCTTTTTTTCGACCCCGAAGACCATCACTAAAACTATAGCAGACCTGGGGCCAATGCATGCAGATATTAATCACAGCCAGTTCAAAAATACAACAATTAAGAGTTTACCTCAAGTTGGGAAAAAAAATCATCGATTTGCAGTAAAAACACAGTAAATATAAATATATGCTACACACAGCTCTATAACTCTATTAAGTCGTTTACTAAAAGACCTTTCACTTATCTTTTAAAAACTTGATAACTTTAACTATTAACCATTGGTGGCATTTTATTATAAACAGAAATATACGAAAAATATTTCTTATCAACCTCAGTTTTGCGTCGTGGGATGTGTAGGATGGTAACTCCAGAACGTAGAGTCTTAGAATGTAGGGTATTTTCTAACGTAAGCCTATTATAAAAATAAGATGTAAGCTCATTTTTGAGTAATTGATGCACTAAGTGGCTAAGGTATAGGATCCATGCTTTTTCAACATTCACTTGCTTATATGAGGAAGTAACATGACGATATCTGGGGGTGATGATGAATTACCTAACACAGGGGTTTTGAATCTTTTGAATTTTCTATGTTTGCTTATTTGCTCAAGCAAGGAACATATGTCTCATGGCCGTATTGCACTGAAGACATAATCAAAGATTGTGTGAATCATGTCAAATTTGACAGCCTAATGATTATTCTTCTTCTTTGACTTTTTCCAATTCGCCGTGTTTGCACTCCATAAATCCCTGACTTCCCAGTCACCTACCTTGAGGTCTTTGTCTACCATAGCATGTCCAATATGTTTCCCATTTTAGAGCAGGTCTACCCCTACGTCTTCTTCCTGGGGGTTCCCACTCTCAAGTCTAATTCCACGGTTCTTATTTTATTTCGACCTGTCCTTGTCATTGGCCATACCTCTGATCCGTATAATGTAATATTTAGTACTATGCTTCAAAAGATTATTTTTTTATTTTCTTTAGTGAGGGTGTTGTTCCATATCAATCATGAAGTGCTTTTGTCGCTTACTTTCCGCGTGCTATTTTTACTTCTATATCTTGTACACAAGTCATATCTCGATTCATCATAGATCCCAAACACTTAAAAGTCTCTAATGATTATTTAAAGATATAATTTAAACGCGCCACAAAAAAACGCCTTTTATTTCTGAAATCTATGTGAATCACACGATTTTATCTTAATGATGGGAGGATTTTAACAAATAAGAGCATCTACAATCTACAAAATGTATGCAGTAATCATCAAATAGATACTCTTCTTTTAATCCTATAATTAAATAAAAACTTGTCATGTTGTGTTTGAAAATTGAATCAGATTTAACATTCAATATTTGAATTCGAATCAGGATCATCAATTTGTTGTATTCGCAGCAAAAAGAATAATACGTTTTTAGTTACAGATCAACAAAAAATGCTTCTGCTGAATCAGTTAACTATGTGTATCTGAAATGTTTGGAATATATGGATACTTCAATGCCAAACTTTGATATTTTTCAAAAATATAAAAATGGTTTATCAAGTCCAAATGCTATTTGCGTCGAATATATAGGGAAGATAGCCAACACCCCCTTAACTGGCCATAAATCTAACCGAATTCCTGAAAAAGTGACGCGGTGCGTGGGGTGTAAAAAAGCTTCAATCGATTTATGCACAAAAACGGAAACCGAACCCATCGAGAGTTATTTATTTTCTGAAGTCTCCTCGTGGCAGTTTCAAGTTTACTTACGGGATTGAAGTCATGCTCGTTAAAATATAGACAATCATTCGTTTCTTAATTAAAATCCATCTCCCAATGTCTGCTTTTGAGTTACTTTGCCCTCTGGATAAAGGAATTCCCATTTTAAATTGAATAGCCAGTTTCAGATGCTGTTTGATTTCATTCGATGTCGCCAACATCACATCCAACATCAATATATTGTAATCATCATCTTCTGTCCTATTTTTGAAAGATGATGCAGGCGATTAGCTCATTTGTCGTATAAAAATGGGGTCAAGTAGATTGACTCATTCTTTATTGAAACCGCTATGCATTTGGAAAATTTATTCTTCGGTTTAATGGAATCCAGTTTTGAAGTATTGAATGTACTTGTTTCTCTGTACTTTTTGCAAGACTATTTTCGAGCGAGATTTTTTTAATCACTATTTGTTATTAGGAACGCGTCTGTTCAGTACTATATGATGATTGTTGTGAAACAACAGTACAGAAAATATCAAAGAATGTTTTATCTGCCTAACAAATGAAAAACTATGAGAAACGTGATACATATATAGCAAATATACTTATAAGAGTTTGTTGGTAATTAAACTTCGGTTTGACGATAATTTAATCATTTTATATTTATTATTTGATACCAATTGTGCCTTCACGAGCTTATTCAAAAAACACACGTTTTACCGAATTCAAATCCCACACTTGGAATAAAAAAATAGACTAGAAAAAGACCTCAAAAAAGGTTCACAGAATATCGATTATATTTCTTTTAAGCATGTTCAAGCAAACTGATGAATCGAAACACAAGAGTCATTAACTTCATAAAGGCATATTGTTATTTAATCTAGCTTGAAATTTCATTTATATCAGCATACAGTCATTGTGGATCCTATATTGTTACCTTGGCATGAAAAACGTATTACAAGATACTCTCAAGTACTGTGATTGAAAAACCGTCGCAAATCCATGAAAAATGAATTCGTTCCTGGCCTCTGTGGAAGTTACGATATTAAGTTTCACATTTTGGCTATCCAGGTATCAAAGTGAAAAGAAAATTGGATTCGGTAACATTATGCTTAAAATGTCATTATACTTAAAATGTGAATATTCCATTTTTGTCTCTCTAAATTCTTGTCAATCTAAAAACATTCGCCTAATTTTTAACAATTACAGCTATCATTATATGTAGGATAATGAGTATTATTCGAATAATCTGTGTCATTTCTTGCTGAAATACAATGCATTATCAACTGAAAAAGGGGCGACACCAGATGTGCCGTAGTTAACGTGATTACCTTCGAAATTACTTTTTAACCACACAGAAGCTAAGCGAACTGCGGCATGCTTCTAGGTAGAAATATTTTAGTACCCCTAATATAATTCCGAGTTTACCGTTATTATTCAGTACCTGAAGTTTCATTTTAACTTTATTTACAACACAAACTTTGAATATACGGCTGGTTATGCATTGATATAGATATATTTTCAAAATAGACGCACGCAAAAACGTCGAACATTAATTTCACTATACTCTGTAGAGCGGATTAGGGAAATACAAAAAATGAAACCAAGTAAGCTTTAACTTTCACGCTGTAATAATACGATTTTACGCTAAAAAATACGTCAGCACAATAAAATTAGAGGTCCCACCATAATTCTCAAACGAAGCGTGCCAGTCATTTTGTATTTTTCTCAATAGAAAATATAGTTTTTTTTATTCACGTAATGTTCAACTTTCAGACTGGTCAACTATTTTGATGTTTCTTTCGGCTGTTATGTGACGTAAAACCCCCAAGAAGAGTGTGTTTAATCACAAGACAAATAAAAAAAATGGGATACAAGTACACAAATAAGCTTAGAGAATTATTAAAACGGTTCAAACTTCAAATTATTAATCCTTTAATGTATATCAGTAATTTGGATAAAACGTCAGAATAGTTAATCAGGGATTTGAAAAGTATACCGCCTAAGATTTTCTGACTGTTTCAATGTCCGAATCCATAAACGAGAGAAACCAAATAGCGAAATTAGAATTTGGATATCTATTTTCTAATCAGTACTTAACGTGTTCACAACATATGCCTCTCTGGATATCATCTAGAGATAATGTGACAAGGAAGCCAACAGACCGATAGACCGTTTGGAAGGAATATGTAACCTTTAGGTGTACATCATATAATAAAAATGTTGCTTCGATTAAAAAAATATGTAGGCGCGCACTTTATAACCTGCATAACATGCTAGAGACTCAGGAAACTAGTCTTTGGCCTGCCAACCGTGGAAATGAAGGTACATTCAATACCCAAGTCATCGTCTACTGAATTTCCGAGACCAACAACAACAATAACATGTCCTGGTACGATCGTGCAGCAAGTATTAGTGAGTCAGTATCGGTGTACAAGAAGTTGGTAGTTCCCTCATCATGCATAAAATAATATTCACCAAAACAACTGCAAGCTTCTTCCAAAATTCCAAAATCGTTTTGAAGAATTTCAGCGTTGAGGGCCCAGAAGTCTATTTCGCGATGTTTATAATTTAAAGCATATTAAGATTAATCTGAATAGACATTTTTGTATCCTCACACCACTTTTGGAGTGTTACATGCTTTCTGCACAATGTGGCCAATATTCATCAAGAATCTAACAAATTTTACTTTCGCAGCAAAAACGTCTAATAGAATTATATAGAATGGCATAATTTAGTCAATTACCGCCAAAGAGCTGAGTCAGGCTCTCAGTGATGAATGGGCCTGAAGTTTCCAATTCATAAGAAATCCTGCCTAGGATCACAAGGGTGGCTATCGGTAGATTATTTTCCCAAAGAGGTTCTTAAAGGAAATAATAGAGCACGTTTCAGCCGAACAAGCTCTACAAAGGATATATATCAAAGAGGATTCCAAACAACCGACGCATTTATAAGATCATTATTTTCCCAAGGTAAGAGCAGTTGTGTGCAGAGTACATGGTATTCAAGATATTCTAGACAATCATGTTTTGCATTGTAATTTTGAGACAATTTACATGTTAAGTGTATGCTCTCGATTATATGTATACATAAGCTCATTGTCGAGAGCAATTTGGTAATTTATTCCTATCCCAGGTAAGGGTATGATAGCAACGTTTGTCTCCAAGTGGCGCGTAGAGTGGCACTGCCTAATGCCACCTATATCGAGCGGTCAATATATCTATAAGTCGTCATCTTCTGACGTTAATAGTGCCAACATGTACATCGTAAAAAGTGTTTACAAAGAACAAGGCATGTAAATCAGTTCACCCTTGTTGCCAGTTGCTTTAGGGTGTATCTGGCACCGCTATTAGGTAGTCCATGTTGTTAGAACCTTGAGCTCGTAAAGCTGACAATGGAATGCGCCAATGTGCGCAACGTTTGGAAATAAATGCAACTTATCTTGTTTTTTTTCCGACAAAAGTATCTAAATTTGCTTTCAAGGCATATGGAAAAAAAATTACATTTTGATGTTCATCGATGTACAAAATGATTTCCTCTGTCATGTAATTGTGAAAGCAAACAAACAAAAAGCGTCTATAACCATAGTATTTTATAAGACTGGTTGGATGAATCAGTTTCCGGCTATAGATTGTGAAGACATAGGTCTCATTCTAACCTACATTTTTTCCTCTTTTTTCTCACTTGTGTCTTCACTCTCCATTTTTTCCATCATAGTTTGAAATAAAAGCTGGTTGCGTAATTTGTAACTGTATTGTGAGTAATATCTCTGGCGAAATTTTTATTAGTGATTGAAAAAGTATGCTACTAATTCATAGCTGATTCTTGAAAACCTTTAAAGACCGAACTTAAACATAATCCTTGATATCATATGGAGTTTACGTCTTGTTTCCCATCCCAATTCTTGGCACTAGACATTCAGTCTCCAAAATCACCATAAACACTATATTTGATGGATGTATCAAACCTACGCATAGTATGTAGCCACAACGACGAATTCTAATTAGGAGATGAAGGCTATCCTGCCTAAAAACTATATGACTGCTGTGCTAATAAAAATATATTCAGACATGAGATTCTCATACATCACAGTGGATATTTTGTTCCATATTCATCAAAAACTATTGTTCTACTAATTGTATGATTTTAACAACTTTCTGTTGTAGACTATGCATTAGCAGTGAGATATAAAGATTAATGAATCCCTTTAGTCTTAGTGGCAAACTAATCCTGACAGTCTCCGTTCGGAACAATACACTCTAATATTCGCCAACACTGGATTAATTCCATGATCAAGCCATTGTACTAATGAAAAGCGCAGAGATAATGGCGACCTGTCTGCTACATTGGGAGGCTGCAGTAATGTAACTCAATATGTATTTGCTGCTTCCATTTTCTATTCCAGATATCTCTTACCACATGAATAACATTTACATTTGTTTAATTAAATTGAATTATCTTTAATTGAGGTAATAAAACTTAAAGTAAAGGAATATATTTTCCAAAAAAAATTGTTGATGTAGTATTGCTGTTCTGAATCTAAAAGGTGTGTATTAAGCATTTTTTCTTATTTATACGAACAGGAACTTGCAATAAATCCTCTCCAAAGTTGTAACAAAATTTCGTGCCAACGCTAAGTCTTCAGGGTCTCGTACTTAGGATGTGTTGTATCTTCCATCAGAACCTCGTATTTTTTCTATCTAGACTCTAGACAATATAGGATATGAAATGCTAATGGATTGATATTGACACCATTCGGACATGCTAACCCCTGTTCTATTATCTACACGCCATACCGGTTGCCGCCCTTATAACCTGACGAGTGAAAATGTCTGAAAAAAATGTTTTTTGGAAAATTTTCAAAATTGCAGTATACATTTGGATGCACTGGCATATGGCATAGGCGTACAGTCATGGACACTTATACCTTACTTACGTGGAAAAATTGAAAACTAACAGCACCACCATTGGAAATGGGCTGCATTCAATAATTTCAACTAGTATGAAGGCAATATTACCGAGTTGGAAAATACCCCATTGACAAGTAAATTTACTCAGTTAGATCTCATTTTCCGGTATATACGGAATTTTTAAGTTTATATTGGTTTTGATTAACATCCAAGATAAGTTTAGATAAATCAAAGAGACAATCAGAAGATGAGTTTCTTGTTTTTTTTTTCTAGTTGGATAAGAGCTTTGTATCCCTTTTCAGATGAAGGTAGTCCAATTATATTCCGTCGGTAATAATGATTTTGTTGGTGACAGCTCGGAAAAGAGATCTGTTATGCCATTGCCCCAAGTCATGACGTTGTTTTTCAGCCTGGACCTCCTCTCGATTAGCTTGCCTTGCATGAAAAAGATATTATACCTCTCTTGGTGACGTATTACATGACCAAAGTAGTTCAGCTTGAGACTTTTTATTATTCTGACCACTTTCATATTTTCTTCATCCTGGATTTATTCCAAAAATTTGACATACTAAAACTCCTCGATCCTGCCATGTGTGTTCCACCACGGCTGTGCGCAATGCATTTCATGACTATGGGTAGCAACGTGTTATGTATCATATCAAAAGATATTTGTCTTTACGTTTAATCTTTCTACACCTATACAATGTTACTTTGTTTTTTTTTCATCATGGATTTTGCCTTCCATTATTGAAGCGAAGGGATGGAAGAAAATAATTCTTTGCCCTCTTTCAAATGGGTTAAAACACATAGTGTTTATCTGTGTTATCTCATTTGAGAAAACATCAAGATGCTTTCATTGTGGCGGCTGCGCTGAAGATATTACAAAAAAATGGTGATAGCATACACACATTTCGTGCCTGCTATCCCCTCCCTAACTCGGAGGTCTAGATACGTCCTTACAACAAGGTCAACTTCTATCATCCAGAAAAATTATTAACTCGGTTATTTGCGGAACCGTCTCCAAAGATTTGACGCTATGAATGATCAAATAGCAATTTTACCATACTCTACAAAAGTTTTTAAAGCTTCTTCTCTTCACTAGTCACAACCATATTTATGGCATCCGCATAGCCTACCAAGCTAATGCCTAGTAACATGATCATCCTTAACGCTTCCTGATATGTTACTCCTCCCTATTTAGCCTAAGCCCTTCAATAAAATCCGGTGACCTGACAGTAGAGAGGAGTTAGGCTGTATATATAGCAACCGATGTGTCGCTGTCCATTGGTATCTTTACGCAGTCAAATAGTTCTAACAGCTTAGACTCTGCCTAATACCCCTATGGAATCCGTCAACAAGTGTGAAATGATTTATAGTAACAACAGCCATTAGTTACGAAGAAGGTTTGACTCCTATAAGTTACATCAGCTAAGTAGGCTGATGTTCATTTACGAACGAAAAAGCCTGGCAAGCAATTTGTACTATATTTCTTCACGGAACTGTCTCATTAGCCTAGGTCACATTTTTAGAGGGTTTTATCAACGTTTTCGGTTGAGCGACATGCGATTGATTGACTTTGAACGAATTTACCGCGATAACTAAACCAATTTGTCGTTGGGGTGAACGCTGGTTAGCCACGCTGAAATTCAGTTCTGAGGATTTTTAATCTAATTTTCTTTTATCTTGATGGACCAGGATTCCATTCTACGTTGGATATCAGCCAATTAGGCTACGTTTGTGTTTGTGTGGGACATTTTGGTTTTTGGTGGCCATTGTCTCTAGGCATCTTGAAGCCGGCAGAGCATGAATTGTGGTGCGCCTGAGATTTGTAAAAGGAAGTGTTGAGCTTTTTCTGAGTGAAATTTAAAATAAAACACAAGTGAAGCAGATGTACATGCATATGTTATCGTGTATATGGTTAATCAAAATTATAGATAAAAAATCATGGATCAGGTGCTCCTGGAGGGTATCAAATCAGTATTAAGGGATTTTTTTCGAATACCTCATATGAATTACAGACATAATCATATTTTCCAAATCCAAAGTGATAGATTTTTGTGAGCTTATCACTCCTGGATCTCAGTGATCGCTTCATCTATTCTGTTCAAATTTGCGGAATGATATACTGCGTACTAACAATACCCAATACCCCATAACAAAACATTCCCAATGCTATTCATCCCCATTTTCAAGTTCCAGATCATTTCTACCCATGGTCCACACATACTTTGAAGACGGATTTTTTTAATAATTGAAATTTTAAAGCATTGGTAGCCTTATTCTGAATAGATAAAATGATTAAAGGTAATCATATATTTCCTCATAAGGAAACGAAGACGGAAAATAAGTTAAGAAAATAATTTTATGCAATTGCTTACCATTTTAAGCTTTCTAAAAGCATCACTTGGACGAAGGTAGAGGGAATGCGATGAGAGCCCTCCAGAAATCAAATTAGCTCCCCCAATACATACGCACATAAACACAATCCAAAACCCACACCACTTTTTTTTTAATATTTCGAGTCATGTGTCCAGAATGTTATATTCCTGCTGTCCGAACATTTTCGGGCTTGAGGATACGATACGAAAAATCAGTTCCGTTCATTCGTCCGTTGCCGTCAGTCCCCCAAAAACATATGTGTCCCCTCATTGGCCACCCCTATATTAAAGAGCTGGCGTTGCCACTTGACTTCACCCCTATGCCCCTCTCCAGCTTGAGCTAACTACACCGATGGTCATTAAGATATTAAGAGCCACCTGAACTACGTTGGGGAAGAGTCTTAACACACCTTATTGTTTAGGACATGTTTGATGAATTATAATAAATCAATTTGTGAAGATTCAGAGCGATAAAGGTTTGACTTCAATGCGGTTTTTTTCAAATAAAGAAAACATTTTTTTGTATAATTATCAAAGCTGTATTACTTAATCATGATATTTTGTACCAGCCGATAATCGACAACACATACCATTGCCTGAAATATCTTTATTAATCTTTCTGCTGCCTCGGCAGTTTCAAAGTTAAAAATAAAAAAATAGATTTGAAATTATAATTGTATTTTCTCAGTCGAAACGTTTATAAATATATTTCAATCAATCGCTTATGGTTTCAATAAGTAGCAAATTGAGAATATAATGAACTATATTGCTTAATTTCTCAATATGTACACATGAGTTCCTTTATCATGTATAATGCGAGTTTGTAGTGTATTTCTTCTAACTCAAAGCGACTATATTATTTCAATATTTCATGTTTCAATCGATAAATACGTAATGACTAAATCAGCTCACAACAAAAATTCCTCATAGTGTAGCGTGGTTTAATTTTCAATATGAAGTCGTCACATATTTATTTATTCATGCCGAAAGATAATAAATTAAATGTTTCTCTCTTAAAGGCCCTTTAGGGCATGAAAAACTTGCAAAGCCGCTGGTAAATGAATTTTAAATTGCTCGCTAATATTATTTTCTTTTTAAATTGTATTTACGTATACAAAGAACTAGTAAAGCTTATACTACATAACATAGAAAATGTTGCAAGGAGATGCATTCTGTAGCACTTGCAATAATAACTGAACTGAATTTTTTTTTTGGTGGCTTGCCGAAATATATTTTGAAAATTCATGGAAGGTCGATAAAGCAGTCGATCATGCACCTAGATGATTTGGAACTATATCTTACATTTGTACATTTGTAGATCTGTCTGTATGATGGCAGCCAATACATACGTTGTATCACGTCAAGGAGATGAACATTGAGAGATATCTTGAGAAGGTATTGGAAATCACACCTGCAGCGTAGATCCTGTCTTGATTTCAAGTGTTTAAAACCATTACCAAAGTATTTTCTGTCGATAAAAGGAATTGGAAATTTAAAAGCAGCACCATATAAAGGCCAAATCAGCTCCTGCAAACAATCATTCTGTTGTCGCAATTTAATTCTTGGAATTCAACGTCTCAGTCGTTAGATGGAATTATTAAGTGCCCTTAATGAAGAAATGAAATCCATAAATATGCTTATCGAGGAAATAAAGCAAATAAACCTAAAATTTCACATTTAAACGTAGCAACTGTAGTATTTAGATTTGATCAATATAAAGGCTTCAAATACACCTTTGATATCATAGCCATTTCTGAAATTTGGCTTTCTGGAAACAACCCTTCAGGTGCTATTTATATACCAGGTCACTTATGTTTAGGGCAAGTACAGATTAGATCGAAGAGGATGCGTTGGCATATATATCGAAACGAACTTCCCTAGTGGTTGGGTACCCCTAAATAAAATGTGTCAGACGCAAGTTGGACTAAATTTTACCACAAGTTGTTACGTAATATAACAATATTACGATTTCGGAAGATCTCAATATTAATTTCATTGTTAAAAATTATAGCTTAAAAGACGGCTTCAAATCCTATGGTCTAACTTATTGATCCTATTTTCTTATCAAATGATTAGCAACCACTATCTAGTCTATTGAAAGCTATCTTGTGACTATAATGCCTTATATTCTGAGATTTTGAAAAAAATTCTGAAGAACATTTCTTATGAGACATACATTTTATACCATGCTTTTGTATAGCATTGAAAGAAATCTTGAGTTCTTGACAATGGTTTATGTGAGTAAGAGCTTCTCGGTAGCTCATAACAAAATAGTTAGTCAAATTCATTGGATTACATCTGTTAACTGGAATAATTATAAAACATTACGTAATTTTGCTCCTTTGTCACTTAGGAATAAAAAATCTACAACACCTGTTTCCTAACCATTATATGCGATCTTATAATAATTCGACATTCTAACCCTCATATTTATTTTTGACATATAAACACATATAAACACAATATATAAAGATACCGTTTAAATGCAAAGATGCTTCATGACAATAAATGCTAGTTATGATACGTGCCGCAAAGTTTTTGTTTAGGACATTACAAGCATTCTCTAAACAATGTCAGTTTACATCCGATCGAAGTAACTGCCAGGCTCAATCCTCAACAAATGCGAATCGAACAAATTTCATTTCCAGTGAAATTCCCTATGGGAGCACGTTCTTTCCACGAGCTTTGATTCTACAATCTGCACAAATAAAAAGAAATGCACCAATATTAAAGGAACCAATAGGTTTTACAGTCGTCCTGTTGTTTCTGTTAAAAACTGTATAATTAAAAGTTGTTTGAAGTTGCAACAATTCTATCGTGAATAATACGACGAAAATGAAACCCTCGAATCAAATGCTGATGTGGATATGCTGAAAAGTTTTATAATTATGCAGGAAGGCTAAAGTTACATGAAAATGGACTCGTTGTGTGTGGAATATAGGAGCTCTGCAATATACTGATAAATGTTACCTATGAAGGCTTCCAAACAACAGTAATTTATGAATTAATATTCAAATAGAATTTTAACCAGAATATAATTTATTGGTTTAAACTTTGACCTCCCATACGAATAGGATGTAGTGTAATGTAGAAAAATGATCTAACTCGATATTATTTCTTGACGTGTCATTCCATAGATATCATGAAAAACCATATCACTGACTTCTGTCATTACTATTGTAACAAGTAACAAAATACATCTTAATTTTTGAAAATACAAATTGTAAAAAACGCTCAACGTAGTTTTCAGACATTTCCGATTCTCCTCCAACTAATTTTTGGATGGATCAAAAATTGGTGATGGGTAGAGTAAGAAGAAATATATTTCCATGCCAAGAACGGTATCATTACAACGTGGTAAGTGATGGTTCTACTTGACTAGATTATAAGCCTACGGACTCTGAACGGTTAATTTTAAGGCACAGCTCCACAATATTACCACAGTAAAATGTCTGACATGTGATAGAGAACCAATTAAAGTCAGTACGGGCTTGAAAAATATAGAAGTCATAATTCGACTGATATAATTTTACAAAATAATTTGAGAATGAAATTGTATGAGTCTTATCAACTGAGAAAAATTCGGAACTGCTATGTTCTGATATCTTTGTAACGAAGTGTTTAATGATGAAATGGCCATTTCCAGTTGTAGTCCCAGTTCACTAGTTTATACATTGATGTTGTTCAGCTTCATGAATTTTAGGGATCAGTAAGATATTTTATATTATTTTTCATTTTCCAAAACATTTATGAGAGTTATTATTCAATGAGATATACGCAAATACGTTCAGGCACCCATTTCAGTCCACTGTTGAAAAAATTTCAATTATCATGAATATTTAGATTGTGTCACCAAAGTGTCATTTTTTAGATCTGTGCGTCGGATTAGTCTCTGTGGTAGTGAGAATTACATTTTTTACGTACAACAAGGATCCCTTATTGGAGAAAATGTCAAATGATGACCTTTAATTTCATGGATATAAAGATTGTTTTATTACGCAGATGCTCAGAAACATTGTAAGTTTACATTAAAATTTAACATTCTTTGGGTATATAAAATGACAAAACTCCAGAATAAAACATAAATTGTAGCAAAATCTTGAATACAAGTGTAGATTCCAACTTTATTTTGTGTTTAAGCAATTTTTTCATATTACTTATACCTACTTGACAGAACTAGCACTGCATTGAATTTCCTCTTTCTTCAACTGTCTCTTATGCTGAATATAAGTGATTCATGTTACAATAATATAAATCCGTTTTATTCTCCTGCAGGGGCAGCTGTCCCTTTCAGAATCGAGCAATGCCGAAGTAGACATCGCTCACAGGTCTTCTCGACATCAAATTTTCAGTCGACATGCCTTCAAGATTACCTAATGTCCTCTAAACAGGATCGGACTCAAGGAAAACTGATACGGGCCTCTTAAGTAGAAAGATATCATAAAACAAGTAACTAGAGTTAATGAGTCCGATATTTCAGAAAAACTAATTAGAAAACATAAAATCATGAATCCACAACCTTCCAAGATAGAACATAATGGGTGTTACGGTTTTTACAAATTATTGAGTATATAACCTAGACGTTAGGCATAATAATCAATTTTTAGTCTTTCCCTGAACAGAACAGAAAGTATATCGCGCTTCTGTAAGAGAATAAACGTCTATTCACATTGGAGTTCAAACGCTGCAAACTGTAACTCTCGGGGAATAAACTTCACAGCTCGTTCTATAGAACTATTGACTTTTGGAAGAGGCTTGTTCTAGGTGTGGGAGGGTTGATCTGGTTAAGATGAACTGATGACTCTTAGTAATTAACAGTTGGTAAAATCTGTTTAGTTGTGTTACTGAATATTCTTATAGTACGATTGCAACTAATAGATATTTCTTTTTTTTTGAAGCATATGATAAGAACAATAATACTGAAGTCTTAGCAGATAAGTGACGTGACCCAGACATGGTTCACTAAAACGACAACTTCTCCAGTTTGATTGTTTTTTGACCAACGAAACGTAATCCCGAAATATGCCAGTGATTTTTTCATATAGATAACCTCACGCAAAGGTAGCCTGTCACTCATAAGCACTGCGTAAGGATGAATGTCTATTGATATTGACCTTAAGATGCTGTATATTGTAATCCTTGGGGAACAAATTCCCGGGTAGCTCATTTCATAAAACCGAGATTCTTCAAAAGAATGACTTTGGGAACAGGCATGTTCGAGGTATTGTAGGCTCGACGTTGTGAGAGTGCACCCGATGAACTCCTCTAGAATTTGCTGCTCTAGCGACTCTTGGAGTTATTATGCGAGACAGCTCAGTCAAACGTCTGAACATCTGCCATAATAATATCTATAGAATAGGAACAAATCAGCCATCCTCCTTCGATGTTCCAGACTGTGTAGGTCGTCTGTTTGGTCGGTCGCATTGCTCGCTTCTGGATTATGTCTAGAAGCTTAAGAAAGTGCTTTGGAGCGCTCATCTCCACAAATACGAGCAGTACTCCAGTGATGGTCTGATCTGGGCCTTGTATAATAACAGTAGCTGTTCCGGAGAGTATAACTTCCCCAGCTTCTGGAATGCCGTAGCAAGGCCAGCTCCATGATCGTGCCATGACATGTTGATGTCAATTCCCAGAAGCTTGATGGAACATGATTCAAGTATTGGATTTCCCTCCATCTCCACTGATACCAGACTTCTTTGTCAGGGTTGTTGTCTGAGTCTTTTGCGCGTTAGACTGAACTCCAATTGTATATCTCCATTCCACAATTCTCTCAATGTCCTCATTAATCTGAATAGCATACTGTCCTCGCAAAATAGGATCAGATGTTACTTCCATCAAATCGCGAAAAGAGCGTTGGAGAAACTGCAGATCCTTGCGGAACACCCGCATTGATAGTAGGTACATGGGAGGCATATCCATCTACCACCACAGATAAGGAGCGATCCCTGAAAAACTATCCAACCAGTGGCACAGACTCGGTGGCCGCCCATAGGCAACAAGCTTGATCAAAAGTCTATCATGCCCTAGGGAAAACCTTCGATATATCAAGCGCGGCGATTCGAGACATGATGCTCTATTCCTCTGCTTCACATATGTGTCACTTAGGCTAAAAGACCGCCCGTGAACTCTCCCAGAATAAGAACCAAGATGGTGGATAGGAATATAGTTACAGTCTCTAGAAAAGTCCTACTCCCTGATGCGTTGGCGAATGAGAATGCCTAGAATTGTGTAACGCTGAAATTAAGAATAACAAAACGCAGCTATAAGAGCTAAACGTCCTGATGTCAACACTGTATCCAGAGTATTACGATGTACATTCCGTGCGATAGCTCGTCTGTTATTCGGAGGGTGAGGTGAACACGATCCCTTAAAGCACCTTATCGCTCACACATATATTTTTTATCGAATGCCACACTGAGCCGTAGCGACAGTGTGTCTATTATGAGTTGGAAGTTGAGAGTTTTTATACAAATGGCATCATGTCGAGAACATGTCCTGCAAAGAGCGATGGCCGATTTTTGATGTAAGTGTTGTGCGGTGAGGTCGTTGAGCTTATCCCAAATACACCCTTTTTTAGTCATGTGGAAGCTTTCATAGCCCTTATTATAAGAAGAATCCTTATATCCATTAACTTCTTCCCGGTATATGACATGCTCCGTGCGGATCCCACCATGCATTTCTTCATGGTGGGTAGCGCCATGTTAAAGCGTGTATTCATTTTGGAGGACGAACAACAATCAACTGAATTTTTGGAACGAATTAGCTACATCTAGAAGATCTTTAACAGACATCTCCTTATTCAGATACTCCATTTCCACTGGACATCTTGTTGCACTTATTGATAATACGTACAATAGATCACGCTGAAAGTTTTTCGATACAGAAAAACTACAAGGTTTCTTTGAAAAACTTTATTCTGTTTTTTCAACATATTCTCCCCCTAACTCAATACATTTACGCATTCGATAAAAGCCTTGTCATATTCTTGTGACCAACATTTTTTTGGAAGGTTACTAATTTTCTCCTCAAATGCAGCGATTGCCTCTTGATCGATGGAAAGATGGCGACCTCGTAACTTCTCTTTGATCTTAGGGAATAAGAAGAAATCGCACGGATCTAGGTCCGGAGAATATGGTGGGTGAGGCAACAGTTTAAACCCTGATTAGCAAAAAAATCGAGTGTTCTAGCGGCGCTGTGGGCGAGTGCGTTGTCAAAATGCCATTGAATACCCCGAAGACCAGTCTTTGGACGGCTCTTACATAGTTCTTGGAAGACTACAGGAACACATTTGGTTATATTCCATTCAGAAATAACTGTCCTTTGATTTTCCAAGGCTACCGTTGTGATGTATTCACTTTTTAAAAAAAAGGTGCGTCCATTTTCTTTCCAACATTCATGGAACGACGAATTTTCGTTGGAGGTTAATCAATTTCAAATCACCAAACTAATGACAGCTGTTTAGTTTCGGGATCATAATAATATAACCATGTTTCTTCTCCGTTTACGATATTAAAAGTGCTTTTACTGTGCCCATTATCAAATTTTCCAAGCATAAACCTAGCCCAATCAACTCTTGTTGTTTTTTGCTCACTGATCAACAAATGTGGCACCCATCTGGAACAACGCTTCCTTAGGCGAAGGTGATCATGAATGATTGTTCGGACCACTGCCGATCCAATCCCTAGAGAAGCCTCAATCCCGGTATAGATTATTTGTCGATCTTCTTTCACCATATTTTGCACAGCTTCTACAGTTTCTGGAGTAACAGCAGTGGGGGTCGACCTGTGCGAGTTCATCTTCAAGTGAGACCCTGCCCCTTTCAAATTCAGCAAACCAATTAAAAACTGTAGCCCTAGAAGGGGCAGAGTCCCCAAAGCAACTCACTAAACTTTCGTGACATTCCGCTTGTTTTAGTCCCTTTTTATAGTTATAACAAATCATGGCTCGAAAATCGCGACTACCTGGTTCCATTTTCACATTAAAATTCGAACAACACTTAGATGCATTGGAGACCGTGGCAAGGCAATTACTGAACCATTCAAACGCTACCTTTGCGTGGAAGCACTTATAACTTTAGACAAAATAGCTGCGTGGTCAAACTTGTTTAAACTTGTATAGATTAGGAATATCTAAAGACTTTTTCAGCAGCCTGTCTGGAAGTCCTTAGGCCTTCTACAACTTGGACAGTACAATTCGGATTTCTATGAAATTCTGACACTAGATTACTACTGTGACTAAGACGGATGCACTGATGATTTCACAAAAAAATGGGATATGAAATTAGGCGTGGGTGGGAGGAGGCAAATCACATTCCTTTTGGTCGTCGGTTATTTCATCCGTAGACTATGGAGCTTGGTATGCATCGGTACTGGTTAGCCGTAGATGATTGATCGCCTATTTGCCTTCAAAATACAAAAATAGTCTAATGAAAAAATCCGATCTTACGAAAAATGAAGGCTGCCTGTGCTTTTTGACTTGAAGGCATACAAGAGATCAATTCTACGAAATTTGATGTGTCAGCAATGCTAAGGTATCTTTTTTAAATCGGTAAAATGTTCTCGATATTATAGTTTTTAGACTAACGGCTAAAACTACGCGAGAATGTCTGGAATAAACGTTATGGAAACGTAAATTCTGCATATGAAATATTATATCGTCAATAAGTCGCATTTGATCAAGTTAGGCGCGAGAGACCCCGACTTATTTGCCAGTAGCATGTATGTAGGCATTAGTAAGGATATGGAATTAATTAAAAATATTGCTAGTTGTTGCCGCTCGTAGCGGTTAATAGTAGCAGTATTTTAAGAACCGACCATAGATCGATAGCCCTAACGCTATGTAAACGTTATTTGGTGCATCAATTCATACTGTAGCTGTTGCTGCAAGTGAAAATTTTACGTTCAATTATTTCTGCATCGGATGAATACAGCGCAACCGTAAAACTGCAGCTTCCGCTTTACCGTTCTGGAAAATATCACCGCCTGATGAAATCCCGTTTATGCCGTAAAATCAAGTTTCTGTTTAATTCCATCCATATTATGCCAGTTTATTACCTACAGTTCACCATACAGGCTGGAGCTGGTGGGTGTTTGGGGGTTGAAACTACCCCAAAATATAACAAAGAGATTTGTTCCTATGTAGCTGTCCTATTTTACCAAGTTTCACGATATTCATTCAAATAAGTCATACACCATGCCTCTCCTAAACTCTCTGGATTTGTTCATGCCAAGACTATAACTATTTTAAGTAACCTGGATATCCATTCTAAAAAGGCAAACTCATAGTCTGCAAATGCTTGAAAATTAGAGCACAATTTGTGAGGCATTTCTTCACGCCTTTTATTTGTGAAACAATTACACAGTTCCATCTCAATACAACTAATCACTGTCAAACATTCATAATAGCATTTTCAAAGAAACATATCGCCATACTACTACTAGCTAGAACCAAAAAGAAAGATATGAGACAGTGTTGAGTGTAAACTCTGAAAATATTTTAAAATGAAGTTTAACAAAGCGGAGCAATTGTTACCCTCAACAAGGATAAATACACCTACGAATGCTGGTGTTTCGTTATGTTTACACTTCAACTAAATTGCTTTCTGCTAGGAATATCGCAGGAATTCTTGCTTGGAAGTTACATAACGGCCGTAATGAGGTAGGAAAGTCGAGAGCATTTCGTGCAGTGATAAAATGTACAACATAAAATATCATCCCATGCAGGTGCTAGAGCAACAATTGTGCAATACTATTCTGGTTAACAGCTATTACGCCACAAATCAAATGCAAACCTAGGCTCCTTCTCTTCCGGAGATCTGGGCAGGAGACGAGGTTTTCGATAGTTTTGAGATTAGGAAGAGCGTCGAGAAGGTCAAAACAGATAGTTTCTGGAACTATATGAAATAATTGTGCACTTAATAGACAGTTTCTCAAATAAAACTCTTTCTCTCTCAGTGTAGATTTAAATAAAAATAGAAACGTGTCACTGAAGGAAAAAAGTTTTATTTGAGAACCTTTGTGTTGAGTATACAATTATTTATCTCCGTGATGGAAAAGTTTCAGTGAGTAAGAGCATCTACAATATATATCTGGAATTGGAGTCTGATCTTTCTGATAGCTTACCTTACGCTGCTTATTCTATGAGATAAAATGAAACGCATAGCAGTGCGATTCAAAAGCAACACCATAACATATCCCTTTTTTGGATATTCAAGAACAAACCATAAGGAATCCTATAGAAAGATACTTTGCCTGAAGCATGCTCAAACAAACTGAGTCGTAGTCCAGTACCATTTCTTTTTGAATTATTATCGTCTTTGTATAGTATCGAAACCTACCCCTTTTTTACTCTATACCTCATTTCCCAAACGTCTGCACTGAGTGCTGATTTGGATTTTTCCCTTTTAGTTCTAGTGTTTTGAAAAATTCTTGAGAATAACCATTACTGTAAAGAACGTTTTCTATGAATGAATAAAAGCATACCTTGTAATGGCTTTATCTGGAACTACTTTGACTATCACACTTTTGGCTGTCATCCGGGTACGACAAAAGACTTCTTATTTTCGATCTTCTTCAGAGCTTTGATCTTAATGGCATTAACTATATAAATATGTTGGCATTCATATTGCAGTATAAAACTTCAGCGACCTGTCAAATTTTAATCGGTTGCCATTTAAGTTTTCTGATACAGGCTACTGTAGTCCCGTATACAACTAACATTTCTCATACCTAAAAAGGATTCCTTTCGGTCTGCTGTTAATCCACTTACAAGTTCTCCGCCAAATTACCACAAGGAGAAAAAGGAAAATGGAAAAGACTACCTTCGAAGAAGATCGGGGCTCAAGATGGGGTTGGTGTAGAATTTTTATGAAACTTCAGACAACTTCCGGTACAAAGGACGATAAGATGGAAGAATGCCGATGGATTTGACCGGAAAATGCGGAGAGTAATTCGAGACGGGGTTGAAATGGGAAATAAGCTGTTAGTATCAGATATATCTGCACCTTATGAGTTAAAAAGTTTGTCATCCTTCATTTTTCTCTAGGATTCGAGTAATATGCATCTAACCAAATTTAGTAAATTTCAAACATGAATTTGACACATTCCAACGTGACAGAATATATTGAGTTCTACCTTGAATTATCGGGATATTTAATTACTTTTTTATTCTAAGCTTAGAAGTGAACAGAGAAATAATTAATATGCAAATATAACGTATTTCTTTGGATATTCTAGCCTACAAAATATTTTTTACTACGACCTTTTATATTCAGAAGTTCAAAATACGCAAAAAAATCTGTAGATTTAAGCGCTAATTCTCAAATAATGATGGTGTATCATATTTCAAAAATGTATCTTTCTTTCCGAATTACATTCAGTAAATTACAAAATTTGAGTTTGATTGTAATTTTAAACCGCCTCTTAATTTTCATCAAAAATACAAGCATAAAGGTACAAGTTTGCATCACCAATACATATGGTCGCTCCTCAAATTTCATTAAAAATAGGGTCAAATAGATGTACGTTATGATTACGAAGCAATAATATCACTTTAGAAATAAATATTTGGATATGGATTGTTTACCTTAAATTAATTTAAAGAACATAGAATTGAGAAACTTGTTTTATGAATGAAATAATACTCATAATTTTAGATTTATATATCCATACCTTCCAATATTTCCAAAACGTGTTTCACTGTTGATAATGACAGACCGACAGACATATATTGAAGGGTGCCACACAGATTTTAGTGATTAAGTGTCCAGATCGCGTTGAGCAAAACATATAGTATTTCTCGAATTGACAATTATTTATGAGATCACAAAAATGTCCCTCTAAGTAGTAAAGTGAAGTGTAGTGACTTCCTTTAAATGTTTTGATTATGCCACGCGTTGTTTTTCGAAATTGTTAAAACCCCTAAACGAATATTTATGTTAGGTCAAAAATAATTGAATACCAGTTAAACACACTAGAACGGGCGACAATAAATATACCGATCTTATTCATCAGTAAGCAGAATATTTATTTTAAAATTGTTATCACCGTAAGCTCGTTCGCTTTTTTCAGTTACTAACACCAGAAGTGAAGTCCAAAGCCCGGTTATCAAAATTGTAAATAAATTATGAGGCTACTCGTCCATAGTCGAAACTATCATCAGTCTAAATAGGCCAAAGACATGTTTTAGTTATTAGATCAATGGAAATATTACCTTTCGGGAAGAACATGATTGGATTGGAGTTTCCTCTGAGTTTCCTCTGAGTACTTGTCAAATTTCCTGTTACGAACACAAAGGTCTCTGCTATCGACACGTGGCAGCACTTAGGGCTTCGAAATTCGTCACGACCTCCTGCTGCCAAGTTATTGAGGTATCTGGATTATCATTCAAGGATCGTCGTCTCGATATGAATGGCTCAATGATCTATGTAGACCAGTGAAGCTAGAATTTATTTTGGAGGAAATAGCATCCCAGAACGAATCATATATTATAATATATTGAAACAACCAGGGAAATGATGAATTTCTGATGAATGAATATATATTGAATATATCATGAATTTCAAATTAATAGAAAAAAAAGTCTTTGAAAATAAAAAGATAAGATATTTCATTTTCTGAATATAATTTAAATGTCGAAAATTCTGTTTTAAAAATAATGAACCTTGACAATAGGTGAAATCTTCATGAAATGGTGAATGTAGCAACTTTTGGATATCACAGACATTCACAATTTTTCAATCAAAATAAAGGAATTCGGCCAGAAGTTGATTTTTGCAATGATTTTTTTCACGTGATCCGAGAGATTTTCAAGAAATATAATATCACAGGTCATTTTTCACAAACATAACTTTAAAATAACACTCATGGCACTAATTTTGAGACTTTGTAAAATATAATTATGACGAAATAACTAATGGTAACTTGATACTGTGAAACAAAAAAACGATGGCAAGAAACTGTTGAAAATGTATATCGAATTTCAAAGATAGTGAAATTTGTATGTTCTTTTATTTGTTCTTCATGTAAAATATATCAATGCATTATGTTACAATGTGTCCATTTTTAATCAACCAATTCTATCGATTCCCATTATTGAATTGCCTAGTGTGTGTAGATTGTAGATGCTCTCACATGGTAAGACTCTTTTATCATACAAATAAAATTCTGTAATTTCAACACAAGATTTGAATCATTGCTGGTCCAACGATGATTTTAATATTAAATAGAAATGCATTACAAAAGAAATAATTTTGTTTGTGAAACCTTATGGTCAAATTACACAATTTTATCTATGCGTTTATGTATGCATATGAAGGACAGAGTGAAGTTATTGAAACGTTGGGTGTATCTAAATTTCCGTCATATATTATCTGAAGCATGACAGCGCTACAAGGCTAGAGCATGCTCCATTAATTTACATTGTTCCGCCATTTACCTTATCCATAAAGCCTCACTGAATTCCGATTCCCGTGGGTCTGAAAGATTGATTACCTAGAAGCATATAAGTTTGCGGTCAGAGTACACGAACTAACTGAACTAAGAGCAAACATTAGAGGTAAGATGATATAGATAAGAACAATGGGTGTATTAGATTGAAGATGGCAACTGGTTAACCAATTACTCGTACTATTTTTAACTGTTATCTGAAATGATGACGATCAACTACAAGTAGTTTTTGAGCAGCTAAACATCATAAGATCTTCAATAAGACCCAAAAATGAAGAGAAATGCAGCAGCACTACAATCAAGAACAACACATGCTTTACAGTTCAAGCCACTCAGTAGCCATAAGTTATGCGATCAGAAACATAAAAGGCTGAGGCGGAGAGAGCAGGGTCTAGAATTTTTGACTACCTAAATGTGTCTTGACAATATTTTTTTACTGTTATCTCTGGATGAGGAATCATAAAATGCAAACAATTATGAAACTATACAATTGTGCAATTCAAGGTTTCATCCAGTAAATGTTGTTTCTTGGAACTGAGCTCTTACAATGGCTACAGACGTGACTAATCAACAGACTATCTTTTTTTGAAAGAAAACTAAAGTTTTCTAATCTAGCATTCTATTCATCGTGCAGCTTTTTTCTATTGAATTATTTTATCATTTTTGCATCTTACGAAAATATTATTATATAAGTTGAACCCTCAAATAATCTCAGCCATCGCAGTGAAAATAGGTAGAAGGCTATAATTCAGAAAATCGATCCTATACTAATGATGCAAGAGTTTGACCAAGTAAGAGTCTCTACATTTCTACAATCTACATTATTATAAAACCGTTTTATAAAATTTCACCAAATCGATTCATGAATATTTCAGCAATGATAGATAGTTAAGATCCACGAATTCCAACTGAACAGAATATCTCTACATACATAGATCATTGAATAATTCCCATTCCAAACAATTACTACCACGAGATGCTGCCCACTATACACTAAGTGCGTCACTAATACCCGAGAACTGTCATTAAAAATCAATAACAGCTTTTTACAGTTTCGATGCTTTCTCAATACTAGCCGTGAAATGTAACAAAGGTCTTCACTAACGGGCATGTGACCTTGACAGTAACTGTGACTTTTAATAGCGGAAATCGATGCAAAATGAATTATTCACTTTCCGGTCTTCATTATATTTTCATAAAAATAATAACAAGTTTCCTCTCATTTCCTTTGCTGTACGTATGTTGTTTGGATTACTTATTTTTGAACATGTCAAGTTGATGTACCTGATAGTAAAGTAATGTTTCGTAGTTTATGGAGATATTCGATTTGAACCTTCATTAAGTCTGTTTCTTTCACCCGTCTGAAAATATACAATTTATAGATCTCCTTTTTTGTCAATAGATGGCCGAAGTCTTATTCATAACTAACATTGCACAAGCCAGAAGTAAAAATAGGTACCAAATCATAGTGATGCAAAAATAAATTAATAATATAACTTGAAATGAAACCTACAAGATATTGCGAAACGTTAGTGACTGTAAATACAAAATACGAGTACATGTATTCTAGAAGTGATGCATGTGATATTTGTGTGTGTATTATTTCTATAACAGTACCTTTATGATAGATGAATTATTCTCAACTTACATCCTTTTGCTGTCCCTGAAGCAAAAAATTTCACATGAACCATCAAAAATATTTTTATTATTCTAAAATAATAAAGTTGAAGTCACTATAGAATAAATATGAAACGCCCCAAAAAATCCAGTATGAAATTTAACTCATCTCCTGGAAATAGTTTACAGATTAGTAATGATATTAACATTGTGTATTGAGTTTAAATATTTGGGAAATGTTGCAGTTTAATAAATGTACACGATATATACAGTTTATGGATGGAGACGGCCAGGGTTCTAATTTTATTAAGAAAAAAATTAATGGAAATAGTTGCTTTAGTAGCTGGATTTGACTGTATTTATCATTTGGTGCGGTTTCACATCTAATCTATGGACCATGCTTTTTTTGTATTCTGTTGTGCATTGTGTAGATGGAACATGTAGATATTATGCGATTATGTAACGGATAGAAAACAAGCACAGATGAATTAAAAACATAATTTTTATGCAGGATGGAAATCCCCGCATATTTAACGACCAATTAAAATTGATAACTGCTGTTTTTCAAGATTGTGTTATGAGCAGGTAATTTGTGAATTCATGGCCTCCAAGATCGCCTGATTTGGTCCTATTGCATTATTACATTAGGTGTTTTGAACACCACTTTAGACGTTAGAATAATCAAAATGCTCTATTGGGCTGCACATAGCTGCAATTCAATAAAAAATGCTTTATGATGCCATATACAATTTGAAGGAATACGTGATGACCAAACCAACAACCAATTACGTTGAACTTTGGGCATCCATTGAACCAAAAAATTCCCATGCTGAGGCAATCCAATTCCATTCACATGTTGCTTAAAATAATAATGATTTGAAACATATCCCTAACTTTATGATGAACTTGTATATTCCAACAGAAGTCTCATTTTATACTGAAAAAATCGATGCATAGTGGTAAATTGCAAAGAACTGAGACGTCGAAGAAATATAGATAATTAAGGATTATTACTATAACCCCAATGCGGATATATTAAATAGTCAATTGTGGCAGTTTTGGTCAAAACACGTTTCGCACAGTGTTCAAAGCAACAATCCTAGCTCATTGTATGGAACATTATTCTTTGACTATGATACACTTATTCATCTGTCAAAATGATGCGATCAAAACATTGGCTGTGTTTATCGGGACCTAGCGGATGTAAGCATTTGTGGCTGCTCAAGGTTAACTAGTCGATGAAGGATAAGCTAGCAGAAACGTTATATCATGTCACGATTGTCACCGTAAGAGCGTCATCCTCGCCGAATTGTGGATGGAGATTATCGAAATAATGGATAACGATAACTGAATATTAGCTACGAATGAGGAAGATGAAGTGCTCATCGGAAACTATATTGTTTTGCAGCATAAGCAGTAGGTATATGACATAGGGTTGACATGTTTAAAACCACGTATCTCAAACTTATTGACAGGTCAGGAGCGGCACGAGTTGATAAAATGCGAATGCACAAATAAAATGTAAAGAAATGGAATAATGAACATAGTTTGGCGATGCAAAAACGTGAAAATAACAAATAAAATGACAAAAAGAGACGCATGTATCATGTGGATACGTCCAGCAAATAAATGCGCTGGTAGGCGCTGTCAGCGCTAGGGTCTTGCACCAAGTGCCATTAAACAGCCATTATACGAGTACTGTTTGAATATTACGTGATTAAGTAATGAGCTTCACAAAAGTAGTTCATGAAAAAAAACAAATAAACAAAAACAGAAAGATCGACGTACTGTGAATTAAGGATTGTACACTACAGTATGCTTGCCTCAGGTTTTCTAAAAGGTTCGGGAAAAATATCAAAGAGAGATATAATGGGTCATTCGGTGTAAAGCTCAAACCTAACACCTTATGACTTTTTATTTCTGCGGGTAAAGAACTAAACACTAGGCTTATGTTCTACATACGCCTAAGAAGCAGTTAATGCCGTTGAAAATAAGAGAAACAAACCACTTGGAGAGAAAGTTTCCGATAACGGTTTTTGCTGATGAAAAATGCATTGACTTTTGAATGTAATACTTTAAAATACATAAACGAATGTTTTTTTTATAAAATGTGATTTACTTTACTAGGCTCAGAGGAACGATAACAGCCATCGTAGAATAGACTCTCTCAACACACCGCATTAAGTAGTAAATGTATTTCAAAAAGAGAACGTCACAAGCGATTCATCCAGAAATATGAAAAAAGGCTGACATGGTATATGGCACAGCAGGGATGAATGTAAATTACCAAGTTCCTTCTGCTGTCATTTTAACAGATGGTTTCTTTATACATGGCAGTAAATTATTGTCATGGCACAAGACAGTTCCTATTCAGAGGAGGAACCATTGGCTTTGTTTGTAAGTCCAGTCATAGTTTGAATTTTTTAGTTTGCGGGCACAGTGAATCATTGACTTTAACTTCCTATTGTTCAATTTTTACATTTATAGGGTCCTCTAGCAATTTTGGTCGTAGCCTAAAACATTTTTTATGAAACAATATTAATTTTTCATGTTTCATGCCCATTTTCATACTTCTCATTAGCATGTAATATATAGTGGAAATTATAAATATATATTTTTTTGTGAATGAAATGTTTCACTTTATTGGGCTCAGCAAAATAGAATAGCGGTATCTCTCTCTGTTCGTAAAGCATGTTGGTTTGAACTTTTATAGAATTGAAATGGATACATACCTCCAAAAATGTGTTTAGTGAAGTCTTCTGTGCTGTTGTGTCCATTTGTGATAGCAGTAGACATGTCGGGCGATATTTTAACCTCAGCACCCGCCACCTGAAAAAAATCCAAAGGATTTAAATCTGTTATCTTGTGCAGTTAGACTTTTTCCAAGTAGTATGAATTGGTGTCAAGTGAATTGACCTCAAACTCTCATACATGCACCAAAGTGAACTAATTGAACACAGTATGCATTAATTCCAATTTCACAAGTGTACATAAAATGACATGAAGGAAATCCTACGCCAATAGACGGCCAATTATTGTGATCGTGAAATATTTTAAAATCCAGATTTATTTCCTTGATTCATGACATCATCACGAAGGACCATTTCACTCATTCCTGCGGGTCCTTTTGTCTATGTGTCTGTCGTGTGTAGCATGTGGCCTATGATATTCTGTATGTCATCCAACTAGGAAAGTACCATTAGATTTTGGTGCGGAGGTGTCAAAAAACAAAATATGAATATGCTCTCAAACTTCGTTTTCGAACGTTGCCAAAAATTTGAGGATTGAAAAATTAGGGTTGGAGGTTTGATATATCTTTTTTGCGATGGAGAAACATCTTGTCAGGTATATGATAATGAGACTTATTTTAGACAGCTTTATACTTCAATTACGACTTATGGTCATCCTAAATTTAGATTCCCAATCATGTCCAAACTTTTCCCGGCTCTTTCACGTAAGGATAGAGAATTATATACATATAAAATTCAATACAACGGACAATGGTACTTTAGCCAGCAAAATATGGAATCACTACGTGCTATAGGGAAGTAGCGAGTCGTTCCGCACAATTATAGTACCATAAAAGAATAAATTATCGCGCTGCGAAACCATCATAGAAAATGCTCATGCTTGTAATCACTGCATGTTTTGAGTGCAGCTCAATTCCTGTTATGGCTCGAATGTTCATCTAGAAATTACAGTATAATCGCTTTGGCATTGAAGTTGTTTACGTATGTGTTATCAAATATGCGCTCAAAATAAACCAGGTAATTACTGATTTTGATCAGATTACGCTCAAACAGGTTCGCTCACGCGCGTTTGTGTGTGTTTGAATGTACATGTGCAACATGAAACTGGAAACGATCTCTAATTGGCCCTATATTTCCCGAAACGATTTAAATGAAATCAATTAAGATGCTTCCAACATCCATCATTTTCATAAATCCGCTTTACATTGCAAAACAGTCTGATGTTGAGAAATGAACAGTGTCGCATTTACTCACTGCTTGGTTGAAATGATAGGGTAGCATGAATCTTCCACCCCTTTCGCTTATCGAATAGGTCACATACTTGTTCGGAACAAAAAATTGGGGGGGTATGCTGACGCTGACGATCAGATTTGGGAGCTGTTCCTTTAAAAAAATATTGTATCTGCTAAAATACCTAAAATCTTTTATGGTTTAAGAAATTCCTAAAGTTTAAGAATTTTCATAATTTCTTGAAACACTTCAACTGGATTAACAGTTCTGAAATCCTATATGAATGTTTAACTGATGATTGAACCTGAAATACAGAGTAAACCAACTCAACGCTATCTTCTTAAAGGCTAGATATCAACATCAACTCATCTAAGTGTCGCCTTATATGGGGACGTCCAAATGTGTCAAGTTATACAGCGACCAAGGATCACCGCACGCAGCGCATACAGGCGGGCAGACAGACAGACGAAAGTGAGCGACATGTTTCGTCGTGATGAAACATAACAATACTTCCCAGACCATTGGCGTGGAAAAGATGTCTTCCAACTAGCCAGGGGCATATCATCCTAGTAGCCTAAGGAACCGGAGCTTCAGGTGCAAAATTGTAGGGCGCGCAGCATTTTGAAGATAGAACGTGAGGAATGTAACTCAAAAAAAATAGCACCGAAAAAATTAATCAAAAGTATTAGGGGCACTAGGGACGTAGATAGGGTAGTGTCCTGAGTGCATTGTGTATAGAAACAAAAAATCATGGTTTGGATGGCGGGAATAGACTCGTTTCTTTTGCTCGTTAGCTAGACAGTAGAGAGGTTTTTTCTGCTCATCAGATTTTTTTTAGAAGGTGAATGTCCAAAATAGTAGGAAATAATTTCAGTCAAGTGGTGGTCGAGAGATTTCTTCAGGCTCTTCGGGTTTTTTGGAAAGGGTGGATCTCCAAAATGGTAGGCAATGGTTTCAGTGCTAATCTGGATAACACGCCACTGCCTCTAAATGTACTTATATGAGCGATTCTGTATGATTAAATCAATTGTTATTCTGATTTTAATCTCAGAATAGATTATCATTATTATAATTGAATTGCGCAATTCAAATATAATAATTATGTAATTATAATAAAATTCCACGAACGAAAATGCATTGAATCGCTACATGCATGTTCAGTTTATATGATTCACTAACCGTTAATTAAAATACCTACATGCGGTTGACTGACAGTGTTACTAACGTTTCCTTATGAGATGTCTTGCTCTTAAGAATAAGATCAAAGCCGCATAGTCTATATATACATATTGCTTTGCAAGTAAATAATAATAAATAAAAAGACATTTTCACTAAACTATTGTTATATAGTTCTACTGAAACTCTCCATAGAATCCCAACCTTAGAGAGACAAACTTGGCAATATCACCTTAATACCCACGTCTTCTTATCTCTGAGGACTATCGGGCCCGAAGCGCTTTGTCGGGCAAATAAGTGCTTTCTAATGCACTTCAAACTTTACCGTGAACTTCTTGAAATGACCTAAGGCATCGGTTTAATAGTTTGACTGAAAACTTTGAAGAGATCTTGCTTAATTTATAATTGATGAGCGACTGTGTGCGGTTATTTGCATTATTATATTTCGATTAATAGAGCTCCACAATGATGGCAGTCGAATCATAGGAATATTTTTATGTTTATTGTTCCAAAAAAGCAGCATACTGTTTTTGGAAGAATAAAGTCTCTTTGGAGCAGTCTTCCCAATGATCTTGTGGTTTTAGCATCGCATACTATACGTCCGCGTTATATCGCTCTCAGAATTTCTTTTAACATAGGTACAGCGGTTATTGGGATTAAGCGATCACAAACAGATATGCCGGCGGAAATGAGTCACATTAACCAGAACTGACTGCATGGCTGCAAATGAAATAACTAATGAAAACATTATTGACAAAAATATTAGAGCCGGCAGATACAGAATTGACTAACTCTTAAGTTTCACAAAATAGAACGATATCAGTACTTGATTGCCACCAGGCACTTTCGAATGCCTCTACCAACAACAACATAACAGTTGGTTGGATAAAAGGACACTCACTTTTCAAAGACAATATTACAGCAGAGATGGTCTAAGCCCCATTATATTCTGCCCATCAGTGCTATGAAAACTTTACTCAAAGAAAACGTCCACTAAGTTTTTAAAAAATATGTGGGATGACACCTCTGGCTGCCTAATTAGCTAGAGAATTACTAGGATTCCTAGTGAAGAAGTAGCGAAATGCTATCTGTCGAAACCTTCAAGATAGCACAACAGGTTAAGTAAAACACCTCTATGCAAGGGTGGTGAACAGGAAAATCAAATAGTTAAGCATCTACTCTATGATTGCTCAGCTTTACTGAGAATCTATTTTGGCGGAGCACTCGCCCTCAATGGCCAGTCTAAGGGATGATGTGCTGGATCATGTCAGCGCCTTCTTACGCAGTTTAGTGCCGATCAACACCCAGTTTTAGCAACCGCCGGGGAGGACATACATGGGGCCCATTGGGGCCTAAGTGGTCACAACCATTGCAGATTTTCTTCCCTCAAATACAGAATACAGAATGAGTGACATGAATTGTAGTGACACATAACTCATAAAGCATCCAATAATTTCAAAGTGCTCACAATCACAGTGTACTTCCTTTACTCATGTACGTATGAAATTGAAAATGCGGATCACTATCGTTGGAGAAAGCACAAGTGCATATTCACAGCAGTCCTAGATCTCTCCGCGCTTCAGCCCTCCCTACCCCGTCCTACTCCTTCCCGCACACGTCATTATCAATCAGCGGCGGACACTAGTTTTTAGAATGACAATACCAAAATTTTATAGTGAATTTAAAAAAATAGCTCCCTCAAAGTTTGAGTGTACTGTATGATGTAATAATGATTAAGTAAATATTTTTACATGATGTTAAAAGTACATTAAGAAATTAATAAATCGAATGTTATAGAATGATAGGTGTCGTTAAATTATGTATCATATACCTTGCAGATGCGATATAATGTAAAAAAATGTTGGTCTAGGGTTAAACCCTTCCGGTACTTACATGCAGGGGGTAGCTAGAATAGACCAAGCCCTACTTGAGCTCTCCCCCTCGGCGCAGTGCGTATGGGGCACATAATGGAGAGCTGAACATGTGGAAAATGCTGTCCATAGGAAAGTTTTTTTGCTCTTCAGTCATTTTGGAGGCGATGAATGTCCAAAAGGGCGAAAGATGGTTTCAGTAGTGAGTTTTGTTGGCCTTCAGGTTTTTTTACAAGAAGGAGGGGTGGCTATGACCACAACGGGAGCGCAAATTAAGGAACTTGCCCTTGGTGCAACAGTCCCTAAGTCCGGCACTGCTTTCATAGCAATATAGCGTGAAGAGAAACTGTATAGAAGGAAAACAGCAAGAAAACCTTAAAACACACACATGAACACACAAAACTTACTTTGTTATGCGATCCCAGTCCCAGTTTAGTGCTATAAACAATTTAGTTGCTTTCTTATGGATAGTATTCGAGTATTTATAGAACCGCGCGGTCGGTCGATCAACATGCGAATCCCTAGTTCTCTGTTCGTGAGTAAGTAGAGAGGAAGTTTGTTATTATTTTCTCGGCACGGAAATTGTCGAATTGCGCCGGGAAAACTCACATCGCTTCACCGGCAAGAGAGCGTCGCGTTGGTAAGGTGGTCGCTTTGGCGACACGTAATTTCTTCAACGGAAAGCGCAAGCTCATACTGGCCAGTGTCGGTCTAATTTAAATCATGGGCGTGGGCGCGATGCCTCCATTAGTACGTGAGCTAGTACAGTTGATCAAACATGCATTTAGATAATCTCTTACAATGGCAGAAAGCCTGCTGCACTCCAGAAGCGCTTTGGCTATTCACATTTGAACTTTATATGATATACTAAAACTATAGGGGAACAAACTCCCCAGCAACTTGTTCCACGCTGAGGTTCGCCAAAACGAATGATGATTATTCGACCTTTATCATACAGGTTGTGAGAAATAAGCGTTTATGCATAAATGTCACTCCGTCCCTGTTCATGTTTTTTGATAGACTATTGTGTCAAGCCCCAACTGATATCATTGAATGAATTGTTTAATGGGTATCTACAAATGGAGATGGATACACTTCGAAGCACTTTCTGAAGCTCCTAGACATAATCCAGAAACGAACAGTGCATTGACAAAGGACCTCCACAGTCTAGAAGATCGAAGGAGGGTGGCCTTATTCTATAGAAACTAACATGGCAGAAATTCGGCCGATTTTTTCCGCATACTATCACCAAAAGTCTTCAGTACATCAAACACAAGTAGATCCAAATGGGCGCATCCTCATCAGGTTGAGCTTCCAATGCCTCGAACAAGCTTCCACCAAAAGTGGAGAACCTCAGCGTTGTTGCGGGTGGGTCTCCGTGTCTGCAATATTCCGTCTAATAATTTTCTGGAATTTCATCAATATTTTCCATGTTTTAGGATGTTTACACAAGATAATATTCCTAACAACTTGTTTCTTTTAGCACATTTATCATATATAAACGTTTTTATTCGCCGGAATACTGGAAAAAAAATCTGAGCAATAATGATAAAGCACTCTAAGAATGTTTAATTTTGCAATCAGAAAATTATTTGGAAATATCTGAGATACCTATACTACAACTGCTTTATATAAACTAACGACACCACACACAAGATGTAAGCAGATATTTTTTGCATATTCTCTCATCAGACGTAGATATTAAGTAACTATTCTAGGAAGCTTTAAAACATTTTGGTATTAATAGTAGACATTGTGTAGACTCCAGCTGTACAATTCTTGGTACATGGGTATACATCCAAGGTATTTACTATTAAACGCGCTTTCGTTAGTAGAAGTAACGTTTAGAATCAGCCACTTAAAGTTTAAAAATGATGAGGTTCGTAATACGCTTAACACCTTTCCATAAATGTTTCAAATTGTTCAAATGACAGTTTTCCAACGCTGTATTGCATACTTATGGTCTGAACGATTACCTTAATATGATAACAGCTAATTGAAAATCAATACACGTTATAGGAATAGTTACAGTAAAAGCAAAGCTAATTGGATTTCAACTATAAAAATAACAGCAAATATATCGTTCAACGTAAAGGTGAATGCCCAAGATTCTAAAATGTTTCGATCATTAATGCTGATACCTATGTAACCAGTAGACATTGATTGAATAATAAATAGCTAAATAACCTATATAGAATTATTATTGCCCTTTACGCTTCAGACAGCAATTCTTCCAATTTCCAATCCAGAATTAAGTACCATCGATATTTGCTATTGCTAATACAGAACAAACTTTATATGTCGGGGGACCTCACGGACGCTGTCAATAGCAAAACGGTCATACCAACAATATCAACGTTCTCATCTCAACATAAGACCGATTTACCGATTGTCAATGAAGTGATAATTTTCATTTTTTCTCTATCACTAGTAGATGGCGCTGTAGCAGTTTTATTCCTACTGTATTGTGAGTTGTTTCTTATGGTTGTAATATTTTAAGAAGATGTTTTGTATGTTTACATATATTTTATTGGGACAACCCTCTAGTTGTCTAGGATTGTTTGTTTTGAATTTGATTTGAAAAAATCTCCGTTATTTTGTGATTATAAAAAAACTTATGGTGACAAATAATAATATTTTGATGTAAATATCAATACATCAATATACATAGTATATTTATAGAGATTAAAATTTGTATAAGTAGAATGTCCTAAGTTCTTTATTTCAATTTAAATTGCCGAAAATTAAATTTGTCCCAGTACTCTTACCTGTAATCTGTTACACAGAATCGATCTCTCAACAATCTACGTTAACATCTTTGCATCATTATTCATGTAGATTGTAGATGCTCTTATTTAGTGAAGCTCTTCCATCATGTACAAAATATCATTATTGTTTATTTTGTAAACTGCTCTCGCTTCCTAAACAATCTGAAGAATGTATCTACATTTTATGCGTGCTAATTCCCGGATATTATTTCTGTGTTGCAGGACGAGGCTGATTAGAAGTAGATGTGCTTTAATATTACCGCATATTCGTTAGGTGATATTTAGGTTATTACACTTTAATTTTCCATTTTGTATCTCCTCTCCATGCCTGTTCTCTACAGGCTGCAAGATTGTTCGTTAAGTATCTTGATTACGAAGCTTCATTCTGTAATGTAAACGTATATAAAGCTATGCGCTTAACTACAAGACGGCAATTCAAGTATATATGCTTTTAAAGTAGTGATGGATTTAAAAACACATTTATCCGTTATTCTAGCGTAGTCTAGTTACTGAAAGATCACTACATACAAATAGTAATATAGCGCCTCCTATGTTTCAGCATCGTAATAATAAAATGATGAGGGAAACGTTTCTACCAGAAATCGCTCTAAAGGTATACATTCAGCTAAGACCTACCTTATTGATCCATACCCCAGTTCTACAAACAAAGGAGTGGTTGAGAATATTACCAATCTATTCTGTAACATCTTTCAAACTTCTAAAAATCAGTAGGAGGATCATAAAAGATCCCAGGCATAATGGAGAGTATTGTGATCATTATATTTCTGTCGATATTTCTGTGGCAGTTCTTAAAGCCTTGTCATCTAAGCATTGATCTAAGGGGCGGAAATGATGAACCAGAGGGTTGAATGGACTATAGTTCTGAGTCGCAAACCTTTAGACAGCAATTGTTATTGTTGTTTGTTTTTTATAAATTATTTAATGGTTATTCAGGTATTTCGAATCCAAAAAGATAATTTTTGGAGCTTGCAACAAAAGTTGAAGCTAAGTTGTAAATGAATATGTTCCATTTTCTAGAAATGGCTATCACGGGAGTATTTTGGAGCGAAATATAAATCATAGATAGAAACTAATATATCACGTCAAGAAGTTGACTTTACAACTGAAAACATAATTGGATTAGAAACGAAGAAAAATTATAATCGTTTTACTAATCGGTTTTGATGAAATGGGACAAAAATATGCGTAGATAAGTTAATTTTGATGATAAATTGAATATTTTCGGACACTCTTGCAAATATTTCTCCAATCACGCTGCTCTTGATGATACCTTCATAGGATAATACTTTGGACAAAAAAGAATGCTCAATACTAAACAATAAATATTCAGTTATACTTCATCATTTATTCAAACAATTTCATATTTACAACTTATGCACCTAACTATATCCATTTGTTGGCACATTTTGCCTAATTTAAAAACTAATTCAATCTGTTTCCCAGTATATGTACTATATTTTTCATAATAGATAATTCAAAAACTTCGTAATTCATAATACATTTTATCTTAAAAGTATGCAAACACCCACTTTCCAAAATTGATCATAGCTCACTTGATCGCAAGGACAATTTAAAAATTGATACACTTTTTTAATAAAATATTTAGGCTCCATATTATTGTAAAAATTTAGAATAAGCACACAAGTTCATCATGAAAATACATTATTATTTCTTGAAATTATGTCATAAAAAATATTCTACAAAAGTACAGGAAACATTTATTGAGTAATATGATATGAGGAATGGTGGATACATGATTCTCAAGTTGGGATCATTTAAAATAGCTTTCGAATTTATTTATAGAGTAAAAATTATTTTGCTTGAAAGTTTAATTTGAAAACATTTTTTATACCTAGGCGTCCATTTCTCAAACCTGAGTATTGCACTCTAAAATATTTGAACACAGCAAACAATTTTTGTATATGTATACCTAATACATATACAACTTTATATTATGAACTTTTTCAATATACATAAACATTAAATGCGATTCATAATAAAAGGTTTAAAAATTATACTTAGAACCAATCTTTTGGCATAGTGCACTAACGTATAAATAAAAAAATATTCTCTATAAATGAAACTATGTCATTGTAATTACAATAAGGGTTTTAAAATTTACATATTTGTACTTATGACTATAAAAATAATATATAATATATAAAAAAATAGAGATACAGACATGGTTGGGAACTTGATTATTACAAAACTAAAATTATATCTACAAAGTTGTGCTGCTGTTAAATTGCATTACAAAAAGGGTATATACTCTTGAGCATAGTTTGTTGCAAACAAGAAGTAATATTATTAGTCTATATCACTTTCATTTTGATTTGTCATTTAAAGCTATATCCTTGATATACATAACTGAAACAAATACTCATCATCGCATATCGAAAACTATGAAATTTAATCCAATCGTTCATGAACTCTCAGATAAATGAATTATTGGATATGAAAAACACATTTAGATCAATTTAGCAGTGGCGACAGACTAAGCGTGCCGTAAAGAATCCAGGATTTGTCTGAGGGGGGCAATTTCTGTCTGCAGATTCTTTAAAAAGCAACGAAAATGTTTTCCAGCATTGTCTTTGTTCAAAGAGCAAACAGTTTCTTTAATCACTCTTTCTTATATTCGATATTACTGTTGACACCGATTATGAGATGCACAAATAATATATTACCTAAACATCTGAATTTAAAATTAAGTTACATATAAACCTACTGAGATCCTATTTCGAATAATTATTCCGGGGATTTGTAAAAACTACGCGTCATTGATATTATTTTTGATTATACTAAGATTTAATCGGGTTGAGTTAAAATTAAAATGAATTCTCAAATTTCTCATTCATTATTCAATGATGCGCAGTTCGGGTGAAATACAGTTCATGTACAATTGCACCCAGGCCCAGATCTAGAGGGAGGCGGGCGAGAAAGGGCACTCTACCCCCTTTGTAAATCCGGGGATGGTTGCAACAAAACCTTATTCTATATAATTTGAATGAACAACAAGTTCCTATAATTTTTTCTCAATTTCTATGTTAGGTACTACAGTTTTAGTATGGACCCATTGATTGATGAATTCTATATCATAAAAATAGTGATGTATGTTAACAACGCACAAATTTTAAATAGGCACTTCATCTAATATCTAGCAATCGATTTTATCAACAGAAGTCTACTGGCCAAAATATCTACGTCAAAGCTAGCAAGATTGGATCGTTTCCAAATACGAAATATCCAAATAGTTTATTAGGAAAAGTATACTGTGCATCAGCACAATCTAATGAAAAATAAATCATATGTATAGGGTGGACTGTGTACGTCATTTTAGTATTGTATTATATCGTGTTTGGAAACAGGCAAAATAGAAAATATTGTTTCCAGTGGCATATACACAGAATGTTTCATTCTGATAAAATAGAGGAAGTGAATTACCACCATATTTTTAACCAAAAAAGTCATACAAACGTGTAGTTTTGATAACCTGGGTAAATAAAGAATCAAGTATAGATAACTGTCAAAGGATACAAACCTCTTGAATGTTAAACAAAGATCAATGAGGCCACGCGTTTTTAGGTACTAGTAATGTTGTCTTCGCATTTTGAATTATTTTGATTCCTTTTACTTGAAATGATCATAGTTACAAAATAATTCTACGGGGTAAAAGTAAGAATCAACACCTCATAGAAAGTTCGAATCTTCAAATAGGTCAGTCCGTGAGTAATATAAAATGTACATTACGTGTATGGTTTTTTAACACCCCAAAAACTACCAATGTAATCAATTAGCAACTGGAACAATTGACAACGCCCTATATTTAAAAAACGAAGCAACATTTGAAAGCGCTTCATACAATATTTTTATCAATTTAAGACCAAGATTTACCTCCTTTATTTAATCAGAATGATTTACGGTGTCACCATGAATAAAGTAAGTATGCGGCAAAAACAACGTCCGTCATTCCGATGGATCAGATTCAGCTGTGGATATTAAAATGAGGACGATTCGCTAGCTTTTGGCCAGTGAAACTTTTCAAATTAATTAACTTCCATTCAACTAGCCTTATTTATCACAAAGCATACCCTTCATTTCCAGGTAATTTCTGGAATGGAGAATTTATAAGATAGCATTCATTATATGATTCGAAACTGTAAAATTATATACAGAAAATAATCAAAAAAATCAAAACGCGACCTATGTAGCTGACTTTAAGAACAGCTTGACAATTTGGAACATATACGATATAATATATTTCCCAAGTAAACTTATTCTAGTTTTGTTTATTTGTTGCTTCAAAGCTTAGATTTGCGACATCAGCTACTTCCAATCATCCAATTTCAATTGTTACAATTTTTATACGGACTAACAGTCGCGATTTAATTGTCAAATTACGTTTTTATTTGATAATGTTTAGCTTTCGTCGAAGTCGTACTTTCGTTGATTCAAGGTTGTATTTTTTAAAGCGACCTCATTTGCCACAGAGAGTTATTTACCGATTTCTCATAACAGATACTTCATTTAGTTATAGTTTCTTTTCAAAATCACAATAAACAAACGCATTCACCTTTTTTCAAATGTAGATATTGTAAAAAACTGGATATGAAATAAGATCTATAAATACTACACAGGTGAAAAATCAATCATCCATACTTGGCGAGCCACAAGCCACATTCAGTCTCATCTCCTTTTTCGATACAAATTTTTAACTATGTGCTTTTTACATTCTATTTTTTCCGTGATTACATGGAATGATCCAGCAAGGAATGGCAACAGATACTTTAAAAAGTAACGACTATAGATAAATATGAAGCAAAATCAAAATGATTTGAAACTAAATTCAATCCAGAATGTCAAATGTACAAATTACATTCAATGATGACTGTGACTGAGGAGGAAAAAATGTTGCGATTTCCAACAAATTAAAAAAATAATTTATAAAATGTACCACAATTTAAAAAAAATTAATACTGTATATCTCTTAGCATGTACTTGGGTACAGAATGAGTACTGACATACCTCCACAACGCCCTAATTTGCCTCTCTTCTAAATCAGACCTTCCATACAAAAATGGTTCCGTAACGTTATACGCGTAGTCAACAATGTCCCTCAAATTGTTTCTAGAAATAACCAAAAACTCGATATCGGTATGTTTGAGCTTGATCCTTTCGGTGAGCGTTCCAGTTATATGGATGTCGTCTATCCAGAAATAGTCGGATATCTGCGCCTCAGCATACAGCGCGAAAACAACGTCTGGCGAATATAAGAGTGACCAACCAGGGCAATAGGTGGGGTAAGTCCGATTTGGATATTCCTGGAATGACACTCTCCACTTAGACCTATAAGTTCGAAGCACATTTACATGTTTTCTAGGGGTACAAAATAGAACTCTACTAGCACCGTAAGGTGACAAGTCAAACCTTAGAAAGTTGTTCATCGCAGGCATGTTCACGAATACATCGTCGTCCGTTTTGAGAATGTACTTTGCTTGAGGACAGTGGTATATTGCGTACTTGAGAGCCATCACATGTTTGTAGGTTATGTTTCTGTAAGTGTCCAAGAAGCTGCCTTGTACAAAGTCGTTGTATTTCCTGTTTTCCTCCTCCAGTGTTTTCTGTAGCTCGGTGGAATTTACGCTGCCAATCTATGAAAGGTAGAAAAATGAATAATAGTATAGTGACAACTGTCTCATAAGAAAATATAAATGAAATGATTTGCACAGTTTCCAAAATTACTGGTCTGACCGACGTGCTAAAAAATCGGTTCAGTGGCGGCGGATCTTGTGGTCAACAAAATGAGAGGCTGTTCTTTTCCAGTAGCATTTCAAGGCAGGAAGGCAATAAGAATGATGTACAGTGATTGATGCCTGCTCTGATACTTTTGCAGATCATACAGATTACTCAAAAATGAAGTCAAGTAAGTTCACGCTCTATTTCACATTTAGTTGTATCAATTTATTGGATGTGTGATACTAATTTTAGACCTGCGAATCCTATTGAAGAAAATATTGGAAATGAGCAGGAAATAAAAAAAGATTTTTTTTGCAATATTTTTCAAATTTAATTCCAATTAACAACACTTCTAAAATCCTTTCTTACCTACTCCTGAGTTCTAAACTGATACTCTTTCGTGGGAAGTTCAGCGTCAACCAACTTGATGACATTTTTAGTATATAATTCACGTGATTTTGAAACCTCTACAAACATTCTCGAATTCGCATGCAATTTGGTCTAAACAGGATTTTAATGTATTCCATACATGAAGTAGCAAAACTATTCTTTTAGCAAAGCTCAAAATAAATATGAAAGGCATCTTTAAAATACCTCACAAAAAGTGCATAGAGATATATATTCAAACAACGCAAATTCGATCGATTCAAATATAAATGGCAAAAACTAACGTTAATAATTCTGAAGTGTGGTAGGTTAGTTTTGTTTATAATTTTCAGGTGATTCTTCTATTCCACTTCTATGTACATTATTTTATCATTATTGTAACATGCTATACACAAATTATGTCTTTTGTGGTTCAAATAAACATAAATAAATAAATAATGCGGCAAGGCCGACTGACAAACTCGGCATTAAACAATTAACGCTAGTTTGTTCGCCATTCCTATTTAAAATGGCTTGAATACCTTGTTAGCTATATGATTACTTCTCCTTGTCATAAATTACATAATTCCAAAGTTATTCTTCATATCTATTTTGAACTTCCCGAAAACACTTTTCCTACTTCAAGTATCAAAAACATTAACAACCTTGCGTCGCATGCGAAATAGACCATGTGTGTAGATGTAGTTTACTGTACCTGTACATAATAATACTCACCATGAACAAAATCTTCACTCCATCCACCTCCTGTCCCCAAGTTTCCCTAACAGTCTTCCTCTTAGCGAAGTTTGTGGGCGCAGTATGGACCAAGACCAGCAACAAAGGCGACGTATCATTGCAGACGAAATTGCAGATGGTGAAGTTGAAGCTGATGTCAATGACTCTGTTATAATCGTTGGAAGGGAGCAATTGGAGCGGGTAGGTGAAGACTGTAGAGTTGTGAGTGTACAGGGTGAAGGCGTGACCTAGGGGTGAAAAGTGTTTTGTGGGTGGGCTGGAAAGCAGGTGCCATATTAGAGCGATGGTCATGAACGCGACGATGGCACATCCGAGGTTTGACCACAGACGACGCTCATGCATCGTAGTTTAGCTGGTACCTAGAATGGAAACGGAAGAATATTAATACAGAATGTCCCAAAAATGGGCGTCTAAATAAAGATGATAGAAGTAACTTCCAGCTTCTAAGCTAACCATATACAGCGAATGCTCATTAATCCAACATTTTGAGTTAATCCGTTACTCCATGATTCTAACGTATTCTGAAAAGAGTCGTAGCTAGGGTAGAGCAAGTAGAGCCCTCGCCCATGACGCCGTGTGCACGGAGCGCAAATTCATGGCCTGAATGGGCCGGAAATATCGTCAGTAGGGATGTTTTTTTGGAGACGATGATTATCCAGTTGAGTGGAAAATGTTTTCTGGGCTTTTGTAGAGAGGATTTTGCCCTTCGGGTTTTTCGAGGGTTATGTCTACAGGGGAGCGTAATTTCAGAACCTTCTAGACGCCACATTTCCTAGGTACGACTCTGATTCTAAAAGACAAAAGCAATAAAACGTGCAAAACATTCACTAAATTTGAAAAATGAACCTATTGGCCAATTTAAAAAAATGTAATACTATTTACAATAATAACGCACCACCTAAATAAATAAATACGCATTATGCCATATGGCTACACCATTTGAAGCATCCTCAGGTCAAAAATACCAAAAGAGCGTTCTCGAAATGAGAAATAATCACACCAAATCTTATCAAATTCCGTTGAATGAGAATAATTTTGCAATCCGGATCTATTAAAAAAATTATATATATTACAAATTGAACAAGTCCGTAAAACGTATTTTGAAAAATTGGAATTGGGTCATAGTAAATTTTGTTTTTCAATACTTTTTGCTATTTAGCAAATTTTAAAATTCTTTTTTCTATCCAAATACAGGTAAAGGTTGTGTAAAATCGAATTACGATTTTTGTCCTTTGCAATTTCCCCTCTACGATAAACAGTATTTTCAATATTTGAGCTAAAAGAAAAAATAATAACAACTTTTGACATTTTGGAACCCGCGCATAGTGAAATTATTGTTTCTGATAATAGTTTCTACTCATTAAACCAAAAATTATGACTCATCGTGTAGCGCCAGTTTAATCAAATACCGATCGAGCCAGTCACTTTTTACCACCTACTATAAAAACAAAAAGTTGCCTATTCTGCACAGGCAGGCATACTTGCAAAATACAGTTTGCCTTAAATTTAATATTTTCACGTACAGATGACATTACATTATTGGATCAGCAGAATGAGTTAACCTCAGGGTCCCTGCAGCGGAACGATGTATGTTTGAAGCCCAGAAACCTATTAGCCAGTGATAAAAATGCGCTCATCCAAAAATATAACATGGTCCATAGCCGCAGTTACATCATAAAAATAACAATACAGGGAATGGAGAAGACAAATCCAAATACCGAAAATTACGAGCTTTATCGGTGCGAGAAGCTACTGCAAAAAAATTAAGAACAAACTCCGGAAAGTCCCAACTAATCCAGATAATTCTAGTTTATGGCTATCAGCCAGAACCTCTGGAACAGAGCACTAGAACTTCATAGAAGGTCTCGTGTCATCTCACTCGATATATCAAAAGCTTTCGACTTCTGGTCGAGCTTGTTGCTTTTGGTTGGTCAATGTTCCTGATCCTTATTCGTGATTATATATGGATATGCTTTCGATGTATCAACCATCAAAGAACTGTTGAAAATAACAAATTATCCAGGCTACAGCATCGCAGATGATAGCACGCTTATAGCACGACCATGCTGATATTTTTATTACAGCATTTTTGAAACTGAAGGAAATGAATATGTCAAATATATTCAAACTATATAAATTTTCCCCGGACCATCCAAGCCCTGTAATTAGAAAATAAATTATTAAGAAATATATAATTTAGTGACGTAGTGTATCTGCATAGAGACAACCTATATATAATTTCATGGTCGATAACGTTTATAACGCTTATTTAAGGTTACCTATACGTGCTAATATTCTACTGGCAAACGACTGGGTAAGTATCTGAACTACTTTAATACTAATCTTTAAAATATGCATGAAGCTGACCTTGTGAGTTCCACGGGAACAGGACGACATCGATTATATTGTAGAAAAAATATATTTCCTACATCTCTAATACTAACTGTTTACCGTATATTCATATAAACCGGGTGACACAGAAATCTAGGCCAAGTGTATGTATTCAATGATATTATCTATTCATTTATATTTTTTAAGAATTTTTGTCATTTAAAACCTTTTTGACGCCCATAAAATATTTTTTATCTAAAAATGACATCTATACTGATTTTCTCATGGGTGATCCAAATATATTAAAATACAAGTACATAGAACATTAGAGCGTGCCATTCAAAAGCTTCAAGATATTTTTGGTGAAACAGCCATGCTCATGGATGTTTTTAAAATACATTGGTGAAAAAAGTTAGGAGGATGCTCATCTTCCTGTATAACCTAGTATAGTAATAAAAAATGATGGTTGATTCACCATGAATACAAAAACTGCAGGTTAGATATAGTAAACATTCCGTATTGTTTTGTATCAAAAAATTATTATAACATTTATAAATTCATATAAGTATAAAATTGTAACTATCACCCTGTAATGCTAACCTATTTTATTATTGCAGAACTATTTTGGTACTTCTAATGCGGTACGTTGACAACGTAATATCAAAAACGCGCGCAGCACTTTGAAATTAAATAAACTGTATATAATATCTAATTCACTACATCACATATTAACCAAGTAACTTTCCACGTGTAATAAGACATCGTACAGTAACAATAATCTCAATGATGATTTGACTGAGAATATCCGTAGATAAGATAGCAGCAAGCTTTACAGATTTTGTGGAGATAAACTTAAGATGTGATATTGTTGTTATCTTCAAATCGTTACGTTTTCATCAAACATGAATAGAAAAAAGACTCGCAAGAGGCCTGTACTTATTTAGTACTGAATTTTGTATGACTGTTCTCGATATCTGAATCATATTCAGTTATTCATAATGTTCGATAAATGCCGGAACTGCGATTAGATTGAGTCGGTTCTTCTTATAATGAATGACTAAATGGGTGAGTGAAAAAAATGCAGTAGTGGAGGGAACACCAATTTATTTCATTTGGGGCCTATTTCGTAAGATAATATGACTGTCGCAGCATGTTTCTGCTTTTTACACCATGTGAGATTCTAGGCCACCTATTCTAGCAGTATTTATTTTAGTAAAACATGTATAAGTGTATGCTCTCCATTATGCATCAGACCTGCTAGAGATATGCATGTTTCGTCTTTAGCCTAGACTCGTCAGTATAGCCTGACGGTCTAACTGAAGAGAGCAATCGGGTACTATATATGTAAACCTGTCAAGAGTTGATGTTAACTTGAATATATAAATGTAATATTATGAATAAAAATGTACAAATACAACGAAGAGAAACCTGAATATTATTATATCACTATAAGAACATTAAATTTCTCACAATCTTCAATTTGCAGTTGTCGTGATCTACAGTAGGTTTTTTTGTTTGTCAATTCACTCCTCATTTGTCCTATTTTAGGAACCAGTAAAAAAGAACTTTTGGGGAATGGTAAAACTGTGTAGTGTTTGCAGATAAAACAGCATCAATTTCCGTCAGAAAAGCTTTAGTGAAGCTCCCATGGGTCCAACGACCCCAACATCTGAACCCTCCTCAACTAGTAAATCTTCCATAAACCACTATTTTCCGCTCTTTCGCTCGCTGGACGAGTTGTTGGCGCCTTGATATTCCGAACACGAAGATTTTCAATAAGTTGTGGTACGATAAGAAATAGAACACGAAGTCAGAAGACGAACGATAGTACTTTTTCGGTTAGGAATACATAAACTGGAGAATAAGAGTGCCTAACAGGAATATGATCGAACCATTGTTTTGTTAACATTCAATAACCTAAGGACACGACAAGAATAACACTTCTGGTACTGATCCACCAAGGTGGTGTAGGTCAATCAGTATGGTATTACTGTGATTATAGTCTGCAGCGGTAAGAGAACCTAGCAAAGCATTTTTTCAATAAACAACTATAACAACTGACAGCTGTTAATGAGAAATAGAAAGTGCATAAAATTATAGCGAAATAGATTTCCATTGCGTAATATCTTGTGAATGGTGAATACTAAAGAGGCGTAGAACTATGGTACCCCGGCAGTAAGTTATCTCAACATTCACAATTTAATATTCACAATGAATATTTGTCACCACAAAGTTCCTGAATATGTGAAAAATGTTCCAACGAATAAGATTTTAGAAATGCTGGACCTCATCAAAACGATAAGTAAGTAGATTGACTTTGTACTTCCAACCCATTATCAGATAAATCAGATTTACAAATAAACCAAAAATCTTGAAAATTCTTTTTGACTATCAGAAACTTGAAAGACGAAGTTTTGATTGAGATTCCCCAGAGAAAATTCTCTTGAACGCCCAAAAAATGATTGGAACCTCGGATAAACTCACATTGCACCGATTTTTTAAACTGTAGCATCATTACCTATGACCTAAATGTAAAAACCTCTCCTCAAAATCTCATTAAAATCAGTACTTCGGTTACTCCGAAATTGCGGAAATGATCAGCACAAAAGTCTCACGAATTATTGACAAGACATTAGAAATAGTATACATGTTCGAGGCGAAGACATAGAATCTCCAAAAAAACGTTTTACCACAATTTCCTGATTTGAGCCAGGCACACATTTGTGGAGTGCAAATTTGAATATCTTGGATTGTTTACTCCGCGGGTATGCAATTGATGCGGTTATGCTAGCTAAAGTGAGGGGAATATTTAATTCATCCATTTTTAGCAAATTAAATTAACAACAGGTTGTGAAAGAAAGTCGATTGCATAAATAGTGGTTCAATATGTCCTTCATTTTATGAGGGTATTTATGTTTAAATATACAGCAATTTTCTCCCTAATCGTGTTTTAATCCTTCCAGCGCCGATGGTCATGTCCTAATCACATTTTTTTGAATATCCTCACAGCTATTAATCCGATTAACACCTATGGTGGGCTTCAGGTAAAAGCCCCAGAGACGCAACTATGGTCGATTCAATTCATCAGTAGTCCTCAATATATGACGAAAATGAACCCAAAATTATTATCGAAAAGGCAGATAAGTTTTAAAAATAATCAAATGGTGTTTTTATGTCGATTAACATTTTTGTGATTATTGTGTTCGTTCATGTTTCGAGCTTGAAGTACTTTTTTTCTAATCTTATCTAGTTGTATATGTCAATACGTCGGATACGCCGTTTTGTTGACATAATATGACATCCCTGATAAACGTTACAGATGTTCACTAGTTACATTATTAGAACAGCGAAATTATGCGACAAATATCCCGTTATATCAGTTGAAAATTGCATGGTAAAATTAGACTATTTATGTCCCTTTCCACTAATGTATGTCGATTGACAAAAGGGGAAAAAATGTTGAATTTTTGCCTGACTCTTTGACGTAAAGAAGGAAATAATAAAAGTGTTTTTCTCAAGTTTTTGAAAGGACTTCATAAAATTCTCTGTAAATGGTAGCGTCATGGTTTTAGCCAGCAAAAACTATATCACTAACCAGTTTCAGAACTTAAATGATCGGTAGTAGTACTAGTAAGTTAATTTAATTAGAAAAATAATTCGATATTAAAAACATTCTTTCATGATAATTCAGCAAAATAAAATCGAGGTTCCTATTACTTCTTAATGAAGATGTCAACGATTATTTCAAGCTGTTCTAAAAACAAATTCTCTCTGTACTTTAAAAACAAATTCAATGAAAATGATTTCGGAAAGTTTTGAACTTCTTTACGAAAAAAACATCCAGCTCTTTTCAAGAACGCACTTAATGTTTGTTCTTATATTATATTATTCAGATATTGGGGAAAGCCGTTTTCAGTACATAAAATCGTTATTTTAATGGGGTAGGTAGGTACCTGTTCATTTTATTTGTATTCAACAATAGACCAGTAGAACTGTATTACTTCAATTAATAATAAACACGGTATTCCCCTATTTTTTGTATTAGGTATAAGTAAACCACATATCCCACATCCATTCAAAATAATATAAATAACAATGATAATCATCAAGGAACGTTGATTCAGATAAAAATGGTATAGAAATGTGATTTGTGCATCATTCATAGAATATAAAAAAGTGGAGTATCAATGTTTAGGCAGAAACAACGTCCCTACCTACATCAGTGCATATACCTAACATCAAGATCCTTAAATAAAATCATGTCTATGGCTTTGCATCCAATATTTTATCGGATGCATGAACATAATCAGGGCCGGATTAACCCTGTCTGGGCCCCTAGGCAACAATCTTGTCAGGGCCCCTAGGCAATGCAATCACGTCTCTTTAAGTTGATGAAGGGATGTGAGTAACTTCCAGATGATCGACTCCAGGTATTCCGTTATTTCAATGTCTTATGTGATATCACAAAAACATGGTTACTTCAGGTCTCCTGATGGAGCAGGAAAGAGAAATGAGACACGACACGGTTATTTTAAATTTAATCTTGATGGTTCTTTATGTATATGGAGTATTTCATCAATTATCATGCATCGCAATAAAATAATATTGTAATAGAACAATTTCATAAAAAAAATTTTTTTAAAAATTTCTTTCGATGGACCAATTTTTTTCTTGGTGCGTGCACGGGCCTCTAGGCAGTTGCCTACTCTGCCTAATGATTAATCCGTCCCTGAACATAATTACAACTACAAAACAAAGTAGGTACTCACCGTGTGTAACATCCATCTGTTCATAACAATTCCGCTCCTTTTTCACGAGCATGCCGTCGGCCTCTAACAACATGATATTCGTAACATTTCTGGGAAACTGACAACCCATCGGAAGGCATCGCGAATCACGAGAGCTGATGCTGTGGTTATCGATCCGGTGCCGTTCCGTCAGCGTCGCCGTCGGTATATAGACTGCTAGACATATAATAACACTTCCACTTCCCCCTACTTCCCACAAGCTACTACCACTGGAAAATGTGTGATTGAACGGTGCGTGCGACGGGCAATTCGCAAATACTATTTTCAAGGGAGGTGTGTTTCTGTGTTTACGGTTTACTGTATGTCTCCGAGGTAGGTAGACTGCGAACTACCAGAAATGCCAGACAGAGACAGAGGCCGTTCACACCACACACCGGCACCGATGGCCCCGCACCGGTGCAGGTTTTGCAGTCTGCTCTGCCGACCGCCTTGCCATCATACCACCAAGCGGCTGATTTATATGCAGTGGAGTAGGCAAGGGTGAACCTGCCCACAGACTTCGTCTTTTTAAGACTTTTGTACGTTCGGAAACTGCGAACGCAATTTAAACACAGAAATGCACGTATTGTTTTGTACTTCCATTGCCTTGAAATTTTTGAGTGTCACAACGTTTCGAATCAGGTAAAGCCACTTGAAAACGATTGAGGATACCATATGAGTCGAAACGTTGTGAAACGGCATAATCGGAAGATAATGGAAGTCCGGAAAAGTTACTGATTTTAAACCATAATCAACTGTGCAGAGAAGCTGTTCCGCTACTGCACAAATTAGCGTTTTCTTCAATTGTTTAACACACAGACTATAGATTTACCATAACGGACAAATTCGACGGACAAAATCAGTCTAATCCAGATTGTTTCAATCAGTTTTGTACGCGACTAAAAAGACACAACTCGATTCTGCGTAGTTTTTGATCAAACAGACTAGTTTGTCGAACAAACTAGTCTCTTAAAAACAATTTCCGTAAAAACCTTGACCATAATTTAATGCGGGGAAACGAGAGAGGATTATTACTCTGAGGGGGAGGCATTACCGCGTAAGGTTGTCAATAACATCCCAAAATAACCGGGGAGTGTTGTTATCACTAAAATGTTTGATTTCGTGTTATATTTTACACTCACGGAAATGCATTTCACGCAATTCCCGTCGGTCTGTGAGACTGTTTATCGATTTGTCTGGAGCTAGAGCACCATTTTTAGTCCATATGCTCTGGAGATATGCCGAACCAGCCAAATCGATTACAGATGATCGAGTTGACGCGAGGATTGGTTTGAATCGCCTCAATATTCATCACTCTATTCAATCTGTTTAATCAGTTTTATGACGCATACTATTCGTAATGTCCTCAAGTTTGCTAAATCACTCAGTTCTGGATAACCAGGCATTATCATTGGAAAGAAGAAAATGATGAAATGTAGTAAAAGAGCAAAGAAAAGTAAAATACTCGTGGAGAGAAAAATGCCTAGCCATTTGATGGGCCTAATAATTTTGTTCTGTTTTAAAATTAATCTTAATTTTGGTCCATTAAAAATTTAATTTTGTTATTAATTTTCTGTTTAAATTTGGTGGAAGGAGGCGATAATATACCGATATAACATCGATAATGCTCATTACACCCTCTTTAGTATCCTTGGATGAAACGCTTCTGAATCAAAAGTTTATTTCGATTTTACCGAAAGCACATAGTCGAGTTAAAAAATGAATTAGATCACTTTCATGACTTTTGGGGGTCACTGTGCCATTTCGAAATAAGTATACCTGTTTGGCTTGATTGTGCAAGTTGAAAAAACCGACTATAATCCGTCGTGCAGATAGACTAGCTAATCTAAACGATTATACATCTGTGGCCAAACGAATTACTCATATTTATATAGCTCACAGCCCCCAACACCAATTTTTACTTGGCACGCCACTGTTTGATTTACGGTGGTAGCAAGGGCGTTACACTGTACCTGCCCTGCCGAGCCGTTATCTTCTACATCGAAACACGATATCCTCTAACCGCAACTTAACGGCTTTCAACGGCATGTAAGAATGTTAAAAATCCTTCAATTTCTGCTAAAATATCTTTCATACATGGTGTTTCAAAACAAACGCAAAATCTTCTGGTATTGAATTCTTGTTCAAAATAAACATTCTATTAACATTGGGTCAAGTTTGACCATTGAGATGCCACGTTGCAAATATGACTTAGAAAGTAAGTTTTTACTTCCAAGGAATAAGCGAGGGAAGCATTTTGTGATAGCAATTCCGGGGTAATTCTTCTAGTTCATCATGTCTGTATCATAAAATACATGTATTTCATTTCTGTCGTTCAAACCGAAGCTTTTTTGTTACTGCAAAATCGTATTGTATTTTTGAACATCGGAGCAATAAAGAATATCGAAACATTCTAAAACTTCGTCTTCGAGTATTCAAAAACTCAGATTTATAAAAAAAAAGTCTGACATTTAACCATTCTGTACGTTTCACAAGGTCCTAATAATAATAAAAATAAAAATAGGGTGAAATTAATATTTTTTGTGTTAAACATCTTTGAAATTCACCAAACCTCATTTATCATTTTTTTTTCTAGTAGGGGATCACTTTATACGTGCTCAAAAATTTGCGGATTATTTTTTTTCTTTACTCTGCGTGACTATCAGCTTGCATATCAGTTGCCGTTTTGTCGCCGTGTATATCAGTAACGGCTGCAAATATTTTTACGAAATTTGAGGAGGGATATGCTGTGGGCCAAGAGCACTGCTTTATCATTTTACGTTTCTCAAGTTTGCAATAATTATCAGTAGTCATAAAAAAACTTTTGGAGGATCAGTTTTAAAGTGTCCAAACCTCATTTACATATTACACTACCTCATGGCGTAGTCTCATTTTCTTCAGAATTTTAATCACATCCAAACTCCTGATATAAATTAACATAGATGTAGTGATGAACTTTCCCCCAGTAAGTTGGCAATCATTAACAGGTTGATAGGTCTAACAATTCAAGGGGGAGCCGGCGGCCACTATATATAAAAAAGTTGCAAAAGTTTCGGATGTTAGCAAAATCTCAATTGATCTCTGCCTTCTGGAAAATGGTCTCGCTATCTTGCTACTCCCGTGAGTTATATATTTTTTCTTATCAGGTAAAAAAATATTATTGGGAGTTTGCAATTAAAAAAAAAAAAATCACTGGCCATTTATCTGACACTTGATATGTCGGAGAAAGAACATCCGTCAGTCACACGTCACATATGATTACAAATAAATGTAAACTTTAGTGAGGTAACCCTCCACAAATCAACCAATTAATCAATAGGTATTCCGAATATGTTTTTGAGGTTAGACTGCCTCATACCCTAAAATTGACAGGTATAGGAAAATTCCACTATTGCTCACATATTACTATCAATTGCTGTTCAAAAATGGAAATAGGAAAGAGTGCAAACACAAAATAAATATTAAGATATTTCTATTTAACAATGTATAGTTTATAATCATCAACCTTTCCACAAATCTACAATTAAGAACATTACAAGTCAAATGTATTTTACGTAAAGAAACAAGAATCATTCTACAAGGCTTCGTGGTATAAATAATAATATAAACAATTACATATAAAGTACAACTAAGCTAAACATAAACAAATATGTTTTCAACAACTGTACATGCACATGTTAAAATGTACTTCGTGTCGCTCTACGTAAAATTCAGTAAACAAAAAAAAAGGAAAAAGGAGGGAAAAGTAAAAGTATACTTGTATAATATATATATATAATATATATATATTATTTAATCATTTATGCAATATTTAGTTTGTATGGAAAATACGACATTTACAATGTACACGTCTGCATCTCTGTTTTGTCTCTGTGTAAGAAGGTATGAATATTCTGCCGATTTCGCTATGTACAATAATAAATTTACCTATATTTATAATAATGTATGTACAAATCTACTTAATGAATATCATATCACAATCTGTACAGTGTTTTCTGTGAGAGTGGCATATACAATACGATGGCATTAGAAAACAGTTCCAAACTGTACAAAGTTCAGAAATGAAAATCCTAGTGGTGTATATGAAATTAATGATAAACTGATTGATATTATATAAACGTATGTGTTTTGATTAATAAACTGATCGATATACGTATTGACGATACAAGCATATTGCCGAAAATAATTTGGTATATAGCCGGAGGCATAGTATAGAGGAATTGTTTAAATGCTTCAGTTTATTTTGATTCAAGTTGAAAGGTGATGAATTGATAAAATGCTTAATTTCAGTGTTTTTAATGCCTACATTCCTTTATCTTAGGTTAATAATTTCAGTCAGCGGTATGGCTGTGATGATGCTCGATGTCTCAAGCTATCTCAAGTTGTTGCAAACCATTTCTACAGACATCCTCCACCACCCGTTGGAGGTTCTGATCTCCAGAGTTCTTGATTGTTGATAGCATATGAAGACGTAAGCATGGTGCCTACCGATCTAGTTACATATAAATGCTCTGTACTCCCATGTTTTCAAAAAAGTTAACTTACAGAAAGTTGGATGAGAAATTACGATCCATTTATATTGTCTCAAATGAAAACTTCATAGTGCTATATACATTTTGATATGGAACGATTAATCTTAAAATTTAATATTTTTTTATTTAGTTTAAAAAAATCATAAAAATTTCAACTATAGTTTAATCAATCAATAGAATATAAATCCAAATATGAATTGTATATTTTTAAAATTCCAGCAAAATTACAAAAATTCGAGAACTAATTTAAGATATGAACTGTTAAAAAATAATTGCACAAACCCAATTAAATAACAAACAACAATATATAATACCAGCGGTATCATTACAGCTATTTTAACTACTGAATCAAATCTCAATTCATAATTGTGTATCATCAGAAAAGAAAAAATGCATACATATTATTTGCATTCATATATTACTTACTTACGAGGACCTTGTTTGGATTGATGCAAATGAAAAATGTACTATATTTTCTGGAGTAAAATTTATAAAATACTAACAGTCCACTGAACGACTATTGCGCTGATTTATAGAATTTTATAACATGTATCGGTACCTGATACAAATATGTACGTTAATACAGAATGTCACAAAACAAATGAGAATATTTCATACGGTGAATAAAGGGTTTACGTAAACACTACAGCAAAATTATAACATTTATCATATCGCGTCATCTGAGATGGAAGGTTCTCTTTTATTTTGAAAAAAGTGTTAACCGAGGATATGGTGGAAATTTGGGAAAAAATTACTGCTACTTGAATGGTGCTTTGAAATTTGCTCACTCAGAAGGTTTGAAATAAACTCTCTTTGTGTGTGAAATTTTCCATGCCGAAAATTAGCAGTTTATAGAACTACGAGTATTATTTTATTTTGAAGTCCAAAAATTATTAGTTTCATTAAAAAAACAAATATGACATAGCACTCGTAAATAATAGTAATACTACAGCAAAATCTAATGGTTTACTTACGCCAACGGAACATAAATAATTAACCTTTATTTCCAGTTCATTAATATAATTAGGTAATATTGAAGTTGATCTGATATGTGCGTATATGTAAAACTCATACATTTGTTGAGTTGGAACTGTTCTTGTTTTCAGTTTTGCACGTAAAAGTTTACAAAGTCATTGCTTAACTTGTCTGTAGCTAATATAATTTTTAGCAAATATTGAAATATTTATCACTTTACACTAATACCTTGACTATACATAAATTCAATGAGTGAAAAAAGGATGATCCATCTTTTTTTAACTCGGATTCGATTTGTGAAATAGTTTTCACGAATTCTTTTGAGACTGCATGCTATCAACAGATTAATTCCCACGTATTTCGCAACAAATTTTGTATTTATCACTGTTCACTATCGGTTTCAGTGTACATAATAATATATTACACAGTCCGAGCATCCATGGACTATGTGAAATTTTAATATCTTATAATACAGTGTCAATACAAATACATGTCTCTGACAATCTACAGAAAATTCATTTTTGAACCTTTGCACATCACACTCGTTTCATTCACCAAAACAAAATATTTTCATGTCTACAATAATCAGTACGACGTCATTACGGAGTGACTTCCCCCATTGTTATAAATGGCTTATCTTAATCCACCTCTATATAACGTTTCATTAGATGGAGTTTTAACAAAAAAAACTTAAAAAAAGGAATCCTGCGTCATATCAGTTTATCATCTGAAGATGTCTCCTTTACCATAAAAGCAATATTTTTACTTTTAAAAAAATGATTTATTTAGTGAATCAGTTATAACGATGTATGCTCGTTCAGTTAACATAATTATTTGATCGTGATTGGGTGTTATGGACAAAAGTATGGCATAATCAAATTATTTTCAAAAGAGAAATTTAGTGGTATCGTATAAAAGCGACGTTGGTGGCTTCCTTAAAATTATACATTTTCACATGAAAATTTTATAGATGTAAATTTCATTAAATGCCTCTAATCTGTATTAAGGAATTAAGAGAAATTAATTGGGAGGTAGTGCTCTTTCATCCCCTTCCAAATATTAAAACAACACATTTTTTCCTTAAATACCTTTCAAACAATATCCTTTAAGCTTTTAATGAAAGAAGCCATCATCGGTTAAATTGAACTACTAATCTACAGGTGAAATTATGCTTCATTTATACCAATTTAAAATAAAAACAAAACTAAAATTGAACACCAACATCAATAAATTGTAATCACGATGGATCTTCTGATAAAAACCTTTCGTATACGTTTTTTAAGATTTTCTTATTTTTTCTGTCCATACTTTTCACCCTGTAGCAACTGACAAGGAAGCTGTTGCACAAAGAAATCAAAAGCTTGCTATACATCTGCGCAGAACACTACATGGGGATGTACTGCCATTACAAGTGAATACTCCAATTTTAATCTTCGTCTGACGGCGAGGCCAGATCCTACCATAGATGTAATTTCTAATTATAACCAGGATGGTATTATGAAATAAACAAAAAGTGAAGATCTAACAAGAGGAGACACGTCAAAGAGAAAATCGTTCGATAGAAAATTTGACAAATATATGTATTTGCTATAGTAATCCTTATAATCACAAATATTCTTTGAAAATTATCAATCATGTCAAATGCTTCAAGTATAATATTGTTATGAAATCAATGACCAAAATTCAAAAATGATATTCATATCTGTCTCAAAATTTCTCGGAATTCCATGATTTTTCATTTGAAACATATAAATATAACATGAAACTGTAACACACAACTGCACGATTCCAATATCTTAATGTCATGATGTGCATAATAACTACTTTGAACAACAGTTTTGGTTGGGAATTGTAGAAAATCAATTGTAAGGTGTCTATTCTTGTTAACTATCTTCTGTTTGCCATAACTACATTCACGTTACAGCACAGTAATTGGAGAATTCCAAAATGAGCGCGCCACTCGCGGCAATTAATTGAACTAAAAGAGTGTAGTAATTTTATTGATGCCGCTTGGAATCGTGATTGACCTATGCAGAATGGTTCTTTGTTATTTTGGCCCACTGCGTAAGTGTATTAATGTTTTCATGTTGGTATGTGTTGTTTGAGTTGAGTAAATGTATGTATAGTACACATCTTATACGGCAAAAACAATTACTGCACTCTCATAATTATATTATTTACACACGGTAGTACGCTCAAGGATCGATGAAATCGGCAATCCTTTATTTAAAGATGAGTATCCCATACATCAATGAAAATCTGCGGCGTATTTACCTCTACGAAATAGTACGGGTAGTACCACCATTACGGAGTGGAATCGTCGCTATCGTAGCTGTCTTCTTCCTCGCTCTCATCAGACGAAGAATCCGACGAGGTAGCATACGCCAGGTGGCGGTACGATGGGTAGTGTTCCTGGTAGTGCCGCTGCTGGTAGTGTAGACGGTGACGGTTGGTGCTCTGGTGCTGGTCAATGTGTCTCTTATGGCGATGATAATGGACAGGGCTACTTATATGGCTGCTGCTCTCCCAACAGCCGCTCTCACATTGTCACTTTACCTCTTTCTTACGTTTGTTCTCTACGTCTGGAAAAATGAAAAATTGTGGTATTTAGGTTGAACATGTACATTCTACGCTGAAAATTCAGGTATCCCCAACGATACGTTTCAATCTGTTGGATCTGAACAAAACTTGGTATTATCAAAGTTTACGAAATACGTCTCTCTCATCGTCCGCTGGAGACAATGACAATTGTCTCTGATAAACAGAACATTTCCAGTACCGATAAGATTATCGCCATTAAATCTTTTGAAACTATTCTTTGAGTTCTAAGTGAACTTACACATTAATTTAGGATACTACGAAAAACTAATGAAACGATTGACAAGTAACGAAAAATCAAAAAGAGAGTTTCAAGTTCAGGCTATTTTTTTGACATACAACTGTCAGAGACCGCTGTCCTATTGGCTATAAAAAATTTTATGTAACCGCTACCGATCCAGATTACTAATAACAATTAAAATCTGTAGAACACTGTTTTACAAGCACCTTCTAAAAGTGGTCATGTATCATGTTTGTTTGACCTCTTAGATCTAACTCATTAAACAATATAATCTGAGCCTTACCCGCGCTTCTGGTCTTCCTTCTGACAGTTACGGCGTTAGCAGCACCAGTCGTCGCAACAGATCCCACGGCAGCTCCGGCTGCCTCCACTATGGCCACCTCCGTCTTTTCGTGCAACCTAGCATCGCCGCCTCCGGCTCCCTTGCTCCTCGTGTTCACTGCCCTGTTGGAGCGCCTGGTGTTCATTTGCGTTACGGCCGCCGCCGCGGCCGCGGCCGTCACAGACACTCCAGAAGCGTTGTTGTTAACCGTCGCAGGGACGGCCACTGACGTTGACTTCGTCTTGGTTGGTTTGCTCATGGGCACCGTACCCGTGATTGTGCTCGCGGGGGCAGATATTGTGCCGCCAGTCCCGGTACTGCTGTTGTTCTGCAATGGCTTCCGGACCTTTTCTATCAGGGGTTCGTCGCTGTCAGAGCTTTCATCATGATGGACTTTCGACGACGCGGTGGAAGATGTCTGAAAATTAAAATTTGTATGTGACCGACAGTATTATAAACATAAGTAACCGAAAAATGGAGAATTCAGTAAAATATTTTTGGTATTATTTTCTGTAGACGATATCTCACTGGCCAATATCCTATCGAACTCCAAAAACGGTGTAAATGGAGAAGTGTCTATGAACATTGACAGTAAGCACTGTCAATTGTAAATATTGTGTAATGAACGTCTCGCCGCCTCATTCCTATTCCTCCATTACTTTTAGAAGAGGTTTATTCAAAGTCTTTTACGATAGTATAACCTATAGGGACAGATCTCTCACTGTTCGTCGTTTCAAGGTCCTCGGTAGAGTGTTACCCAATCTGGCAATGTAGCGATATAATTGGGTGAATGTTACAAAACATTTCACAAATAAAAGTGGAATACATCTGTGTCATATTACACTTCATTAAAAAGCATGGTAAAATGAGTCACGGATTTAATTTGTGAAGCATTCTGTAACATTTGCATGCAACGTGGAAAACAGTAAGATTGGCATATGATTTTAATTATTGACCAAGTAATCAATAGTTAGCGCGATAAAGTACATGTGAGCTCACCTTTTTGACACTATTTACCGCCGTCGTCTTCCCAGCAACGTCATGGTGCCTGGTCTTGACCCCAGTATGCTCCTGTTCCGGCCCCGTCACCCCAACGTTCAACTGCACCGCGGCTTTCCGCGCTACCTTTTTCTTAGTGCCTTCGGTGTCCGCCCCCGAAGCAGCCGCCGTTCCGCCTCCGCCCTGACTCGAGCTGTCAGATTCGTTGCGTTTCCGCTTGGCGGTGGGCGCCGGCTGGACCGAGGCGTGGTGTCGCGCTGGCCGACCAATCGGAGGAGAGTGCAGCTCGTCGGCTGGACTGCCCAACTTGTTGAGGGCGTTGCGGGTACGCATCGACGACCGGGTGGCTGGGGAGTGAGATGTCGTCGTGCCAACTCCCGTGCCCGTGCCGGAATGATCGTTGGGGATTTCTATGACAAGGAGCAGAAATTAATGATGCGAATAGAAGAAAGCAAAATACAAGTTCACCATTAAATCACTATGAAAAGTTATATATATATATATATATATATATATATATATATATATTACATTTTTTTGTGATGTAGTAACATACAGAGAACCAAGTATTTCATACACATTGACATAATTATCTATGAAAATTTGCATGCGGATAGTACGTTGAGGTGTGCATATAATAGTGTAATAAGTAAAAACTCCTTACCATCCACTCATCGAAATATTTATGGCGTTCAACTATTTATCTCTCGAATAACGATATTTAAAACTTTTAAACATTACTTCTGAACAAAATTAAAGTTATTGAAAACTATATAGAATGTGTAATTATCAATCAGCATAGCATTTCAACCCTAAGTTGGTGGGTGGTACCCGCTAGAGGGAATAGAAATGAGCCCCATCTGGAATATGTATTCAATATGTGATGCGTTTTGATTTATATAGAAGAACTGGAAACTGGATATGTCTTACATATCAAAAATTGAATACCATGGAGTTTCGCAAAAGCATGACAAACCAAAATTCATATAAATCCTTCCAATGGTTCTAAAAATATAAAGCGCGGACTATGTGCCCTTCCTGTATTGTCTCTTAATTTACCTATGAGCAACTGCTCCAACAGACTTTTACTTTGCTTCCCGTGCAAAGTGCTGCTATTCGTGGAGCAAGAATTGCTGTCTTCATCCGAAATTCCAGCGGGACTCTCAGATCCCACCCTAGTATTCTTCTCAGGGTTTGAGTACGTGTAAAGCGCCGGCGTCACCCTCACTGGCAATGGTTCTAGATCGTCCTCATCTTTCTTACCCTGTAAACAGCAGTGGCGTGGATCATTAAAACAATAAAATTCTAACTTTTGTTTGAAAATTGTAGACAGTGTAATGTTCCAATAACACTGCACCGAACGAACAGTGTCTTTTTTTTCGTCATCAGGTGAAAGAACTGACCGTTTCGATGCTGCTTATATACTGTCCCCCCGTCGGCGCCCTCTACCCCACCACATCCAATCTACGGTAACCGACAGTGAAGTCGATCGCGGTGACTCACGCTCCCCGACGGATACCTTAACGTCGTTGCATTATCCCGGTTTAAATGGATTATGTCTATTATTCGCTGCCATATTGGTTTAATTTCCACAATGGATATGCTGCAAACGTAGTTGCTAGCAATGAAATCTGCCTACTTGGCGATTCCAATCTGGCTCTCTGTGTATAACCTTAGTGTCGTGCCAAGCAATTCTGTGGTGCTCGTTCCATGTATGGTTCACTATCCCAAATTTCTTAGTTTTAGCCCGCTGGGTGTTCATTCAATGTTTTTGATTTCTCACTTCTCTCACTGTCGCTCCTCTGCTGGTAAGACTGCTGCAGTGCCTCTTCCACCAGCCTTCTGGGATATCCATTTTTCGACAGGTCTCCCTTGATGCGCCGGAGCTCATCTTTCAGGCTCGACTGTATTGCAGATGTTTCACGCTCTATCTACAGGTGTCCGTATAACCCCTTTTTTCGTAACTACTGGGTGACTTGAGGTATAGTATAGGTACTGTCCTGTATAATGTATAGTATAAGTATAAAGGCAGCATCTAAACGAACAAGAGGGTCCTTTCACCTAATGACGATAGAAGATATCTCATCAATCGGAACGTTATTATTGAAATAAAATTATAGTTACTTTGTCTTGTTAAACATTGCCAATTTCATTGAAATATATTTGGAAGATTTTCAGGTGTCTATCCCATATTGTTTCTACCACTCTTTTCACGTTTCAGTAATGAATATAATAAAAATGTTTTGTGTCTAGTGATTATTAAACATTCCTTCAAGAATGTGGCTGTCTATTTCGCATAATCTTGTTAGATAAATTTCAACAAAGCAAGTCAAAATTTTCGTTGTAAATTGATGTAAAAACCAACTTCTGTGATTCCTTCTATCAATTTTCATCACACTTTCAAACAAATCTGAAATATCTACCTTGAATCTGATCAACTAAACATGACGATCATTATTCAGTATTTTATGAAATTATTAACTCAAATGGAAAGTACTGATCAAATTGTAGGTGTTTTGTATGTTAACCTCAACAAAGGCTTACCTTTATGAGATTATCGGTCTGTTGCTTGACATTTGACGTTGATAACAGCCCAGTCCCCTTCTTGAGGCTGTCTTGAAGGGCACAAGTCAGTTCGCAGCATTGTTTGAGTTTGTCTGATCTATCGTGATGACTCTTATTCTGGAAGGAAAAGTTAAATGAATAACGTGTAATATTTTGTAGTAGTGAAAATTATCGAAGCTCTATAAAGGAAAATATAAAATTTTTTGCACATAAAAATACTTGTTTTGTGACGTTTCAGGAAACTGACTGCCAAGTTTCATGATTGAGATAATTTTCCATCATGAAGTTTGCATAAAATAAACTATAAAATCAATCAAAAATATAGTTTTGAATAAATGTCAGCTAAAGTTTAGCTATATACAGCCACAAGGTGGCGCCTAGTTGTGTCAATTTCATAGTGATCAACTTTTGGATGTTGATGGGTGATCTTTAAAGGATGACTTATGCCAACCTCAACTTCTCCAAATTCGTATTTAAATGTCAATAACATTCTCAGAATCTTGTGACTATCTTTTTTCACCTTAGGGCACTCCAACTGTGTGATCCAATTTATATTATGATACTAATGCTATATAATTTGATTTAATAAACTTACATGGTTTTCATTGACATCCTCTTCAGCGCACCTGTTGTCTCCGTTCGTTTCTAATCTATCCGATTCCGTCCCGACGACAACATCCGTGGCACCATTAAGGCCTTCCATCTTGGCCAGCTGCGCTTCTATATCCAACATGTTAGGCACTTGAGTTTTCGACGTGGCCGTCGACAAAAGATCCGTGTGAGGACTTTGGCTTGCCTTGGAAGAAAAAATAGTCTCAAATAAATTAACTCAGCACTTTCCACGCGGAACATTACTAATATCGTTGTTTAGTATTACCTAAGAATTTATGAGATCTCTTTGTAAACGCTTTAAGCTGATCGCTGCCCAAAACAAACAACTATTCCTTTGCTTAAGTGAGTCAGTAAGAAATATGGGACATTCTACGTCTATCGTTGATCTATATCTATAAAGATTTCTGTATCAGAGTATAATTTTAAATTTTATATGGTGATTCTCAACTAATATATCAAACGAAATACAAATCTTTGAGATAATTTCGCACCGTAGTGGTGTATAAACCTATAATATTCATCAGATGTGTGTTCCAATAAAATGAGAGGAATCTTCATATTACTATAAACTAGATGAGAACACAATATTGTGAAGTACTACATCAGAGAAAAAATGAAAGTATATCACTTTAAAAATCCATGCCCTAAAAAACATTTTCATTCACGCGCTAAAATGATCAGGAAACAAAACATACAAAGAGTTTGGAATTTTTTATTTTGATCAGTCAAAAATGAAAGGAGATTAATTATCAAATCTCATATCTTTTTTATTCAAAGATACCGTGATAAACTGTTAATCATTGAGTTTTTGGAAGACGTCTGCAGAATCAGAATTTATTTTTATATTATATATATTTATATGTATCTGTCAGTATTTTATATTACACGTTATAAAATTGTTTTGCGTTTTTTTATTTTGATCGAAATCTATGAAAAAATACAACCAATTTCCCTAGATTTTTACCTACATACCTGATTAGGCGACTTTTCGCTGAGTGCATCCATGCTCTCGATTCCGCTGTCTTCGCCTTGGCCGCTGCTCGTGCTGTTTCCGCCACTGGGCGATGTCCGGCCGGCGACCGCCGCCGTTGCACCCACCACTTGCACCGCAGTCAGTGCTTTGTCCCCGCCGCCGCCTCCAGGTGATTCAGTGGCCACAACCATACCGCCGCCTTCTTTCTCGCCGACCGCTCCCCCTTTTTCCGCCGCTTCGCGACCTCCCCCGCCACTGTCCACGGGCGTGTTGCACTTGTCCGGCTCTGGTGACGAATTCTTTTTCAGAAGTAGAGCGTCCGACGACAAAACTGAGGACTGATGTTCCTCCGGGGGCAACTTTTTAATCGCCTGTAAGAAGAATCAAGAATCGTGCGATTAGGTTAAATTTAGACAGATATGGAATATAATAAGGAGAAGAAGCTTAGGTGATGGGATGATTTTCATTGAGAGAATGAATCAATGAATAACAGTCTTGTATATAATATCACAATATTTGTACCAATTATTGATTCGTTTGAGAAAAACACAAATCGTGTTTGTTTAGAATCTTTGTTCTGAATTAACTTAAATGTCGACAGTTTTTAGTAATGTTCCCAAGAGCTCATTTTCAGACGCGTTGCTGCAATGTACTGAGAAAACACGATACATGAAATATATCACTGGAACTGTATTGACGGAAATGTGTCCTTAAAGGCGCAGGGAATCGATTCTGAGTGATGTTCATCCTATGAGTATACCATTATGTATTATATATATAATTTTTTGGCAGTTCCCTGAAGTATTTTTTCACATTTATCCTATTTCCACCCTTTTACTCAATATACCCACCTTCTCGTGCACCTCTATCCTAGAATTCTCCGCGGTGATGTGATTGACAGTGAGCACCTCGCCTGTGACCCCTGCCGTCCGATGGGGCGGCCTCGTCACCCCTTTATCCGTCGAACTTCCCTCCAGCAGACCTTGCTTGAACTTTGCCTCCATGTCCATCTCACCCGCCACTGGCAACGCCACCACCACCGATTTACTGCCAGGTGGCAACTTTTCGCTAAGGCTCTTCGTCAGTGCTTTGTTGCGCTGCATCTCTTTCTTGAAGGCATCCTTAACTTTCACCTGAAATCAAAATATGTCGAATATCAACCACGATATATTGGATCAAAGAAATGAATATGGATCGTTTGGAGCCACAATCTGGTTGTCCAAAAAGTATTCACTTCCTATTAGATTGTACATATGAATGCGAAACCACAGGGATTGGTTCCTATCGTGATAATTTACGTTAATAATTTAATGACATTCGAAAGAGATGGTAAATTCAGAGCTTTGGCTACTCTAAGCTCATAAGCTATGCAGTATGTTTTTAGGTCTAACTATTGATCATACATTAGACTATATCAAACACATATAAGGCAATGACAAAAACTGCCAAATCCGGGCTCCGCGGAATGTTTCAAGCGAAGATGTTGAGAATGGAAAATAGTTACATGAAAACCAACCTCGGCGGGATTAGTGATGATGCTTTGATCATACTAAAAGCAAGAGAGCCGAGTAAGAGCTTTGTAAAAAATTGCATTCCTGGCAGCTCCTCTGGACCAGACAAGACGAGACAAAGAAAAGCAAGCAAGCACAATAAATTAAAGACCTAACAGATACTAATTAGGGTACTATCAAGAAAACTGGATTCATTTACAAACACAAATACTATGACAAATGTTCCAAAATCTGACGTTAATGCGTTAATTTAAAAATACCTAATACAATAACCAACGACGAACAGGATAACGACGGCTTCACCAAAAAGCAAAGGCAAGAAAGATGAGACGTTACCTAGACAATCCAAGAGTGCCGTATACTCATTACTAACCTTATCTTTATCCTTCCTAATCTTCTGCGGCAGACCGGCAATCGTACCCACATTAGTGGAGCCAAGCACTGGCGGTTGATCATCCTCGTCCACCTGATCAACCTGGCTCAGTCTACGTTTCTTCTCGTCCATCAGTAGGCAGTGATCACCTCCGGCGTACTTCTTGTTGTTGTGTCGAACCAGCTCGCTATCGCTGCCGCGGCGCTCCTTCTGTTTCTCTTTGTAGTGACTGTGCAGCATGAACTTGGGCTTCAAGTCACTATCCGCAGAGAGCGTGCTGAGGAGATCCTAGGGATTGCAATGGAAAAGGTTATCTCAAGTAGAGGACTAATGATGCAAATGCATAAATGATCTACGCAGAAAAGTAGCAGCAAGTTTGACGACAGATGAAAAAAGATTGTTTGGTAGCTGCATTCATTGCAGTGATATGAGATAATGATAGAATTTTTAATTATTTGAACTAAAAACATCAGACTGGTTATTGCCTCAGATTCAACTGCTCACAAAAGATGAAGATAAAATGGACGAATAACATTTCTTAAATGCTGGATATAACAAATAGGCAATAAGATTTTGATTCGATTCTACTTTAAAATGTCAACCAATCAGCGACTTCCTGATACTCCAAAAAGTATTTAACTCTCAAAAATGATGTTTCTGCAAAAAAGTTATGCTAAAATTTGTTCATTATTTCAATTTGAACATTGAACACCAGAAATCCTTTTTGAAGGAGATAAGATGATTGAAAAAATGAGGACGAATTGGGTGAACATAAAAGTGGCAGTCGACAGGTCGCTTCCAAATTTTTGGCGCCTTATCATAGACTAGGGATACTTTTCAGCCTACTTTAGCAACATATGTTCAGACTCGTATGTAAATGCCTGGCCAATGTTAGTGAGGGAAAGAATAAGGATGTGCTAGTCCTGTGAGGTGTGTATAAAACAAGTCAGTAGCCAAACATTGTACATGAAAAATCTTAAAACCTCAGCTGAAGGTACATGAGTAGAGAGGGATGGATAAGGTGAACACAAATCTCCCTTTTGGCAGTTGCTTTGCTAGAAATAGGCTCAACAGTCGATGTATTTGTATCAGCATAGCTCCCGGATAATTACCTTATGATCATGCGCCACCTTCAGCTTTTTCCTCTTCTGCTCCAAGCTGTTCAACTTGGGCTTAGCCTGAAGCAGATCAGTTACCTTCTCCGCTGCTCCCGTCGTCGTCGCGGCGTTTTCCACGTCATCTCCCGGCGACGCCACAGCGCCACCCTTTACCTCACCCACCGCAGACTGTTCCCCTCCTCCTTCCGTTGCTCCCTTCTTCGCCTTCGACTGGTCCTGGCCTTTACGCGTCTTCGGCTTGGAGGCACCATTGCCAGCGGCGGCGGTTGTACCGCCATCAGCGTTCAACTTGGTACCCTTGTTCTTGATCACCACCGAATTTCTGCCGCGCAACGAGATGTGTAAAGGAGGAACGCGCAACTCTTCGCCACTGGCTACTTGGCCTGGTGAAAAAGATAATATAGTAAAAATAGTCGCCTAAGTGAGCTGCATATGGGCTGGTGTTTATCTAAAACTATTTTATTATTAGAATCGCCTGCAAATTCAAACAATATTTTTATACAGACACAAATGTAGAGAACACTAAATAAAAATTTAAATCGCCATAAGATCGATTTTTCTCATTTCCATATAGATAAACGTCACTTTGATTTGAGCATTCACAAACAGTATTCACGAATATAACTCACCCGCATTGTTCATAACATTGCTGGCGGTAGCCTTCTTCGGTTGCTGCGTGTTGATGAAGCTAACGTCCACCTTGTACGCTGGATTTACCGGTTCCGACTTCTCAAGCCGTAACGTCAGCTTGATCTTCTCCGGCTTGCCCGTCCCTGCGGCCTGGTCACTCCTGCCGGCCGCGGCACGGTCGCGAGCCTTGGCGTTTTTTAGACGCTGCGGCTGCAGTGTAGCCTGGTAGGGCTTCGTCCCGCCGTCTCCGCTCAGCCGCGTTTCGCTGTCACTCTGGTCGGTCGTCGTATCAGGACGCATCGTCGACGATGTGTCGTCGTCCTCTGTCAGAGCTGCGGGCGACGGTAAGCCTGGATTATGGATATCGAAACAGTCAAAAATAGATTAAACTATTCCTATATAGACGAACTGTTGAGGAGCGAATCACGACGATACCAGCTTAGATTGGAGTTTATAACTGCAAAATTCTATCATTGTTCTTATTCTTGTGGATACAAGGGGGAATAACACACTTTTTTCAATTTAGTAAACAATCTTTTCGATACTGAGACCTAAGGAAAACACGGTCAAAACTTGAACTGAGCCTAAAGTGCCACTATAATGTGGTCAGATATGAATTGAAAACAGATTGTCGATGAGACCGCCCCTTACGGTTTATGCACAGCGCGCTGTAGCATAACTAAAAAAGAGTCAATACTATAATCCGAAGGTGTTATTTTCGAACATTGCAAGGTCTGATTCAAGGGTAATGTAGTAACCGTGATAAGTTGACCTTTACGCGACGGCATCAAAAGCATAACGTCGCGTTTGGTGAAAAAATCGCCTGAGAGATAAAAACAAAATTTCACTAGTGATACACTGAATAGAGGTTATCCAAAAGTACACGCCCAGTTGCGACACCTCACCAGTTCTGGCAATTTCCCCGGAAAAAAACCCAAAAGAGACAAGCACGATTGCCCGAAGATGTTACCTGTGAACACATCCTTGGTATCTTCGGTATCGCTCTCCCCGCTGCTCTGCGGCTCCAGCTCGCCGGTCAGCGGGTTGATGAGAAATTTCCTATTGTCTTCTGGCGGCGTGATCTCTTCTGTCGACGACATTATGTGCGAGTGATCGTTCAGAAAGTCCTCCGGTAGGTCCAGCAGGGGGCTGGCCGTCAGCTCGCGCTCCAGCGTCGGCAGCAGCTCGTCCAAATCGTCCGCCTGCAAACAAGGACGAAGATGTTTAAACTGCTAAAAATAAATACTCCTTAAATTTTAATTTCTAAAGCTCTGCACATTGCGGTTAACATGATGCACTTAATTTGTAATGTAATTTTGATAGAACGCTTCAACAGCGTATGCTGTGAAACCACCTCTCCATTATATATAACTGAATATTATGTGTTCCTACAAACACAGTGGAATTCGTCAGCTTTTCAAAATGGTGCTTTATTGTGCCGCAGCCTGAACAATCCCTACCTTAAGATCAGTAAGCGTCGGCGTAAGATCCATCAACGGATTGCTATGCGCCAGGCTATCCCATGGCCTGGATATTGCCACCGAATAAGGAGGCGGCGACGGCAGACTGCGTAGCATCACGTTGTTCAAACTGGTCGGATTTGCCGCCACTGCAGACAAGGAATCCCCGTTCAAACTAATCGCTGCACCCTGCCCCTGTTGTTGCTGCTGTTGATGGAGGATGTTCATGGTCGCCTTTGGTGGCTGTTGATGCTGTTGCAAAACGGTCGGCATTGATGCGGTTTTCATTTGCATTTGATGTTGCACCGGTTGTTGCTGGGGTAACACATTGTTGTGAATCTGCAACAAGACGATAAAATGAATTAAATAAATAAATAAAACCTTATATTTCATCATTTCAAAGCAATGGAACTTATTAAGAACAAGGCGCTAGCTAACTTTTTTCAGTTGTAAATGGGGTTAGGGTTCAATTACCTAATAGATTCCATTCAGCCATAGTGCAAGTATTTTAAGCCCCCTATTCACAATGGCAAGCCGGCAGTGTATGAAGATGGTGAATGACTCCTAGTGGCCCAGCAAGCCATTATTTTACCACATGAATACGAGCCAACATGTGAGAACAAGCGAGCATAGTCTGACCACCGCCAGTATACCACTTCCGCACGATGGGCCATGCTAAGCCAGTGCTTGATAAACGTCGCAGCAGAATTGCACAGTCCCGAACATTGTGTGGACATATCGCAATTGAACGCCATACAGTGATCCAGCAATCCAAACTAGCTAGACAACCTCTATGAAAAAAAATAAAATATCTCACCATTTTGGTCATATTCGGCTGCACCTTCGAGATGCCCAATGGATGTTTCGGCTGCCCCATGGAAGGGGCAGCGCTCCGCATAGGCAGCTTTTGATTCTGCAACAGGCTAGCCGCCGTCTGTTGCTGCCCAGATTGCTGTATCGAAAGGGCGTTTTGAGCTATCATGCCGCTGCCGCTTGTCTGAGGTAGCCCACTTAGAGATGTGGCTGCAGTTTGATAACCCACCAAGGGTTGTTGTTGTTTTACCTTGAAACAATTTTACAATAGTAACAGAAGCAAAAATATTTACTTACTTATCATAATTATGTCAAGTAAAAAAAAATCCCAAGACAAAAGAATGAGCAAAAAATAAAAAAAGTTTTGAGATGATCCGTTTTATTTTATATTTCGCTAATTATTTTGCGTTACCGGACGATTTTCTTAGTATTGCTGTCCCTACTTAAAGTCAAAGTCAATGCAATGGAGGCAGCTTCATACAAAGACCAAAATAAATAGACCTAGTTAGTAAAAATATTTGGAACACACACTAACAGTTAAAGTATGTCTGAAATGAAGTAAACTCGGAAAATGCTTCAAAATGATGATGATGACAATTTAGGTCATTGAGTCATTAAAAAAGTGCATGTCATTTATAATTCACAAAACAAGCAGTTTCGTCTTGGGACTCTTCGGTACACAATATAGGATTCGGTTGAACAAATCGAATCACATGATATTACCAATTCCGCAATCTTGTAGTTCTATGAGCAAAAAATATACCAAGCATAACTTAAACCACCTATCATTAATCAAAAATATATGCTTACCATGTTAGCAGAGAGAGACCTGTGGTATTGTGGAGGTGGCGTTTTAGTGACACCCGCCCCCGTTGTACTTGTCAGTATAGTGCTGCTGCTGCTATTCTGCCTAATGGAAGTATTGTTGGTTATCGATAAGGCGCTTGGTGATAAGGTATTATTGTTCATTAACAAGTTGGCTGCAGTGGCCATGGGCATAGGCGTCGCTGGTGGTGCGGGTAGATGGTGCTGGTGTTTCAACGATCCTATTGCCGCCCCGGTTGGGGTTATCAATCCACTGGGCACAACTGATCCCACTGCGGATGGTTTCACCTGCAATTCAGAAGACATTAAATTAGTTTAAAAAACATCTCATTATTTGGAAACTGTCCTTAATTAAAATTTTAGGTAGACTGTAGATGTCCCATTTAAAACTATTTAATAACCCTGGGTTTAGTGTAATAATGAAATCTCTAACGCGCTTGACTATATGTTATAGCATCATCAGACTCTTCAAATTGATTACTTGATCATGTAATGACTTCCTGTAGGTAACAACTTTTAGTGGAGTAGTGATTTAATTGTTCATCTGACTAACAATAAAGCTCAAATGATGTAGCTTGGTCAAAATTCCAGTTGAAGAGATAAGCTACTATCATTTCATCAATAAGCACGAGACAAAAAATCTTCCAGCCAATCAATGTATGAAGTTCTAGTTGATAGAACAGTAATTTTCCATTTTGCTATTAAATCTGTAGAACTTTGTTGTAGTCGTATAGTGCTGAAAGCTTTTGTGTTTGGATGCGATATGATCATAATAAAAACAAAAAGGCTTTTGAAAAATATGCCCCGAACGCACCTACACCTTTGCTGAATGGTAATTTTATTCTCTTTAATATTCGAAGGTTGTAACAGATAAACAAAATCAAGACTTACCCCCACTGCAGCTCCTGTGGCTATACCGTGCCTCTGCAACTGTTGCTGCGCCAGCTGCGCTTTCAGCTGCGGCGACAGGCCGGCCTGGCGTACCGCCGCCGCAACGTTTTGTTGCTGCTGTTTCAGTCCGACCGATTCCTTGCCAGTTCCGCTGGCGCCACCATCGTTCTGCAGCAGGTTGACCAACAGCGGACTGGATATGGCGGGCACCGCCCCTCCGGCGGCCGTCGCCATGGCAACGGATGCTGCCGCCGCAGCGGCGGTCTTGTTACCGCCCCCCGGGTAAGGAGGCGGGGGTATGGACACACCTCCTGACAATGAAGATGAAGCCGCCGTATCGCCAGCCCTGGAACTGCCACTGTTCGTGTGGATCGCCTAGAACACAAATGACGTCGAGTGGATTGGTCCAGTATTTTTGGCATGTTGAAAATTCAACACAGGTGTTTTCTGAACCTTTTACACTTTGGACATTTGCTATACTTTGGGATGCAGACAATGTATAGTCCTAGTTCGTCGTACATGTAATTTATATGTATACTTATAAGGGCGGCAACAAAATGACTGCACATACCATCCAAATGGATAATGAATTAACAATTTTATTGGATCTCTTCATAGATAAACAGAGGTTCCATATCTTCAAATATATTTCCTAATGACATATAAAACTCACAACTTCTATTAACCACTAATAGAATATGTTAATTCTGTAAATGGTGGCATGGCTTCAAAATTATTTTGTCAACACATGACAAAACACAAAAAAAAACATCCTGATAATTACCTTGATATATGCAAACAATCTTCATTGACATGAGGCCTTCGAATTGAATGATTTCTTGTGGGGTGTCATAAGATTTTTCAAGGTGCACCACAATTCAATTTTTTAATATGCATCGTGAATCCGATTTTGATGGTATGAGATTCTAGTTGCATATATCAATATCGGCACAATTAAATCACGTCACTGAATTTAATAAAACGCAATCGCTGCCTCTGCAGCATGTTATTAAATCTTGGACTTAGATTGTTGTAGCACTCTTATCAAGCATTCACTATTATTTGTGAGATAGGTATATCACACCTAATAGATCTACATGGTTCTCACTTTTTAGACAAGTAAAAAGAGTATCATTTTACACGATTAAGGAAACCGCAATAAGTAGAAAATGATGTAACCATACCTGATTCATGCTGGTGAAGGGAAAAGGCCCCGAGAAAGGCTTCTGCCCCCCTTGTGCCGCCACGCTGTTGACCGTAGCGGCAGCCACCGTGGCAGTCGCGACTGGTCCCTGCCCCGCATGAACCTTGGGCACCACGGAATCAGCCGGACACACCACGTTCGGGGACTTGAACTGCACGTGCTGATTAGAGATCGAGGAGGCGGCGACAGTTTCCGTGACGGCGACGGCGGAACCGCTGGCAAGCAGCACGCTGAGGTCGCCGCCTCCGCCGCCACTGGTGCTTGGACCCATGACGTTGCTGCATTGCCCGCCCCCGCTGCTGCCGCTACTACTCGGCGCTCCACTGTTGCTGCCTGAGCTAGCATCTGGAAGAATAATTAAAAACATTAGGTCCTGGTACCACTATAGTAATATATAATCAGTAATACTATTTCAGACTTCCATTGTATAGATTTTTGTGTTTCACAACGTTTCGATTGATGTGGTATCTTCATTCGCCATCAGATGTCGTCTTTCATAAAATGATGACGTTGCTCTCAGACTTGCTGGTTGCTAGTTATATCTTTTTAATGTATAATACTCCAGTAGAATGATAGATTTATTATTACCTTGAGACGTCCTGAGTATGATTTCTTGTGGCTCTGCATTGATACCTGCTCCAGCAGCTAATCTGAGTGAGACGACCTGGTCTCCTTCTACTTGTATGCTCAGTATACCAAGAGCTCTAAGCTGCTGAGACCCCTCGGCAGCAAGCTGTCTAAGACGTAACGCTGCTTCACGAGGAATCGACAGCGTTACACGCACCGAATTCCAGGGCTCCAGTTTGCAGACTTTTACCTGAAAGGACAATACTATTTCAACAAAGCGTATTTATGGACATAAGCAAATTCTCAAGACCTGCAAGAGGTAATGGAACTTTTATGACCCCCAATATATTTAATTTGTTAATACTCTACTATCCTTTCCTAGATTCAACAATATTAAAGTAAAATTCCTGAATAATGCTGTTGATTTGTGTTTGGCCTTTACTAACATAAATAATTTAGGGGGGGGGGGTTTATTTATATATACTTTTGAATCATTTATACTTGAAGCATTTATAGATAAACCAAACTAATCTTTGAAAGGTACTTGTATCTACAGAGAATATTAATCAGAGTCGTTTGTAAAAATTTCACAATCTCAGGGCAATATACAATATCAGTTTAGTACTGTTATTTAGGCAATTTTAAATTGGTTTTATTTTTAGATTTATTCCATTTTAATTTATCTGTTCCACAACAACAACAACAATAATCATATCCAAAAGCAAACATGAAATTTGAAAATGAATGAATTTGAATTTGGAAAAAAGGTTCTTGTTTTCAAAATTATTTCTTAGCGTGAAAATTATTTTATTATTAATTATTGTTAAATCATTCATATTATTACACTGGTATTTGTAAAGTATTGATTCTATAGTATAAGATTTTTACGAATTGTAGTAAGAATTCCAAAAACCCTCATTACACAGTGTTTGTATTTGAGTGTAATGGTATACTGAACACAAGATTGAATAACTTAGAAACATATTTGCAACATATCTATCTAGTTAACTGAGAAAATACATTTACTCATGCTAAAGTGGAAATTCAGGTCTACAGTTATGAACCATAGCTCTATTACATTTCTTATGTACGAACAAACAAAACATATAACGAGCTAAGTTTATAAAGATGGAATATTACCAGGGTCAAAATGTTATAGACAATGGAAAGTTTTCAATCAATGTAATGAATTTTTAATTCTTCTATTCCACTGATCTTCAAATGTATTTTTATACTCCTATTGAAAACCTTAAAATAATCATTAATCTAGATGACAAACAAAAAGAAACACTTTTGTAGACCAACATAAGCATAATATGATGAAAATTCTTATGATATTGTTAGGTTAAGTATAGCTTTACTTCGCCTTTTTGTAAAAACATTACAGATACCTGTTATTATTATATATAAGGGACACATTGTGACACATTTACAATTTTTTATCTGAAAGTGGAATTACTACAGAGGAACATAGACTTACTGAATCACCCAAAATACCATTCAGACTGTTCACTACCAGTTGCAGTTGTGAAGGGAACTGTGGGTCTGTCAGGTCCCCTTCACAAGTCAGTACAGTAGTCAGCAGCTCACCATGCACACCATCACTATCCTCTGCCATTGGTCATGTGGAATCCAGCCAGCCCAGTGGGCGCTCAGTACCATCTTCTACAGCCATGCGAGGCAATAGTTCAGGCACCTACATAATAATATTTACAATAAAATCTATAATGTACATAGATACATTACATAGTTTCTAATATGGTATCAATAGAATATCAATACCATTTTCACCAAAAATGGACACAACTGATTTAAAAAGATTTCAAATTGTCATTTCAATTCTAACCAGTGCCTGCTGGATTCATTTTTTTGTGGTAATTGTTGTAATGACATTAGATTTTAACTCTAAAACAATTTACTTTTTCAGTGGAAAATATGCTCAAATATATATTAAACATAGAAAATGATTGTTCCACCATCTTCAGACCTCAAAAAAATGTAATAACAGATTCTTGGAGTGACAAACATCTTGACTCTATTCATTTGAATATCCTTTAATTTCATATAAGACTGGTGTGATGTTTAAAATACTATTTTTTGATTAATGCAACAGTTTGACAAATACATGATGTGATAATTTTTCAGTAAAGTGAGTCAAAATTATTGCTATTATAAAATTATCAAACAAAATATTCAAATGGAAAAAGCACAACATTGCTAATGATTTTGTAATAACTATAAACAATAATGTGCAAGAAAACATTTTTTAGCATATTACATGATAGAAAACATTCTAGGCTGTCAAAGTCTAATTTCATGTTATCACAAAGTAAATGTGGCTAGACTTACAAGCATAAATTAGAATTTATGTAACACTTAATCCTTTGGCACAGCAACCACAAACACTACAGAGGTTTAAAATTGCTAACAATTGGTTTTGCCACAGTTTTACTACTTACTAATCAGTGGTTTGACAAGTAAAGCTGTGTAATGTTTATAGGTTAGAACTGTAATAAAAATCTGATTAAAATGAGGTACTGGTTTTCAGTCATTTGAAACCCATCATAGAAAGAAACTCAATTAAAATTTTACAAAACATATTTTTACAATATTGTACATACATAGGATTTATAGTTTGAAATCTTGAAAATTCAATAGACAACTTCTCAAAGAGGACCAAATGAAGTATGGTCTCTATGTGAACTTATGTACAGAGGAGAGTTTCATGGTACATGTGAGTCAGCGATAAAATACTGCAGAGCCTTGTTAGCTTTGGCAGGAGTGCAAGACTAACCAAATGAAATATACATACTGGTTTCTTTATATTTCACTCCTGCAAAACCACTTTAGACAATATGTCATTTCTATCTCTAATCTGCTATTCTTCCTGGCTAATGTGAGAAAAAAATATCTAAGCTGATTTATAATCTAGACAGTCTGGGTTACTGAAAAATTATCAGCTGACTTTACTACATATAATTAAGCAAAATTAGAATCTGCCAGCATACAAAACTTAATAGAAATGCAGCAAACCTAATATATTTAAGACACTGCAAAATTGTACTGGATTTAAGTTTTTCTTTTCCATTTATTAAGTCCTGGATATTACCTATAGATCTTTGATTTCATTCAAAAACATCAAATGTATTGAATTAAAAATACCATCCAGCACTATAATATATGTCAATATTTGATGGAATAAATTTTAACCTTGACAATATATGGTTTGGGGGAACTTCATTCACTCACATTCAGCAAACCAGAAGAAAAAATGTATAGATTCAGATTTCCTAGATTGTCAGTATTACCAACAAAAAATATTGAATAAAATAAAAAATCCATCCAGGTTGGTATGTCTTTTGAAATTTAAATTATAACAAAACAATTTGATATATAGATATATTTATTCAAATAATAAATATAAGCATAGATACGGGTCTGGAAGCCTTTTATTGATTATTGATATGGTATATGATACTAGATCCTTTAGCATAGGAACCACAAATACTACACAGTTTTATCACTTGTCAAACCAAGTTATTTTAATGTGACATGTTTTGCTAATTATGTATATAAGCAATTTTAATCTTCCCCTGGAAATGCTAACATAGATTATATAATTTGGTTTGACCCGTGGTAAAACTATGCAGTGTTCATAAATAAATGGGGCATATTCTCAGGAGTAATACTTATTTTCAAAAATATCAATTTTTCTTTTGTCTCTCTGACTGCCTGATTTTTGTTTTTTTTACTTTTCCTGATTTTTGAGAAGGGAGCCTCTGATTAAAAACATCTGACTTAATAATAATACTAATGGGCATTATTTTCATCATGATTTCTCCACAATGGCAGCCAGTTAGAGGAGGCAAGGTAGGCTCAGCCTCCACATGAATTTTTTAAAGAAAATACATTTTTTGCTATATTATTTTAACTTGCCAAAAATGAACCTTTCAAGTAACATTCAGCTGTCTTTATATATTATTGACCAACCACAATGGCAGCGTGCTTCTTTCAGCACTGGCAACATGGCAATAGCTGCAATGTTTTACATATGTAGAGGAGGCTATATTATTGCCTCCTCTCTTGTTTAAAAATGCTTCTGGTAATACCCTTAAACAATATAGGCAACCCATCATGGGTAGTAGTGTAGGCACACATTCTATGTCCCAGAGGAGGCTGCTTTCCTTGACCAATGTAGCAGATATGCAGTGGATTGGTTTTCATTATTTACCTAGATACATTTGAAATTCACATGCCACTGCTGTTTCTCCTCTCACCAGAGCCTTTAAGTGAAGCAGTTGAATGTGCACCCCTGTGCCTATTCTCCAATACTTATTAAAAATTCCTTAAAGTGAGCACCACTAGCCACAATAAGTTTGATAATAGCAGTGAAGGTGGAAGGGCTGACCAACTTTGAACATACCCAAAGTATCTGGAATAATTTCCTAGTTGCATCAATGTATCTAAAGCCTTTCACATTCTAACCTCAAATGCAAATATTAGCATGCACTCTGCTCTGGCTGTTTTTACAATGAGTAACCTGACAAAACCAGAGACAAGATAAAAGTAGGTAGTGAGCTAGTGAATTGTAACCATGGATTAGAAGAGAGACAAGAAAACAGCACTTTGGGGGAGAAGTTTTCCAAATTATGTATTATTCTAAAATTTATGCCTTTATCCAACTATAGCTGCCTATAGCATAAATAAAATTATACCTTCAAGATACCATGTTAGATAAAAGTTGAAAATTAGATTTATGCCTTAATTTTTTTTATCTATATGATCAAAAAACAAAAATGTAATATTCTCAGGTATGCCATATGTGAGTAGTTATTGAAGTACACAAAAAAATACCATACAATCATAGTTTTTTCATCTCCAACTTCATTAAATAAATCCACTTATTTTTATTGGATGATTCATTTGAATTGTAAAGGCCCACTTGCTGATAAACCGATTATTTTGATGTAAGTAGGAATATTATTTAACTATTAAGATACTAATTCATCAACTAAAATTTATTCACTGATTAATAGCATAGGTCTCCTATATGTAGCTGGGTAATTTCAAATATTATTTTATAAAATTAAAATGTCTTTTCAGAAATATAATTTCATAGTAATGCTTCATGAATCCAATCCAGGTTGTAGGTGAAAAATATAAAATAAAACCCAGCACATGCATTTACACTTTTTTTCAAACATTATTCATATATGTTCAATGCAAATGTTATTAAAAATGCACTTGTGAATTTACATGTCTATTCATGATAAACATAGTAAATCACCAAATCTGCCAGGAAAAATATAGGTACTTTAGGCTACAATAAAGAACAATCTCATCTTGGTTCGTTCCAAATACTCTATCATAAATTAATGGCTGTTGGATAATAAAAACAACTTAAAAAATTCAAAGAATATTCATCAATGATGGATTGTTTTCCAAAGCATATTACTCAAAAACAGATAAAAATGATCGGAATCGACCAAATATCCTTGAAGCAAAGCTCTCCAAAATAAATGATACTACAAAATACCTTTTTGTTGGTCGGTTCTTGATTGCAGTCGGGGGTCCAATTATAACGAAAGTCAGTCCACCACTAAACTAAAACGAAAATCTGGAATATTTGCATGAATCGATCGTCAAACAGAAGATTTTCACTCGCGAAAAGCAACCACGAATCGCTGATATCGAATAAATTTCCCGCTGTATCAATATCAAAGGCGACCAATATCGCTGAAAAAGATGGATCTGGTCGCAGCCATCTTGTTCGTTAAACGGGGGAGTGTTATTCCATGTGTTTAAACTTATTTCGCTACTTACACCAAAATTACCGCTTAGCACGCAAAGATTTCGCACATTTCAAGCTCCCTGTAGCATTTCTACTAAGTTTCCACTCGTCCTCTCATACATAAGTACTAATATTTATTACGGAAATTGATTTGCTTACGGCAAAGAAACATTATATACCCCATTTTATGTGACATACTTTTGACACTCAAATACGAACTCCAGCTGAAAAGTCTCAAGTAGCACTTGTTTAGTTAAACTATACGATCACTATTTTGTACAATTGCCTGTAAAAAGTCTCTAAAAACACTCATAATCTTAGTAAGAATTATTAAACGCTCTCAACAATAACAACTAGACGCCATTCGTCATGCGCAAACTGGATGCGCAGTGGCGCCAAATCCTCAAATCGAATCCACGGGAAATGTTTTCCTTGACAGCTATGACAGGCACATGAACAGGTGATTTGCCCGGAACATACTGCAATTTTGCCAGATGTACCATATTTTGTCATGAAATGCAATATTCAGATTTCTTTTCTAATAACCGTGGTGGTTTAGAATTGGTATATAAAAATGAAAGGAAAAACAATCGTTATACAAGGTATAATTTCCTTGCGATATTTAATTTTTTTAATTGTACAGATCAGCTGCATTTAAAATTTTATAATCAAATTTCGCATTAATGTACTACTTACTAAGGTACTTTTTTGTGATAGCAACCCTCGATAAGGAAAAAATATGTCATCACAAACTTCCAAACTCTGCGAGTAAAATACAAAAATCCAATCAGTTACAATCAGTAGAGAGTGAAAAATAATTCCCACCTCTATTGAAATCTAAAAAATCTCGTAATGCATGGCCGACTCTGCAGAGTGGGTCGGACGTGCGTAATGATACTAATTATTAAATATATTCCGTATAACATACATGGTAGTATAATTGAACTTTTAATTAACAGCTGGCCAAAAGACTACTAAGATAACAAATTTGGCTTTGTTCCAATATAAATTTTTGTACCGCCCTTGATCCGTCATCCGTCACAAACTGTTGGGAGCGATAGAGTGCGCATGCGTTGGCTATAGGTACAGAAGCCGTCTCGTGTCTCGTGCACCATCACGTATTCAACTGTTATAGCATAGAATATATAAGGATAAGGTAATGTAATAGTTTATGGATCGTCCCATGAACTGTCACATCTCTTGTTGGAATGCTTTAGGATTAGTGCGCATGTCCGAGATAGTACAGTGTAATTCGGATTGCCTAAACAAGCTTAATGTGTCTTGTAGAGGGAACAGGTTATCAAGTTTTTAAAGATTTGTAACTGATTAAATTTAACCTATCAGGATTGTATAGTTATTCCTTATTCTTGTTGAGAACAGTCGTGAATTATAATAAACCTAGGTTAGCAATTCTACCATACTCAAATAATACCATCTTTCCTAAATCCAATATTCTCATAGTTATAGGTAAGTTGTTAGTTGTTGTGATGGAATTTTGGCATGCACTATGGAATAACATTCGGCTAGGCCAGATTAGCCTAGCCAAAATAGTTATCTATTGAAACCAACAGCTTTAGGAATCAAGTTTGAATAAACGCGTTTTTTAAATAAAATTTTAATTTCGCAAATAATGAATGAGTAGTTGAAATTTTATAATTATTGATTACTCTATCATTATTCAACAAACTATAAAACACAAATAATGTTATTAGCCAGCCAAATTGGATATTTTCTAGTATGATAGGCCAAAAAGAGGGCGTTTTGTGTCAACTAATATTGTTACTTACTATCCATGTAAATAATACTAATAAAAGAAAAATTAATCACTGTCGCATAACGTCGAGAGAATCCGGCCTCAGGGGAATGTAAGATTCGGACCTCCTTGAAAAACCTGCGAAAAAAAGGATGAACACTACCGGAGATCTGAGAAGAACTGGCACGTAACACAGCGAAAAGGTGAAAATTTTGAAACCATCTATCCGGCACAGGGAAAATTTGGAAACCCTTCAAAAATTTGCAGAAAAAAAAAGCAATCATGGTGCATAAAAAACAGACATAGAACAAAAAACGTTCGCTTTAAAAAGTACGTCTGGTGAGCCTAAGGTTCTGGTAAATAACTGCGCAAAAATGTTAACATTAGAATATTGTCAGTATTGTCGCTCTCAACATTTATGGCATTGTCATGCCATAATCGTCCACGTCCAGTCCAAATATCGTCTTAGACCCTTGTATATATTTTAGCTCCTACGTATTCATAAATTGTCGAATAAACTCGGATTTTCTGCACAAATGGCTAATTTTGTAGCATTCTTCATCTCTTTCTTTTATCAAAAATGTTTTCAATACATTTTTGTTTAGGTAAAAAATATGTTAACCAAAATTTTGATAGTGTGATTTTACCAATAAATTGATTAGGATCATGCTAACGAGCATATTTTCAAGAATGTTTAATTTGGAATATAATTAATTACATCTGGCAACATTGCCGCACGATTTGGGCTAATCACGATAGAGAACAAAAATGGGGATTTTCTTGAAAATTCTAAATTTATTCAGGTACGAATGGGTATTATAAAACCTATTGGGGAAACAACATTTTCAAGGAAGCTCGCCCTTTTGCAATATAGTGTACCCAATAACATTAGACAAACATATCACTTCTGCACTGGCACTAGATGGCACAATCTTACATACCGATAGAAAATTGAGAAAATCAAATGTTTTTAGTTTTGTATTTTATTACACATAAATTATTTAACAAAACGACTACAACTACTCTCACAGATTCAATTAGTTTCCAGGTTCACATGAATCAAACAACCCCTTGTTTCTCATTTGATGAAAAGATTTTTCAATATCATAGGTCCTGCAACATACAGAGTGTAATTTTACGTCGTAACTCAAAAGAAAAGTTATATTACTTGTAAAAATCGGCATAAACCTGCATACGTTGATTATTCACGAAAATCTTCTGAGCAACAGCAGCTGCAGTTGCTACAGCGGCAGCCAGAATAATGTTCTTTTTGATCTGCTGCTGCAGAAGACCTCGAAGTTGGGGTTTGGCTGCTTTTCCTACCGCTCCAGACATTGTTGTGGCTGGAAAAATGTAATAGGCAATGTTATTTGTATTATTACATAATGTGCCTTGCCTCTACAATTAGCAACTCGACAAGATAGAAGATAATTTAATAGACTGCCGTATTCAGCAAGTTTTGTTATTTTTAACGAACTGTACGTTGCAGAAACATACCCTTTTATTAATTGATAACAGCAGGTCACAAAAATCAAAACAGGATGATTTTATGCCTCAAAAAATAACCAAGACGACCAGCACAGAATATATGGGATGATCAGGACCAGCACAGTAGCGCAGATGATCAGGACTTCCAAAGACGATAGCTCATTGACAGATGTCAGAATCAGAAATTAAGCAATGAAATGACAACTCGCTGGCTTTGTGAAACAGCACAGCTACCACAGAACACACATTTTCTACTAGAAATGCTCCTCAATGACAGAACTACCAGCTTTGATATCGAAGGTCCTAAAAATATGTCTGGATTCAATAACTTTGCTTTCCAGCATCCTCATATCGTTGGCTATTTCGTGTAGGCGGCTGGTTGATCAAGACACAAACAAGTAAACAAACATACACATATCACTGATATAGTTCTCTTGAGATTCTCCTTCGGACAACCTAAACCCAGTTGCCAGTTGGATTCTTCGATCATTAAATGTAAATTAGATGACATGTAGATTGTAGACGCTCTTACTTGGTGAAACTCTTCCATCATGTAGATAAAAAGTTGTGTGTAGTTTTCACACAGTTTCAAAAATAATACTCTTTCTTTTAGTGACGCGTTTCGATTTTTATTAAAATCATCAATGATGATGAAAATTAGATGACAGTTCTAAAAACACTGAGTTGTTTTAACGGAAAAAAATAGAAAGTCATGCAGATCAAAGGATTGTGTATTTAGCACACAGTTTCACGAATAAAACTCATATTCTTTCAGTGACGTGTTTCGATTTATGTATATTTAAATCATCGCCGGACTGTCAGATTTGACTTTTAACATTTATGCCACCGATACAAAACTAGAGCTCTCAAAAGTAGCATACTATTTATGCTGTCTAGTTATACTATCAAATTTTTTTTTTTTCTCTTGTCTGTCTTAGGGCAAATCTTTGTCGACTGCATTTGCACCAGTGTTAAGAGAAACCCTTACAAAACCTTAACCATCGCCGTCGAAATGTCCTTAAGATATTTCATGAGATAAAAATTGAGTTTAAAAGATCAGTCTGTTCATTCACTACAATGAAGTCAGGATTCCATGACACGTATTTTACTACAAATAAGAAGTACACTCATTCTATTTTTGTCGCCAACCCTATGATTAGTATCTAATAAGTGTTTGGCAAAATTTGATCTTTCTGGGTGTTGGTTTTTGAAGGCACAGACAAAAAAAAGAATAAATAAATAATTTAATAGAATAGCTAGACAGGATATAAATAGTATGCTAGATTTGAGACATCTAGTTTTGTATCCATGATGGGATCTAGTTAGCTAGTTGGGAACTGGGTAGTCTGGGTAGTCTTTGTTAAAAGTCAAATCTGACAGTCTGGAGATGATTTAAATATAAATCGAAACACGTCACTCAAAGAAAAAGTTTCATTTGTGAAAATGTATGTTAAATAAACAATCCTTCTATTTGCATGATGGAAGAGTTTCACCAAGTTAGAGTAACTACAATATATACATAAAAAGCCAATTATATCAAAATAATAAGAAATGTATTCATGCTTTTTCAGTTACAGGATCAAAATAAGTTAGTGACAAATCATAGAGTACACCATGCAGAAAACTTGTAAATTTAATCACACAATCTATCTTGAAACCAGAGTTTTTGTGAGACTGATCCACGAAGTCCATAAAATATGTCGTATTCAATTTTCATAAGATAATAGATAAAATCGACTACTTAAACAGCGGACTTAAATATTATGTGAATCACCGTTCCTTCTGATTATCGTTACCGTAATTGCTTTTTAAAATGTTGTTATGTGATATCTCTAAATTTTTATTGTACTTTCAGCATTAAGACGCTTCTTGAAATTGATAATTGATTAAGTTCAATAAGCTACTCAATGGTTGAAAAAGCTCTAGCTCTAGCCAATAGACATACCTCTTGCGGATCGCTTAGCACGGGCACAACTGTTTGCATAACACATAAAGCAATAAATTTCAAACTTTCGAAATTTAAACGAAACTGCAAAGTATTGTGAAATTTTCTTTTTTTCTCATGATACAAGGTACAAATGAAATTGTTCAAAATAGTCTTCAGTCTTAAATTGTTTCCGGTAGATGTTCTGTAGTTTTAATCTGGTGCTATAGGCCACGTTAATGCTTGATTTAAATTCAGCGTTTGTGTTTGTGCAGTGTCGATACTTGGATACCTAAACAGAATTTCTAGATTCACGAGTCATTTCTCATCCAATATATCGATATAAATTACATGGAACACAGAGAGCCATAGATACTTGAGTATGGAAATTCAAATATCGTTACTTTATACTTTTGCGCATCTCTACAATGAAAATAAGGTGTTTCATGACCCTGTTTTGTTTTAATATCAAATAAAAATAAGTTGTTGTTTTGAGATCTGTAATCAGCAGATTCCTGAAAATAAAATATATATTTTTTTCAATCAAAAGGCTGAAGGTGATTGTTTTATGTTATGGGTCTTAAAAACCAATTAAATATTTGGAAAAAAAAAAGTTTTTAGTCACTGAGATCCTGTGCCTGCGTATTGCGAGTTAAAATTTAAATCAAAACGTTAAAAAATTACATTTGTACTACACTTTTGAAAGTTTATTAGTGTATCTGTTTTCTGGTTCCATTTGAAATTACTTCTACAAGTGTCGTTTTAAATTTCAGAAGTGATTTGTTAAGCAATATTTAAATATCAATTTTGGTAGGTAAAAAAATCAACATCAATGTGAGGTTATATATCTCATTAGTTCGCTTTTGCAAACTTTTCAGACCCTTATATGATGGACAACTTTTGGGATAATAAGCTCATATGTAGAATCTGCCTCAAAGTATTAGGTACTTCTGGCTTTAAATATGTGGGCGAAGAAAATTTAAAGGAAATGATCATTTATTCAGTTCCTGAAGTGGTAAGATTTGTTTATACTTTTTTATAATGTGTTCTATAGCTAGTTGAGATAGTTCATAACACTAAGAATTTGTTCACGAAATTACAGAGGATGAGGGGTGGGTAGTAAACTTTCTCTATAAGCTTGAACTTGCCAAAAATATTTATATTTAGAGTTAAGTCTATTGCCTCAGTACCTGCCACTAGTACTAACTACTACAAGTACTACAGTACACTGTTAAGTGATGGGGTCTCTGACATTTGATTCAAAAACATATGGTTATATTTGTTGACAAATTGAAGTTAAATGAATTAAGATACAAAATGAAAATTATATATTAACAATATACTGTTTTGTATATTATTGTTGATGAAGCAAAAACTTAGTTACTGATTTACTGATCTATGCTGGTGTAAAATTAATGTTTTATACAGCTATTCTTTGCCCAGAGTTGCTACTTTTTATTACATTATTAGATATTCAATGAATATTTCAAAGTAATATTGAAACTTTGAACAGTAATCATATAATATATAGTAATAGGATTCAAAAAGGAGAGAGTAAGTGATACAGATATTGCTTTTAAGTATACATTAAATGAAGTGTGCAGGCATAGGGTAAGCAGAAAAAATCATAGGATGGCTATATTTGAAGAGCATAGTCTGTATCTCTATCATAACATGAGTTTTCCAATGCAATGTGGTTGATTACCATTCAGTAAAATATCTGTTGTCATTAGATCCACCAATGTGTGAAAGAGTAAAATTAGTTTGAGTAACCAAGCTCACCATTCAAAACCCTTCAGTACAGGTGCTTATCCCTTCTGTTGTATGCTAGAAAGTATGGAGCAAGCTTCAAGAATACATAAGGCTGGCAACAGGCCAGCAAGGATAAACTATGAGTGAGGTGTACCAGGTTCTAAATTGCAGAACATCTTGTAGATAGAAAGTAAATAACTCTCATGCATATTGCCTACATACTGGATGCTATTATTATTTATTTCATGGAGCGAGCTGTTAGTAAAACATCATTACTGTTCCAAAAACACTGGTAATGTGTCTCTAGATGCGGAAGTGTAGAATTTAAAATTCCAGATAAAAATGGTTTTCAGTGCAGTCTACATAATATCCAAACTCAGGCTGTTTGGGATAGATGCCTGGGTAGCTCAATTGGCAGCATGTCTCTGGCAAGTGGAGGATATGTGGCTCAATTTCTGCTGTAGGGCAGGTGTTTGCCCAAAACTCTGAATGCGAATTTCTATATGGTCTATATCTTGAGCAATCACCAACTTCTTTTTTGCTCTTAAAAAATCCTTTGTTGTTTTTTAGACTAAGTTGATCTTGAACAGATATAGATACCATTTATACCAATTCTTACATTGTGGCCCTAGAGACCTTTGCTATGACACTTTTGTTCATATAGTCATCCTAAATATTTGAAATATGATATAGATATATTACACCAGTGTTTATTATGAAAATCACTTCTATGTCAGATTTTCAATAAATCATTATTTCAAGAAGAAATACATCTGAAAATACTCCCATATCTACAATATTAAAAGCAGGGAGGCATAGTGCCAATTTGTTGCCCTCCAGACAAAAATTGCTTATTTTTACTTTGTACTGTATTGATTGGCAACTGGCTGACCACCCTCTAGCCTTCTCCTCCCAGTGCAAGTGCCTCTTCTCCTTTCCCCACTAGACAACTCTTGATTAATTTTGATATCATTAGAATAGTTGCATTTCTAATGATCCAATGTTGTCAAGTTTTACATTCGATTCATCCTAACCTTATGTGTTATCACAGTTATATTGCTTATTTTTAACTTATGGTGTATTAATTCATATCAATATACCACCATTAGTGATAGTTGTACTAGTGGGGAGACAAAGCCTGGCAGGTAGGCCACATTTAGTCATTTTTGCTACCCTGTTAACCAACATCCACACTAGGACTAACATGGTTATTTCTTAGTATCGAATCTACCAGACCTTCTAAAAAGGTCATTCTGCTGTATAGGAAACTTGAGTAGGAAGAGTGACAGACACCTCTCTTATGAGGACAAGTGTCTGTTCAGTCTGCAGAGCCCTGTGAAAATTCTTACCAAAAGGTGGAGTGATTCCTTGTTTCTGTTCAATATCCGCAGCGCTCTACGCTGGTCAAGCCCTGCTATGAGAACCTCTGCCGTCTTCTTGTTCTAACCATTCTTCACGCCCATTTATCTGGGACCCTGCTGACCTAGCGTCTGCTAGTACCAAGCATGGGTTCAGGGCCAATACATCAGCCTCTGGTCCCCATTCTTGCCAAGCAATCTGCTTTATCATTACCTGGTACACGGCTGTGCCCAGAAACCCACAACATGGTTTCATTTTACGATTTGACTAAGCATTGAGGGGCTACATTATATTCCTAGGTCAGAGATAATCTGATCTACCACACTCAAAGCAGCCTGACTATCGCAGAATATGAATAAAATAAAAAATGGTAATTATAAACCCAGCACAGAAAAAGAAGTGAAATTTTGGATTTCTAATACAATTATTTTTCTGAAAAATATTACTTTCTTAAAGACAAAACAAAAGATGAAATCAAGGACGTTGATTTAGTACTTCCCATGCATTCTTTATAGTATGTAGTCATTCCATATGCAGCTGGCTAATATATTTCTGTCTATGATGAAGTCTCTTAGAATTTTAAGGGGCGCCCTCATACGATCATCTCGGGCCGCTGGTATTTTGTGTAGTTTCATGTGACTAGTCAGTAGTCAGTTCATTGGGAATGTAATATTCACGGACTGAAGGGAAAACATCCCATGGACTGTCCTGACACGACATGATGAATAGTAGTAGCATATCACCCCTGAAGTTTTCTAAAAATCTATAATGTGTCAAAAATGGCAAATAGCATGCTAATCAAAGACATGCCGAGATTTGATTGAAAATTTGAAACTCAAAATGCTTTTGAGCACTTGCAAAGTAATCCGCTAATTAAGGGACTTAGAAATGAATTTTGGTGGATTTCTAAAACTTTGATCCACTAATGTTTTTAAACTACCCTTGAGAAGTGATGATGGATGAAAATTTAAATAAACGTGGTTTGAAGAAGCTCTGACAATGTTATTTGCTTACTACTCTGCCACCAATGCACTGAAAAAAACTATAATATGCATCATGGAATTACATTATAATCAATCCCGTTACCGCACTGCCGCAAAAGGGTAACTTAGATTTTTGTGATGTAGACATAATAAAACATCCATAAAACGTAGTGTCCTAAAAAAAACTTCGTGATCTCAATATTTGCACAATCAGACTTAGGCTAATAATTATCTCAATCCTAGGATATCTATGCTTCTGCAGACCCTGTGATATGCTCACAATGTCACTGTATGCTGGTTAATGTTTACAATTTCAAGAAGAAGTGCATCAACACTGAAGTGATTCTACGCACATATCAAACTCGTCATCACATAGACGAAGATTCTCAAGTGGACCTGACAAAACTCATAGAAGAGCTAGTCAGGTTTAACAGTTACTTTCACCATCAGGTAATTTATTTTTCAAGCTAATTTGCTCCTGACAGATTTCTTGCTGATTTGTATTTTTTCGAACCATCAAATAGGATAGGATTTTTTTTATTATGTAATATACAGTTTTTAATGTTCTATCAGAAATTTATTAAGATTTTTATCTCATTATTGTTGTTTTTTCTAAAAGTCTGATACTCAGTAGTCTATCAGTACTGACAGTAGAACTACAATTTCTTTTTATTCGATCTCTGTTGCCCTACCAAAAGTGTTCATCATAACCCAGGTAATCTATCATTTACAGTTTTACTATCTTAATATGGAAATGAGGCTATTCACATGACTGATTCTTATGTTCATACTGTAACCTAGGTGGCCAGTTGGCATAGTCTGTGCTTTGGAGCATGGTCAAAAAGTGCATTACAATTATTTAAGTTTTTAATTGTCAAAGTTTTTGTACCACAGGAATTGGTACCTCTCACCATCTCATTGACTGACAACGTCTTTAGTTTGAAGTACACATTATCAACCTTCATACAATAACACGTTTTGCAGGAATTCAACAAGTCACTGTCTGTACCATTTCCGCCTCCTGATGGAACTATGATAGCACAGCCAGAGATGACGGATTTCACATATGCCGTCGATTCAAATATAGGTAAAGGCGAGAATCTGACGATTCCCAGATGCACGGAATACGATACGCCGCAGTTCATCGACCCCAATACGTTGTCCCATGCATTTGTGAGTATTTTTTAAATGCAGAATATGGGAAATTCACTTTATAGTAACACATTGTAATGGTATAGTAACAAATACAGTAAATCACCTTTTTTACTAAACTGCAATTTTGCTACAACGCTGTGAATTCGTCTTCAGGGTTTGAAATACAATTCATTTAGAGTGCAATGCAGTGTTGTAGCTAGGGCAGGACGACCGGGGCCCACGGCAGGGGCGCAGGCCACATAGAGCGCAAAAGCGTGGATTAAAAGGGCGGGAAAGTAAGCTTTTTTGAACCTAAATACAAATCCATCATTTTTTGAGACTCGAGGTAGTTAGAGTATACGTGCTACGATAGCGTTATAGTTAATGGAAATTATAAATCAAAACATTCCAAATAATTAATTAGATAAACTTTTGCAGCTTCCACAGCGGAGTGCTCCTGCTCAAATGGAACTCCGACAATTCGATGATCGTCAGTTTGCTAGAACCGTAGAGACCCTTACCGATGATCCTATGGTTGTTCCACCTATTGTACAAAATGTGCCAGAGAATATGTCTGATAGTAATAAATGCTTGATGCAGAACTTTCCCACACATTTCATGGCTTCCAGCGCGTCTAACCAGCTAATGAATCTCAACCAGCATCATTTAGTCAACTCGAAGCACAACCATGCGACAACTCCGTTCGTAGCTGTGACAATGAATCGACTTGTGAATGTTAATCACAATCAATTCCCGAATATGGCACACTCGCAATTGATTAATGGTAATCAGGCTCAAGGTAATGTGCCGGTTTGCTTTTTGGGTGCTAATCCAAACAACGTCATGACGCCTTTGATGGTCAGTCAAACACCGGGGAACGTTCCGTTGGAAAATTTCAGGTAAGTCAACATAATTTTGGTGGGGTCATAAATTGGGGGTGGTGCGGTGCGGAGGTCAGGGCCTCCGTACTTGCTCGATATAAATCATAATTAACTTATATGCCTTCTATACCAAAAATGGGTCTTTTCCAATAAAATTTAGTAGTAAATGTTTTCCACATGAATGCTAGGGTAATTTGAAGTTATATTGTTGTCAACATCCCTTAGTATTTTACAGTTGAATTTCACATGTTAGTGTAGCTTACTTTTTTATATTTCACACACTTAAACTTTGGATTACTTGAAACGTTAAAGAACGCATTATATTCTACAACTTCAGTCCTACATAGCTGTTTAAACTGTATGACTTATATTTCCCGTGCAAATTGTAAAAAAACTCATACTGTACTGACGACTTTTGATATTATGCGAGATATTTCGGTGGAATATTTGCCATGATAGTATCTGTAGAATAAGGACAGATCAGATCAGATTTGTTATAATATTGCTAAATCCCAATTGCAGACCTGTACAAATAATGATACTGGTAACAATTTAGTTATGGCGTAATTTTTCTCAGATTTGTGCCTGTCAGTTCTTTCAACCGACCAATGGCACCGGTCTACAATTCAAATGGCGGTGATCATAATGGTCCCACGTTAAATATGAACGCGTTCGCAAAGAATGTCATAGTTAGAGAACCTGCTGTATCTAAAGCATCCCGTAAGCCGCGTGAAAAAGTCACCGAGCAAAGGGTTACTGAGGGCATGAAATTGTTGAAGGTAGTCTTGAAGAGGAAAATTGAAACGCACTCGATTGAAAGCAAGAGGAGGCTTGTTGTTGAACTGGAAAGGTGCAAATTAATGCCTAGTGATGTGCAGAATGGAAAGGAAGGGTAAGATATACATTCATCATGTATATGCTAATACAGTTTAGACTTGCCATCCTGACTAGTTAGCAAGTAAAATGTAGTTATTTCCATATTTTTGTTATGCTTTCGATCTCTTCTTGTACTTATAGAGATTTTTGCGTTCCATAGCATTTCGATTGATGTGATATTTCCAATGTATATAATTTATCGTAGCCGAAAATTTTGTGATGGATATAACAATGCCTGCATCTTCAGAAAAATGTTGGTTGATCAATGACAAGCACCAATGTTCAACTTCTTACAGGCTTTTTCACTTAACAGAAATAGATGTATCGGTCAGTTTCATACTATGTAATAAGACTAAGAGGATGATACAGGATGATTTCTAGACAGATTAGTAATATAGATATTTGTGGGTGCACGTGACGTAAGCTGGCTTTTGGGAAAGTAAATTATTTCCTTTATTTTGTTCTAGCCGTTGATTGAAACTAGATAATTATGATGAAAAAACATTACTAAAGTCCCTGGTTTAAATTTTGAAGTTACAATGCAATTTTATTTTTTCAGCTAACAAAACTATCTTGGCAACTAGTTCATGATCATCGTTTTCAGGTCTTCGGAATCCCAACAGAAATTGTTCCAATGCGTCGGTTGCATGTATATGACCACGTCATCAAAATTTTTCACAGAACACATGAAAAATTGTGCACACGCGACAAAAGAAAATCATAATAAAATTATTGAAAGCAAATGCACAAAGTGTCCTTACGTGACGTTTAACCAAAAAGAATTTGAGGAACATGTTGAGACTTCACATTCACCAACTCAGGTATGTAGCAGGATTGCATGGTCAACTAAAATTGCTTGATTGTCTGGACGAAAGCCTGCAAGTGAGCTACAGTTGTGAATTAATATTTACTACAATCTGACTTGATTATTCGGACTGGCGTATATACAAATTTAGTATATCCTAAAAAAATTACTCGAAATTACATCGTCCTCAGAATTATCTTCTGTGAACGTAACACCCTATAAATTAAATTTATGACAATGACAGTCTTAATATACATATTCGGTTTTGGTTACATAGATCTAATATGAGAATCCATACTAACACTAAATTGTTTTAACCATGATTATCATACACAAAGTTATTTGCATAAGCAAAAAAACATGTCGATAAAGACATTAGCTGAAAATTCGTTGGAAAATCTATTTGTATTTCGGATAGGACTCTGGAGTTGCAATGTTCGATATTTTCTAATTGTAGGAGCTGATCAGTTGTAATAATTGTAAATTCGTGACAAGGGACAAGACTCTGTTAGATCGTCACCAGGCAGTGGATAGGATCAAATGTTCCAAATGTACTCAGATGTTTTGCAGCGATGAGAATCTACAAAAGCACATGGAAAAACATCAAAAGAACACATGCCCGTTTTGCGCGTATTCTCCTGCAGATAGAAGTAATTTTAGAAGGCACATATTGGCACACAGTCCTGTACAAATACCCTGCGAGTTTTGTGACTACAGGTATAGTATAGGGGGTGGTTGTTTAGCTTATATTCACTGCTAAAATATCGGAAAAAAAGCTATGAAAAAAATGCTGGAAATTCAAGCAGTCACTTTATACCAAACGGGTAGATAATACTATATAATATATCATTTGAGTATATTTTAGTGCGTCATCAGTTCAAGGGTATCTATATAATTCGGCTGATTCAAAACGGCATCAAATCACTTGTACTTTACTGATGAAGTTTGATAGAATGAGCCATTAAAATTGTGCGCGGCATAATGAGCAGATATTGAAAAATATTTTTTCATTCTTTCTGATAGCGCATTTTTATGTTTTCAATAAATAATACGAACCAAGAATAGAGAAAATATCAATCATATATTTTTTTAAATCCCACTAATATTTTCAACATCTGAAATTTACATGTCTACTCATGATCCAAAATGGTTTCCCGTTATATATATATATATAGTATATATATATATATATATATATATATAATGGGCCGGTAAAGATGGTCACTATTATATACTTGACCATCCGAATTTGATGAAGCTGTAAATCAATATAACTGTTCCACACATCAGGTCAAATTTGAAGTCATCTCGTCAGCAGCTTGATATACAACTGGTCGCATACTACTATGATGAAAACTACCTAGTATATTAACCGAAATACGTCAAAATTGCTTCACCAAATTCTGGTTTATTGTGTATATTATTTATTCGGAAAAATAGCATTCTGGCCCACCCCTTGGAACTCAGATTTTACAAACCATTTTAGGTTCGTATTTGGTCTACCAATTCAAATTTTGAATTTTCTAGTTTAATTCTCGAAATTAGCAATCTCAAAAACATAAATCTACAAAAGCATTTATTGATTTCAAATGTCGCTAGTAATATGTTGAAAAAACATCAAAGGCTTTATTGAAAATGGCATTTCTTTTTTGTTTCATTAGTTTGATGCTGTCATTTAATACGTTAAATATATAATAATTTAAAGTTTTTGAGGTGGCTGCAAGTGAAACATGTAAGTTATGCACATAAAATGTAGTTCTATAAATAATATTTTAATTGTAGGCATTCATCTCCCTATATGTTGAGGGCTCATCTCAGAAAATATCATAATAGTGTTGGGATTGAAGATTTAGATTATAAACCTCACATTTCACTTGATGATTTAATCAAAGAAGTAAAAACACTTATTGATGCTACAAATTAGCCATCACTGGAATTTTAATTAATTTCTTAGGTAAGTTTATAGTCTTACATACCTGTTGTTTTTTATGTGAGGTCATCTAAGTTGAGTGTTTATAGAGCACATGAGCTAGTCTGGGCCATTGATGCTACAAAATGATTATGGAGAGAAAAATCGTTCATTCGTGTAGTATAGGAATAACTCTTAAAAACTGTATATAATATTTGTGTGTAGTGTAATCAAGCAGGATGACCATCCAATATAAAGTATTGCATGGTCATCTATTGACTATACCAAATTGTGTTACTAATGGAACCTTGAAGCTTTTATTCGGTGTGAAAGATCAATGCCTCATCCTCATTAATATATTATATATTATCATTCACAGGGAAATTTGAAGTTGTTGCAAACCTACTTGTTTCAGCTTATTGAAGCTTAACAGTCGTGGAAGACAGTATCGCAAAAGAGATGTTCCCATTTTGAGCGAACGCAGATGTCGTTGGTTAGGAATACCAAGTATTGTTCAGACCATGTAATCCATACTCCAAATGATGTCTGGTTTTCTTGAGTTTTTGCAATTTGAGTTGCTGTGATATAGTATTATTTTGAAGTGAATCTTAAGATTGTTAATTACTAAAAGATATATTGTATTATAAAATTTATTTTGGTATTGTAGCATATATTTTTGTTTGACTTGCTAAAAAATAGGTGTTGTGGTAATTTATGACCATTATGGGCAGTTGACCAGTTTGGAATTCGTTTGTAAATTCGCTCCGTTATATAGAATCTTATTCAATTGAATTTGCTTTTTTACCTCTATGATAGTTGTACAATTGTATTAGAAAAATATCATGCAAATCAATCAATGTAGGGTTAATTTTGTAAGAAAAACAAAATTTATCAGTAAATATAACTGTGCGACCTTGAGAGTAACAAAACAAGATCTCACGCCAAATAGAACCAGGCATACTTTTGCAACATAAAAACACTTCCAGAAGAACCAAGCAATACTAGAATTATTCAAATATGTCTTGTGTTGTCGCTATTCCTTAACTTATTGTCAAATAACTACAGGTTGTGGAATCTTCCTTCCTTCCCAGCCTATCAACGCCAGTGTACACTACCCATGCTTTCGCACAAGCTCCTGGGAATGCGGCTCAAATGCGTAATTCAAATTAGAATACACTTTTATTATTATCATTATGGTGACAATAATAACTGTTAACAAATACAACATGGGTTTAGCTGGAGCTGTAAACACAAACATGAAATTAAATTAACATACAAACACTGGTTGGTAGCAGCCCCAGTGTGTGAGATATTGATAGACTAGAAGTTGCTGTGAATATAACTGAAATTCAGTCAAATAATTTAGAGGAATTCTGTGAGGTGGGGGTTTTAAGAATCTCAAAAAATTACAATGACTTTATTCCCTTCGGTGAACGTGGTCGTACGATTAATTATTCGTAACTTTGTAACACAGAAAAAGTGGGGTGTAGACACAAATTATATAAAAAATCAGAAAGTAATTGGTGTGGACAGAACTCGAATTCTTATATCCTTCATTGCGTGTTTGGCGCTGAAGCCACGAGACCACTGGACTGCAGTCATCCAATGATGCTTTGTAAGGTAAATTCTCTCGCCTACGTCATACGCCTATGAAGCGCTGTCATTCTAAATTCCATATAAGTGAAATTGGTTCTAAGTTCTTAATAACAGACCAAATAATATCCACTACTAAAACCTAACATTAAATGATTTGCATGACTTACATCATTTTACATCCGATGTAATTGGATGTAATTGTATTTGCGTACTATATTGTATGTTCTTGATATATTTTCAAATTCCGTACTGTTTCATACAAACATTATCACGATATTTATATTATAAGTCTAATCTATTTTGTTTAAAGCTTGAACAATGTTTTGCTATGGATTATTTCTTGGAAATTAATAAAATTGAGGTATAAATTATCGTGCTCCAAATTCCCTCTTATATAGTATCATGAGTGCTGCTGGCACACAATAATTTGAAAATGGTGGTGAAGGAGTCAGCAAGTTAATATTCTGAGAATGTTATACGTTGACGAAAGTTTGTTGTTGAATGCAAATCAATGCAATTCCCTCTAAAATTGAAGTTTCTGTGATTATTCCAAAAATATGTCTATGAACAGGCTCGGATTAAGAGGCAAGTCCTGATCCAGATCCCTCTGAAACATTACATTTTTTAGAAAATTTAGCCTCGTACCATTTCACGGCGATCCTCGGTCAATGGAGACTTTTAATTTCCACGCCAATTGGGAGGAAGTATTGTTATTGCGAAAAATTATTAGAAAATGTTTTCTTGATGTTTCATCACATATACATCACCAAAAAACATGTCATTCATTAGCCTCAGTGTCTGTCTGTCCGCTAATCCTTGATCCCGTTATACAGATTAATGAGAACAATAGGAGTATTATGGAATGGGAATGTACAAATGGAGTTCAGTTTGACGCAAAAACAACCCTGACAGAGAAATCGCATGCTGGTCTGACAGCCGTCATCTTCCATCAAGCTTCTGGGTATTAACATCACATGTGTGAGTAGGGATTCCAGAGCACTCCCTAAGGATTCTGAATTAATCCAGCAACGAGCAATACTCCTAATGATTTCGTCTGACCTCACCAAGACCCTCCGCGATCTGAATTATATAAGGAGGGTAGCTGATAGATAGTATTACAGTAAATGTTCCGCCGAAGTGTCTCGCATAATAACACCGAGAGTCAGTATAGCAAACACTGGAAGGGCCCAAAGGGCGCATCCCCACCAGGTCGAACTTCCAACTCGTCGAGCAAGCCTCTTACAAAAGTCGTGCTTTTGAAGAGCCCTGGCGTTGTAGAATAAGTTATCGGGAGAGTGTACCCAGATTGTTCTACAGCCTTTTAAGTTCAGTGTGAATATACATTTCTACTCTGGCAGCACCTCTGGAGCGCATTAGGCTTTCTGGTATGTTGTATAAGGAAAAAGGGTATTTTGTAATTATATGAAAACATATCGATTGCAAAACTAAGTTAAGGTTTGCAGCAAATTATATCACATGACATTTTGCGAATGATTTCACATTTGGTTTAGTTTACATTTGAATTTTACTTACTTCAAATATGTATTGGGCAGGGATTTAATATCAAAAGGCTTCGCGCACTTAAAAATATATATTAAAACTTAATTTGCATTGAAAATTGTGAAAAAATTATGTATCCTGTAATATCTTAAAAGTAAATTAAAACTATGTAAAAACATAATGCAATACTTCTGGTAATACTGTCAGTCAATGGAACGGATTGTTGGCTTTCACTTTTTCTGTGAGTAACATGTTTACTGAAAAAAAAAGATATTATTGAACTTACACTTATACAAGAAAAATGTGCACAATAGGAACAAGAAATAAGCCATTCGAGACAATATTTGGATTGAGAAACTCGAATAGAAACTGCCGTACAGCGGCATTCACGTCACTGGACAGACATTCTACCAACTGAGCTAGGTAGGATCAGATTGCTAATGTTTGGTAGACTTCCTTAAAAACTAATTAAGCTTTCGAATTTCAAATAGTGCGTGTTGGAATAATATAATAATAGCCTTAGTGACATCAATATGTAGGATTGAAAGACGTCGAGATACAGTTTTGCAAAATTTCAACTAGTCTGAAAAAATTGCAATTTTTCCATGCGTTTTTCGAACAAATTTCTAACATATGCAATATAAAACTTTAGCAAGCATTAGAAATATTAATTTAAAAATGGCCCATACAACCATTTTTTTTCGGCGAACGATGAGGTGGTGTCACCGTTTACTATTTTCATTGATCATCTTCAAACCGCGTTATACTGCTTCCTACACCCTGAATGATAAATAAGGTTTTAAAGAGTTTTGTATTTACATAGGTTGTATCCAAACTCCTGAGAAAGATAAATATGTTCAAAAAAACAATTTCTATTAACTTTTCTGAAAAATTGGTCAGAATTTTGAGAAAGTCTAAATAGTGTAAAAACTAAACCGTAGAAAAAAGAAATCCTCATACTTCTCAATCACTAGCACCTGTTTACACCAATATCTCAATTAAGATTTAGTTCAATTGTTGCACTACAACCATAAAGCAAGCTATGTTAATGAGATGTTCAGTTTCTTTATATAATGAGTCAATGAGCTGAACTCACTTTTATTAGCCTTCCTGAGCATTTGTTCTAGTTCATCAATTTTCTTATTAGCGGCAATTATCTCTTCGTTCATTTTTTCGTGGTGATCTTCATTATACACTAGTTTGTATTGTTCATATTCCTTCATCAATTCATTTATCACTCTATCTTTCTCTTCCAAAGATACTTTATGTTCTTGTACCTGAAACACATTTTTTCAAAATCATTTACTGATGTGATTTTGTGCTCGACTTCCATATCGCTCTAGCTTGGTTCGTAATTATGTGTGAAAATTGAGGCAACATTTACAGCCATTCAAATAAAATTGTGTAATCTAAACTCCACAATTAAATCTTTAGTTTATGTAATTCGAATTAATATTTAAATCATCGTCAGAGTTGACTGTTCATAAAGGCTACCTAGGTGACAGCATTTGCCAAAAAATATTTCCTCTAAGGCACACAAAGGAATGCAGAATTTAATAGAACAATAGCTAGATAGGATAAATATGCTGCTAGATTTGAGAACTCGGAGTGTGTTTTCGTGACAGAGCTTGAGTAGCCTTTATGAACAGTTAATTTTTGACAGTCTGATGGAATGCGTCACAAAAAAAAATTTATTCGTGAAACCTAGTATACAATTCTCATAATTTACAGCCACATTGTCAAGCTAGACATCACATTTTTGTGAAGTATTTTCTTTCCATTGTTAGGAAATATATAATACCTGGTTAGTCAGACTATCACAATGTTTATTATAGTTCACTAAAAGCTGATTTGCTTGCACCAAATCATTTTTCAGTTCTTCTATTGAAGACTTTTTTTGTGCAATCACAACAGATGCTTTTTCTAAATCCGATCTGAATTCGTCCTGAAAATGAAAGCAATCAATATAGAGTTGGGTAACATGCACTTGTATACAATATTGTATTATACTTCAATGTCACAGTTCAACTGTTATTATGAATCTCCCAAAAAATAAAATCAAGTAGAATGCTTGAATAAAAATTACACTACCCAAAATAATTTTTAAATGCAATTATAAATATAATTAGGGAAGAAAGAGAATACCTGAGAAATTATTTTGTATAAATAATGTCAAATAGCATTCAAAAATACATATGCATATAATACATAATTCAGTACGTAAAAAAATCAAAATAAATGTACCCACCCATAGAATGAAAGATAGATTGCATAATTTGTCACCTATTTTAACTAGTTCAATGTACTTGGATTGCTTTGAAGTGCCTTGATTAATCAGGCAGTTGAAACTAAATAACTTGTATTTCTTTTAAGCATGCCGGCACTGCAGGATATCTGCAACATTACTCAAACTTACACCCCTCTTTCAACATATGCGTATACTTACGTTTTTCCGTTGTAGCTCCATATTGGCGCATCTTTCCTGATCCAACATGCGCCTCAATTCCTCAGAGTTTTTCTCTAAATTGCATTTCGCATGCCTAAGCTGTCCATTCTCATGTTTCAATTTATTCATCACCTCCGCGTGATCCGTGTTTTCCGATCGCAAGCTTTCTACTAATTTCATTAGTCTGTTGCTTGATTCCGCTTTTAAAACTGTTTCCGTTTTAACGAGATTTACCGCTGACAATATATTTTTCAGTTTTTGCTCTGATATGTCTATTTTATATTGCATTTTCTTTGTGATGTCTCTGAGACGTGAGTTCAATGCTTCTTCAATTTGCTTGAAACTCTAAAAACAAGAATTACGCATGGTATACTCATTATGTATTTTAAGAATCATAAATATAAAATTCTATTAAAGACCACAGTGTTAGCAATGCTGAACAAGATAACTGTAACCCACAATGAATATGTGCCCAAACATGATATGAATCTACTGTAGATTTTTCATTTTATATTATATTTTTTTCATTAAATCAATAATGAATCTTCAATTAATATGATTGATATGTGGATCTGACAAAATGAACATGTCCACTACTGTTATAACTTCCAAAATATTCTTTAGGACATCCACAGCACAGGTTGCTCCAAAAAGTATATATTTTTTTTAAGTGCTATACCTGAGACCTTCTACTACTAAAGTATAAAGTCAATAACCAAATATATCTTTGTGAAAGTTAACTTACAGTGCAGAAGTGGCTATTCAATTGAGACATTTCTGAATTCATCACTTGGATTTGTCTATCCTTCTCACTTGTATTTTTCTTTAAATTGGTTACTTGTTTTTTCAGCCTATCATTTGATTCCTGTGAGAAAATGATTAGTTATTTCACACAATAAATCTAAGCTTACTGCAAGTTGTAACTGCATTTTTTTCTCTTTCTCTCCCTTTCCCCTTTTTTATGATAATAATTCCCAAACTTATTACTCTCCAATTTTCTAAGAAAAACTCACCAGCTACACTTTCACTCAAAATACAAGTTTTAACAATAAAAATTAACAATGGACTGTTTGAGTTTCAATTAGTTCATACACATTTATGATCTGTTGTGTTTTCCAGGACAGGCAATATGTTCATGTTTTATGAAGCCATTACCAAGTTAATATTAATACAGTACTGTACTTACACCACATGAAAACTCTATGTTAAACATCATGAATATAAAGAACAGGAAACATGTTAAAATCATGCCAAAATTTAGTTGACCATAATTTGTTTAGTAAACAGCATTTTCATATGAAGCGATCAAAATAGACAATATAAATATGAGTATACTTGTTATCTTTAATATTTCTTGCAAAGCAGTGTTATATGTAAAAAGAAAATGGTTTCTCTACCGGCATAGTACATGGAATGGTGCAAACAATATTTTGCTATATAGATGTGTATATTATTATAATGATGCAGACATCAATAACATACTTGAGCCTTGATACTGTATTTAATATAAACATTTTATGAGTATCATATATAATTTTTAATAAATATTCAGTTTAGAATTCAATTTACTAGAATATTTGCAAGGAACTTACTTGAAGGTTATTAAGTGCAACTATCAGTTCATCAAATATTTCCTTTTGATTGGTCATATATAAGTCCACAGTCAAGTACACAATAGATTTAATTTTAGATTTTCCATAAAAAACCAGAGTACATGTTTCAGCCGACACTAAGCATTTCAAGAACCTGGAATGAAGCCTTATTATTATAGAATTTATTAGGAATTAGATAACATGTCAATATTTAGTTCCATAATGATAGAGTTATTTAAAAAAGTTATTCATGAGGTCATGACTAGTATATAATAGGTTGGAGTCAGAATGCTTTGAAAATTTGCTTTCAAAGTGTCTAATGTCTATCATTGTGTTTATGACCAAGATAAGAATAATATAAGTTTCACATGATTAGAATATATATTTATACTTACATTTCTTTTCTATCAAATTGTTGCAGCATATCCAAAAGATTATATTTGAATTCATCAAAATCAATATCTAAAGATTGGTTATTTTTCATTATTTCAAACTTGTTAACATCTATCTCTTCTGTATAATTGAAAGAGTATTCTGCAGGATCTCTTATTTTTATCACCTACAATTATGAGAGGTTATTGGAGTTAATAAAAAAAGATTAGGGTAAATTTAAATTTGTCAGTATTTTATCCTGGAATCAAAGATACAATTATATATTCAGAAACAGAAGGTATTTGAATATTATGTCCATAAATTTAAAAATTATGTTACACGAATCAGGGTATGGGAGCAAAAAGTTTAAAAAAACACCATGAAAAAGTTAATATAGGTAGGTAATGATTATACTGAATCAAAAAAAATTCATATATTCTAGTATAAATTAGGAAGTATTGGGACTGAAACATTTTTAAATTTGGTTTTAGATTTTTTATCTATTATCATGTCTAAATCATAAAAATTTGTCACTACTTTCCATCAGTTGTATACTATTTTTGTAATCAGCTAGTCCCAGCATTTAATTTGGTTCAAGGAAATTTCAGAAGGGATGTTATATAAGCCTACCATATTTTATTCTTCCAAGTACAATTTTGTATACAGTTATTATGAAAGCATATTTGTTCCATAGAACTAAAAGTTGAGGAGTTTCTGATCAACATAATCAGTTCAAATATCAACTTTGATTTGCCTACTTTTGGGGATACCTTGAATAACAAATTTTAAGATGTTCAAGGTGATTTACAGTAAAAAACCATATTGCTTGTTACCTCTAGAATTCAATTTCTAGCAATGTTATTCATAGCTGAAATTACATTATTTTATCACATATTTAAATAATCCTTGTATATGATGAGAGTATTGAGTGGGCTGATTTCCATTTAATTTATTAGCTTTATATTCACAGGAATGTTAAAAAGTTAAAATGAAATGTTTATTGCAGCCATATACTATACGATGAATACATTAGGCAGTATTCACTTACCACTGTATCATTAATGTTGGAAACTGTTATATTCAAACACCTTTCTTCTATATTATTATTTTGATAGTATATCGGTAATACATAACGTTTATTATACACACAAACTTTCTTAATATTGGACATTGTGTTTGAAAACAGCTTAAATATTAAAGATTTTGGAATTTTCTGTTAAGATATTCGGCATTTCCAAATATTTTTGAGGTTGACAACAGTTTGAATACAGAAATGTCAGTTAAAATCCTGAAAAGTCAAAGGATGACATTTCACTGTCAGTCTTTCTGTCTCTTTTTGTACGATACATAACTTAATTCTCCATCCTCCTAAAACACAGGACAAAATCCACTACGCTCATAATATTTCAATCATGTGTTGTCATGTTGTCAACTGTCAATGCCCGGAAAATATGGAAAAATGAAAATCGTCTAATTTATTTCCGCCACTCACCAAAAAGTTTGACAAAAGTTTTTTGACGCTTCTACCCTTTGTACATTATTAATGCGTTTAAATAGTTCCAATTTTAAAACTTAAAATGGTTATTTTGCAATTAGAGGAACAGGTAAGGTCGAAAGAACATCTAAAAATACTGTTTAACATATTTCTTTCAGCCTCCTATTATACAAGCAATATTTGCGGGTGCACTAGGAGAAATAAAGGAGCTTATAGAATACAAACAAGACGTCAATTGCTCAGGTAAGGCTGCAGTATTAATCTGAAATAAATCTTTTATGGACACTAGTGCAAGATCATCGAATGCTGTTATAAACTATTACCAAATACTGTATTCAAACTGTCTCCTTAATAATTCCATCAAGTGAATAATGTACCCTTAATACACTAAATAGCTTATACTTGAGATAACTATTACAGCTTCTCAGAACCTTGTCTTCTCATATATATTTTACACTACCTGATAAAGACAACTACAGTCAAATTATTTTATGCATTGTATATGCAACAGATTAAACATATCTTAAAACCACTTGTGTAATATGGTAGTGTATTTTAAGTTATTGCTTAAATATGCTTATTATTCATGCCTTTTGGATTTATTAGTCTGTTGGCAACTTTGTCACCCACATAACATAGAACTTATATGAGTGAAATAATAAACCTGCATAAAACATATAGCTTTTATGAAAATATTGCCTATTATGTTTCAGACAACCAAAAACGTACCCCATTACATGCAGCTGCCTTCAGTGGAAATTCCAACATTTTGTCCTTACTATTAGAGAATGGGGCACGTGTGAATGCTAAAGATAGTAAGTGGGTTACACCACTACATAGAGCTTGCTCTGTTGGAGCAGATGAAGTCGTCTCTGTTCTGTTGAAGGTAAATATAATACGATAGATTCAAACTAACTAATTAGTTCTACATTTACCTTGCATTGATGATATAATACTAATATTAAAAATAATTGCTATTTTTATGTTCTTTTGTGCCTTCCTTGAAAAATATTTTGTTCTAAAACTATTAATCTTTCATATTTGAAGAACCAGAGCATCCACTAATTTTTAAGTAATCACAATTTTGTTTTGTTCAGATTAGTAAAATCACAATTTAGAGTATTTGAATATTAAGTTCTGTTTGTTGTACTGGTTTGTGTCTGGCTTGGAAAATTGTGTACTCAAACACCATACCTTTTTGATGTGACAAAGTGGGATGTACCTCAATATAGATCTGCATCCTACTTTCACTACCTTTTCACAGATCATAATTTCGAGGACATATTAAGTGCTAATTTGTGTGATCTGTAAATGAAGTTAAAAGAAGGTAATAGATTAAGCAAAAAAAATATTAATTGCAGGCACAAATTAGTACATGAATAGCATTTGATTCTTGATGGAAACCTCATATGCGTTTGTTTATGTTTAGTATCAAGCTGACGTGAACGCGCGAGATCGGTTATGGCAAACTCCGTTGCACGTAGCGGCAGCAAACGATGCTTACGGATGCGTGGAGCAGCTGCTTAACCACGTACCAAACCCGAACGTCACCGATAGGTCAGGACGGACTGCCTTGCATCACGCGTGTTACAATGGCCATGCTGACACTGCCGCATTGCTTATCTCCAGGGGATGTATGGTGAATGCTTGCGATAAGAAGGACTGCCGGTAAGTATATGGTTCTCAAAGTAACAACTAAACATAGAAGGACCAACAACAAACCAAAAACCATTACTGTAAAATTGCATGAAATTTATTGTCTCAGTACTTTCCATCAATTCATATTTTCTGCAAGTTCATAATGGTCCGAACTTCACCGAGTCTGCGCAAAACCATTTTATAATTACAACAATTTAAAGTAAACATTCAGAACTCATATTAATGCAATGTTCCATCAATGAAAGCTATATATGCAGAAATGATTATTTCAGCATTTGCAGGGAATTTATATTTCTGAATAAGTTTAACAAGTTACCTAATCTTTGTTTTGGTATTATTCCAAACAGATGGTTGAACAAGGGGAGATTTTACGATTTTGTAAGTGGTTTCATGTAAAAGTGATTACAAACGAGAATGATATTGTTGAAATAAAACAAAATAAAATATACTAGTGATGCGAATTTAATACAGAAATATAGTCATAATAAATAATTATTTATCTTCTTATCTTGCAATTTTATAGAATAGAATGAACACTTAGCAAGTTACTAGAACACTGGCAAAGCCTATTCGAGAATTATACGCTTACAAATGGATTGTAGGGAATTATGAATAGTTATGAATTTGAGGGAACTAGTGGGTAACAGTACCATTTTTTGGTATAAAGGAGTATTTTATAATTTCTTGGGTTCCGTTCGTATCATCATTTCTTTATTCACGTGGAATTGCGAGTGAATAGACTGAATGTTTTTTTTTGTTTGTCGTTGATCTTTTGTATAGATCCACGCAGTTGAGTTTCAATATTTGAGATCAGATGGTTTAGATACCGGTCAACTTATGAATTAGATTCAATGTCATGTCAGAATTTAGCATTTTGTTTAATCTACAGCATATTGCTTCATAAATATCATTATAATCTGTAGAACGATTATGGATTAAGCGGTGATAGAACCGGCAACTAACCTTCAGGCTGATATACAGGACGAGTTTCAAAAAAATGTACTACTGAAAATGGTTTTAAGCATAAAGTGACCTGTTGCCTGATAAACATTAATATGGCAATTTTTTATAACTTTGACCTAACATGATAAGAACCTTGTAGAACGTGTAAAAATGAGGGTTTGTGCTCTTCAAAAAGCTCCCAATAAATTTCACCGCCCGAAAATGATTCCAGCATGGAAAAAGTTTGGAGAAGTTATAAGAACCTTGATCAGTCTATTGGGCCATTGCACTGATATCAAAATGGATAAAGCAAACACAAACATACTAAATGCTCACATCATATTCATACCAGAATTTCGTATTTACCTAGAAAACATGTAGATTGTAGATGCTCTTATTTTGTGAAACTCTTCCATCATGCTAATAAAAAGATTATGTAATTAACACACTGTTTCACAAGTAAAAATCTCATTCTTCCAGTGACGCGTTTTGATTTATATTTACGATGATGATTCAAATATAAATCTAAACGCGTCACTCAAAGAAAAAGTGTTTTATTTGCGAAACAGTGTGTTAAGTATACAATATTCGTATCTGCATAAATATCAAACGACTAAAAGCGTGTTCTTTCTAATTCGAAAAATCAGGCTATATAGCATGGCAAGTAAGCACAAACAACCGTTTAAAAAATCCGCAAACACATCTAAGAAAGTAGTAATGTAACATTATTTCATCTCAACATTTTCATTGCAGCCCTTTGCATTTTGCTGTGCAGATAGGACACATTGACACAATTGAACTGCTGTTGAGATACAATGCTGATGTAAATACAAAAGATAGGAATCATTATACACCTCTTCATGTAGCAGCTGCTTGTGGTAAGTAAGCTGTCATATTCAAAGTTTAAATAACACTTCTTTGTGCTGCAACAAGTGTCATAGCATATGCGTGCTCCTTAATTTGGGCTTTATATTAATGTTTTCAGTGGTAAGTGAGCTGTTCAAAAATAATATTACATTGAAAATGTGTTACTGCACTGTTGCTGTAACGCCGTGATACTACAATACACAAAATTGATGCTAGTGTGAATTTGACTTCAAAAATTAAAGGAAAAATTGTGGTTTTATTTTTTTACGGCTCATTTGGTGAATTTCTGAGACACTCTTTTAAGTTTTAAGTGCAATTTAATATGCTCCATAAAATTGTGTGGTTCATAATCTTAAAACGTTACCTAAGCTGAGATGGGATGATGTCATGCAATAAGTAATTTATGCGAGAAGTTGTGTTGAGCGGAATAGTCATATATTATCTTCATGACGTCATATATTATCTTCATTGAATGACAACATCCCATCTCAGATCAGAACATTTCCTCAGATGATAAGGGGATTTATATGAGCAAAATGAACACCTTTCGTTTACGCAAAATTGTTAAATACCAACAATGATTTTTCAATCGCTTGAACACTTTTTGACCATATTTACCACCAACCAGTTTCTATTTTTTAATCTTTGTCACCCTCGCAGGCTCCGAATACATCTGTCAGCAGTTACTGGCGTGTGGCGCAGACCCAACGCTGTCGAATCTGAGCGGCAACACTGCACTGCACCTGGCTTGTCTGTGCGGCAACGCTGCTGCGTGTCGCGCCCTCTGCGAGGCAGGCGCCCCTATGGGGGCGCGCAACCACCGCGGCAGGGCGCCGCTCCATCTGGCAGCCGCTTCTGCCGCGGCCAGGGCTGCCGAGTGCCTGGACGCCCTGCTCGAGACCAATGGCGTCGAGGTTGATGCTAGAGACGCCGACGGTCGGACCCCTTTGCACGCCACCGCTTTGCATGGAAGGTTTACCAGGAGCAAGGCTTTGCTCGACAAAGGTACGGTATAATTATTAGCACTTATCTGAACGTAAAAGTTCACAGCTGATGATAATGTTTCATTTTTATAATCTTTTTCATGCCACATAACGTTTATATTTGTTGACAATGGTTGCTTTTATGTGGCATCGGTAACAGTTGCATATTGTAGCATATAAAGGATGAAAAAATAAAAACCTCAAAATAAACGGACTGACGGTCAAATGCTTCACTTTTTTTGACTGACGCCGGCCTACCTATAGATGAAGCCTGTCTGGCCCACTGAGGCTGCTTAAGATGCAAGCGAGATGCTACATCAGGTACAACGTTGACGCAATAAAAATAAATAATACTTCAAAAGGAAACATTAATTCTAGTCGTTTTTTACTTTTAAAAACAAAATCTTGTCAAAGAAGGAAAAAAATCAATGCTGGGGCCTTCACAAGGCTCTGGGCCCTAGGCTTCGGCCTACTAAGCCGACTAGTAAATCCGCCCCTGACTATGGATGAACCGCAAAAATAGCGTTCCGTTCATCAGGCTTTTACTCGACAGTTGGCAGAACAGTTGAATCTGATTGACGCATCCAGTATTTTTCAATAAGTTTCATCGCGCAAAATGAGTTGATGCGCGCACTTCTATCTACTCAAAAAGCTGAACATGTCAACTGTTAGAATTTTGTCCAATATCCTTAATAAGAAGAAGTTGATATTTTTTGCTCATGGTAAGCTTCCATACAAACTCGTTATTTATTTGTCTGATCCAAATGATGTAGACTATTCCAATCATTTTTATTTTGTGTGTTTCCGTTTTAGGTGCCTTAGTAGATGTTCAAGATAAAAATGACTGTACACCATTACATATCGCAGCTTCATATGGCCATGATCTGTTGGCTAATACATTGCTGGAATTTGGCGCACATCCTTCTAGAAAAGGGTAAGTTATCATGATTCAAATAAATAAAGTGGTGTAGACTAAAAAGCTACCTCAACACAAAATTCAACACATCATTATCTATTAAAAGCAATCATATTATTTTTCATATTCAAATATTTTTTCAATATTGATTGGGATACGGTCAAGGTAATCCGATGTTTCATCTGTGTACCCAACTTGTTGGATCCAATTACTTCATGATGAAAAACAAATTTATATCATATACATATTATATAAGTTTTTTGAAATATCAGTACTATACTTGTAATATATCAAACGCAATAATTATTGATCAAATAGGAAACAATTTAACAATAGGTACACCCATTTAGAAAAAACAGTTGTACTATAAATAATATCTTTAGTAAATAGGCTCAGATTTTTATTTCAACCATTACAGTTAAAGTACATTTTTTGTTACCGCCTATGCAGTCTTTAAATAACTAAATCTTGGAGTTTTTTCTCTACATATATATCAAGGGTCACCAAATTACAGAGTTTTTGTTGTCGTTAGGTTTGAAGGTAGAACTCCCCTTCACATGTGTTGCTTGTCAGGGTACGTCGAATGTGGTAGAAAATTCGTACAAATCGGTGTTGATTTAAACGAGAGGGACCATTCGGGGAAAACAGCGACGCATAACGCTGCGTATAAAGGGTAAGTAAAAAGCACATTCAAATCGAATTTATTCTTGTGCAATGAAAGAGTCAAGATCCTACAATCATTTCTAAACATAAAAGGTAAAAGAATTATACAAAAAAATATTGTTTTATTATGAACATTTTAAACCATGAGATGATAGGACGTTTAGACTTTTTGTGTTGCTTTATTTTAACTATAGAGAGCATAGTTTGTATATATATACCTATTTCAGGTAGGATGTGATAGTATCAGTGCTAGAATTCTTGTGTGATAGTATCATATCGCTTCCTGAGATGGATAGATCCAAATTGTTGCTCTCTATTATCGACTGGTGAGCTGCAGTGTCGACCATCAGTGCTAAGCCCAAAACATGCATACCTGTAACCGGCGGCATTGATAGTGGAGAGTATGCATTTCGTCAAATTTTGACATGAATAGGGGTATAATTGTAGTGCTTAAGAAACGCAAAAGGTGTCGCTGTAGTATAGTTCGCCTTTGTAATAGATGCAGTTTTGGTTTTGTCTTCCGTAGTTCGTACGAGTGTCTGGACCTGTTGGTGAGCAATGGGGCTGCTTTCAAGTGCGTCGATGACCTGCAACGTCTGCCTCTGCATTATGCCGCAGCGTACGGTCATTATCAGTGTGCGTTCACTCTAGTGGGCATAGGTAGTCCTGTCAATGTACCAGACTCCAATGGTTGCCATCCGCTCCATCTGGCGGCGGCATATGACCACGAGGGGAAGGTGGTGGAGTACTTGTTGGAACACAAGGCGGATGCGACAGCTGAAGATAGTAGAGGTAAGTGCACAAATAATGTGGTCATGAGCAAACGTTCCGTGAAAATTCGGTCAGAGTAATAATCCCTTGGGCCTTCGATAGTTCGGTAAGTTTTATGATGTGGGGCGCTTCATCTTTGCAATAACACTGATACAAGATGTTTGTGCATGCCTACCAGATTATATTAATCTTTTGTTGGTCTCAAAATATATTTGGTATCTGAGTGCAGCATTTGCTTTTTGAAATTTATCCGACATTGCTCAAATATGTTTTTACTTTGAGATATTTAATTTTTAAATTTTTATCTTACATGAATTTCAGTGCAATTGGCACTTATAATTATCTTTTGTGATAAAAAGACTTCGAGCTATACAATACTTAAAACCTTTTTGGTGAGGTTTAATAACCAATACTTTGTTATGGTGACATGATGTTTTACTATGCGTAACTACTAATTTTTACGTAGAATCTGATTTCTTCATTTATTTTACAAAATACATGCATTTTAAAATAGTTATATAAAACGAAATGATTTTACGAAACTAATAGGATGTGTGTGCTTCCTTGATCTAATAAAAAATGCAGTTATTTATACATTGTAATTGAAATTAATATTTTACATTATTTTTTAGGGTTTTCGCCACTCCACTATGCAATAGCTGGAGGGAATGTTAATGGCGTTAGTCTTTTAATCAATCATTATCAGAAAAATTTGGAGAATAGTGATGTGAAGAAAATAGTCAATAAGCGTTCAATGGATGTTACACCTCTTCAATTGGCAGTAAGTAAAGCACACGTTATAGTGTATTAGATCAACAAAAAGAATAATCACTGTCTATATTTAATTATTCAGTAGTTTTAATAGTAACAACCTACATTCTTCCAATAACTGTTTCTGACTACCGTTGTCTGAGGTTTTTGTGCGTTCCATAATGTTACTATTTATATCAATCGAAACATTGTGAAACGCCAATTCTCAAGGTAATGGAAGACCGAAGCAGTGTATTGTATCATCTATATTGTTTATACCAGCGTTTCTTAACCTTTTTCAGTTCATATGACGAGACTTCTGGTGGCATTTACTTATTATTGTTAAATGGTCCATTTATAAGACAGCGGACTGCAGGTTAAGGAACACTGGTCTATACATTTCAGACAAAAATAGTTAAGATTATCTATGGAAGTATACTAAACTCAATCAGACAATAATATTGTATAAATAAATCGTAATATTAGTGTTTCTATAAATTTTATATAGTCAGATTCCTCTAACTTCCTCTTGTACTTATCTTCTGTGTGTTGTGTATTAATTAGATCCTATTTTACTGTGTCTCTTTTATCGGACACGTTCACTGATTGCTGACTTTTATGTACCCTTCAAACTTTTATAACGTCGATATTCATGTCGATTGTAGATGCTCTAACTTCGTGAAACGAGCGTTTTATTTGTTAAAATTGTGTTTAAATACAAATATTCATCTTAATATCGATATTGTTTAATTTGACACCAGATAGATGACCACTAGATGACTTGGTAATATAACGTTCGTCATTTATTTTATATATGTAATAATATATTTTTGTATTAATAGTTTATCTGTTATTTATAAAGATTTCTCACTCTTTCAGAAAATTCACTTATCTACACCATAAGGATAGTCTTGTTATAGTTTGGTGATTTCGAGTTTTATATTTCTTCATAAATTGTATATGCATTATTTCATTACCCTGTGATGATAGTGATGAGTAAATGTTCTGCAGGCGAAATTGGGCAGTATGGAAATCCTACACTCTCTGACCCCGTACTATGAGGACGTGAACCTGAGCAACAGTCGCGGTGTAACGCCGTTGATATTGGCCGCGCGTGAAGGCCATGCCCAATCCGTCCACTTCTTGTTAAGATTCGGGGCCAAGGTGGCCATGACTGATGAGCACCGTATGACAGCCGCGCACTATAGTGCCAAAAACGGCCACTCGCAGTGCCTGATGCTACTCTTGCACAATAGCGAAGACGAGGCCGTCGTCAATATGATGGATGGGTGAGTTTCACCGATATTCATTTTGAATCCTAACGTTTTTATTTGTAAACATGCATTAACATTAACAGAATAAGATTATTATATCAATGATCAATCAAATATACTTATTTGTTTTTTGATGGTGATAAATACAAAATTTATAAGGATGGGTCATCCTTTTCTATGCCTCCTGGTATAAATAATAAAAATTTTGTAAATAAATAAATAGCTAAACCAGAAAAGCCAAAGTTGTGCGTGGATGATTTCTTAATAAAAAATTTGTTTACATATGAACAGTACTGATAATAGTAAATGGTTATTCGATATCTTGATAGATTTATCAACAGATTATTTTTGTATTATCAATTCGAAAACCCTTTCTCCTAATGTTTCACCGTCTTCAAAATCAATATGGAGATATTCAAAGCATGAACGAGTATAATTTGTTTCATTAGTTATTTTTTTTAGGCAATCTAGAACTGCACTGATGTTAGCAGCATCAGGAAACCACCTTGAATGTATTCAGATATTGCTTAAATGTGGAGCTGACCCAAATATCTTAGATAAAGATTCACATTCCTGCTTGTTCAGAGCGGTAAGGCATTTTTCCACATACCAAACCACATACGATATCTGAACTAACGTTTCTGCTGCGTCGGAAGTCTCTTTTTAAAGTACAAAATATGCAAAAAATAAGTTTAGAAATTATAATGATATTTTTGACTGCTTCAGGGGAACAGTTTTGTTTCCAAACAAGATCTTTGTATGAAATATTATGAAAGGCTAGAATACAGAAGATGAATTTGCTTGTTGCTGAATCCAAAACATGCAGCGGTTTTAAGGAAACAATAAAATATCCTCCTATTTGAGATCCAATATCAAACTATAACAGTACTTGGAAAATAACTTATGGGCTGTCTGTAGGCTTGGAGAACATTGATTAACTGAAGCATACTCAACATAACCATTGTACTGAGGAGTTGGAAATATAATTGTTGTTCATTTTTGTAAAGACTGACTTTTTGAACTGATAAAGATGAATCATCCACACCTAGTATCGTGAAACATATATCGTTGTTCACTTATTATATAAATTACCTAAAATATGTTTTGAGGACGCCATATTTTGGTATGCGGGTACGTCTTTTAATATCTGACGTAACTGTTATTTTTCCCCCGTACGTATTTTAATATCGATCTTTCTATTATCCGAAGGTGGTGAATGGCCAGAACAGCATCGTGCAGCTATTGCTGTCGAACAATGCGAATGTGCAAAAGAGCGACGTGAACGGCAAAACCGTCCTCCATTTAGCGGCGGCCTGTGGTCATCTCACTTGTATGCAGATGATCATTAGCTGCATGTCTGACGAGGAAATCAGAGCGGAAGACAATCAGCTTTGTACAGCGCTACATTGGGCCTGTTATAATGGTAAGTCCTGTGTGAAAAGCTCTATTTCGCATATTGGTAGTCTATATAATTCGTGTTTCATAACGTCTTCCAGACATTTGGTTGCAATTCCCTTCTGTGACCATTTTCATACTTTCCGACTGATGCGTTCCTACGTGCATTCTGTTCTGATTGTCCCTAGTGGCGCTGTCTTCGAGCGACGCTGTCTGTCACTGGTGTGGTTGCTTCCCTGAAATTTCAGCAATACCAATGTGGTTTCATTGTAGTGCATTCAGCGTCTTCCCAAGATATTTTTTGATACTCCGTCTATACGTGATCAGTATTCCTACCTCTATCTGTCCTTTTACCCGCATCATTGTATGCACGTTAGCCATTTTTTCTCAATAAATTAAAAGTTTTTTATCGTTTCCTTTTATTTGCAATCTGTACCTACAGCAGCGCCTGTCAAAAACATGTGTTGATCGGTAATACTTTTATCATGCAATTTCAAAAAAAATGCTTGTCTCAGTTATAGAAAAAAAAACAAATTCTATCAATTTCTATTTTGTTATACTGAATAATGGTATCTATGATCTACATAACGTTTATTTTGTTCCAGGTCACTCAAATTGTGTAGAATATTTAATAGAGAAGGATATATTTAAAGAACTGCATGGAAATATATTTTCACCAGTTCACTGCGCAGCGTAAGTACTAATGATCGATATTTCCACAAAATTATATATGGATTTGTTCAGCATAATTATAACCTCGTTAGTTATGAATTTCAGAACTGCATGAGATGAGTGAATATAATTGGGAAATATTTTTGACAACTTCATATACGAGATACTGAATTAATATTTTTGCTAAGTTTTTGGGGAATGAAATGACTATTATTAAGCACTTCAAAGTGACAACATATTCAAATCCTATTATGATTTCTCATGGTGTAACAAATGTATTTTAAATGCTTATCATTTTTTCTTCTCTGCATCTCAAATAAGTTTGAAAAATATTTTGATGGGTGGGGCATAGCTCCAAAGCCCCAATCCCTGGATACGCTACTGCACTGCTTCAGAGACCACTAGCGATGGGCAAAACTGCTTAATTGAGGAATCAGCATAACCAGTGCCTATTTTTTCTGAATAATAACTTCCAAAAAGCAGCTTCATGGTAACAGTTTTTGTGTACGCAGTCTTTCACAATTGATGTGATACTGACATATACCTGTAGATTATTGCAAGTTGCAAGGATACATAAAAAAGTTCACTTCTTGTTTAACTGTTCGAGGATGGCATAAAACACGAACAGTTTACAATATTTCCTTCGTGTTATCGTATTTCACTTCGAAAAATGAACAAGCATCTAAATATGTTCTCCCCGTTGGTGGGAGAGTATATATTGCATGGGGCCCCAGATAATAAATGTATTTCACATATTGTTGTATTTCGGTGTATCCGAATACATAAACAGGTATATATACAATTATTTATTATAGCAGCAGTTTTATTTTCTCGCCCCTTAGTACTTCACCCAATTTAAAAGTTATATGTCACAATCATAATATTGCTAACGCAAACAAAATCAAATAATCGCTAAATTGCCACGGAGAATGGCAGTCTCTGTTTCATAAAAGCCTTACAGACATTTAAAAAGCAGCTTGGAGCCGCTTCATCAAAAAAGCCGATACGAATTGACAGCTTACAAAATAGCTACTCATTCCTAGAGACCACTGTCTCAGACGTATTGAATATGATTGCAGTTTCTCGGGGGTCGAACGTTGTCTGGAGGCGGTTTGCGACCGGTTCGGCAATGACCGCTGCGTGCGTCTGTTGGACGCCCTGCACCGTACCCCCCTCCACGTGGCCGCAGTACGCGGACATTCTGGCTGCGCCAGAATGCTGGTGAGCAGAGGGGCGGACACCGAAGCGGTCGACGCGGAGGGCAGGACGCCGCTCATCGCCGCGGCGCAAGCGGGGAACGCGACTGTAGTAGGTATGATGATTCGATTATAAATCCTTTGAAAAATGGAGACAAGTAGGTTGACTGTATACGTACATACAAATTCTAATTATAATTTTCTGCTGCCATGCGAACAAATGTCCGCATTTTTTTTTAAATACAAAGAAAAATCCGAAAGTTGAGAGATATTGGGAAACCATTTTGATAGTTTGAGAACTCGTAAAGAATAGGCGTTAGTTATTCCCCTGAAGATAATTTGCTATGAGCTCTAACGCTATAACATAGTACTTTGCACCTTTGCGATGTGATGGCATCACAGTGACGTTGGCTCAAATCGTGCTTAGTCCTATTTATTAAATTTTAATGTATTTGGTCATTGTCCTTGTTGCGGCTGAGAAATTGATCAATTGATATATTTTTGTTGGATGCTTTGTTCTCAAGCACAAAATTCAAAAAACTTAATTGCAGCATCTACTATGGACCCACAGCATATTCTTTGTCAAATATTAGAAAAGATGCGGGGGTTACTAATATGACGTCGTGAGAAAAGTGGCAGCAGGCAAACCGACGGAAATGATTGACATAGATGTGGTGTTGTAGACATAAAAAATCTTGAAAACTTATTTTCATTAATTCCAAATTTTGCATTCGTCCATAGTTCTGTTGCATATAAATTAAAATGCAGTCGAGATTCCTATGAAAAAGCGTATAATTTAAAAGAAAAAAAAGATGCTCATCATTTCAAATTCGAGATTGTTTTCTTGATGTTTCATGACATAGCTACACAGGAAAAATTCAATGATTATGTGGTTTAGAATATATTATTTAGAATTTGAATTCAAAATGAACGATTCGAAAATCTGATACAAATCTATATTTATAAAGTGGTATCATTGCGTGGAAAGTACAGCGTCAACCTACTTGACGCCATTATTTTAAAATGTTTTTTGTTATACAGAAGCTGAATTTTGTAATTGACACATTTTTTTTACAGAATTTTTACTGGCGTGTAACGTCGATTGCAAAGCATGTGATAATTTCGGCAATACAGCATTACACTGGGCTTGCTTGAAGAAACATACACAAACTGCCTTATTGATTTTGAGAGACGCACAAGGGGACAGCGTTGTCAGTATTACCAATAACGAAAAGAAAATGTGAGTTTATTATTCATTGAAATACAATGAATAACTTGAATAAATAATAATATATCGGTGGCCAGGATCGTAGAGAGGATTTCCCCGGGGCCCAGAGTTTAGGGGGTGCTCGTTCGTTTGAAAGGAGAACCCGAAATTGAAGGCTATCTAACTATTAAGGGCATCATAAATGCTCTGAAATAGGGTCAATTAAATTTAATTTGAAAAAAAATTATATTTTGGTGATTGCTCTACAGTCATTGGGCCTTTTTGATTTTTTTCCTATTAAATTAGTGTCGATAATGTTTCAGGACAAAATAATTCCGCACAACGTTAAAATTGATGAAAACAGCGGTAAAAAAGATAAAAATAAAGCAAAAGAATTTTGGGTTGAAGCATGTGATGATAGATAGGGACCTCATCGTAGGTGACGGGGAAGTAAGAGAGTTGAGAGGGGTTAAAACGGCGAACACTTAATGGGAAACTGCATGAGGAGACACCATGTTTGTTGGAAATACGGCTTGTTTCTTTTGAATTTTGGTTCTGTTTCTTTGAAAATTATTATTGTTATAGCTAGCTCATTGGTAGAAGTATCGCCTGGCGCTACCTTGAGAGATGCTGTATTTTTATGAGATATTTATTTTGAAAAAGCGAAAATCTACTTCAAAGCAAGTGATAATCTTCTTTTTTATTGTCGTTTCTATGATCTTGATGGGTCACATAGGTATAACAAAAAAGCACCAGGTACTCGGCCAGATTTTAAAACTGAGTACCGTGTAGTCGGCCGAGTAATTTATGTAAGTTTTTACCTATTTTAGTTTTTACCCACACTAATAATCGGATACACATCGTAGCTTCTGTACTTTTGGCACTTTTAACAGTGGGGCAGACTTGACACGATACTTTTGTTTTTGTTACAATTACTAGGTTACTTCGCAATTCCAGAACCATTAACAACATGAAAACTTGATATGTAAATTTTTCTGTTCTGCAATTCGAAAACTTACTTAAATTTTGTAATGTGTGGATATGTCCAGGCCGGGTAATGATGACGGTAAACGGAGTACCAAGTAATTATCGAGTATAAGATACCATGTCACTCGAAACTTTGCGAAATCCGAATTCATATAATAACCGTTATTAAATGTGTCTTATGTTCAAGGCCTCTTCACATCGCAGTGCGGAACGGTTTAGTAGAAGTGACGCGGGCATTATTGGAAAAGAACGCTTCATTAATTGCAGTGGATAACGAAGGTCTGACACCCGCTCTATGCTGCGCTCCAAGTCAGAACGTCGCACAATGTCTAGCCTTAATATTACAATCACTGCCACAAATGGCTGTCCCTGGAGACAATAATAAAAACGGTAAGACTTAGGTTTTAGGCATACATATTCTGACCTCACCTGGGGTATTTCTACTTTCTGACTCATCTGTTCATCCTTAAAGCAATATTTTTCTTCATGACGTCACTGTTCAGTTTCAGTGAAACAGGTTGTCTAGTATCCCTTTACTAATTATTGATTTTTCACATATATTATACTGTGACGCCGTCTATTCGTTTTAAGATAAAAAAATCTACTATGACAAGAACGAAGGATTATCCAGATCAGTGTGGATGAATTCTATCACATACTATAATAAGAACACAAATCAAGCAAAACATATTTTTATAACTGATTTTACAATCACTCGATTGAAATACAGGTATATGAATGATATCCTACTACGCAGGAACATGGATATATCTGCCAATGTCCATGGCGTATAGGGATCCCAACCAGTCACTGAAATGTGTAATCTGTAAAGATGTAAAAATGACTTAAGTAAGTTTAAAAAAGCAGCAGTGTCGATTTCTGCTTATTACAGATCAAGGGCTCCATATTACCTACTCCAAAAAATTATTATCCAGAATGTTTCCTTGTTCCCAGATAACCTGAACCTAATTCCGTTCTACAAGAGCATAAACGAGAAACTAAAGTCGAACGAAACCCGTAATGTTGGCTTACAAGTGCAGCACCAAGTGCGGCCTAAAACAACCGTGCTATCGAAACCAGTCAGCAAGTCAATGATCGTAGGGAACAATGACGACTGCTTTTTGGTTAGGCCAGTTAATCTAAAGTGTATTCAGATTTTATTACGCCACGTCAAAACAAATACGGGCGCTCTGCAAATGGCTGGTCGCATATATTGTGCCCTCAATAACTTCCTCTTGAGTTGAATTCAATAAGACTAGGCCTGTTGCACAAGAGAAACGCAATAAGTGTCTCCGAATGCTCGTGTTGATTTTGACCCGGCCTAATAAATAGAATCTGAATGCACTGTAAATCCTATTCTAGTCGGAGGTGGAATGAAGTGTTTGAAAGCAACATCACTTGTATCACTTCAGTGGATGTCCATAGTGTCCGATGTTTACATAGTTTTTCAAGGCGAACTTTTATTAGAGGGCGTACAAACTATACAGATGTCAATTGTGGGGTTGACATCTAATCAGGGGCTGCAATCTGCAGTGACTCGTCTAAAACTGTTTCAATGCAAACTGATTAAAACGTATGAAATAGCTAACTGAAAGTCAGTAAGAGGAAAAAATACTGATAAAACCTGTTCATTTTAGTGTTTGAGGTTTATACTCTCATTAGGCGTTCGAATCTGCAGAAATCATTTTAATTGTTTCACATTGTAATTTTTTTTAATATTGCTGTCCACCACCCACTATTCAGAAATATGCGAAAGGAGAGCTTTTTTCAAATACTCTTTTTGACGTTACAATCGTCTTCAATGCATGTTTTACAAAACAATCGAAGTTGAATTGATTCAAAGATATTAATAAAAAAATCTGGTTTCTTCGCTGTTCCACACCAACTGTTATTCTGATTAAATATTCTTTCACACAGTCACTTAAAAATCTACAACATATATCACAAAATCATTCAACAATTTTGGTAAAATAGCAATTGATGGCCATTGTACACGTCTTATATGACGTAAATTGTGGGCACCAAATAGCGTTAGCTTTGTTGTATGTCATTGTGTCGCTGCTATCGACGACCTAACGTCTCTATGTTCTGTAGATCGTAAGATATGAATGGTTGTTGACCGCCAGCCTTATATTCTGCCGTCTGTGTTTTAATGGTTATATCTCTTATATTGATTCGTCTCTTGAAACTATAAAAACCTTCAATATCCAGTATATTCCGTAAAGCATATCAGAGGGTATGTTGCTTTTAAATATTGTACATACATCCCACGTAAAATTTGAATTAACTGGTCCAGGTAGAGAGCAAGGAATTCAACACTGAGTGGGTTGACGAGGCGGAAGAGAAAAAGGGCATGCATCTGCACAAAGCCTACAGTGACATGTCGCTCGTGTCTAACAGGCCCTCAAAGAGCCTGCCTCAACTGAAGCAGAAATGTTGTAGAGAGTGTTACAAGTTGCAGCATACGTGTTTCGAGTGTAACTTGAAAAAGGTTGAGACAGTAGTCAAATTAAGATAAATCTAACCTGTTTTGCAAATTGGTTCACGGTTTTTATGATTGAAAATGGTAGTTAGTAGAAAACACCTCTTATCTTTGGATTTCGCAATATTCCCTAAAGATTGTTTTTAACATGAAGGTATAAAATATAATATTATTAATTATGAAATCTTTAAAACATAAAATAGCATGAAATGTTTGTGATTCGAAGTCAATTCTAGCTTATTAGTAGCAGCATCTTTTTTCATAAGATCGCGAGTTTTGAAATTGAAATTGTAGTATTCTAGTCGAATAGGGGTTTTAACTTGTTCTTTGTTCCGAAATTATGCGTGGGAGTCAAGAGAGTTTCATTAGCTATAGATGTCATTTGATGTTGATGATTTACGTGAAGAAAACCCAGCCGTTTCTTGATTTTCAAATTATATTTATAGATATTATTCATTAATTATACATCCTTTTAATAGTAAATACATCAAGAGGTGACTGAAACGCCCTATTTTTGAGAGCTAATCAACAAAAAAGGTTGCAAAGCCGACTGCGAGTTAAACTGACCTTTACGAAATATCGCGTCCAGACTTTACTCAATGTACAACCAACGATCTCATTACATGCATTGAGATTTCTGCTCGTAGGAGGGCGTAACTCGCAATAGGCCTCACAAACTTTTTAGTTGATGCCGATCATTTAATGTCACTTTTAGTACTCGTTGCATATACGTGTAACCAGTTTGAAGAAAAATGGTACGTAGATAAAATTGCTACATTTGACGAGATATATCACCGATTTAAATCGATGTACTAATTCTTCATGTACAGAATTCATTTAAACCTGTAGATATTGAAAAAACACATCACCGGTCGGAGCACAGACGAAGAGTTCCAGGGTTTCCTCGTAAAATGCATCGTTGACGACCATACTACGTTCAAGCGCGCCTTAGCCGCTGTGAACAAAGAAATTACAATGAAAAATAAGCTGAACAATACCAGGATACCGCACAGATTGGTCAGATCGCAACAGATGAGTTATAAAATGCATGCCGCTGACACTAAGGGTCAGTCTACGTCGCTTAGATCGATGGATTGTCTCACTTTGGGCGAATGTATCCATGACGATAAGGAAGACTTTGTGTTTGTGCACAGTAAGTCTAAGGCCTCATATACACCGCGATCTATCGGATGCGGCAATTGGTGATATACATCGGGATTTTTCTAGCCGGGTTGTAAGTTGTGCGTTGTGAGCTGCAATGTAGGCGCTTATTTACTAACGTATATTCCTTATGGGGCGATCAGACGTTACATCCGCTTGTTGTTGTTTTGTGGACGCAAACATTTTCGAATTTGTATACGTTTTTTGGTGTTTTATCTATTCGAACGATGAAAATCGCGTCACTCATTTCTTTCGGAATGTCTGTCTGTTGGTCGGTTTTTTGTCACTACATAATTACGGTAACCCTTGTACCGAATTTAAGGAAATTTGGGAAGTAATATGATATGGGCACGTAGTCTGGATCTGTTGTTCTTTTTTAAAATCTGTGGGTGGCGTAGTAATAAGCAAAAAACAGACATATATTCACCAAACTTCATTTTTTTAATTACTTAGGTTTCCATCATTTTTTTTGGCGTAGGTATAAAAATTGGGTGTGTTGGTCTGACAATTTTCATAGTTTGTATCAAACCACCATCAAATTGACACACAGGTATATTACCTCAAATCGATTATACCAAAATGCTACTACAGAAAAATAACTACAACTTTCTTTTCTAGCGACTTGAGTGCATTTTTTGTGTATATTTCTCGTATAAGTTGCTGAATGGTTTTATCTAACTACTTATCCGAATAAACTGTTTTAATGTTTTCACATTTTTTAGAAAGTGAAACAAATCAGAATATGTCAGCACACGCGAAAATAGAACCCTTAGAATTATCATTCATGGAAAAATGTGATGCAGAAATTACGGACTGCATTACCGAATGTGTAGGTGAAATAACAAATCAAGAGGTAAATGTCATATTGACTTTTGATCTGCTTTTCTACTCAGTCGCAATATCCTATTTTTTTCTGTAAAATTGTGATGCTCATCTGCACGTCTGAATGATGAAAAACTAAATTTTGGATGAGGCTTATTTTTGGGCGCTAAGAATCAAAATATAGTTTTTTAAGATATCTGCCAAAAGCCCATTTTTTGGGCAGTTACTGAGTGAATTCCAGGATTCCAATTTTTTTCTCAATTCACATTTTGTTAGGTAGTTATGATCTCTGATTCTTTACTTTCCGATGATTATCCAGTGTCAATAGGCAAATTGAAATAGTAGGTAATCGGTAATTTTTTTGAAAATCATTAGTTATCACTTGCTTTATGAAAGTTTTTGTGTGAACAGAGCAAAAAGGTTCTCCAATCATTTTTATCTCAACTATGTTTTCGATACTATTCGTAATGTCTTGTCAGGGCGGTTCGTAGGACCTTTGCCCTTGAGTTGCAAATGCTCAATGTAAACTTATCTACTACCACGTTTGTTGCCCGGGGCGAACAACTTCCTGCCCAGGGTATTTCGGTATATTCAACGGCATTTTCGTTTTCTCAAAGAACTCATTTTCGATAAGTGATTATTTAAATAACATATCAATTTTCACTCTACTTTCCGTCAGACTTATTGTACTGAATTGATCATTTGTATATATATTCGATTATATATTCATTTCTAGCAAAAGAAAAACTAGTGGAGGAGTATATTGAAACACACTATCTGGAAAATTTTGGTTAACTGATGAAGAAATCGAATTCGATATGATATTGTAATTTGAAAAAAATAAAAATCATTATTTGCCATACATTAAGATTTCGTCATTCCTAAACTCATAAAGCAAAGTTATATCCCAATGGGTAGCTGAACAGAGAAATGGAAAAGGTTGATTTTCGTTAAAAAGGTACATAATTACAAACTACAAAGAAAGCAGAAACCCTTATCGCTTTTCATAAGCGCTGCGAGAGGATAAATGTCTATTCACCCTTCTTCGATGTTGTTATTGTCGATGTTAAGATGATTTAAGTATTGGGCATCCATCCATCCTCGGGTGGCAGAACAGCATTCGACTTATTCGTCAGGGTTGTCTTCTGCGCGTTGAATCGAATACTCCATTTCTTTTCATTATCACAACCAACTAGTTCGACAGGTTTTATCCTCATATAAAAATTGCGAGGTAATTGCAGCAGTTTAGTTATAATTTATTATAAATCATACTTTTTCTGTTACAGCTGCAGGCAGCCAGCCACAAGGAGACTCTAATAATACATTCAACATATCGTCTAGAGATAATTCTAATTGTAGTAGCGATAACGAATTTTATTAGTAAATTTTTATACTGTTTGATACAATTTAGCACAAGACGCATTAGATAGTGCAATTCGCGTGATTTTTTTGTAGTGAGGCTATGCCTGATAATTACACTACACTTGATTTTCATACTGTACTCGGAACTGTGATTTCAATGATTTTTTTTATTTGAATTTCTCCAAAACTATGTTAACCTTTCAGAAAAATTTGAATAATTAATAACCACATTGAAAATGAAATGGATAATTTCGCTCATTTTTATAACCACTTAGAAGCCCTTTTCAGTTTGATTTGTAATCATTTTACATATTTAACAGCTTATTTTTGTTTGAAATTTATCGAAATATTTTTGCTTTTTTAATTATAAAATATGACATGTTTTTAGCCACATATATTTTTAGCAAGTCATATGGCGTCATTTATAATCTCTTCTCACCCCAAATTATGTATTTTCGATTTCGTGAACCATTTATTTCTTTACCGCCCAAGTGAGGAAAGTGTGATCTCGAACATTATATATAATTTATATATTTTTTGGAGCTTTTATTATCTACATGATGAACGACTTTTTGTGTTGATTTGTCTTGACTGCCTGTTGTTCTGTTGGTGTTTTTGTCACCGCGTAATCTCAGTAATCGATTAATCAATTTCGGTTTATTTCGGGTAACAATATGCTGTTATGGTATGATATATTTTTGAGTATATGCAGAAACGACAGTTATAAAAAAACTAAAAATTATCAGAAATACTCCAATTTTTGTTTTTTGTGTTTCTATAGGCTGCAATCATTGCCAGACATACATTTTTTGAGGGCGCTTGAAGGTTTTGCAGTATATAAATTTCATTCTTACATGTTTCGCATATTTCTGTCCCATTTAGGGTGTATTAACCGAAAAAATATGTAGGGCGTCCAGTTTTATTCAAATCTAATTCAGCATTTACTGTTGTATTGAATCCTACCGTAAGTCCAAAATACACATTTTTTGAGAACATAGGCTATTTTGATACAAAAATCAATCTAAGTTACAATTGAAATTACAGAATTTTCAGATAAGGCGCATAAAGTAACGCACATACTTTTTTCATGGCCAATTAAATTAGTTTCTTGTTAGTATTTTAGTTCCTCGAAAAACAAAACTCAAAGTCGCTGTTATAATGTGGATTTAATGGTGATTTCAATAAATACAAATAAGTTTAACAATGAATGTGAAAAATTATGCTATTATTCTATGTAATTCTAATTTTTTTCTAATGCAAAGGGCATTATTCTCACTCATGCAGTTGATTGTATATTAGCGATTTTGATTCAAGGTGTTCTTAAAAGTTATATATTTCTCGAATCAGTAAATCAGTACATTCAACAAAGGATTGTATGTAATAAATTAAATCATTATTTTTTATTCAAATGGATTTTCATCGATTTAGATGTACATAATATGTATTATGTATTACTAACAGGTAAATGGGACTACGCTGGGTGTATGTATAATAGTATTTTTTATTAATTTGTATGTATATATATATATAACGTGCTCGCTTTGTTTGAACTTTTTTGTAAGTATCTGTTCTTGCGAAATAGTTGCAGAAGTAAACAGAAAACTCTCCCTTTTCCCCATATAATTTCTATCTAAAATATTATACGAATATTTTTGTGCGGGTCCGCGATTAGTATTTGGTAGTCTCGGAGATTGGTCAGCCCTTGCAATGTTCATCTCGGCTGTTATATGCTGTAAATAAATTCGTGAAATGTACAGTTTGATGCACATTCACTTCAAAGTAATTTTAATATATTCCAACGGGTATAAAACTATAAAATGTTTCCAAATTCCTCACAAATGGATAGGAACAGACATGAAAATGAATTTTGAGTACACTGGTTGAATAGTAGGGTAGTATATAAACTTTGAAGAAGCTTGGTCGTAGATAGCAGTACAGTACATCCCCATATAAGGCTGCATTTACGGTTTGCGAGCCGATACGGATTTGTGCTACGCGTGTTAAGCAAGTATAATAACTGTTTCATATTATCAGGCTGCGATTTGCTTGTGCGACTCTTATTGTGATTGCAGAACAGATTAATAGAGATAAACATGAGCATGCATTAAATACGTTATATTCGAAAGCTGATACATTCAACAGGACTATGTTCGGCAGTACCTGTACTAATTCTTCACAAGTAACACACAATAACGGTTACTATAAAAACGAGACATTGAAATAACAAACTCATTATCTCACTGAAATGAATTGAACAATAACAAGCATAAACATCGAAAGCAATGAATTCCGCATTCACAGATCAGTGCTTTTCTGTCCACCTGCGGTAAGGCGACCTCGTGACCCCTATGATTGTTCCTCGATATAAAATGATAATTTAAAGATTTGTTATATACAGGATAATTGGAAATCCGATCTGAATATATATGCCTAAACAGATCCCAATTCCTGGAAAGTCCAATACTTACCTTCTTGACTTCATTTTTCTATAACTTACAACCGTTACCCGTCAGGTATTTTCGGAGTTTGTAGGTGAATGATATAAAACAAATATTTTTTAGGTACTCAAGTACTCGCTAGTTATGTCTACGTTTATCTCATCAGGCGTAACTCCTGTAAATCGTATCTGAATGCTGTGAAATATACACCCATTTTAGCCAATAGCCCGTAGCCATTCCCAATTGAAATCTCCAGAGATCTGTCATTTAATATGCTAATCATAGAGTTGCCATAAAAGTTGACAACTCATTGCATCTAACCAATATCTAACCCACATACCTCATTCAAATCAAATATGCGACCACTCGGATTTAGTCTGAATTTTACATGCAATCGCCTATGAGCCACAAGTTTATCTAAGGACTTACTGAAATGAAAGTTGCTTTGTACAGACAAAAAATACTAAATGATGGTGGCAAATGTGAATGGTGCGTATACACTTCCGAACAGAGGTAGCACGAACATTGTGGGGATTTTGTTTCATATACAGTCAGTTTTCCGGGTAATCACCTGGTTGTACGATGAATTTATAGTAGTACTAAACTAGTCAGTCGTCTCTTATTAGATAATTTATTTATTTTGATATAATGTTATCGTCATACTCGAATGGAAATTATTAGAATCTGAATTTAATTCTGTATATGGTGAGAAATTCAGAAATATTTATTTTATTGTTCCACGAAATGTATACACATACACCAAGAAGCAAATTCTAGCTGTTACTACTGTCCTTATTTTTTAATTTGACCTAATCCTTGTACATTAGAATAGTCTGTCGAGGCAGCCGTAACGTTAGTAAAGACATTTCACTAAATCGTACGTGGTTCCAGTTATCCACTATGGAAAAGATAATGAAATAAGGAAGCTGTTTTCGCCATTTTTCCAGTGTATGTAGTATTTTTGTCAATATCTATACATACGGATTTATTTGTATATTAATTTGATTTACGGCGTTACCGTAGCATAGCTAAGATATAAAAGTTTAAATTTATTTCTCAATTTTTCTAATTTTGTGATAGTTTCTTTCAAATGTAATCAAAATTTTGGTATAGTATTACTGCCTTCATCAAAACTATTGCACATAAGTTTACACATAAGTAAACAGGCAAACTATGTAGTTTATTTATATATGAAGATTTTTTTGTACAAACATCACACATTTCACGGTCAAGTGCCAATAACTTGAATAGCGAGTAGGATTTTTTTAACTTATACATATGCATATTTGAACTGTTTATGTTTATAACAATATAATTTTATTACAAGATTTGAATTTCATTTACTGTGTGTTTCTTCCCCTCCATACCTCAGAAATGTATGATTTAGCTATCTGAAGACAAGTGCGTCGATAAGAGGAGTGGGGGTAATGGAGTAATCATTTCCCAAGAATTCAAGATACTTTCACCGTAGAAAATCCAAAGAAAATATAAAAAAAATGTTTGAATAAAGTTATTCTCTATTTTCCAGATTAAATAAGGAAATATGTTCAATATTTTCATTTCACATATCGTAGTACCTACACATTTCAGAAATCGAGCAATATAAATGCCATGATGCACAATCGTACACAAAACGACAAACTTTGTTATAAAATAGCGCAATGGCATCCTAGCAATGAGACGCACGATTTTTATTTCCCACGCCAATAAAGAAAAATTTAGAATTTCAGATATTGTTTCCATGACATTTGGAGGCTGTGTACCCTTTGCAAAGTCAGATGATTGAACTCTACAGGCAGATGAACCCCCCTACTGTACATGGCTATATAAAACGGCAAAATCGTGGAGATAACTTGTACTATAATTCTTCTACTCGATAACACTTGAGGCACACGTGAGTTATTCGACAATACATGGGGACCAAATGTAGATAGTGGTCTACATTACATAATTCATTGTACACGTAAATACATATTGACCCGAACTTCCATGTGGTAGGACGCTACCGTCCGACTCGATATGGGAGGTAGATTGCACATTTTCTACCTGTCATTAGGGCAGTGTTCACAAATATCCTATCACTCATTTCCGTCAGTCTCTTTGGTATAATCAATTGCACTCTCCATAACTCGGAAAGTAGTACTTTTCAGATTGTATGGAACTGATCACTAAGCTACTACTGTGAAGAGGACGAAAAAGATTTGTAGGTTTCGAAAATCGGTTGTGGCGGCGGAGTAATCGTCAAAAACAATTAAAAAACGCTCAAAATTCGTTTTGGTACGTTTCCGTGCCACTGGTCTTTTACTAAAAAAATTTTTGGGGGTGTGTATTAGTGATCTCGAAAAAATTCAGTGTTCGTAAGACATGTTCTATAATTTATGAAATTTTGATAACTCCGCTCTTCCCCAAAGGCACCCATGACAAATGTTATTGGAAGTAGCTTGATCAACATTTAACAGTTCAGCAACTTACTTTGAAAATAGTGAATACAGCTAAAATCGTCCAAATAAGCAGCAACATTTTATTTATAATATGTCCAGGTGTAATACAGAAACTCACAGTATACCATGTGAATTTTGAGGCACTACATATTAATATATATCAATTTGACAAAAATTACAAAGTGGAACAGATACGTTAAAATAACTATGTGCTAGACTCATCGTAGGCTAGTTATAATACAACGAAAATTTTACATCATAACAGTTATAAAAATAAGTTGTGGGAGTGATGTTGGTTCAAAATTACTTGTGCAGTTCGACAGTTTGCTTCAGTTTGTCGTAGTTAGCCCCGCTGAAGGTAGTCACTACGTTCTTGTTCTTGATGAAAACAAACGTTGGCATTGACGAGACGTTGTATTCCATAGCGATTTCTTCGCATTCGTCTACATCAACCTAAAACAGAACGTAAAGTGATGAGATGAAAAACAGATACTTTAAATTGATAGTATATATTTCACACAGGTTCATGCAATGAAATCCCATAGGTTGTACTGCAAATTATATTGTAATAACGCTAATTCATATACAATGAAAAATGTCGAAAAAATGGACATCTTCATTCATATGGTCCTGAAATTTAAACTTTTATTGTGGATTTTCCAGCATAAATGTTCTGATATTTGATATATAATTAAAAAATCTACCTGAAAACTCTGAACTTTATGTAATTTTTACTGTAAGCACCTTTCATTCGAAGCTTTTGCCAGTCATTAGTCATTGATTTGTACAGCTGTAGTATCTCATCAATATGTTTTTTATCGTATTAGAGTGGAAAAATAGGAAGTTCCCAAACTCTGCTATTTAGCAAACTTTGTAGCTTTTTGTTAGCATTAAATACATTACATCATACAGTGTGTGAAACCAAAACATTCCAACTCACCTTCAGTATAATGATATTAGAGTATTCTTTGGCTAATTCCTCCAATTTTGGTGAAATCATCTTGCAAGGACCACACCAAGTGGCAAAGAAGTCCACAACCACCAACTGATCACCTGCATCAGTCAGTTTGGTGTCAAGGTCGGCCTGGAATTACAAAAGATTGTTTGTTGTGTATTATATGTAATACTCCATACCTCTGCGACTTCTATCAAAATCAGTTCATTTATCATCTAAGTGGAACATTGTTTTGTAATGATTTTTTTTACTGCAGATATGTAGATAATGAAAAATTGTAATGTGTTCAGATTTTATAACAGAATCAATAGTTTAATAGGTTTATGATGCAGTTATCAATTGCACTATGAAATTACCATCCAATAAATAAAGGGCACCAATACACTCAAAAATAATTACTTAATTTACTTTGAAAATAGCTTCCAAACATGAGTTTTTAAAAAAAATTTTTAAAGTGCTATTATATCCTCCTTCATGACCTACACTAGCGAGTGACACAAATTCAAGTATTATTGGCTCTAACTATCAATTGAACATAAAATCACATAGAAATTGTTACTACAGAATAGGAAAAAACATTTGATAGAAACCATGGGTCAAATACTACACATTAAATTCCATAATTTCTTCTTAATGTCCATAAATGATAACAAAAACTGAACTTAATTATATACAAATTAGAATTTAAAAATGTTATCACCTAATCACATGAAACAAGCACTTGTGATTTTACATAAAAATACTTGTATGTTTATTTCTAGATGATCATTATGGTCCCTTAGTAAAATTTTAAGGAAAAATGTATATCTCACTATAATTGTATATATGTCACTGGTATGCAAATGAAAATCATTGGTAATTCAGCAGCACCTGCATTATGTAGCCTGACACCTGTTACCAAAAGTAGGTTATGCAAGAGCTTCCTAACAATGAATCGATGTATAGCCATTTCTATTTGTTTCACTGGTCATTTATTTTTTGATTGAAGATTCATGAACAAATTTGTTGAAATTGGGTTTCTATGTTGAAGTGTATGAGTAGCTAAGAGTCCGATTTCATTGGCGAGTTGTATGATACTATTAGTATGAATTGTCCAAAATAGGATTTAAGGAATTTTGGAACTAGGTGACTCATTCAGTGGTATTGAAAAATCTTTTTTTGTAGGAGGAAATTATCACAAAAAATGTTACAATTAATTGAGTGCACTAAACTGGTTCAAATAACAACATAGCTTGATACTTATGTTAATATACATGTTTTTCACCAACTGCAATGCACCAGTTGTCAAATGGTTGACAGCTCTGCTGTGAATCATTGCTTGTCATTCTGCACTTGTTCCAGCTGTTTTTCTGATTGATTGATAATTGCTTTTTTCTGCTCATTTTTTCGATAGCATTCACATACATATAACAATTATGTCCGGAAGTTATTAAAGTTAAAACTTAACCCAAAATATTCACTAGGTTCTTTTTAGTTTTTCATCAAAAATGCAGTGGCGATACATTCATTTGACTATGGAGTTATTTATTATTTTACTGTTTAAAAAAAACTTTCAGTTGATTTTGTGGATACACAACACAACTGAAGTTCCATCATGCATTGTGGCCATCAGTTAGCTAAGGTCAGAATGCCAACTCATTGAAAAAAACACAAAATAAAAATGATTATTACCATCATTTTAAGAAATTCTACAAGGCAATAATGATCCATGATTTTTTTATCTATTTAAGCATATATTTAAACAAGCTTGGTTCCATATAACAATATCTCTATTTAAATATTCAAATCAGTTGTGTCTGATAAACAGAAGTGAAAAATCAGATCTGGTTCAAATAACAACATAGCTTGATACTTATGTTAATATACATGTTTTTCACCAACTGCAATGCACCAGTTGTCAAATGGTTGACAGCTCTGCTGTGAATCATTGCTTGTCATTCTGCACTTGTTCCAGCTGTTTTTCTGATTGATTGATAATTGCTTTTTTCTGCTCATTTTTTCGATAGCATTCACATACATATAACAATTATGTCCGGAAGTTATTAAAGTTAAAACTTAACACAAAATATTCACTAGGTTCTTTTTAGTTTTTCATCAAAAATGCAGTGGCGATACATTCATTTGACTATGGAGTTATTTATTATTTTACTGTTTAAAAAAAACTTTCAGTTGATTTTGTGGATACACAACACAACTGAAGTTCCATCATGCATTGTGGCCATCAGTTAGCTAAGGTCAGAATGCCAACTCATTGAAAAAAACACAAAATAAAAATGATTATTACCATCATTTTAAGAAATTCTACAAGGCAATAATTATCCATGATTTTTTCATCTATTTAAGCATATATTTAAACAAGCTTGGTTCCATATAACAATATCTCTATTTAAATATTCAAATCAGTTGTGTCTGATAAACAGAAGTGAAAAATCAGATCTGCTTTCAACTCTTCAAAATACAGATACATTCATTGTAAGAACGACACCAATGATAAAGGCTAATGATAAAAATTTTAACGTAAAAAGTGGGGCATTAGGTTGTGAGATATATGATTCCAGTTTTCTGATCAATATATCAAATTAGTAACACGTATACATACACACAATACAGCATGCAATCTGACACAAATGAGTAATGAGTGATTGTATGCTTGTGGATAGCGGAAATACCAAGAATAAGGATATATCAAGCATGTAACCTTTAAATGAAGGACACAAATTATTACAATCTTCTGAAACGCATAGCATTTCCAAATATTTTCATATTAAATCATCGTTTATTGGGATATTTAAATATGAAAATTATGGAAACTTGATTTGATAACCAGATTCATCGATTAGAAATATGCATACCACACCTTGCAACAGTTAGAAAAAACCGCCATCAAACACCCAAACAGAACAATGTTACGTGAAAAAAGCATAGCTTACCTTATCTTTGATGTGGGTAACCATTTTGCGAGGTTTGTAGTTTTACAATGAGCAACAATTTTCTTTCGCAAATGTGTCGCCTTTTCGAAGGAAATCCAGAAAAATGGGACACTTACAAACACTCAAACCGCTATTGAATCAGAATGACAGTGTTACAGCAACAGAATGATATCGCAGAAATTAGGAAAAGCGTCTATCTTTGTTTCATGTATAGGAAAAGAGTGAGAGAGGCGCATTTGACTCATGTCGGTAATTACAGGCATATGACTAATATACTTTAGAGGCCAGGATAGTATGATTCGCTCTCTTTCTAGCTAATAAAAATTGTCCTAAGTGGAATGGAGAGTGTGTCGATGAGCTCATCGTTTATTACTCGCGTATCGTAGTACGCACCGTTGTCAAATTTATCCATTCGAATGACGATTGTATACTTTTTAAGTGATTAGGAACAGGAAAGATTTCATAGGCACAAGCTGACGAACTATGTCATTCATTATTCAAGAATTTGTGAATAATCTGGGATAATAGATATGTTTCTTTCAATTAAACTGTACATGACAAAACTCCGTCTGTCGACCTAATCCATTTAATTTTTTTTTATAGGAAGATAACTTCACGCAAAGGCCTATCGCGCTTTAAAAGCACTGCGTAATGATAAATGTCTATTTATATTAAAACACTGGAGATTGTAACCATCGGGGAACAAAGTAGCCGTTAGCTCATTCCACAACGCCGAGGTTCGCCAAAAGAACGACTTTTGGTACAGGCTTCTTTGAGACGTTGTAAGCAGGGCTGGATTAACCCTGTCTAGGCCCCTAGGCAACAATCTTGTCAGGGCCCCCGAGGCAATGCAATCACGTTTTTTTAAGTTGATGAAGGGATGTGAGTAACTTCCAGATGATCGACTACAGGTATTCCGTTAATTCAATGTCTTATGTGATATCACAATCTTCAGGTGAACAGGCGATTGAAGATAGCACATCAATCGAAACGTCGTGATACTCAAAATTTTATAGACAATGGAAGTCCGAAATCAAACTTTTGATTATTTTTTATGTTTATGTTACATTCTCTCGATTTCTAAAACTGAAGCCAGAGTAACCTATTTCTATAAATAAAGATATTACTCAATAATAACCTACCATCATTGAATCATTCTGCTAGACTGGAATGTTCATTGATGATGAAATTCATCTAAACATGGAAACTGCGAAGCGATGAGTAATAATTTTGAATCACGGACCGCCAGACAAAAAATATATTTTTAACGCTAATTGATGCTGCATGCGTTTCCGCTGCCTCGGTAGCCTTTAACAAATTATTCAAAATGAAAAATACGTTGGTAAGGTTATTTCTGCAACCACATGTGCTTTTAATAAGCAGTTAGTATAAATATAAGAATCAGAAGGGAAACCAAAAAAGATGATGAAAATGCTAATGTGCATAGATAACACAAAAACAAAAAGTTGAGATATCGCATATCTAATCTGCGAACCACAGATAAGAGTAGATTAGGATTCTTCAAATCATTAGTTTATCAACTAAAGGCCAATACACCCACTAATTCAGAAGCTCGTTTCTTGGAAGTGGATTAAAATAATATGTACTGCTATTGGATACATGCACGTCATATTTGTTCATACGCTGTTGTGATATCTACTAATCATAGTACTTATATTATACGCAACGATATGTAAGATGACGTAAATAGATATATCCATTGCTATTACTCACTTAAGCGCAGAGAGATATATTTTATTTTATTGCATACGTAATAGCACGACTATAATATAATATAATAGCCAGGAAAAATACCGCATGCATTCAAGTTACAATCAAATGTTAATTATTCTGCCATGGGCGTCATCCAGTGTAGCAGTTTAGCTAACAGAACTTATTAAGATATTCTATAAACTATGCATGGAAGAGAAATATACATAAATTTGATTATCCTTTTCAACACACTTCTATTAGCATGACCTCTATGTATGTAGATATGAACCTATTAATGTAACCGAAACTTTCAACATAATTTCTACCGACTTCCAGACGTCTGACTTATTTAAAAATTTAATCACTTATCAAGGACCGATGAAATTACAATAATTCAAAAAAAATATATAAAAACGATTTTATTTTAAATTGAACGATTTTAAATAAAAATTTAATAAAAAATCGAAAGAAGCGAATTTAAAAACATGTTTTTTTAGCAAATCGTTACTATATTTCTTAGACTTATGAAAGTATCGGTTCTTGGCTTTGTCCCGTAAATCCTGGCTCCAGAATTCCGTTTTTGCGTCATCTGTGTAGCGGAAGCTGCTTGCTTGTATTGAAGCCCTTTGTTCTATGCCTTCCCATCTGGTACTATGGTCAAATCATTTCCATTAAAATTGTACATTGGTGTCTTTGCATCAGTGGAAATTTCCAAAGGTGGGTCTGGATTTGGTTTTAGAAGGAGCAACTAGATTCCTTAGTAGTAGTAGTAGTAGTAGTAGTAGTAGTAGTAGTAATGGGGAGTCAAAGCCTGGGAAGTAGGCTACCTTTGGCCCTTTTTGCCGACCCCGAAGACCATCACTAGAACTATGGCAGACATGGTAAATCCCTAGTGTCGAACCTTCCAGACCTTTTATTAAAGGTCATGATGTCCGACAATTCCGCTAAGTAGCACTCTTCCCTGTCAAACTCTGCTCTGCCGAATACCCCTGCCGCTGTATACGGCACACTCACCCAGAAAGTGGAACGAGGTCATGTCCTCCTCCAGCACTTCTGACAAATTGGGTCTTTGACCACTCCTATGAGTGTCAGGTGTCTGTTCAATCTGCGGTGGGGATTCCCCACGAAAACGGCAAAGAGCTGTTTGAACCTTTTTAAAGAGCTTGGATATATACAGGTATGCCGTTATTAATACAGACAGAAGGAAGGCTGCCATAGGTCTGGTTCTAGTGCAGCAAGGGCGATTTTTTTTAGGTTTTAGCAGATGGAGAGGCTCTAGATTGGATCATTCGGAATAGACTTTTTCGTGTGCTCCCACTTCATCCAAATAGGCGCAATATAAATTTTTTGTTGTGTCATGTACCTTTCAGATAACTTTTCTAGGCAATAAGTTTTCTAGGATGAGCACTGCCCACGCTTATTAATCGATAGCTACACCCATGATAATAAGGAAGAGCGTTTTTTGGGGTCTTTTCGAGAATGAGGGATATATAAAATTAATCGGCATCGATACATGCAGCCAAAGAAAAGCAATAAAGGTTTCTTTTGAGCTCTGGACAAACTAAGGACAAACATAATTGTCGGCATAACTTGAAATAGGGATCACAACTTGGTTCGCGGCCTCAATAGTTAATAGCCCGGCCCTGGAGCATGACTTTCACGTAGTGTACTCTCCTGTAGTTTGCACAAATACAATACTGGTGGCCTGATAAGAAAGACCTACCTGCAATATGAATAATAAATTACTTTATCTAAACTTAGACCTGAAAACAGTTATCCACACGTGATCTAAAATCGCTCGTTTTTCATAGATTCGCTCAATTAGCTGATTGACGACAGCCACGTCAGGTATTCGAATGGATCACAAATAGGTACGTTTAAAATAAAACAAAGAATCAACATGATGGAGGATAATACATCCTGCTTTTATCCTGATTAGTCTTGAAAACAGTTGCGCGTCGACAGCTAAATCGATTGTCGTTTGTTTCCATAGCTACCTACGCCCATATACAAACACTTAAATATTCGCAGAAATGATTTAAATATTTGAAGGTGAACAAAGGTTATAGTTAAGCAAAGAATAGAGCAGCTTTGAAGATGCACGAGTTAGGAGAGCAAATGTACTGCCCGGAACATATTTCTATACCTCCATCATTTCCGTTTCTGTTGAAGCAGTATGCCAAGGCCGCTATAAGGAGTCAGCCAAGTGATCTTCTAAAGTAAGTGTTTAGTGTTGAATAGATGAGTTTATACCCACCAGGTTTTAAAAAATTCAGAACAGGTTAAAGTGCATTGAACGCAAAATACGATTTCATAACATTATTGTGCTAATGAATTCAATAAACGCTTATATAACTATCTACACTTTAGGTGCATTGTAGAAAACGTGGACTAGGGCGGATCCAGGACTGTTGTTTTACGCGAGTGTCCTTCTATTCTTCCAGCCAATAAACAAAACTAGTGCCAGAAAAAATAATTTTACCCTATTGAGAATGAGGAAGATCGCCTACTAGATACGATGTAGCATTCTTCACTGTTTCAGGTTGTAGTCGGCATGGCCGTAGCTAGGGCAGGGTAACCTGGACCCGCGTCAGTGCTGCAGTCTGCAAGGGGCGAAAAATCGTGGGCAGAAAGGATGGAAAATGCCTTCAGTTGGGAGTTTTTCTGTTATTCAGGTTTGGGGGGGGGGTGAATGTCCCTAACTTAACCTTCTGAAAATTACTAAACTTGAGATGATCCTGTCGCTCACTTTCCTGGATGAACGCGGAACAAAGATCATGTGTAAAAGCCTGCGAGGCAGCCGCGACGTTAATAAAGTTATTGCATCAATCACATCTGGTTTTAATTAGTGGAAAGTATAAGTTTGAGATATATAACAGCACTGTTTAGGAGTTTGAAGCTTGAAAAAACCTTTCATGTCAAGGAGAATATGTTTGAAATAAGTAAGTGACATCAGAACGTTGTTGTTTCAGATGGTCCACAGCTTACTTCCGTTGCCTGTCGCTGAACATTCCTCCTCCAGTAAAACCTCGGCTCGAGTATCCTATTGCAAAGGATTACTGCGGTATCACACCTGGTTGGCTAAAAGCATTATTGCATCAATTACAGAGTAGTAACACGGTAAACCAATTATAGTATTGTAGTCATTCAAACTTAGAAGTACAAATTATAGTAATCAATATACAACAAATGAGCATATCTATATTTGTTCCAGTTACCATTCAAAGTACTGTGGGATCGATGGACAGGAGCTTGCCTGCAGAACAAAACTATTGTCCAAATATTATGTTTGGGCAATTTCGACAACCCCAATTCAATACCGTGGTTCAAGTTTTTGGGGCTATGCGCAGCACATTTGACTGAGGTAAGTATACCAATCTAATTCAGTATTGGATGACAATAATGTTGTCATACTGAAAGATATTATAGTTTTATCAGTCCACTTTGTAGCGGTGTTAACACAATTAATTGGTCGATCAATAGCCAACACTAAATAGGTAGATGACGGCTAGTATATCATTTTTTCTGAAGAAAACCAATCCCCAAACATGTTTTCAGATAGAATTCTTCATTAGTCGTATGTGTTTAACTGAACACAGCAATTTCCTCTTAGAAGATGTAGGAAAAATTCATAACTTCATCCTTGACCCTCAAATATAAACGTTGAGATGCCAATATATATGTTCAATAGGAGCGAGATGCGCCCCATGGTATGTTTCAAATGAGATTTTTCACAGAGACATCGACAGCCCTTACCTAAAGGATTACGTCAAACAACTGGCGCAGCAACGTTATAGTCAACCGGAACCACAGTGCAAGCTTTTTGCTGTGCGAATCAGACTACCCAGTCAAGCAAGATCAAAAACATTCCAGGCCGCGGCTCGCATTGTCATTAAAAATTGAACCGCGAATTCAGGACACCCTGGGTCACATTTTTACTACACAGAATCAAAATTGATGTTGAAGCAACTCGCTAGAAAAGTCAAATTAAAGTGCCAAAGCAACTGAGCCTCTTTATTATATTTGCACTTTTTCTTCATTTCTCTTCCTCTTCCTTCTACTGACAGTGGCTGGTTCTTGGTTTTCTAGACCTGATACACACAAAATTATTAAAAGTCTTACTTGAGAATGCTTTATGTATTTTCAATGTATTTTATGGTAAACATTTTTGTTGCTAGAGAGGCCCCCGATTGTATTGTTAAGAAATATCGCGCAACATGATGAAATATGAGAAGCGATTTGCAAACTATATAGATTTTTCAGTTGGAACATTTTTGTTTATGTACAAGTTTTGTTTTTATTGTTAACAGGATTTGACTCATACGATGATCCTTATTTGCGAAATACTGACAGAAGAACCCGAGGGTGGATCTGCTATGATACCTTTAAAAGTATTCCTTGATCTGTACGTGTTTTTGGCTAAAATTGACGCATCTAAACTTCAGACGTTGAAGAATATTCATTATACTGATTCTATGATAAACCGTTGGAGAGAAAATGATGGAGAAATAGATCAATTTGAAAATAATGCTTCTACGGAAATGAGGTATGTGTAATATATTATTCGTTTATCAGAGTGGTCCTAAAATAACTTTGAACCCTCTAAAAATTGTCTTGATGAGCAAACCTCTTCGCAAATCCTTATTCGTCCTGAAAGATTGTTTGTGAACCCAGTGCAGAAAGCTAGGAAAAGTGACACTGCATGTGATTTCTGCTATTAAAACGATGCTAACAGAGGCTTTATTGGTGGTTCTTGGATTTCTATCAATTGATTTGTTGCTGTAAGAGAAATTTGAAGTGTACATGTTGTGTTGATTTTGGAAAATAGATTGAAAAGGGAGCTGTGTGCATAGACCACTACACCATAAAAACAAGACAATATACAAAGGAACTTCAACAACTGAAAAGTAAAAATGATATCATTATAATGGATATACGAAAAGATTTAAATGTTTTTTAATTGCCCTTAAGGCTATCCATCGCCGCTGGTGAAAAATTCAAATATGTGATCAAATATCATTTTTAAGGAACAAAGCATCCGACGTATCATCTACAGAGAAAAGCCGCAATAGTCCAAAATTGAGCGAAGGTAGCATTACAGGAGACCAAGAAGAGACAGTTAACGGCGACAAAATAGGTAATTATTTTGGTTTTGCCTCAAAACATTTCTACTTTTGTGTTCACACCAGGATCCCATCAAGAAAACATACTGGAACATAAAGGAAGTACGTCCAGAGATAGTACAAGTAGTAACAACAAAAAGGTAGAGCAAAACCAAGCCTCAGAAGAGAAACGAGAACTAACTGAATTGACTGAAGAGGTTAAAAGCGGAAGAATAGAAGAAAAAACTGTATACGACATCGAAGAGGCAGAAGACAAAACCGAAGAACCCGAATCATCGGATATTCAGAATAATATGGATGAAGATTCAGAAGACTCGGAGGTGAGGAAGCCTGATATCTACTTAAAAAAATTCAGCAATTTAAAATTCTATGTAAACTTCATTCTTGAAACTTGCCTATATTTTTTTAAAGATTCTCTGTTTGCTATATTTTTATGCGTGCCACAGTCTCTGCCTTAAAATATTGCAAAATTTTTAAAATTGTGGAAGTGTAGCTCCATTATACCAATGTTATTTATGTTAAATCTGCTTGAGTGGTTGTCAATTTCCGAAAGGCATTTTTTTACTCAATTTTTAAAACATTTATACAATTTTGCATTTCCACCTATACAGATCGAATTCTAGTGTGTAGGGGATAAAAAAAATATAAGATCAGATCATTCTGTGCAATAGTCATATAAACATTTAATAATGTAATAATTCAATATGACTAACATAACTAATTAAAAATACATTGTAATTTTTATACAATGACTTACGAGTACTAATTTAACATTAAAAAAGAAGGTTGGGCGTGTATCAGGAAGGCGCTCGAGATGACACATCTGGAAATTAAATAAAAAAAAGAACCTGAGTAACCAATTCATCATTCATCATCACCAACCAGTGATTGTAATAATTAAACAAATAAACATAAATAGATTACGCACCAAATAAATCTTCAAAAACCAAATAGGTAGGTGTAATAATATACTCTGCAGAGAACATATAACATAACTCATCTCTAGGGATGCAAAATAACATATACCAAGATAACGAGATCACCAGATAAACAGTTAAGCAGATAACATGATAAGCAGATAACATAATAAGCAGATAAGCATGATAAGCAGATAACATAATAAGCAGATAAGCATGATAAGCAGATAACCAAATAACATAACTCATCTCTAGGGTCATTGGTATTAAGGGTCAACTCGCGAAATACCTCACCAAAAGATCAAAACAACTAGGGCGGAGAATTATCATGATAACTGTGAGGCCTACACTAAGATACTAGGGGTCAACTCGCAAAGTATCCACTCCTTTGAACTAGTTAAGTACGAAGGGTCAACTCGCGACGTACTTCGAGAATACGTTATCTGTTTTTATATCGCAAACATTCAAGAATTGAATTATCAATTATCTAGTAAACAGATCTCAAATAAATCAATAAAACAAATCATTATGTCAATAACTAACAATACAATTGGTAGAATTGGGTACTCTGTGAGATAAACTCACCTAGGCTATTGCAGCTGTTCTCTAAGCACAAACACAATACAAATCACAACACGTCTTTACTGTACGTGGTACAACTTGAATATATTCAAAAATATATTTCGACAAAAAGGTACTGGGAACTGACGTAAGTTTGAGCTGGTATAAACAGATGTTATACGCAATTTTGAACCTTATTTCCAATATGACGAACAGCCTGAAATACTAAAGTCTACGCCCAAATTACCGTGAAGCCCTTCAGACTGTTTGTAAAATAGTATCGGCCGGGTGATGATTTATTTATCTTAAACACGGTTGGATTTCAGCTTTCCCTTATCTATTCGCCTTTTTGGCATCGCTTTTGCGTTGCATGTTTAACTTCACTCTTGGATAATATTATTTTCGAATTACAAAATTTTCTCACCCTGACAAGTGTTTCGATGAATAGTCTCTTCAAAAGACTAAATGAATTCAATTCGTTGTCAGCTCATGACAAAAATGCTGTTAGTATATACTGATTTCGAAAATCATTGAGAGAGTTTTTGAATGTAGAAATATATTGTCCGCAGAATTTCCTATTAGGTCATAGATAATAAATAAAGTTTTTTACAGTTATTCATAATGATAACGACATGTGTGTAAAATTACTAATTATGAATTTATTTAGGGAAAACCAGAGCTATCAGCAGGAGATGTAGGATCCGTTGGTGATTCAGCAACGTCAGATGTAGAATTAAAGCACCATGAGAATACGCCTATTGATATTCCTGTGCAAAACAAGGAAGACATTGTGAATGATGAAATTTTTGAGCAGAAAGAGCACAAAAATCATCTAAGTGTAAGTATTTTGAGTATCTCAACAGTAAATGACTGAAAGAATATAGTTTATTTTAATTTCATATAACTATATACCTACGTTAGTAATTTATTTTATATATTGGGCGTTGCATAGTAACATCCTGATCATAAAGACATAAAAACTAATCAGGATAATATGAATTCTAATTTCCAGCAACTTTCTTATGAGGAAATATATATCGATGCTGTCCCTGGAATTGGTCCTTCTGTACCTGAGGAATTGATACAGGCAGTCTGTGAATACATGGAAAAGGTCGCCGCGACACAGCGTGGGATGGTAATGCCCAGAAACATCAGAAATTATAATTGTCCACCTTTAGAGGTGCTAGATTACTGAATATTAACATTGCTAACTTATATAAAGTCTATCTTATGTATATCAGTAGTATTCCAATGTATGTTATTTTTGAATTGTACAAGAATACAGATTTTTACGATGAGACTATGCCAATTTTTAATTTCCACGCCAATTATACGAAGGAAGTATTTCGATGGCCAAAAATTTCGGATTCGATATTTTTTTCATGTTTCATGATGGGGACTTTACGAAAAATTAGGTATTTTGCGTCTCTATAACTCGAATAGTATCATTCGGATGTTGATGAAGTTGATACATTAGGTAAGGATACTTAGTTACTAGTGTGAAACGGTCGAAAAAGCTGCACCTGGACTTCTCAAGCGATACTGACAGTAGCGTCGAGTAGGTTGACTTTGAATTTTACGTGCAGTGTACTCGTATGTTTGGAAATATTGTAATTCGATTTAAATCCATTTCCAAAATCACACAATTTCGAGGGAAGTTTATCAACCTGCTTGATGCCACTTTTATCAGGTATTCAAAACATTGCTGAAAAATAATTTCAAAAATAATATCATATATTTGCATAAAATTCATTTTAATTAGCTTGTAACTTGACATGACGTTATCATTTAGATAGGACTCATGTAACTGGGACAAAGTGCAGATTAATTTGGCACACAAAATATTTTAAAAAAGAGAAAACACTTTTGAACCACATTCAAAAATGGGTGGATAGTTCGAAAAAATAAATCCACATGAGCCTGTAAGTAATAGGGAGGTGGATTGAAAAAAGCTAACAGAAGTGAGAGAAGAATTTTCAACTTCAGTTCCGTAAAAGGACATATGATTAAGAGATAAACTGCATATAACATAAATATTTCTATTGAAATATATAAAATAACGAGTTAAAAATATTAACATGGAAAAATAACAATATTTCCTGTACATTTTTCGTTAATCTACTAAAAATGGTCCGTCTAAAGTTCCCAATCCGGAAGCAACACCTCCTTCATCAGCACTAGCATCTTTGGTTCGTAACATGTGCCCCACTTGCGTATTCACCATTATATGCTCAGAATCACTAGAAAGGAATAATCTTGCATTCATTCAAGTTATTATATGTTAAATAATATATGCTGCGTTCATACTAACCCAATGATGACACCAAAAATTCCCAACTCTGACACCAAATTGCCCAAAGGGGGAATTTTCGGCCCACCAGGTCGAACCACGTAGCCTCTCGTCAAAGGAGGACATATTTTTTCCATTAGAATCCAAGCATTTCTCTCTTTGCTGTCCTTCATTCGCAACATAGCGTCCTTTATTGCGAAACCGTATATGTTATTACCGCCTCCTTCTCTTTGAGGTTTCAGGACATATCTACAAATGTGACAGTTGTTTACTTGCTAATCAGCACGCTGGAGATACATTTACAAATTCGCATCCAGAAACTAGCAAAAATAGGCCTACGGCGTGAAACGAACCACCAATTATCTTTTTGCCGGACAACTATCATACCAACTGAGCTACGCAGGCTTGCCTCTCATCAATCCGAGCGCTAATGTAGGTAACACCCTTGAGAACAATTTTTTGTCCGAATTCGAAGTTGCGCGCGTTGTTCTTATTTAAAGTGTCAGTGTATTGGAAACATCTCTCAAATGCGTTTCACTGACCAGGACCCTGTTTCCAAAATAGTAGTACTAGGATGTTCGATGTAGGGCGCTCTATCTTTAGATGTGAACAATGCGCGCAATATGAAATTATAAAGAAACTGTTTCCAGGTGATTGTACCTAAATTAGCACTCGGATTGAATAAGAAATTGTAATGTCACATCTTATAGTTTAAATCGCTGAAATTATTACCTTTCTGGATTCGTGACGGCCATTTGAACAGCTTGGTTACCAGCTTCATCAAATTCCAAGCCGTATATGCCCACAAATAATTCCCTTATAGCTTCTAATTTCTTAGCATCATCAAAAAAAAGTTCCAACACACCTGGTTTGCATAGTTCTTGCTGCACTTTTTTCGTACCAGCTAAGTGGTATTGGATCGAGGGGCATTTGATAGCTTTTGATCTGAAAAAGTACGTCAAATTATTTTTTTTCGCCTGAACAAAATATTTGAACCACAGAGTCAAGTAGATTTACTCGATACTACACTCATGATATGACGAAATAGTTACCCGCATGGAAAGATCATTTTCCAATATAATGAATAAATATTTCACGATATCACTTTGTAGATTCTCAGATGTGTTTACATTTTTATATTTTTGAGAGTCTGTAGTCAACCGCAGTACGTTTTTATTAGGATTTGGTAGAACTGAAGCATCGAAGACTGATCAAGCATTGCCATGTTTATCATGGCTGTTATGAGAAGCGAGATAAATAATGGAAAATGTATACTGATTGACATTTGGTTTCAATTTAGTTTTGTATTATTGCAACTTGCTCAAAACCTCTCAAAATGTTTACTCGTATAATTTAATTTTATAAACTTGGAAATACCTGACCTTTTCCGAGATTCTAATCACACACCTTCTCATAGACACTCTAGCCAACTAAGCTAAGTAGACACTGCACACACTTGTTCCAGAATGCCGATGATGCTAGGTTTACTCCTTGAAAGCCATTTCTTTCGAATTTCAAACAGCGCGTGTTGTTCGTATCTCGAGGTATAACGTCAGTATTGGGTCGGTAAAGATTAGTAATCCGCAAGACCCAACACTAGTATTATGCCTCAAAATACGAACGACGCGGGCAGTTCAAAAGATAAATTGCTTTCACGGGAGTGGACGAGCTGCTTAGCTCAGCTGGTTAGTGTCTCAGCGCCAACCAGAAGGAGTGTGGTACGAATCACGCAGTAGGCCAGGATTATTTCCTTCCAATCTTTTTGGTATTGTGCCAAACGTATAAAAGTCGAATATTTACTATAAGGCCATGAAAAAGCAATCTTGTATTCATTGAATATGCAATTTATTAAATTGTTCAAGTGATAATTAGGGAATTTCATTGAGATAAATAGGTGAAAAATATAATAAGATTTATGGAACATTGAAACTTACCTCTCCATAAGAAGCCTTGCATCCCATTCCTTTTTGCTATGATAAGCAGTTGGTTCATAACCTGATCTAAAGTATATGACACCAATAACATTGTCATCCCTGCGAAAATAAACAAAAGTGGTCGTGTAATAAAAAAAACAACGCCCTGATTGTTTTTATTGTGAATAGTAGGGTACTCATTTTTATTAATAGGTACTATTTTATAATGCCCAATTAGATGCGGTGACTGGATTATGGACTCAATATTATTCTAACGAAATTTTAACGTATTGGATTTTCAATTTACATTGACATTGTCATTAATAATCTCCACGGATACGTATTTTGTATTGCAACTTTAGTAAAATCATGGGTGCAATACAACACGATGGATCCTGTAAATGGCACCAATTTTTTCAGTCATTACATAATTCATATTATGTATATGAAAAAGCTGAGGAAGATGATAATAGTACTTATAATACTTTAAATCGAGATATACTAACACTATAAGTTCCTTATCTGCGGAAAGCGACCCTCGATCAGCTATTTGAGTCAAATTCATCCTGATAACTTTTACTTGCGGATTGAGTCTGCGAATTTCAAATTCGTGAAACCTTTGGTCGCATACATTGTAAGTGACGTCTTCAACAATGAATAAGATAACGGCGCTTTTGTTATTGTACATCTTCCACGCATCCAGCATGCCATTGCAAAGACCTGATAGAGCTCCATTCGGTGGGATCTTGAACAAATTTTACCTCATTAAAAATAAAATAAACTGGTCGTCAAACTATGAAAATTATGTGACAATGGAATTAAATGGGATTTTTTACTCCAAGATATTGAGATAAAGCACGTCTGTTATGTATGGAGAGTAAGTTGAGGCGGGATTAATTTTCAAATTACAGTAGTAGGTTATAATGTCTTTGATGGTTGCGACACTCCTTTTAAATGTTCATCTTACCCAAATGTACAAGAAAAACCTCGGTTTTTACGTCAATAACTCCTGATATAACAAGAAATATTTCCTACTCAAGACCACCATTTATGGCTCAAATTCAGGTGTTTTGTCTGGCCTGCAACCAATCATTGGGAATTCAAATTTTTAAGCTCTCTTGCCAGGTGAATTTGTTTTGAAATTCGCTCAGGCGGTTTGAATCGTCTCAATTAAACAATGAGGTTTTCCTATCGAAGCAGAAATGACGTTTAAAGCGAACATTTTTAAGTGTGGACCACAAAGTAGCGATTATCAAAGAGTTTGAAAAAAAGAATGTTAATTCGGTTTCGAATTTCATGATTTGTACCGCTGTGAAAAATATCAACAAAAGTTTTGTGGAAGGAAAAGAAAATGCAAAAAAATCGTGCGAAAAGGTTGAAATCGACGAAGCGTATAGAATCTTTACGTAGCACGATAAACCTTGTTACATATATTGAAAATATTTAATTATCTAATACTCGATATATCATTCTCCTACATTTCCAATTTGAAACCCTGTAACTTGCCAAAACCCAGTCAAGAACGTCATATAGCTTGAAAAAATTCGGGGTCCCATGTCTGTCGTTATAACGGGGTTCTACAATACATAAACATATTTCTGTTCATATATAATAATTAGAAACGCTACTGTTTGGAAATAGAAAGGTTAAGATCAAAGCTTAGATAGTGTTTTTTGCATCAAAGAAATCGCGTAGTTTACGTTATTTCCAATATTCAAATAACTCCCTCCAGGTAAATTAAGTTATAACATAAACATGATCTATTTACTTGATGTCATTTTTTAAGAGGCTACATAGCAGTTTCGTTTTATTTATCATCCTTATCCGGTTCAAATGCAGTAATGTGTAGTAGTTGTTGCTGAAACAGAGGCGAAACATTATAGACGATTGTAGAAAAACAAATCGGATGTTAGTCAAATTATATATCACAGCAGCGATTTTGAAAACTATATCTAGATCTATATCGTGTTTGTCTTAGAACAGTACCCTAGTGTCAAAATTATATCAAAATTTTGATTGGGTCTTTCCCATTACCACCGGACAAACAAACTCAGACAGACAGATCGACCAAAAAGTGAGACACGGTTTATCGAAAACGAAATATTTCGCAATTACAAATATTTCTCCACATATTTTCATGGGAATTAAAAGAAGATACTTACACTTTCCATAATGTCATAGCGGCCTATTTCTGTCAAGACAAATCTGAAACAGTCATTCACATTTAGCTTGATTATAAAACAATAGAAATAATGCATCAAATGTGCCTAAATTTCCAGCATACTGCTGGATCAAATGATTCTGTGATATACTCTAGATCGGGAAAAAATTATTTTAAACGGATAATCAAATCCGTGTTTTGATTTGATAGATTATTTATTCAAAATTAAACGGTAGTTTCACATATGTATAAACGTTTGGTTCCAAATTCGACCTAAAAGGAAATACAACAATCAAAATATTACTGCTGTTGTTGATGGTCAATCTTTTTGGAAAATGAATAGGAAGGTTGAGATAGATAACAACTATCACTATTTTTGACTGAAATTAGATAAAATCGTGAACGGAATATCTCAGCAATAATGAACTAAGATCAATCGGTTAATTTATATATTTTGATTTCACATACTTTTTTCATAAGGCTGCACGTTTTGGAATGAAAAAGATATAAGGCAATGTATGTCGGAAGACAAATTGTAGCATTTATTTGAAAAGTAAGAATTATGCATTATTTTGACAATGAATCGTTACAAAAAAAAGAGGTAGAAAAAGGTGGCAGATTTTTTCCTAGCTCAAATATCAAATATTCGTAACGGGTTTACTCCATATCTAACTCAGTTATTATAAAAAACGCAATTAATCAACAAAAAAATATCAGTAGGGCGTAAGTTTTACAATTTGTTCCAGATATTAATGAATTGTTCTCTTTATTAAAATAAATATTTCGTAAAATCGTTTCAAAATTTAAAAAGGATGCAGCTATCGGGTACACATACATATAAGAACGTATATGATAAACACTGTCATGTTGGTACCGGTAGGTATATGTCCATCAAGCTTTTTCGAAAAAAAAAACAATTCGTTAAACATATTTTTTTATGTTAGTAGATATTACTTTGAGATATAACTAACACTCATATTTTTCTGAACTTCATAATTTATTTCTGCTGGATCTCAATTATTTGACTGTCGTAGGTATATGTCAGCATCATTATATCACCTAGCTAGAACTTTTATTACAAATATTATCATGATCGAAAAAATAACCTACAAGCGCACTGAACGAAATATACGTTAGGAAAATGGATTTTATTAACATTACCGCAACCGCGATTACATAAGGATATTTTATTGGATATAAAGTTGACCAGTATCTGTTCATTCGAACGAAATTACATAAAATATCTAGAAATAGTTGAGTGTACCGCTATATTTTTTACCGCAAGTTTGTCCTAAAGCAATCCAAATACACTAGAAACTAGAATACAGAATGATTCAGCATAATGATATTAAACTTTATTGAACGTTATTCATTTCTTGGAAGAAGATATTCGACTAGAGGAAACTATAATTGAAAATGATTCCTTCAGGTGCAACTCCTTATCGAAAATGTGACTGGCTGACCTTTTCATTTTTTACTTTTGACCAAAGCTTATTATTTAACAAAGTTCGTCTTGTCCTGGTTCTTAAAAATGAAAATTGGCCAAGAAGAGTTTAAAATTACAGTGAATGTGACATTAACTGAATAAGAGTTATTATTTATTATGGAAGGCAAGAATATATAGTGATTCATCTGTTTGTTGATAATTCCATATTGAGGAAAATCCTAATGCAACCTGCTCTATGAGAGAAAACGATGCGTCATATGTATATTCTGTCTCTCAAGTTTTATGTGAAAATAAATTAAGATTATAGAAGATGAAGTTTGAATGGTTAATATTCAAATTAATTAATATTGGATGGATTCACAAAAAGTAAAAAAAAACAATAAATCACATTTTCAACAAATGTTACACCTTAGGAAGATATTTTTGAAAACTTTCCCGCAAAATGGCATAACCACATACTATTATAAATTTGCATTACTTTGTATAATTATAAACATACTCGTACGAGTATATAGATCGACTAAACGCAATAAACAATCTTGATTAGCAAGAAAAATAAAAAGGTGAATGGTGGAACTGAAAGAAGTAATGAAGGTGAAGAATTATGAAAAATAAAAAATTATGATATATTTGATTTTTCGGGATAAAGGGGAGACTGGACGAGTAAGTATCCGTAAGCGTGAAAACATCAGACAGGGTGACCTGGAACTTTGTCACACCAATTTGTATCATTTTTTGTTTGTTTCGGGAGTATAGCTCTAATCCGCAAAATCAGTCGATAGTATAGATAAATAGAGCTAATCCAAGCACTGTTTTGAGTGCTTCTCCAATCATTTAAAGTGTTTTTAAAGGCGTTAGTTTGATGTACTACGAGCACTTTACAAAAAGGTTTATTGCTCAAGTGCCCGTGAAGACTGCTCGCGAGCACCTATATCGATTTTTAAGTACGTTTGAGTCCCCGGGAGCACTATAGGACTAATTTTTTTCCAAATGAAAAGAAAAACTCAACAGGAAAACTTTATATACCTTTTCACTGACTACTCTAAGTTACTACAGTGTATCATAGCAAATTACCCGTTAAACATGTCTGTGTATAAATATACAATTTCTTTTTTCCATAACCTGAATACTAGTACTATTATATTTTTAGCACTACAATCGCAATATACAGCATGGATTCACTATAAGGAGTAAGTCCGGTATATTTTTTATGTTAGTTATATGACAGAAGCTGTGAAATATTATTTATACATTTGATAGTCTGAAATCTAGATGGTCTATAACTATTTTCATATGAAATAACTATGAGGGCAATAAGGCTGTAATTTTCGGATATAAACTGCTGAATATAATATTATCGTTAGAAGTAAATTTTTCAGCCAACTTTGAAACAGTACTAAAATACTGAACGAATCTTTCAATGATTTGGAATATCTATGGTTGCTGGAATTTTTTTTGAAACATTTGAATTTTCCATTCTACACCAATTTTCTCTGTTTTCTAAAGTGCATTGATAAATTCTATCCCTCTCCTTTTGAAATAAAGAACTCGCCCTGAAGACATGTATAATCGTTTATTTAGGAACTCAAACCAACAATAAAATCAGTTCTTTGTTCACCATAATGATTCATGCCAAATATGAGAACTTAGTAATACTCTGGACTGGGTCACAGAAAAATATTGATTGGATTGGATTTTAAATGACGGTCCTCTCGGGCATAGAATCCACAAGTCTGGCAATCAAGTTTTGGAGAATAAAAATTCCCATTCACGCACAATCGCGTCTACCAATTCTTGTACATTTTAATATCCATTACCTTGCCATACAAACGTAATTTAAGGTTGATCTATACATCCTCTTGGATCCAGCGATCTTGCTGGCCAAATCATTCGATTAATATTGTTTTCCCTAAACAAGTGGTTCACGATTCTTACTCGATGAGGACGAGCATTGTCGTCAACTAACACAAATTCGACCCCAAAATTCTCTGCAAGAGTAAAACAATATCTCTATAACATCAAACTCGAGAGGACAGCAAAGACTAAATTTATGAATGCACATTATAAAACAGAGAAAATTGATGTACAATAGAATGGAATTTTTTTGTGATTCACCCTTTATTAAAGCCCCTGCTCGAAATTGGAGTTGTTGTCATTGATTTAAAAGACCATGAAAATACCTTTCGAAATCTGAACTGCTTTCTCGAATCCGTTCAGTTTAGGTATTACAAAGTATCAAAGAAAGTTGAAAAATTTACTTGTAACGAGTAGTTTATATGAAAGCCTGCCCAACGTACAAAAACTAGGAAAACAGTAACAAAATCGAAAAAATATTTCAACACAAGTGGACAAGAAACATAATCAGTTTATCATAGCTTAAGAACCCTTACCGTCCACACAGAAAACAACTTTTGAGTTAATTCTGTTGTATGGAAAAGTTTGCAAGAAAAAATCATATTTAAATGTACGATTATTTGTTATAAAAAGTGACAAGATTTGTCTGTGGCAATATGTTTTTTTGTGATAAAACCAAACATGATAATAACGTCTAACATAATATAGCACCTCAATTCTGATTTAGATGTGTTAAGGTACATACGAACGGTATTTATATTCTAATATTATCGAACCGCGAACACATCAGAGGGAGTTCAGTTTTCAGCCTCTTCGTCTATGTTTACCAATATCGGTTGAATGGCAAACCATCTCTTATATGCTTGGGATAATTATTAACGGTGAGCCTTAATCGTTTTAAATAGCTTTCAACGCACTCATGTCCTGCAAGGAGCTTTGCCTATGCGCTTTCTAATAACAGGAATAATTTTTCTAGTTCCCCCTCCATTGATACTTTTCTGTCTTCTTCTTTTCGTGATACCTAGCTTCTTTCTTATTTTGGAGTTGACATATCACCTTCTCCATTAGATTGCTTGGTGGCACCCTGGCCACCTCTAGAAGTGCTTCTATTAGCTTGGGAAGGTCAATTTTTCAAGCAAAACTATGTCTATAAGATCTGTGTCGGCTAGTCAAGTTGTATTTTTTGCACATCTGTTCTATGTGGAACTGCATTGCAGATGGCGCCACCACATGAGCAAGTCGACCATGACAAAAAATAATGAATGTACGTGTTGGACGAAACGCTGGAACACAGTTTATGAAGATGCCTTGCAAGGGGAGGGATCACAAACAAGCTATTCAATGTGAAATTCTCAAAGCATAGGATCTGAAAAATACCTCTCCCAATAAGTTGGTCAACTTCCTTTGGGAGAAGGAAGTAATGTAAATAGGTATTAGTCAAGGAATCATCTAATACTATAAACCTATATCTACCTATACTTCTACATATTATACAATGTTGGTAAAACTTGATTTATGTCGGTCGTTCACTTTGAATGCTGGAAAGGCGACGCGATTGGCCAGGTGATGTGTCGAAGCAAAAAAGTAGAAAGCACAGAAGTACACGTTGTTTCTCTGGACATTGGTGGATAGCATTAAACAATAACTGCTTGCCTCCGGCTATGCGTTTGATTATAATAGAATTTCAAGGTCAAGTAGCTTATTTGGAGTTTTAGACATTATGCAATGATAACATTTTCACCAGTTCGAATATATAAATTACATAATGGTATGAATAGAAATCATAAAACCTTTGTAAGAGACATTAAAGCGTGAAACACGGAGAACAATACATTACGCTTGAATCTCACTTTTGCAAAATCGTCTACCTGGGTTTCTATTCTGTGCAATCAATTTTGAAATATTCCAAAATATTGATCTTTAATTATTATTGTTTTTATGGAGATGTTTACATCTTGGATTTGGTTTGTCCGTATATACCAGGTGCATCTTAATAATTTACCTTTCTCAATATTAGATGAGGGAAGCTCCAATAAAAAGACGAACTAAATGAATGTTGCTAGGTGTAGAGTATTTGTTGAGCAGGTATTTTTCACACAGGTATATCGAGATTCGTGTTGGAGATGTCAATTATTGTTTTTTTGTTTATAATATTAATTCAATAACGATAAGTCAATAACAGGATCGAGAATGTCCGATGAAATGTACAAAAAACGTATAGTTTTGCTAATACTGCAAGGAAGTAAGGTTCTAACTATATTTTCCTACTGCAAGCTTAATCGTAACAAGCCCTCACCTCACGCCTGGCTACTACTGTGAATCACTTGTTTGGATAGATGAATTTCAAACTAAAATTTATCTATATGTATTTATTATGTTTATCTCGCCCACTTAATGAAACAAAAATGATAAATAGTATTCTGGATTTTCGATCATTCTCAGTTATTTATTAAATGAATTAAATTCGACATAGTGTCCCAGATAAGCTGTTGAAACTGCTATTCATAGGTATAAAATACCATTCTCCTTATGCTGACATTTATTTTTTTATTTTCGATGTGATTTATCCGTTTATTATTACGTAGGTACTTTCAATTGATCATCATCAATTTTACTGCCCGAAGTTATGCATTTTTTTGAATAGACTAAAAATTATTTTTTGTTATGAACACAATGATGTGACACCAAAATATTCATTTTTATTCAGCTCAATCTTCATCTAATTTGAGGAGTGACATTAACAGCAGGAGATGATGCCGAATCTAACAGACCTTCTAAATCTAAAGCCTCTTGTCTGTCGAACTCTGTTGTGCCAAACATTTTGGCTATAAGGTACATCGGCCTGGGAAGTGGGATGGGGTTTATTCGGAAAAACAGGATCTTTTTCCAGTGTAACGAGTAAGTGATTCCCAGAGGTGACAATAAATAAAATAGGTTTTTGAGACAGGAGAAAGGTGTTATAGTTATCAGGCAAAGAAGCTTAATGAACTGGTTTCATCAGCCTCTCATGCCCGAAGTGTAAGACTTCCCGGAAATTTGAGACTAAACCTCTCGGCCATCCTGTATATATATCCTACCATCGCATCGTAGTAATTGCTGTATTTCGTCATAGTGGGTGGTATTTTATTAAAACTCATAACAGTGGTATTCGTCTTTTTCCTTACATTCCATTGTAGTGTATAGTGAGTCAACAAAGCCTATTTTTGGATTCTTTGTTCATATTCGCCATTTGACTTCGCTTTTGTGCTATCTAAAATTGTCAACAGCCAGCCTTCTAAATAGGAAAAAACACTTTCGAACATTCAAATATCAAAATCAAACGAGAAATATTTGTAAATAGTATTTTGATTCTTACACAATGTTTTTTAATATTCTTCATTCAATATCATCTTTTTACCTGTTATCGTTTGAAAGACACATTGACACCACCTAGTATTTGAATAGAATATATAAGGCAAATCAACATTAATAACGGAGAATTTCCCACTATGAGCACTGCTTAACTGCAAAGCTGCTGTGCTGTATCGTTCGAAAACACCAAAATCACATTTATCTTGAACGGTTTAAAAATTGGGAACGCTTTTCAATTATGTTTTTTATATTTCTGATATATCTATAGCAAAAAAAATTTTTTTTACCGGATATAAAGAATATTCATTGAAAGCCTTTGCATTCCGACAACTGGCTGCCCGCACCTTTTTTTTGTAATCTTGTAATCACACACATTGTGAATTAGTTAGTAACAGGAGAAGCAACTAATACAAAAAATAACAATCCTGTACCTATCTAACTGGGTAATGGCTGTGGAGATGCCTGCAAAGCTTGAGGCGATCGTATTCATTTCCACTTGCTTTAATGCATGCTCGTGGAGCATGTAGTCACACCGAAGCAGTCCCAAAGCTACTTGCTGAAACCAAACCAGTATACATACACGTAAAATGAAATCCATTACACAAGTCTACGGACAACGTTTTTTTCGTAGATTCAGTTTTGTTTAATACGAAGACAGGCATCTCCTGTAGTGAGGAGAAGATGCATAGTCGTTGCTCAAGAATGAGTTTTTCTCCTCTATCAAGGACGCCTTACTGATCTCTCTCTGTATTTGCATTTTTTCCCTCACGCAAAGGTAGCTTCTTAAGCGCTGCGATTAAATCGCTGTAGATTGTAACCACCAAGAAACAAAGTCCCGGCAGTTCATTCTACAACGCCAAGAGTTTCCAAAAGAACGACTTTTGGGAGAGGCTTGTTCGAGGCGTTGTAAGCTCGACCTGGTGAGGATGCGCTAGTTGAACTCCTCCAGTCTTTGCTGGGGTGCATTGGTGCGCGCCCCCACACATGCGAGCAGTACTCTAGCTTTGGTCTGATCTGGGCCTTATACAGTAGCAGGAGCAGTTCCGCAGAATATAATTTCCTGGAGCGGAAGAGAACTTCTGGTTTTTGAGACGCCGATCTAGCGAGGCCAGCAACATGATAGAGCCATTAAGTGTATGCTCTCCACTATGCATCGGACCTGCTATCGACATGCATGTTTCGTCTTTAGCCTAGACTCGTCGGTATATCCTGGCGGTCTAGCTGTAGAGAGCAATTGGGTGGTATATACGTAATCCGTACTTCAAGGCAGTCCAAATGTTAGGATCTTTGACTTCGTAAGTTGCCAATGGGCAGCGCCATAGTGCGCGACGCTCGGAGATGAGTGTTGATCGAGCCATGACATGACATTGTCTAGAAGCTTGATGGAAGATAATTCAAGTATTGGGTGCGACTTCTTTGTAGAGGGTATGATTTGCGAATGTCAGATTTGTACATTGCAAGTAATGCCGTTTTATCAGACGGCAAAACGGAATTTTCTCTGATCGAAAGGTAAATAATAGTGTTTAATATAAATTTGGACGAGACTGTTCTTTTAATATGCGATTGCTTCATAAAACATTTTAATTTCCAAATAGCAAATTTTTGGGAGCTTCACTTAATTTGTTTTTGTAAATTACACATGCCTCAATCCATGTAGACTTCTGTAATGATCATTTCACGTGTATTTTTATATGTACAATGTACATGTATGTAATATATACACAACATATATTTACATGTGATATAAGGTACATGCTTTATGAACATACCAGGTGAAAAGCTCCGTTCGGCCTTTACCTGGAAAAGACGGCATGCATAGTTATACTGTATTCAAATTATATTTACGCCTCGTCAAAACAAACAGAGGTACTCCAGCCTCACTGTAGTCAAGTCAATGTAGGAACGTGATGATTTGGCGATCAAGCGCTTGTGTTTGTTTTGGCGCGGTGTAAATGCAATTTTAATAGGGTATAGGAATAATTCAATAGATCAATAGATATACGCGTCATCTGTCCCAGGCAAAGGTTTGGTAACGACATACGTTACAAACTAACAGTCAGCATGGTATGTATGTAGACAGAAAACAGTGATATAGGAACAACAATACGTATTAGGGCATTTCGTTATAGGCTGCATCGTATATCCTGTTTATTAATTCCTTTTTCCATACCAATAAAGCATTTCACCAATACTGAATGGTAGAGAAGCAGATAAATTTAAACCTTTTTTATTTTCGTCATTTAATTGGCAGGATGACTTAAAAAACATTCGTTGTTCAAATTTAGGCTACATATATTTCACCATTTGAAAGGTAAATTGATATTTGACGAAAATAAAAATTTCCACCCCAACAAATATACAAAAAAGCTGTGCCCAGGTAAACAGAAAGTCTGCCGTGCAAAGGTGCAATACGAAAATAGAATTTGTGGTGTGCAATAGTCCAATACGGAAAAGCTATAGACAGAATATTAAAAGTTTGAAACCTCGAAACCTTCATTACTTGATTCATTCCTTTTTTTTCACAGTTTTACTGCAACCAGAATATCCCTTTTAATGGTATCGTCAGGTAGATTGACTCACTACTTCTCATGTACCTCCAAGATTCCAAAATACACAAAGTACCGCGATGATGTCTAGATCACCAATACTCGTGTCACTGTGTGTCAGTCTGTATGTCGAGTCGCATTTCTATTAGTCTGTCATTTACCTGCCAGTTGATTTGTATGGCCGTTTGGATTTTTGTTACCGGGTGATCTCAGTTCCTGACTGTTCAGGGGCATAATCAAACAAATTTACATATCATACATTTTTAAATGATTTAATATTGATTTTCAAATATAGTAACTACATTATACTGGACGACAGGCAGAAAAGAATATTGCTTCCTGCTATAAAAAAATTAAATACGTAAGAAGTACTGAGGCAATCTTCTCATGCTACCATTGTTCCAAGTAATTTTGTGCCTTACATCTACTACGGCAAGGAATATGGCACATTTAAAGGAAACAGAATTGTCAATATGGGTTAACAGTACTCAACCTCTCCATTTCCAGAGATGAATAGTAGTGCACCGTATCTGGTAGTAGTAGATCTGTGTCTTTGTTAATGAAAAGAGCATCGTGATTAATATAGAAAAGTACCTATGGATATCTGAAGAAACAGGACCCAGCCAGCCAAACCCAGATGCAATCGTATTGAACTCGACTTGTTTCCAAGTGTAACACAAATTGGGAGGAGAGGTAGAAGTAGCCTCTTTAGGGCTATTCTCCAACATGTAATCACATCTCACCAAGCCGAGACTTAGATGCTAAGCGAAAAATCGGGTTTGTATTTTTAATGACATACTCAAAAATTCTACCATGATATATTTCATGCTCGCAGCTACATGCAGAAGTGTAATAAATAATTAGGAAAATTAAAACAGTAGCAGCTCGACTACAAAACGGCTACGGCCTTCATTAGAATCTATACCATGTTTTAAATTCAGGTAAGAGGTAAGAGGTAGCCGACGGACTTTATGTTCTTTCTGTAACATATTACTAATTCCCGACAATTTCTGACGATATATCCTTCTTTCTGTCCAGTTTTGTAATCGGTTAATAGTAAAATTGGTAAAATGTTCGGGAAAAGCAAGGGAAAAAGTATCGGTAAGCTTTTTTAAGTTATTTTCAGCTACGGTAGAATTTTTGAATTACCTTATGATTGCAGGACGATGAACTGAAAACATTTACTTAACAACATTTGCACAGATGTCTTGGCCTGAGTTTAGTTTTACAACTCTAGAATGTATTCATTGTGACCTTTCCTTTGATAGCACATTAAAATAATATTTAAAATAAATAACGTACAAATTTTCCGTGATAAAAAATTCAAGATCCTTTTTTAAAAACATGTGGCCATAGCTATGTGGATCTAGCATGAAAATACTTAATAATACTTTAGTAATTAGGCATCGAGTGTGTCAGTTCATTGCAGATTTAAATTCATATCATTATAAAATTCATAACTAAATCTGAAAATATCAGGTCAGTTTTCGATGCAAATATCGTGTACACATTTTTATGTGGACCAGCTCTCAAATGTATTGAAATATTAATCTGAAATAATTCATAAAAGTTGCAAATTGTTTTTCTTACTAAATGGGCGGTAATCATTCAGTGCCATGATATTTCTCTCACTAATATAAGAACTCATTAGGGAACATGTTTGTTGCAATTACTTTTTTGTATCCCAGACAAATACTACAAATGGAGCGCAATATTTAACCTTATGAAAACTTGATTGTATTTTCCAATAAAGAGTCAGTAATTATCTTTGAGCCAGAACAGCCACAACTATTGCATTTCAGATATCACATGTACAGCCCACAGTGAGCTGCACTTTTTTCACATATTCCCAGCTAAGACACCATTCCCGCTCACTGAGTAAAAAAAGTATTTTTTATCATGTTGTCTAATGGGTGCAAGAGTGATTGTGGGATTAGTCTTGAGATGTGTATTAGCGAGAATGTAAAAATTAGTTGCTTGGGTAGAAACATATTCATTTTGATGTTATGACTAACTACCAAGGTTCTAGAATTCAATCATTTGATTCATATTATCACAAAAATCAGAATAATTTGAGAGCTGGTCAGAAAAAAGAAAACAGTCACAAATTCACACCACATGTAGGACAACAAAAATGCATCTTGTGCAAACAAAAACAAAAAACTTGTGGGAATAAAATATGTGAGAGCTTGCAAAACATAATACTTACCTATATTTTAGTTGTCTGTGGTACAAAATAATATATGTGAGAGCTAACAAAGTGGAAACACTCACCTGAGCTGCTCCCTCTCTACAAATTGTTTGATATATTCTGAACAAGTTTGCTGTGAACTCGTCCACTTCTATGACACCTTTAAGGCAGTTGGTAAGGAATGCTTCATTGTGAGCTATCTTGTGGATGAGTTCATTGAATGTCAGTTGCAGTTCCACCACCTTGTTGAAAGTTCAAATTTGATAATGATGTATCAACATTGAATGACCAATACTCTCACGAAATTCTGTTGCAATGATAGGTATAATAGAACATCTTAAATATGAATATAATGCTCAAGTAATTTTTTGGGGCATAAAATTTGGAATTGTCTTCAATTTGGTGGTATGCACTATTTCTTAAGGTGATTTTAGGAGAACATATTTGATGCTAGCACAGAACAAATTGGCACTAGGTGAATAATCAGCTATTATTTTTAAATATCTTGGAGTAATATTATGTTTAAAATCTCGTAAATATAACTGTAGAGATTATCAAATAAACACCAAATTTGATGCTTTAAACCTATCAGTTCACCTGTTTCTACACTCAGTAATATTTTCAAAACAGTAAAGATTTTTGATGTCCTCATAATGGATTTTCATAAGTAAAACAAAATGAAAATTATAAAGATTATTACATCCCCAAAGGATCACTCAAGGTGGAACCAATATGAAATAATTTCATTTGATGTCTAAAATATATAGTTTTAAATAAATTACTTTTAGAAACCATATTCCATCAAAATCCAATTTGAAAACAATGATTAAAACTAATGCACCATATATGAATAAGCTATAATACCCATATACTAACCTTGTAAAATTCTTTCCTGGGTATAGCAGATGGAAAAACACAGAATGGTGCAAATTGCAAGGTATCAGGGCTAAAATTTTGCTTTGAACGCATTGCCACCCCATGCATGAGAGCCCAATCCTTGGTTTTATCAACCAATTCCTCAAGAACATCATCGGCTAAAGGAAGCGGCACAGCATTAGGAAGGAAGAGGGGTTCTTTCGACATGATGAGACTGCAATTTTCTTATCAAATACCTCAACAAATTTAAATAAACACTGTTGTGCTGAAGGTTACAATCAGATATTGGATAGAGACATGAGCAATTATACACAGTGGAGATATTTTGAATTTAGACATACAAACAACACTACAACTAGCTATACAGATGCACATAACACTCTGAAACAACTCAAACGAGAAACAATGTGGAAAGTTAGTAAATATCAATTACATATATATACAGTGGATGTTACATGCTGTAGCTGTCACAATCAGTTGATATTGTCAGTGATGGGCTGATGAACATCAAGTATACAGGGTATCGATACATCGAGTTTTTATTCCGTCTTGATTTTAGCGCAATCGTAGGTTTTAGCAAAAAACAAAATTATTAATTGTGTTCAATAATTGTTGAAATTTAAGTTTTTAGATGGCAGACCTCCAGCCGCCGATCTCGGTTCTTGCCATACCTTTTCTGATAGAGAACACGACCATTAGGTATATTAATAAATATCACCATTCAACAATTAATTATTTGAATATTTGTCTTGATGGATTACTATGACGGTGTGGGATGTAACGTTTTGCTGTGCAACATTCCATCAATTCGACATTTTGACTGTCGATCGTATTGATTCAGCTTTTGGCGCACAATAGAGAAATACAGCAGAAATTGAATTACTTATCGTGTAACTTCTGAATCTTGTGGTTGTCTTTCGGAAAATATAATGAATCAGACACGCAATTATATAACAAAGGCAGTAAGCAACTTGCTGCGCTTTTTTGCCGACCAAAAGTACTTAGTAGAAAAATACTATACATATAATCTTGAAAGGATCCTGTCCAGTGATTCAAGCATCGATTATCAGGTCGCCAACTCTATTACACTGGCACAGTCGTGACAGCACTACAGCTGATTGAATTTGACAACCTGGAAATAGGTTATAAAGGATGTTTGTGTTGTAGAAATAAGTATTTTCTAAATAATTGATAATACCCTGTAATGACTGTTGTATACATTCATATGAAACGTAAAATTGATAGATAATATTTTCGTCCACAATACCCACTTTAATAGATAGTTTTACAAATGGCTGAAAATGCAGCAAATTTCACAGCCACTCTTCAAAGCAAACCTAGTGTATTTGAAATAATTGCTCAAAAATCATTTAACGACACTTTACAGCCAGCCTTCAGGAAACTGGCAGAGGTGAGTTTGTCTTCTATGTTAGACACAGAAAAGATAATACTTTTTTTGTAGGTTTTAGCTACTAACTTTCCAAAAAAATTTGCATGGCTTAACAATTATTGTGAAGAAACTTTTGTAGCATTGAATTGGCTTGTGCAATACAACTATCTAAGGAATTATGGTAAATACATTCAAGTATCCTAGAATTAGTTGCTCGATACCTCAAGTAAAAATATCATTCTAATAGGAAAATCTTTACAAGACAATGCTATGGAAAAAGGTTTCTCATGTTTTCCTGTTCATTTTCCTTAGATGTAGGCAATTGCTCCTGACTGTATGATATTGATCCTCATGTTTTATAGATGCATCCTTTTCTGAGAATTTCTATGGGCTCAAAAGGGTTTGTGCTGATGGTAATAATCTCACCAATCATCACAGAGAATTGTCTTTGTTGTTTCTTGTTCTGGTACCCTACTTTAAAAGGAAGATTGATGAAAAAGTTTCTTTGTATATGATAGAGGAAGCAGATGGATATTTTAAACAGGCAAGTTTATTAGTCGTTGGGAGAAAAATTGATAAAAGATTTGAGCAATATGTGAATCATTATTTCATTAATCCCAAATACACCTACAAAAGCCATGAAACAGAAATACATGATAGACAGAGTTTGCTCACATTTGCAGTAATTTGTTAGAGTTATTATTGCAAGTAACTTGCAGCAGTTAGTAGCAAATTTACGTTTTGAATCAGTGTGCACTTTTTTATACAACCTCAGCAACCATTTACCAAGAAGACATTTCTAAAGCCTTGATGGAAAAATGTTATAGAATCCAATACATTGACTTACAGATAAACAAAATGCAGTGTGAATGTGTCAGCATTTTCCACATCAAAAGACATTACAAATGTTTTGCAAGAGTAACCTGTATGTAACTTGCAAGTTTAGAACCCTCATGTAGATTATAATATTGAGCACTCTCCATCTATATAAACTTAATCAATTCTAATTAATGTTTTGCAGGATTTTGAAAGCAAATTGAAAAAAATAGTAATACACTCACATTCTGCTATTGAACTGACATGGAGCCTTATGAGCATATATAATTATATAAAATACATGACTAATCAGACAGAGTTTCAAACTCTTTTGTGTAGAGTGATAGATGTTAAGCTGGTATATGATGCACAGCCACCAGATGATGCAACCTTTTGGTCCAGTATCTTCAAAGGAGAATTAAGGTATTTTGACAATAATAGATACGTTTCTGAACAAATATAATAGTTTAAGTTTGTATTTGGACGTTTATCAGAATAGGTTGGAGTGACTGTACATTAAACATAGGATTCAACAAAGAAGAGATGCTATGTGAAACTTTGGATCCCATTATCAACTGATCACCAATCTTGGATCAATTATTGTTTGCAACTGAGGCAAACATTTGGATTTGGCCCCCTCCTGCAATATCAAAAAATCTCAATCTTGTGTTGAAAAAAATATAATTATCAATTATATTTCTGATTTTAGCAAAGTGCAGTTCAATTTCAACCTTTTTAAAAGTGCCATAACAACTACATTGGAGATAGGTGCATTCTTCTTACAATTTCTGCAGACATGGACTGCCCAAAAATCAAATTATAGTTTAACAAATCTTCCTAGAGTGCCACCTCCACCTGTAAGTATACTTTTGATGAATATATAGTTGCTGACAGTGTTGGATACATTTTAAACATTGTCTACATTGATGAGAAGCATTCACAATTATTGTAGTAGCTTGTGCTTTGAGGTTTATATACAGGAGGCATCAATTATTTTTTTAAACGTCACTGTTTGACGATCACACAATATATTTATGTAATAGAAAGTACTAATATGCATCTTTCAGCTTGATGTCAATGCAGAGAAGTATAGTGGGCGCTGTCCATTATGCCTCAAACCATGGTCAACACCTACAGCTCTACAGGTATCAGGGTACATCTTCTGTTTTAGGTGTATTTTGAGGCATTTGAATGAGCATCATAAATGTCCTGTCACTAATCTGCCTGCAAAACAACTAGATATTATTAGACTTTATACATAAATTGCTGAATAAAAAAAATGTTTTTTTATTGCTTTATGACTTCCTTTCACCAAATCATAATAAATTATATAGATGACTGTCTGACAAAACTATGTCATCAAATGTTATGAGAGGGTTAGAGATCAGATTATTTTTTTAAATAGCTTTAGAAAAAATTAACATACATACACTTGCATTTGCCATCTGTATTTTCCCTGCAGTACCACATCACCATTGAGGTATGTGATAACCTGATAACCATACATTGCATTTGATGTGCCTAAGAGTTTTAGAATGCTTACAGCAAGTTATAAATCAGACCAAACTTCTCATGCTTATGGTCCAGATCACTGTCACATGTTTTGTAGAAATAAAATAAATAATAATTAATTCTTACATTAATATATTTATGCTTCATGATAAAATACATGTACAGCATCAGTAAAGTTTTAAATGTCCAGTGATTTTATCTAAAACACTTTTAGGTGCTGGTCCAATAGCTATCACAGTCCTGGTACCAGGTAGTACCTGGGTTTGTCCTGCATCACGAATGATACTTGATAATACATTGAGGTCTTTAGCCTTCATATCCAACTCCAAAAGTTCTTCTTCTGAATCTATCCTAACAGCTATTTTTGTTCCTCCTAATGAAAACAAATGAGCAGATGAATAGTTTGTACAGTTGATATCTTTACATTTTACTTAACAGAAAAATTTCATGAGTGACTGCAGAAAATATAGGATCATCATTTCATACAATGTATATATAAAATACAAATGGTGGCATTCAGCTATGACTATTTTATTCCAAGAACTGCTGTCCATATATTATGTTGGGCAAATTCATCTTTTTGACCCCCCTCCTTATTGGATTAATAATCATGTGTGTTCAGTCTGCTTTGCATTAATACATTACTACAAAGAAAAATATGAATTCAAGGATAAAAATTGAAAAAAAAGTTTGTTTAAAATAGGTATTAATTTTGTCATATATACAGTTGCTTGACTGGCAATATAATTTTGTTGCATTATGCTATGAACAACTCCCATTTCATGACTGTGACCACTGTCACCCTTATATGACATCTAATCTAGTCATTTTTATTCAAATTCTTGATAGATTAGTTCACTTTGTTAAGTTTCTTTACTGGGGAACAATACTGCTTGGCAAGATTAAGTATAGAAATCTAGAAATTAACAAAGTTTTGGTGAAATCCATCTTTGAAAAATATTTTATTATGAATGCCATGCCAAATAATAGCTAATCAATGGCTGCTATTTGGGCTAATATTTGGGTATGTAAACATTGTGATATTTCATAAATAATATATTTTGGTATTATCTATTCATCCAGTATAATAGTACAAACTGAACTTAGACCTCACCATATTTCATCCACCTGTTCAGGAGTTTTGGCTGTCCTAAAGCTTTTGCGTATGCTGCAACAGCTGCATGTCCACATTGTGCTGCAACTTTCCCTTTCTGCATCTTCAGATCATTTCTGATAGCCATTATTAATCTGTACTCGTCCCTAGGATCTTCAAACTACAACAGGGTTCCATTAGTAGAAGTATGTGAGGAAAGAAAAAACAACCACGTTCTAACCTCGTATCTTTCTTCCATACCGTTTTTCCAGATTTCATCCTTTGGTCTGTGTCTAAAGCGTATGAGGAAATATGCAGACGCTGCCCCTATGAATGTACCGGCGCTAAATGCCGCCAAATATGCGCTACTAACAATAATTGCCATGTTTTGATATTTAAAAGAGCCCAGGAAGAGGAAATCAACCCTTTTCGTTTTCCTGGTTTTGTTTGAATTTCCTTGACATATTCGCAGGCATTTACCTTAGGTTATGTTTGCGGTAATAGGGGAGGGAGAGGTTATCGATACGCTAATAGGGGTGGGAGAGGTTATCGATACGCTAATATATCGTATTAGCGTATCGATAACATCGATTTATATGCTAGTGCTGGGTTACCAACTACAATCGACCATTGAATAAAAATTGATTGCCCAAGATGGGGGACAGCAGAACTTGGTTTAGGCGCTTGTTAATATTTCACGATCAGATATGGTTGAGTGTTGGAAATCAGGGGCGACACAATGTATTTTCTATATTTAAGGAAATAATAAATATTGTACTGTCGAGATATAACCTCTTGACTTCAGTGGGAAGTTCTTAAACACAATCATTTTGGTCTTTGAATAAGCATTCCGGAAAACTATATCTGGCAACCCATGGTGAATTTGATGAACTAGGTAAAACAAATAACAGTTGATTGAGCAATTAAACTTTTCAGAATTCTCTTGGGAATCGGATAGCGATTTTCAGTTGGTCGAAAGCTTCCTTTGAAGTCACAGAGAGAAGACCGGAAACACAAGTATCGTCATCAATTTGGCATTTCGAAATTCATGTTTTATTTACTAACTTAATGCCAGATATGTATCTTGTACCTATAGAAAACATGTTTCTGATATTTTATCTAAGAATCAAGGAAGATGGCTGATGATTGTAGTAGGACGCAAATATTGTTGTATAAACACTGTAAATCTATATCGTGCTATTTTTATATCTCATTCAAAGTTCAATCTGTCTACTCTGATTGAGATGATGCCAGCTTCTTATCTCCAATATCATTTTGATTGGAAAATCTCTGACTAATATCTAAATATGAATGTCGTTTGTTGATAACAATGCTCATCCAAAACTAGATATGATTCTCGGGTAGTTCTATAGATGATTGGCAGATCTGAAATGACAAAATGGAAATAAGCTTGAACTATTCATTTTTTGTGGTGTTAGTTGGTAAGTTTACAATTTATTATGCCGAAATGGAACGCCGTATCATACGAATCACTCAGTAGGTATTATGAATAATTATTATTAAGTAGCACTTATTATGTAAGCAAATATTAATTCATTAGAAAAGCTTATAAAGTGATTATTTTGACGAAACTTATCAAATTGAACGAAACTGGCTTCTAAGATAATGCAAGAAATATTATTTTGTTGGTAAGGTTCAATAAACCAAAGTTTTCATAAAAATTGTGACACTATAATATTATAATATATTATCTCTTTTTCATCTAACTGATTACATATATGCAATGAGTTACATATGCTTCGTATAGTTTCATGTAATATGTCATAATAATCGCCTTTATCAGGTCCAAATTTAGCCAAAGGCTAAAATATTTAATATTTCATCATCATTCTTTGGAGTCGGTTTAATCAATGTAATCTCAGGGATGTCAGGCGACTTAATATATAGCGAATTTCACATATTGGTATGTATCAGTTAATAAGACAAGAAGAGGAAGTACAAAAATTAAGTTTTGAAAATCTAGCAAAATTGTTCCACTGACCAACTATTTTTTTGATACTTGCTAAAATAATAAAAAACTTAAAGAACCTACGGATTTTTTTTGAAATTCTGAAGTTTGTTTTCCCCATCAGATATTTTTTTGAACTCGATAACTCGAGGAATATATAAAAACAAACTTTGGGGGCTATTTGATATTTTATCTGCTATATATTATATAATCATTACGATTAATTTCTTACTACTTTATATTCATTTCAGCCAGCCTTCTAGCAATACCTACAGATGTAGCGCTCTCATGGACATCGCCAGAGCTTCCGAGACTGTACTCCAACGATTCATCAATCAATCCGTTAGGACGATCCATTACAGAATCTGAAGATGCCTGGATTGGATCCCTCTTGTTCCTCGGTGCTCTGATCGGACTATCATGTGGGTTCATCGCTGAAAAATTCGGTAGAAAACCGGCGCTCTTAGTAACAGCAGCTCCACTCAGCATCTCTTTCTTCACCTTGGCGTATGCTCAGAATATCAATCTGTTTTATTTCGCCAGGATTCTAGCTGGATTCTCAGTTGGGGCGAGTTATGCCATTCTACCTATGTATGTCGCCGAGATATCTCAGAACCACAATAGGGGAACTTTGACTCAAATCCTTAACATTTTTTGGGCGCTTGGCAATTGCTTATCTTATTCTTTCGCACCATTTGTGTCATATAAACTCTTTAATATCATAATCGGTGTAATTCCAACAGCATTTTTGATTTTGTTCAGTATACTAGCTCCGGAATCTCCATATTTTTCAGCGAGATGCAAAAATTTAGATGAGATGAAAAAGTCACTGATATTACTCAGACAAAACAAAAACCAGCTTCTTATTACAAGAGAGTTGAAGGAGATACAAAACCAAATACAGAATGAAAAACACGGAAACATGATGGACATATTTAGATATTCTAGCTTAAGGAAAGCGTTTCTAATATCAGCAGTACTTCTTGCAGCACAAGAGCTGAGTGGTGTTGGATCTATTGCATTCTACCTCCAACCTATATTTGCGGTTTCTGGTTCAAACATGTCTTCAGAAATGTCTTCCTTGATTATTTCAGTTTGTATTTTTTTCGCCAGCTTGGTCAGTCCATGTATGGTAGATCGAAAAGGTAGAAGGTTCTTGCTCTTGGGATCTAGTTTTGGCCTTACTTTATCTCTTGTTGCGTTAGGAGCGTTCTTCTATATTAAAGACTATACAATGTGGTCAACTGGAGGCATATCTTGGATACCCTTAGCTAGTCTGATAGCATACATCTTTTCATTCAATTTTGGGCTCAGTTCCGTACCTTGGACGATTTGTTCGGAATTATTTCCAAACAATCAGAGACAAAATGCTATCATGATGATTTCTATTATATCTTGGACCATTTCTTTTTTGGTAACCAACTTTTTCAATGCTATGAATGACTCAGTTGGAATGGCAGGTAGTTTTTGGATGTACTCTGCGTTCTGCTTCTTGGCTGGAATCTTCACAATTTTTTGTGTACCGGAAACTAAGGGAAAAAGTTTTGAAGACATACAAGAAATAATGAAATCAAGGACCTTGTTTAGCTACGGATGTTCTGAAACGACAGAGAAAATAGTCAAATAGTTGAACATTCAACAAATTGTAGATTAAGTATTGGAGGAAGATTGGTCGGCCAAGATCACAGCAGGTTTAAGCTACGACCCCGATCATATCTCCGATAAAAGCGGGTTATAATCAGCATATAACATCATATTGCCTATAACTCGAAGTATAACCATTCGTTAAGCCGAATGTATCGAGTTCCCATGCAGGCGATGTTAAACAATGATAGCTTCTAAAAAAGAAGCTTTCTATGAGTTTTAGAACAAATAAAACACATGAGATAAAAAAGCATTTTTATTGACATTTACATAAACACATACAATGTAGCTTGTGTCTTCCAGAATATTCGAAAGAAGGGAAGCAAAACTGTCCGGCTCAGCGCTTAACCTTTCTTTCCAAAAATAAATTATTGTCTATGTACAAATTTCCGGTCAGTGTGGATAGTTTCGCTTCAAGACGGACACCTCTTAAAGATTAAGTGCTATATTTTCAAAAACGTATAAATATGGTCTATCAGTTCCATGTAAGATCCCAGATACTTAAGAGACATAAAATCTAATCTAAACAAACATTTGTATGAAACGGCTAAAGTGATAAGATTATATCACGTAGGCTGTGATTATATCGACCAATACGAATTTGTGAGCACGAATAAAAAATGCTGCTCGTAGTCGCCCCTCAAGTTAAAAATCTATAATCACATGGCTACAACGTTGCCGTGCGTACGATAATTACTGTACATCTGCTGTAATTTTGATAAACTAATAATGTTGCGCTCGATTAGATGTGCCGAACGCCTTCATTGTTCAGAAGACATACCTGAATAATATATCAGTTCTTTTATATACAGGGTGGTCCATTTAACTTGAGACAGCCGCTTAGCGCGAAATGGAGTTTATAGATGAAAACGTTCACATAAAAGTTCTTGGGTTAGGTAACCAGGATTTTTATTTTCGACCTTGACACCGTTTTCAAAGTTTTTTTAAGGTCAACTATGTGTTTTAATATAAACATATATTTCTTATTGCAGAATGTTATTGAATGTGAAAAAACAAATAACTATTTTTTTCAAAATTTTGAAATCCGATTGCAACTCGAGTAGATAATCAAAACAATATTTATTTTTTTCATAGATTTTCAAATAATTGCATGGTTTATCAGAAATGTTAATTAACTTACCTAATAATCATACGGGAAAACATTGAAATTTATTATAACAGTTGTTCAAAATGATGCCCTTCAACTTCAATACATTGCGTTTCATAAAGTTTTCAGGACACCCAAAGAGAGCTGCTCTATTGGCTGCTCTACAAGCCTTCATTATTCGTTCCACCATGTTTTCGGCTGTTGTGTAAACTTTTCAATAAACACTTTTTTAAGATGGCGTAATAAAAAGAAATCGAGAGAGCTTAAATCTGGTGACTCATCAGACCACGAAACGGGACCACCTTTTCCGATCGATCGATTAGGGTTTTCAATCCAACACTGGGAAATTCTGGCATAATGAGCAGGGCAGCAATGATGTTGAAACCACATACTTGCCATTTGAAGTGGCATATTGTCTAGTAGCTCTTAGAAATGGTGTTATAGAGCAGTTAATAGAGAAACTCCCATTGGGTGTCATGAAAACGGATTGATAAGTGTATTGAAGTTGGCCGTCATCATTATGAACATCTGTTATAATAAATTTAAAGGTTTCATTGTTAGATAATTACGTTATTTAAATTTTCGTGAGAAGAAAAACATTTCTGATAAACATGTAATTATTGGTAAATTTATGAAAAGAATAATTATTGTGTTTTTTATCTACTCAAGCTGCAATGGGCTTTCAAAATTTTGAGAACAAAAGTTATTTGTTTTTTCTCGTGGAATGAGATTCTGCAATTAAAAATATATGTTCCCATTAAAAAACATAGTTACCTTGAAAACACAGCCAATCTCGAAAATATAAGATATATATCGTTACCTCTTCTCTATTGCACCCTAGATCTTTCACGTTAACGTTTTCATCAAAAAATAACTGTTTTCGCGCTATGCGGCTATCTCAAGTTAAAAGGACCATGTATCTGATACACCCTGTGTAATTTGATGCCATCAGAGGAATGTAACTATTTCAGTCGCCATTGCAAAAAATCTGGTACAAAAACAGCCCTTCATTTTATCACAGTTTTTTGTGACCTTCATAGTTACGTGTTAAATAACACTTCAATATTAATCCAATCATAATAATATGAATGAAGCTCTGCTAAATTATATACCTGATAATCAAAATTAACGGTTATGTATCTTATCAAAATAATAATAATAATTTTAATAATAATAATGTCTTTATTAATGGAGTATGGAGAAATAGATACATTATAATCATAGTTGAGGTGAGGTCAGCTCAAGCCCTTAACAGGCTTGCTCTTCCACCTAACCCAGTACTAAAGAAAGAAGATATGCATATACTCTGTGGTAAGTATACTGTAAAAAAGGAGCATTTTTGCAAATATAACCATATAAAATTAATGCAATTAGCTTCTCAAGTCTCTAGAAAAGTTTAATGAATGTTAACGTAACTATAAAAGGAAGAAATATTGAAGAGTGGAGCAGTATACCTTCTTGGTGATGGTGAACGCTCAAATAAATACTCAGAAAATAAGAATAGAATGATCGATCAAACTTCATTTAAATAAACCAAGTTTTTCGCAATAAGAATCTAAGTACCTATCGCATTAAAAAATCACATTTTCTGAACTATTCTTTATGGAGCGGAAGCATGGAATGTGAAAATCCAATCATTTGAAATGTAGGTGTATAGAAGGATTCTCTGAAGATCGTGGACGTATCCAGACCATATGATTAGAGGAAACAATATGAACTTCTATAGTTGATTACCCAAGGCAAAATCCAGGGTAAACGCATCATAGGCAGTAGCATAATCGCATGGTTGCAGTTCCAATGTACTTCTAACCAACTTTCAGTGATGCTGGCCTCGAAGGTTGTTAAGCTTTGAGTCAGAGAGGGCACCTGAAGATGAACAATCCATTGGCGAAATAGGGTCATGCGAGGCCCTGAGACGGTTAGACTAAATGTGGTCCCCCTCAAACATCATAGGACTGCCACCCATCGAGAATGAGTCTATTTGTAGTCTAGAAACGAAAAAAGGTATTGCCGTCACTTTTTACAGCTCGCGTGACATCAATGTGGTGCCCACTTATGCTGGACCAGGCCACCTTCTCTGCCCCCATAGCCCAACAACCGCATCTGTTATTAAATTACATTTAAAGTATATAATATATATATATATATATATATATATATATATATATATATATAAAGTATATTTTCTCATATATTATTATGTACCCCAATATGTGTCGTCTAGGCTTCTGTGAATCAGGCTTGTCTGTACATACATCAAATATTATATTAGTTGATATACCAAGCATGATTTCACACTTTGCTAATTTGATACACGTGAAACTCTTTATGACAGATCTTTGGCTTGAGTAGCGACCACGTACAAAACATCTAAGAAAGGTAATACTTCAAATTATCATTTTTTTGATATTACAGTTCTTCTCTACAACTGGAATGGAAAGTAAAAGTATTCAAATTGTGCATTTTTAGGTAGTTTCAAAATTAAAAATGGGACAATTAGAAAAGATATATTTGCATCAATTTATTTGATTTTATAAGTTTTACATTTTTTGCCAAATTGTAGCAAACTCACCCTTAGCAGTAGGTGAAGAAATACTTTTAAGAAAACAACAAAAAATAACTGACTTTAAAAAGTGCTAATTAAAACACACTTCCTCTTTAATCCTGCTTGTAATTCAGTAATTTACGTCATAGCGAACCATTGATGAGACAATATATAGCTCATGATAATCTAACCAGCCGTTGTCAATGAACTGAAAACGAACCAAAATAAATTGGAAAAAACTATGTTGATCATCCAGGTTCCTTGCGAACTGTATACATCGTTTTTGGCGGTATTCTTTACATATATCACTTTCAGACCTTCTTCTCTCTCATACAGAAACATTATTTATCTTTGTGTATGGACCTTTGTTAGTTAAGCTGCCAGGTCTGTGTTTATATGTTCTATTCTGCCCGCCAGGTAAAATTTGTCAATGTAAATATGTCTGTTCTTCGATTGCGATAGCCAGTATCGGCTTTTTTACAATTAAAATTAATTTCTTAGTGCCACGTTCTGCTTTAATCTTTTAAGCCTTGACAGGTCGAAGTAAAATGCGTCACTAAGCACCAACTTTTTTTGAGACCTTATGTATAAATTACATAATTTTATCTCAATATTGGAATCTACATAATCTACATGAATAAGAATAATCAAATTTTTGACAATATCAACAATTCATATTATCCTACTATTTTTTTATTCTGTATGATGTAACCGCCAAAAACGTTGAAATAACTATATTAGGCTTTAAAAACATAGTACCATATAGAAACTATTTTTTTCTTTGTGACACTCCACAGTACCTCGTTGTAAAGAGCTTTTGAGCCCAGAAAGAACTGCATCATGTTCAAGGATAGGCCAAATCTTCGCTAGATAGCTTAGGCCGCTTAGAACCGGCCATCTGACGTTGAAATCAACGTCATTCGCGGTGAATTTTCAAGGAAGCTCAATTCTTCTCGGATATAGTGCCTAGTAAAACAGTAGGATTGGTAGTGGGGTGTTTTTCGTTAATATTCGCTAATGGATTGACCGTGATGTTGGTGGTAAGGGGCGAGGTCGATGCGGACTGTAAGGGGTCTTTCATCAGTTCCGGCTGAGCGGGTCCGTCTAAGAAGAATGTCTGCATGGTGCCCTTGCCCTTCACTTCGATCGTGCCTCGACATGTGGTTGGGTAGCCTTTTGCTGACAGGATTTGGTTCACTTCCTCCGTTATCTGGGGAATAATAAAGCTATTGTTGTCATGGGCATTACTAGAAAAAAGTGTGAAATAAAGAGTGCCCAGTTAAATTACCCGTGTATACCCCTCAGATAGGGGTAACTTAATTCAAGTGTTTCTTCCCAAGGAATCTTCTAAATTTGAGTTACATGATCTTCACATATTCTAAATTCGGTATTTATTCCTATACATTCGGTTTTAAATAAAAACGACAGAGCAACATATTATATACATATTTGGCATTTCTATTTTAGTATTATGTGTACTGATATCCGTTTTCTTCGGTTTTTCGTGGAATTCTGATGTTCAAAATAAATATCTGGTCTGGTATCATGGGAATCAAAATAAAATTTTGTAAACTCAAAATCAATTGCATATTTATTGTGAGTGTCTGGAACTAGAAGTCGGCTTAAGGTAAGTGCGATTATTTGCCATCTCTCAAATAAGACTTTCGGTGGCCAAAATATGATTAAATATTATTAAAAGAAACTTTTGTTGAATTATAATATTTTATTGGAAACCATAACTCGTTAGGTTATTTCGTTTTCCAGATATTCAGAATAAAAACAGATATGTCACAATATTGATGGCAACTCCGTACGACGCCACGTTTATTTATTTATCTCTTTTATCCCATTTGATAAAACATCACGATGCTTTTACTTTGGCGGCTCATTACAAGCTTACCTTTAGCCGGTTGCTTTCAAGAAAATTGATTAGTGCAATCGATGTTTTATTTCATCTTCCTAAAATGCCAAAGACTTCTACCCCCAAAACAGAGGTCTAGATTTACTCTTGTGTCCAGGAAATGGGAAAGCAAACAAAATATATTTATAATTCTCTAAAATTCATTTATATTGTATTGTAATGAAAAATATTTTCGGAAAAGCAAAAAAACAAGTGGCACCGCATAGGTACATTTGATAATCATTGGTGGTATGCAGACGAAACTGTCAATTTTCCGCTGTAGTCAACTACTGCGTTTACCGGACATATAAACTTGAGTTCAAAGAATATTCACAAAATAGTGCGAGTTTAGTGTATCTATACGTATTTTAACATTATCTGTATATGAATATCAACAAAATATTCAGGTAAATGAACTCAACTAACGCCTGGTCTGCTTCGGCAGCGTTTTTCAAAGTACAAATTGTCAAAACGTTGGGAAAAATAAGACGAATCATATCAGAATTGAAACTATTTCCAAATTGGTAATTTCAAAATCGGTCGAGAATGAATAACATATTATTTTATAAACCATAATGAAGACAAATAAATATTATTTGCTCAGGAATGGGCTATGCTCCACCAAACGGAATCACGTAGGGTAGGCAAATCATTGGACAGGTGATGTTTGCATATCGTGCATTTAATGAATGTGTCGCCCCATCAGACCTCATTTGTAGTGTAAACATACAAATACCTATCACAATACACCAACCACAATATATTTTTCAGTTACTTGCTGATAGTAATGGCAGAAAGATATAGTGTGGCAATATCTCCTTCTATTTACAAATCTTTGAGATTGCTGCTATTGTTAAATAGAGTGAGTTTTATTTTTCAGCATAAAATAGTGGAATCTTCTAGAAATGTGCGTTTAGTTTGGAGCAGAAAATATCAAATTTTGAGTCTTGCAGTTGTTTTCTTTTCAGGTTAGTAGCAAACAAAATATATAGAATGATGTTACGACCACAATTTTTGATTGGAACATTCAAAAGAAAGTAATTTTTTCAATACATACCACAAAAATTTATTACTTATAAATTAAATAATGAAAGGAATAATAATAAAAATTAAAATAATAAATAGTTCGTCAAATTAATTCTCAAAAGAAAATACGTTCGCACAGGTCGCATTCTTTTTAAATGCATATTTTTGACATATCAAGAATTATTTTTTACTTTTTAAGTCGATATTGTCTAAAAGCGTTTTTTTTAGTTTTTTCATAATATGATTTATTCATTGATTAATTTATCCTTGAACTTGGAGTCGCAATTACGTGGCTGCTGGAATTAGACTACTCTTCAATCGATCTTAATTAACGGGTCTAACTGGGTCCCGTATCGTTATAATTCATAGATTCTGTTCATAGATACAGGTCAAACTAATAAAAGTGTGCAAAGAAGAAAGATTAAATGTCATTCGTATTAATCCATATTATCACCTTTCGAAGGTATTCTTCTTTCAAGAACATGTAAAAAATTGAGTTATTATATTGATTCGCATTCTCACTTCTAAACGTAATGTCTAAGCTTATTAAACTATTGTATTGTTATCGGTCCTTGATAAGTGTGCATAATTAAAAATTAATCTGATGTTTTGAAATGGGTGGAAATAGCCTTCAAAGATTCTGCACCAAACATACATACATACAGGTGACGCTCATAAAAAACAGTGTTAAAGTACAAACCGCGCACGACGCAGCTTAGCTTCGGTAATCGGCAGAGAGCCGACGTTCTCAACGTGGTATGGCCATTACCGCATATAATTAATCGTATATTCGGGTATTTAATCTTTAAACTATTGACTATTGCATTGTCATCAGTCCTTGACAAGTGTGTAGCACTTAAAACTAATCTCACTTTTTGAAGTGGATGAAAATAGCGTTCGATATATAGGTGAAGCTAATATAAATCGTGTTATAAAAATAGATGTTTTATTTCTGCTTCTAGTGCTACTGAGTGTTTATGGCCTGACAGTAAATTTGCAGAATGAAGTCATTCAGAAAATACGGCTTACAAAAACATCAGGGAAAATTATTAACATTTTAGATTATGGCCACCTCATTTTAACCTCAATGGTTATGGTTATAATAATGCTGACTAATTTTGAACATTTTTCAAGATTTCTTCAGGTTATGAGTGAGGTAACAGTTCACATGTTCGCAACATTTATTTGATCGATGAAAGGCCAAAACATTGACCACATCTAAATACTGCAAACACATTTTTTTAAAATAGTTGTTTTTTTTTCAGGTTGACTTGACCTTGAGATACACATCCGAGAGCCATAATGACATCTATATCATGACGACAATTCTGGTTTATACAGGATTTATTTTCATTGCCGACATATGCATATGGAGTATCCTTCTCCCAAGTCATCAAAGAATGTTATATGCTTTACATCAGCTACCAGTTTACATTATCTATTACATACCTTTACTCGCTATAATCAATTTCCACTTTTCAGTTAAGCTCCTCATTTCGAGGGTTGTGTTCTTGAGCCAATTACTTCAGAACGCTTGCAAAGTAAAAGTATCCGCATATGGTGAGCTTACTAAAAGCTTTCTAGGCAAAAAACTACATTCCTCGGGTGAGAATGGTAAAGTGATTTTACAGCGTTAAAGTAACATAAGGTTATTTTATCGATTGTTGAAATAAATCACATTTTGTGAAAATACTGTGAATAAAAAATGTCACTATTACTTTGCAGGTTCACGGGTATTGGATATGGTCCACATATATGATTTAATGTATGAGGCAAGCGTGTCTCTGAATAATTATTATGGAGTTATAATTTTGGTAAGCCTTCTGGGAAATATAGGAATTTTGGAATAGCAAAAGTACCCCTAAGAAATTTTATATTGCTAGCTGTCAGTTGGAAGCTGAAAGTCAGTCTGAAAGTTTTTGGGGTCGCTGAATACGCACCCGGGATCGGTCAAGGTCAAGCTCATATACTATATGGCATCAGGGTTGCTGAATTAGAGTACAGGGTCAATTCGATTATACCATTCTAGATTATAATGAATACGAATATTAAGTGTAACGGTCAAGCGGAGACAACCATCATGAATATCCGACTTTGTTGATGCTGATTTGGAATCTGGGATCAACTTAATGCTATCAAGTCAAGGTCAAAGTTAAAGTCATTAAGGGAAAAATTTGCCTACCATAACTATAGGTTTTCGGCTTGAACGTAGATACGTGGTGCGGCAAGGCTAATAACAATGCAGATTTGTGGTCTCTGACTCAGGGGCCGATTCCGTCTTGCCAGGTCATGGTCAAGGTCATATCAAGGACAAAGGAGTAAACGTTTTAACTTGAGGACAGCCATGATAACTATATGATTTTTTAGTCATCAAGCACGAATTGTCGGTCTGCTTGACCCGATCAAGGTTGTTTCAAGGTGAAAGTGAGATTGACTGAATCCATGCATTCAGCGACCATTTTGTGGCATTTTCCGAATTTTGATATTAGAATGACCTTAAAACTGACTTTCTGGGGGTAAAAGAACCCAGTTCATTATATAGTTATGTTGGTTGACTCGTTCTTTTATTCTGACCTTGAAGTAATCCTGCTCCTGGGGTGTTATTACCCAGGATTAATACACAGCAACCCGCAAAATGTATAGACTTGGTCATATAGTCTGCACATAAAAAAAACAATAGTTGTGTGGATGGGCACTTTTCTGAATTTTCATCATGCATGAGCGATAGTAGAATTATTTCCGCATGAGTCTCACAAATAGCTCAGCTCTCTCTAACACTACAAAATTGTTTTTAGTTGGCCCTTGTAGGATGTCTACTGCATCTGTTAGCCACACCGTATGATTTAATTTTGGAGATCGTTCATAAACAATACATATTTATATTCTTACAAACTATATGGATGCTAGGTCATACCCTGAGACTTTTCTTGATAGTCAACCCATGTGAGCAGATAAGTCAAGAGGTACTATCGCAGTTGATTATATTTTTTGTGATTATCGCGTATTTTTTCCAGCTGGAGAATCTTGCAGCGATAGTAATCAGGCTACTGTGCACAGATCATCGATCTGACAAAGATCAGGTAAGTTGGTATACTTACTACTTTAACCAGTAAATTCCATAGCTATTTAAAATATTCCCAATCAGTTCTAATGGTTGATCTAAGCATGTTAGAGACTGTCTGTTTGTCGTCGTTGTCTGTCCAGTAAACCTTGGTATTCCATCGTCATCAATCAAATACGCTCAAATGTCTTTTTTAGACGTTGACGAGGCTCCCAGGAATTATTCATTATTGTGTGAAGGAGGTAGTTCAAAAATTGGTGTTACAAGAAGGGAAGGGGTTAATCTCTCGTTTTTGGAATTAGTGGGGGACGCCTTTCTATAAATTAATCCTGCGTGCGTATATAACTGTTCACTAATTTTCTTCCAACACATTCATTACCCCTTTTTCTATCTATCGACGTCCTACCCCACTAGTTGTAATACCTTATGAAACGCTTCTGAATTTAGGTAAGTCGGGCTCAGGTATCGTGCACTCGAAATAAGTACGCTTGTTAGATGGAAATTACAGCCTTATATAGGCAAGTGCAAACCAAATGGAATACAAAAATCAGAAAACTTATTTTTTTAATTAATTTTTGAATGTTTGCCGAGTTTTGAAACTGTTTAGATATGCTTAGCGAATCATTCGAACTTTAGTTTTTAAAAGCTCGAAGTTTTAATTATTTTTGAATCCATAGGTTAATCGAGATGGCTTTGCATTCTTAATTATTAAATTATGCATATTATTAAATGGGGAGTTCTGATTCAGTCTACTTGACACTTTTTCTTATCGTAAATACTTGAAATTTAAAACCTATCTACGAACACACGTTGCATAAATCGCACAATTATGCTCATGTTTGAATTATTAAAAAAACTTAATCAATTTTGTTTCTGTGACTGATCCGCCTTTAACAAAGATATCAAAAAGCATAACTAAGATGTGTACATATCTAGAAATAACATGAAGCATAGAATTAATCTATTCTATAATATCTTTTCTTTTGCAGCTAGACATAATGACCAAGCAAATGCTCCACTGTCGTATCAGATTCACAGCGGCTGGATTAACAGAAATTAACAGAAGTCTAATCACCTCTGTAAGGACTGGTATACTTCAGATCGCTTTGATGTTAGAACGTTTATTACTCAGTATGTTTTGAATTAACTGTCTATCAGAAAGAACCACAACAAATCCAAACGAAAGGTTTTGCGATTTGAGCTTCTAAATTTTGTTCAATGGTTAATATAACATTGTAGGTTAAAATTAATTCGAGACTGTCACTGGGTAATCAGCTGTTCCACGTCAAATCGTGTTGAATCAAGTATCTGAAAAATAGATGGCTGCTTTGCATCCTCATGCATTTATGTTTCAGATTGCTGCCGGTGTGACTACCTATTTGATCATATTAGTTCAGTTCAACACTACGGAAATATAACAAGTACCGATAGTGAACGTTAAACCTCTGTATTATCCTTTAGTTATTACATATGAAAATAAAAAGATGTGGTTACAATTGTAGCTTTTTGATGATTTATTCTGAATATCAAAAAATATATATTTGCAATATACAGAGGCCCGGAACATTGAATGTATTCCCCAATTCAAGGACATACGTAGTATAGAGCGAGGAGACAAGATATCTCAAAAAGACACAATCTAATATTTTTCATCAATATTTAACATACTTCTAATCTGCTTGTGACGTAATTGCAAATCCTATACGAAGTTTTAAGAAAGTGTAAGGTTTTTTTTAGTCGAAAATCGAATTGTTTCAAACAAGACGAAAAATCGTATCCGCTAATTTGGGAGCTCAATTTTGCACCCGGACTAAAAGGAGAGCCTCTGCAGGTCTCAGCTTCGCACCCGAACTCAAAGGAGAGCCTCTGAGCGCTCCCCCCCATGACTTACACATTTCTAATTGCCATATTCGTGATACCGACTCAGAAAATTGCTTGAAGGAAATCGATCTTTTCTTTCCGAATTTCTGAGATCGCTAAAAGTGTAAGGTTTTTTCAGTCGAACATCATTGTTTCAAACAAAATGAAAAACGTTTCCTAGCTAATTTGGGGGCGCTGATTACGAATCCGGTCTCGATTTTGTACCCGAACTGAAAGGAGAGCCTCTGTCGGTCTCAATTTTGCACCCGGATTCGAAAGAGAGCATCTGGTGGGGAACAAATCATTTATTTCTGTCGGTCTGCCTACCGCTGTGTGCTTTGGCGTTTTTGTCACCACGTAGCAAGGTGTAGACCTCAGTCTTGTGGAGGTAGAAGTGCATGAGGTTTGTGTATGTTTTTTTATATTTTTGGTAATACCATCAGCGATGTAGTTGGGCAAACAGAGAAATAGATATGTTAATAGTATTATAATAAAGAAGGAGAGGATAGCAGCAAGTGAAACACTGGAGTATGATGAGTTCTTGAAAACAACCGGCTAAAGTTAAGCGCGCATTTGCACATGGAGTCATCGTCATTTTTATTTAATAATGTGATAAAATAAATGATTATCGTAATTAGCCTTAGCTCATTTTAAAGAGGGGCCTTGCTGACTTTTAGTTCCTGTCGCGCTATGGGATTTAGGAAATAGTACAAAAAATATGCAGTTGATTTTGAGTTATCGCAAGGTTTGCGAAATTTTATTTTGATTGCAATGATACCAGCGTGACAAAACGGAAAGACCCAAAATCGGCTAAAATCATCATGTACTGATCTGTTGGTTTTATTCGAAATGCAATTTATAGGAATAGATATCGAATTAGCAATATGTTTTTATAAGGATTACGTAACTCAAATTTAGATAAGAACCATTCATTCCTTGGAAAAAACATTAAATATCTTGAGGGGGTAATTACCTAGTCAACCCCCGTCAACCCCCCTTGTACACGCTTGTGTGTAGTGTAGTTTCGGCAACAACAGCAACGATTTAAAAGAAATTTCTGGTGAGATGATACGATCACGTAGCTTTGAAGCTCATTGCTGGTAGAATATAAAGAAAAAAAACAAGGAATCATCAAAACTGCTTTAAAAAACGTTTTTCAATACTCTTAATTCAATAATATGATTTCATGAATACATATCGTATTTATGCGAGTTGGCGGCAACTGAGCCAGAGAGCAGAATGTAAACACTCACTAGTTTTGCTGTTCCTTTGAATTTCGCAAAAACCGCCAACGGCTTCGGCAGAGCAATGAGGATCGGTTTGTTTACATTACTCTTGACTATACACCATGTTCACTTTTAGGCTCGGGCTGAATATAATATATGTTATATGAGTCTCCGTCGTAAACTTTCAGTAATGGAATAATCCAACCAATCTATGAACACCTGATGTAAATCTTTGCAAACATTTTTCATAGATATAAAATATCACCACGACAAAACAATAATCCATATGAGATTTAAATTTTCCTTAAATTAAATCGCGTACTTTAGGGGGTTCAGACATATAAATGAAATTTTGGAAATATATTTTTTCAATTACTTATAATTCCATAAAGGTTGTCGAGGTAGCCGAAACTTCAGAATAGTTATTTCTTCAATCGTGTATAGTTTACAGTTTAAGTATAAGATGGATCAGAAGGATAACCACAAAATAAAATTCAGGAGTAACATTATAGTACATTTTTTCCACATTTATCGAAGTCTAGTTTTCATTTTTTTTATTTACGAAAAACCGTTTTCGTTAAGCTCGCCACGAAAATTTACCAAAAATCTTAGATTTTTTTCTTCTGCCTGACAAATTGGTTTATCTTACTTACAATTTGTGAAGGGATCTAGGTGGATTGATTGCACTAGAAGGCTGTAATATATTAGTTGGAATACAACTCAAATTCACTAATCTCCAAACCTCGCGCACGGTGGCGGTGCCCATTGGCATCTTAAGCCGGGTACTCATTGGCAAACTGCAACCGTTACAGCAACTAAATTCGCTAGTGTAGACGCGTTGCGAACCAGGTTCGGGAGCTGGCACCGCACACAAAGAGATTCTCTGTTGTTGGGTGGACGTCGCTTTGAGAGGTTCGACCTTGTGTATGCCGTCTTGCAACCAAACTTGAGCACGTGAGATACAAAAAAGGTTGTGGCATAAATTGAAAATTACAAAAACATGCTTGCAATTGGAATCCAAAAAATAAAGACTATTACAAGAAACAGTTGGAAAAAAATAGCTACTTGTAAAAGAATCTCCCATCGCAAAATACCCAAAAGTCACTACTAATCTATCTTGCACTGAAATCCCTTTCTGCAATTGTAATTTTTTTGAATCTTGGGACCAATCAGACTAATATAATACTCAAAATCTGATAGACTACTAATATGTTGAAACTTTGAAGGTACAAATAAAAAAGATTCACTCATTTCGTCGAAGATTGCTCGCACGAGGACGTTTATTTTCAATCAATGCGACCAATAAAATAAATCCAGCACTGGTAGTCCATTTATCTTGGAATCGAAATTGCGACGCGATATCTCTGCGAACACTGAATTGAGAGGTTTGCGAGAAGCACAAACATGTGTCGTTCACGATGATCATGATACAAGTAACAGTTGCAGTTACAGTTGCAGTTCGCCAATGAGTACCCGGCCTCACGAATTCAAGGTCAAACACTTTGACTGCTTTTAAGCGTAAGGGGTATCTTTACGATGTCGTAAGCGAAATTTGTCTCCGCTTCAAGGCAGTCCAAGCGTTAGGGCCTTGACTACGTAAGATGCCAAAGGGCACCGCCACCGTGCGTGATACCTGGAGATGAATATTGGTGCTGCTATCACACCCTTGAGTGTGTTACGTATATACCACCAAATTGCTCACTACAGTCAGATCGCTAGGCTATACTTACGAATCTAGGCTAAAGACGAAACATGCATGTCTACAACAGGTTCCATGAAAAGTGGAGAGTATACCGGGTTATTCACGTTATTCGACACGAAGCATTATGGCTAAAGTATCTGATTAAAAAAAAATAAAAATGTTGGATGGATAGGGACCCATTAAAGCTACATTTTAAAAATATTTTCATGTTATACAGGGTGTCCCCAAAACACGAAACGTATCAAAGGTGTATTTTTTTGAATAGAACACCCTGTATATTATTTCATTTTTGGTTTGTACGATCAAAATTAAGGTAAGTTTAATTATGGTTTAATGTACCTAAGCCTTATGGTTTTTGAAATATCGTTAATTTTGCGAAAATGTAGTATCTATTTCAATGCTTAATTTCTTAGCTAGTGATTTCTTTTTTTTTTAACAAATTGATGCTCAATTCTACCAATTGATTAAGTTTTATTTCGCACTTGTGAAATTTCTACTAATTTATACAGAGTGTCCAAAAATTATGATTAAATAATCACTATCTTTAAACGGTAATAACTTGTTTAATTTAAATGGGATGCTCTGTATTTTATGTCAACGACAGATGTAAAATTTAATTGTGTATCGAATATTATTATACGTTCCTATAGCTAACTCTTCACGTTTTCAAGTAATCCGAAGTCTTAATTATGTAAACTGATATTACAAAAGTTATTATTTATCAAGTCACATATGGTGTTTCCATTGTTATTTTATGTCAACAACAGATGTAAAATTTAATTGTCTGTCGAATATTATTATACGTTCCTATAGCTAACTCTCCACGTTTTCAAGTAATCCGAAGTCTTAGTTATGTAAACTGATTTTACAAAAGTTATTATTTATCTAGTCACCACTGCGCGATGGAGTTGGTGGAAAAGTCAACTTTCTAGTGCAGTATTGCAGAGTCGTGTTGCGCTGCGTAGTGCGGGGTATCTGATACATATTCAATTAAATAATATTTATCAGTGGCATGTCGTGTAGTTCCACCTAGTGGGGTCTCACCTTTAAAATAATTTACCTGTATTTTGTCACAGACTCCGGTGCTGTCCATTCGGCTAGCAACGTTGACTGCGTTGCCCCAAATGTCGTACTGGGGTTTGCGTGCTCCGATGACTCCGGCCACCACGGGTCCCACGTTGATGCCCACGCGTACCCGGAACGAATTGAACGAGTGCTCGTTCACCTCCTGCAGTTGCTCGCGCAGGCGCAAAGCGTAGTCTGCCATTGCGGTCACGTGCTTATACTCGGACATGTCGCAGGTAGCGCGGGTCAGACCTGAAAAAACATGCTATATGTGTTGGAAATAAAGTCTTATCGCGGTAATGACAACTATGAAATTAATTCAAATTTGCCAATTTGAGAGCTCTGAAAAAAATATTGGTAAGTTCTAAAAAGAGGGGTATATAGGCAATGCTGTTCACATCAAATTATAGAGCACTAAAAATACTTTTGAATATACAGAGTGTCCAAAATTCCGCTACTGTAGGTTTACGATGACAAAATAAGTCGTTTGGGAAACACTTATCTATATCATATAGTGACCCGTTTGACCGTAACGACACTTTAAAGTTAAACCAATTATTTTTTTTATTACATCAAAAAAGCACCTTTCGATTTTTTTGTTATTTGGTATCTTGATAGTCTTACGGAAAAACAACTGTTTAAATGAAAAATTAGAAAAACTAAAATAATCGAAGGGGATGAGCCACCGTATAATTGTCATAAATGATTTGCCGCATTTCTGTTCCTTTGCAGAAAAAATCATAGTTTATGTTAAAAAAAAGTAAGAGCTCATTGATCCTGACCAATTTTGCGAATTTATTTTTGGAACATCCTGTCCAATAGTTGCACATGACAGAAAAGGTGAACGACGTACGGGAAATAAAATTTAAGTTTCGACAAATATCATTGTGTTCCTTTTAGTTTCTCTTCAAAGTAGTGAAGTTATTAGAAACATTTTATGGCTATGAGGCAAACATTTACTCTCCCTTCAAACTCACCACATTCAAATTAGTTTGAGTGTGATGAGATGAGGGATCCTGGAATGCCTGAACACAAAATTTGAGCGTTTTATTTTTTTCGTTTTTCGATCGCAACTAAAGCGATTTTCAAAAACAATTTTTTCGTCTTTGACCAAGTAGCAATCGACTGTGGGCTATAGACTTGTTGAGGATTAGCGGACAGGAAGACAGACTGATGGAAATGAGTGAAACAGTTTTTCGTGATATAGACATCTTAGATTCGAATTTTTTCAATATTACGATACTATATCGCCTATTGATGAAGGAAGTAAAAAGGAGGCTTTAGCAGATTTTGAATCTGCATCGCTGTGTTTCCATCACAGCGAATTTTCAGTTACAATTATAACGTCTTGCAATAATTCATTAAGACAACAGGCTATTTTATAGGTATATAATATAAGATAAACCAAAAATACAACAGCATGATAGTTTTCAGAGAATTAACAGAACTATTTGTACTGTGTGATCTGAGGGCACAGATAATCAAATTCATGTTGCGAGATGCCAGACTATTAATTCTACGCTCTTATTCAGAACTTTTCAATTAACCAAAGGCATAGAAGTTTTGTGTGGATTTAAAGTTGAGGTTGATGTATATTACGAGACGGTTACTACGTTGAAAATTCATCTTAGTGTAAATGGCAGACCGAACGGATGACTAGGAAGTTTCTCCACAACTGGCGGCGGTAACTATTTATTCTTTTTCCAAGTTTCCGCTAAGAATCCATTACTAAAGCAGCAGCGGTGTTTTAAAACTTTTTCGGTTAATACATCATCATTTTTCAAATAAACAGTAAATACAGACTGTGTTTTTCTTTAACTGGATTTTATACCTTCGTGTGTGTGTATTGATGGTTTTTAATGGAATTGAGAGGTATACCGAGATGTATGACACATCTGGGTATTCTTAAGACGTCAATATGGGCTGGGAAAAATACATAACTTCGACTTGCAAAAATATAATTATTTTGTCAAGAAGGTTGACGCTGTACTACTCACGCAATAGTATCACTTTGCAAATAAAGATTTCAATCGGATTTCGGAACTGATGACCTTTTAATTTTCATTATTGAAGTTACGGAAGTACTGAAAAACCTTGAGTTTTTATGCTTCGAGAAATTGGTATTACAAAAATCTTCTAAGTTTTCAAAAAATTACTTCAACTGGATTAACAGTTCGGAGATCCGATCCGAATATAGTATACTAATATCACTGCTTGTGGAATATAAAGCGTACTCACTTTAAGCAAGTTTTTTAAAGTTTAAATATCAATTTTGTAGTTTATAAAATTATTCAGTAATGTGTAGTATTAGCAATTGTTATAACAAAAGCAGCAGTCTGTCGCCATTGGATCGATATCTCAAAAAGTATGAAGTACTACTAAGATGAAAATTATACAGATAATAGAATGACTTCTATCAATTCCCCTTCCGCCACCCCGTTCGAATCACAATTTTTGTATATAAAGAAAAGGCTATGTGAAAGTCCAGTTATATCAGGAATCTTGTATGGATGTACGAAATACTATCCTTGTTTGGATCAGGAAGCAGAAACTAGACTCCAAAAAATATGAAATTCATGTTGCAGGTTAAAACAGGACAAAGAAGTATGTACACATTACTCCATCGAATAATAGGCTGAAAGGGCTGAAGGCTGAACATTTGTATACCCACAATTTCCTAGATTTTCTATTCAAAATTCTCATCACGTCTTCACCACCATATTAGTGACGAAACTTCTTATTTAGGTTGAACGTGCATACTAGGCTTATAAGGGACACAAATGTTTCAACCATTCAAAGACATCGGACAGCCATGATTCAACGAGCTTCCTCATACCAGGGGCCGAAGCAGTTCAATGCTTTGGGTAGTAATATGAAAAAAACATTTCAAATCGTAAACGTTTTAAATTTGATTCGAGGAAATACCTTCTCTTTCTCCAACAGTCACTACAGGTTTCAGATCCATGAATTCCTTTTTTAAAGCAAAAGCTGAAAACTAATAAATAAGAACTGCGGAATTTTATTAGGATATAAAATTGTATTCCTGTTTATTTTAAATTTCAGTAGCTATATTATATAGAAGTTAAACTAAGTTTTAAGTTAAATAGTTGAACCGGTTGAGTAGAGTAGCCATTGAGGCTAAGCTCCGCCGTTTGTACTGTGTACTATAAAGACATTATTATTATTAGTAACTTCTCACTTGTAATAATCTATTGCCTATTGATCATTTTCTAGTACGACTTAATAGTAATGTTATGACTATTTTCATGATTGTTCGGCCTTTTAGCTCTGTGTTCACCCTCTGTGAACTATGTTAATGTACTTGTATACAGTTGTTGAATAATTGGATTGATCCTGTTAATACTTCAAATAATTAGATCCCTCATAATATTTGATTGAAAAAGTATTTATTGATTGACCCGCAACTGGAAAGATTACTTGTTATTCATTATGCGAAAATCGAGAATTATTCAAACGTTGCCAGGGAGTTTTTCCCTTCTTTATCCGCTTCAGAGCAGACACCTCAAGTGAATATAAATAGTAACCTCGGATTACTGCAATTTTATTAATTTGCTTCCTGAAAATGTTGAATAAATAGCCTCGGAGTATACGCTATAAAAAGTCTGGAATCAAAAGGAATACTAAAGAGGAGAATAATTTCCAAGCTACTGAAGTAGACATGAAAATGTTAAATTCAATTAAGTAACAACCACAATAAGATGTTAGTAAAGCGCTTGAAGAATTCTTAACGAGGCATTTCCCGATGTAGACGAATATTTAATGGGAGTTTTGAAGAAGTACTTCATGGTATAATAATGAGATCGACATGCCAATAGAAAAAGTATCTGTTGTATATTTATGTCGATCTATATTTTTGAGTACACCATAGTTATGTATTCAAGGGGGCAGAGGCCAATTACCTTGCTCTTTTTCCAATCAGCCACATTGCTATATGACATGACGAAAGCAATTGCAGGGCTGCTTTATAGTACTAAAACGTTTGGCTTATAAATCAAATCTTTCTGGCAGTTATTTAAGAGGTTTCCTGATAATTTTGACTAAATGAGTCAATATTATTTACGTAGATTAGTTCTATACTACTTTCTTAAGAGGAAACTCTACCTAGAATAAGAGGCATTTCGCATGGGTTTCCAATATTCCGTTTTCAGCGCTCATAAAATTTTTAGATATTGACGCGAAGGTGTTCGTATCGACGATAAAAAAGTGCTCATGTACGGTGCCACAATATTTCGTTCGAAGTGCTTGATTTTGAGCATATTGAAAATATTTTTTAAACAATCCATAGAGAAAGCACAGATTTATGTCCGTGGTTCTCGAAAAATTTAAAAAAGACACCCAAAATGAGTCGGAGCATTGAACCCACCTTTCTCTATCATTTGCAAAAAAACGTTCCACCTTCTTGCCAAATGAGCACTCGAAACAAAATTTTGAAAACCCGTGCGAAACGCCTTTTATGTTTGGTAATGTTTCCTCTTAAGGGTAATTGCTAGAGGAAGTCGACGTCAAGTCATGTCAAGTAACGTCACCTACATAGAGAGATAGAGAGTCACCTGATAGACTTCAACTCACCTCCAATCAGAATTATTCCGATTATCTGAACATACTCCTTGTGAATAATTTCTTTAAAAACCTAAGCTTTGACAAAGGTTGACTTTATACTCGAAAATGTCATTGTGACACCTTCCAGAAGTAGGATGAAAAATCTCAATTGTTGTACTTCAGAGGAATGAGCTTTCTTTTGAGGCACTATCTTATTGTTTCTCTTACGGTAGCAGCGGGTGCAGTTGGTGTGGCTGTTTACATAAGGTATTCAACGATCAAGAGAAGGAAAGGAGCAGTTGTTTCCAATATTTCCGGTGGAGCCGAGATCGGGAAGAAAATTTTAGGTATGTATCGAATATACATCTACATGGCGACTTATCATCTTTAATTTGATCATGCTAGCGAGTACGTTTCTCATGCCGCAATATGCTGAGCCATTTAAACTCGTCGGCAATCGTACATTGTTTGAAGAACCTAGCAAATTTAATCTTTTGTAATGCGTTTTTCTTCCTTCTTGAAATACTCGTAGTAAGTGCGTGTAATTTTTTCGACTTATTCACAGAATGTAGCTGTGATATTTCAAATAATGAGAGTATACATGATGGAATCACAATAATTCAACAGTAGGTTATTAAGAGAACGATTTTATAAATTATTAGATATTACTATGAACGTCCTGCAATGCTGATAAAAAGTCTCCATGATTTACCAAATCAACAACGTGGCACCCTGACGGGGATACGTATATCATATTTCTCTATGAGATGCGTATGTGCGCCGTTTCAGGCTAGAGTCAGAAAACTTCAGCACTTCAATTGCATTCAGTCGATAGTCTGCAGATATAATGGATATCGCGTAATATACCGACAATTTATTTTTGAGATCTCTAACTCCCCCCTCTCCCACAATTTTTATCCCACTGAAAAAAATTAAAAATGATCAGTGTCCTTGCAAACGTCTACAGACAAGGTTTAAGTATATTTTATTTTTCTCATTGGCGCTACTGTACCGATTTTTGAGAACTACAAAGCTTTTTGGTCCATGCCACAATACAGTGCTACTAACATAGTGTGAAAGCTTCACCAATATCCGAAGAGTATTTCACCTGTTATAGAGGGTCCTATGATTACTGGACAGACAGACAGACTAACAGAAGTGAGTGCCATAATTTTGTATGCGCCATGAAACGTCAAGAGAACAATATATCGAATTCGGAATTTTTTACGATTGCAATACTTCCTCGCCAATTGCCGAAGGTTAGAACAATAGAAACCGTTATAACTAGGTTCTATACCATTTAAATAATTATGCTTTATGCTTGAACCTAGTATGAAAAACCCTTAATTAAAATCATTACAGAACAAGGAGGGACAGTAGCCGATGCTGCAATAGCGGTTCTTCTATGTGAGGGCGCCGTAATGCCAGGTTGTCTAGGCCTGGGAGGAGGTTTCGTCATGATCCATTACAGGCGACGCACAAGAGAAATACTCTGCCTGAATTCTCGAGAGTCGGCACCCAAGAACTCGCACAAAGACATGTTCCAAGGAAATAGGTTTGCGTCGCAGTACGGGGGGATGGCTGTTGGTGTTCCAGGGGAATTAATGGGCTACTGGTATGTAGACAACCATTAGGTTAGTTCCAACTCATAATCACAATTTAGCGGTTGCCAATGTGCCTTTTTTATATGAAGTTAGCTAAGTGTGTTGGGGAGGACATAGTGCAGTTAGACATGTAGATACGATAGAAAAAAAAGTGAATAAATGAAGTATGTGGTACCAAGAAATAATAATCTTCCATAACAAGCAAAAGTTAAAATAAAGCTACATGAATATAGAACTAATGGATAAATTAATTGAGTAGGGTTACTAGATCGGTGGCTTCAAAGCAACAACACATTAATTAGCCGCACATTCACAATAAGTAAGGCTGTTAGTGTCAAGGTATAGAAGAATTACACCGGAAGTCTAAATTTTATGGAATGAATATAGTGTGTAGTATAGTAAAGATACGCCATTAAGTCTTTTTTATTATCGAAAACCCAAATACTGCAGCTGGATGAGATTCGGTGAACGCCGGTAGCATCTATATTTGGCTATACCAAAAAATATCCATCCTATCCTAATGGGCTTTTAGGCAGAACTAAAGGTATTTATTTCACTCTGAGGTAGGTACATGTATCAGCGCTTCGGCAAAGGCGTACCTTGGAAAGACATCGTGCAGCCTTGTATAGACTTATGTACGAACGGTTTCTATGTGAGCGAGTTCACGGCTAATTCAATCAGCATGTCTAAAGAAAAGATCATCTCGGATCCGATTCTCAGAGAGATAATGGTCAACCCAAAAACTAACGATCTTTTCAAGAAGGGGGAATTCATGAAGCGACCAATATTAGCACGCACACTTAAAGTTATACAAGAGGAGGGTGGTACTGCCTTGCACAACGGAAGCCTCACTAAGAACTTCGTCCAAGACATAAAGAACTGCGGAGGTAAACATCCACAGAGGTAAACCTCGAATGTGTACTATAAATATATATTTTAAAAATAGCTATCGGGACATGACAATCAGAATCAGGGCAGTTTTTAGATCACATTAATTATCTTCATATAAAAGCTCGTTCACGCCTACGTCCGACATAACGATAAAGTAGTTCTGGTTTTTGATATCATGTTTAGTTTGTTAGTATGTGAAAAATTCAAATTTGCACAATCTCTTTCTAATATCCCTTCATCAATTTCATAATGGTATAGAAATCTATGTATAAATTATTGTCAGTGACCTCATAATTCTTTAAGTGAAGAAGGTATGGTAAAATGTATAGTAACGTCTTGTATGTGATGGAAAACTAAACATTCATATATCTACATATTTGTATAAGCTTTAAAGTCTTTGTTTACCTTGACTATATAACAGGAAACACAAATTTCAGGCATAATTACCATAGAAGATATGAAAGAATATAAACCATTGTGGTGTAAAGCAGTTTCTACGACTTTGTCTACAGGCGAAACTTTGTACTCGATTCCTTTACCAGGATCAGGTGTATTGCTTGCATTCATTTTAAACATGCTTGATGGATTTTTGGTACCTGCGGACTTCTATACAATTCGCAATTTCCAGAGAATGGTAGGTTTTCCTTCATTTCTTACATTATACATAGTTTAGATGTAAGAATTTGGCATCTGTATGAAAAATGCGATTTCTGGAAGAGTGGAAGGATGAAAAAGCATAAATTGGTATAAGATCTTGATGCTTTATAATTTTAGTGAACCTATGGGGATGGTTGTAGAAATATTAAAAAAACTATTTTTGGCCGATTCATAAATTCCTCATCAATTTCAAACGTTTTAGGGCTGTTAGTTTTTTTTGGGATATTTTCGGCGTTACAATTTCAAGACAAAACATGCTGAGCTGATTCTTAATAGTTGCAGACTGATATTATTGAATTATAGCACAACTACATTAGCGAAGCTTTATAAGCTTTAAAAGATGGTCCAAGAAATTAAGGATATATTAAGAATTCTCTATTTTGTAATAATATTATATAGATACACTTCGATTGCCGGGATATTTTTGCATTTCACAACGTTTCGATTGATGTGGTATCCTCCCTCATCCTCAGGTGAAACGCCAGCATTCACTGGACCAATTATAGATTTTATAGTGAGAATAATTTATCTACAGACATTGAACTGGTATGTTGATTAAATATAAATCATTCTAGTCCTTAGATTACAGATATAATTTATTGACCAGATAATCACCAATAACGCCACCCCTAAAATAGCTTACAGTGTAGCTTGTAATAATTATGATAGCTAAATTTTAATAGAAGCTACCCCAAATATTTTATCAATTTCTAAAGTCTTTGCTGGAGCAGATATTAAGAAATATGTTTTTTAGGTACAAAAAATCAGAAAGAAAATTCTTTATGGAACGTCCAAAAGCTTATCTCACCTGATGCGTAGGAATTATATTGCATTTACTTTGTTATAACGGAGTAAATTTTCATTTAGTTCAAAAGAGGAAATGAAACGCTTATTTGAAAGCTAAGCTGGTATTACAACTTCCTTCATCAACATCTTCCTCCTCTCAATTAAGGAACTCAATTAAAATGTATTCTTCTGCTTTACGGTCTTCTATTCAAAACGGGACATTGATTGTTTGTGCAGGGGCTCTGTATTCAAATATGAATAAGTTAAGTTCATTAGAAGCTGCTAGACGAAGCTAATTCCAAATATATACAACGGAATTTACAATGGTTCGAGATATTTATCTACCTTAACTAAATGCCAGGAATAAGATTTGAACACTGAGATATAAAACGTATTCCTGAAAAACTGAGCTCCAGAGAAGTGATTGTCTTGAAGTATTGCACCGCAGTTCTCAAATATACCCAGTAACTCTATTATGCTCTGCATCATGTCCACGGTTATGGAAACTGTCATTGTCATGCAGATTTGTATCTGGACAAATACAATATCATCAATGATCACCAGTACGGCTTCTGCAAGCATCGATCTGGTCTTTGTGTAGGTTGGTAATCGAGATTCCTGCAGAGTCTCGAGAGTAGATATGTATTGTACGTTCTGGGGAGGTCAATGACATATGTTAACCTTGGCCTTGAGTATGACCTCAACCTTGAGGGTTACTATGGATTTGTCCTTGACTATGGCCTCGCGCTCGATATATAGAAAGCTTGGGTGATGAGAGATTTCTGATCAAGCTTCCTACTTATGAACTGCCACCGGATTTATGCCAATTGTTGGATAGTTTTTTAAACAGCTATTGTTACTCTGCAGACGAAATACGTTTACTGAGGTTAAAAGTGAAATATATAGAATAAAAGAGGTGTATGACTAAAAGGAGTTAATGTTTATGGCCTGAGAAAGTTAATCTGAGATCTCGCTGTAAATTTGTATATCTTTTTCATTTAAATGCAGATGAATAAATTCCGGTTTATCCTCGAATCCAATTTTAATGATGGAAGGGGTTCACCAAGTGGGAGAATCCACAATCTACATGGTTAACTGTTATTTACTCATGTAGATTGTAGCTGCTCGTACTTGGTGAACCTCTTCCATCATGCAGATAATAATGTGTGTAATTAACACAATACTTTTATCTGTTATTTATTCGTCCTACTTCCAACTTCTGTTCTAATGTGGTCAGAAATCGATTTGAATGAATCTTTTATTTTAGGTGGAAAGTTTCAAATTTGCCTATGGAGCTCGCACTAGATTGGGAGATAGAGATACACCAGAAATAGCAGAACTAATGCAAATGTTACTTTCTAAAGACTATGTCAAAGATATAAGAACACTTATTACGGACTGCAGTACTTTCAATAGTATGTCGTACTATGGGGCCAATTTGAGTTTTGAAGAAGACAAAGGTATGCTGTTATTTGCTGATAACATAGATTTTAAATCGCCTGTTAACCAAGCGTTTTGGTTTGGAAGTCTCAATAGAAAATATCATATAATCACATTTTATCTCGGATGAAACTTGATTTGCATTAAATTGCTTTCACTCAGGAGTGCATGGGACACCGTTATGGTATTAACGCGACTGGGATTCTCTCGTTTATTTTCTACTGGCTGCTCATTGAAACCTCATACGATTGGGAAGTATCTTTACCAACGTTCGGATGCTTCAACATCCTTTTTAAAAGTACAATATATAAAAAAATTCAAACTTTGAAATTATTATATATTGATATTTATGAGCCGCTCATATTTCCAGCCCCGGTGTTATAATTATGAACTTACAGTACTCCTGATAATAATTATTATAATTCAAAAGGAACAAATCTGTACAAGTAGATCGGACTATGAAAGATCGGGATTGCGGATAAAAACTCTATCGATATACACTGTATCGATGCTCAATCGAGACAGATGAAGTATTATAAAACGCTAGAATATTGAGAATGCATTTCTATTGTTGATGAATCCAAAACGAGGGACATCATGCACTACTACAACAAACGGACAATGCTGCCTGGCCTATGAGATGAAATGAGGCAACAAACCATAAGAAAACCTGGAGGAAAACTTCTGGTTTATCTGTAGGCTTGAAAATAATTGATCAGATCTTTTCCTGAAGCACATTCAATCAAAATGGGTTACTAGTCTATTGACGAACTAGAGATACAATAATAGTTCTTTCCATTCTTACTCTCCTTCGTATCCTGGGATATCATTGTCACCCTTTTAGAAAAACGATAAAAAACTGTTAATCCATATTTCTTGAAAGATATTCAAATTAGATTTTTAATGCTTTTTTAAGCTGGCATGCTCATGTGCATCATGTAGCTGCAAACGTCCAGTGCTATTCAACATAATATTCTTCTCTGAGATAATTCTACTTCATCAATAAAACTTTTTAATGTAACAAAAAGCCACTGTTTGTGTGTGTCGTTGAATAAATTGTGTCAGCACCTGTAAGAATTATTCATGAGATTCAAAATTTTACCGTTACCATACATTTATATCTTAGAAAGTCTGTCATATATACATAAAAATGTGAGCTGATTTCGGGGACGACTTCAAATCTAGCAACACGACAGCGAATGATAGTGAAGTAAACTTTTCTTGAATTACCATAACAAAATGTAACATAATAAATTTTGATGAAGGAAAGATGACAGTATTAACTATTATTGCTCTAAAAAATGCACTAATGTATATCTTATGTAGAATTGTTTATACAACGTTACATATTTTATAATTAGTTTAAGATGACAAATTTGACCTTGAACAGTATGAAATGTATAAAACGCCAATAAAAATTATTAAAATAAAATAATAATCTAATTAGTGCTCTACAAACCTACATGTAGACCATAGTTTTCTCTAAGTATTCTTCATCATAGATTCTGGAAGAAGTTTTATACCGTTCTACTATTCATAAGAGAGGTAATGTTATATTGATATCGTGTGGAATGATGTTTGCATCTAACAAAAACTTAACTTAAAAATTACGAATCCCCTAAAAAACTTCTCAATCATACCCTGACTTCATAAAAAATTGGAAGACATTTACAAATATAATTGGAAATTTTCCCAGAAGTCTCGAATAGATTGAAAGACAGTCAAACCCGGGAAAATAATTGACACTGATTTTGGAATCTTAGACATCATAAAATGTAAAATAAGTATTTTACTAAAAGCGACAAAATTCACGATTATTGCCATCCTTTTCAGGCAAAAGTTGAGGACCCCAATTGCTACCTACCGAAGCACCGTTGTGTATAAGATAATGTTTTTATTAAAATCATATCTACTAAAGTTTACAATCCAGTGTAGTCCGGTTTCTTCGATTCCTTTTTTACACTAACATTCGCACATTTTTCTACTTCTATTGGCTGCAATCGATTTCAGGCACATCCAACATAGTAATTCTAGCTCCGAATGGAGATGCCATAGTTGTATCAAGTGGTATTAATTCTACATTTGGAGCCTTCTTCGGTTCCACGAATGGCATCATCTTGAACAACGAGATGGACGACTTTTCAGCACCAGGCTACGAGAACATGTACAATCTACCGCCTTCCCCCACTAACTTCGTGAGGCCAGGGAAGCGGCCAATGTCCTCCATGTGCCCATCGTTGATTATCGATAGGAATGGAGATATTGTCATGGCCATAGGAGGCGCAGGTGAATAACTATGAAGCACTTGTGCAATTTTATTTACACGCTTTTCATTAGCATCATATGTATGTATGTTTATAACGGAATCTTTGAACGCTATTTTTACCCACTTCAAAACGTCATATTAAAAATATGCACACCTTTAACAAATCATCACTATACAATAGCTTGATAAGTTTGTCCTATTTATTTTTATAAAGCAATACGTTTGGAAGTGACGATACGAATCAAGAGTAGAGTAAACTTTTTTACTAGTTCTATACGTTTGAAAGGTGATAATACGAATGACATTAAATATTTCTTCTTAACACATTTTTATTAGCTTGACCTGTATATATAGGAATACAACCTTTGAAATGTAATGATATGGGACCCATCCGAGACCCCGTAAACGGAGAGAATACCCTTCAGACCCGTTAATTGCGGCATCAAAGGATACATTCATCAATGCATAAAATATGTGATTTTAAAAAACGAAAAAAGACGCTTTTATAGTAGATCGACCTAAAAAGTATAAAATAATTCCTAATATAGGAATCAAATCATTAACGAGAAAATTAATGCCATTGTGAACAGCCTGTGTTATAAGTGCCGTATCAGTCTACTGGATTATATTTCATCTCTCTTCTAGGTGGTAGTACAGCACCAACAGCCCTATCCCAGGTGATAATAAAACACCTCTGGTACAACATCAGTTTGAAGACAGCAATGGCAGATAGTAGAATACATCATCAATTGCTGCCCAATGTGCTACAGCCAGAAAGGAAGTTCGCCGCCAGATACCCTGACATTATTGAGGGGCTTGCAAAGATAGGGCACAACATTCAATTGTTTTTGTATCCGACTGGTAGTTTTGCTGCTCTCACAGCTATCTCGACTGTCGGAAATACGATACAGGGTTGTTATGATATTAGGAGAGGGGGGAGTGTAGCTTATATTTTTTAGATTAAAAGCTAAATGTTACAGGAAGTTTGAGTGTGTTGTAATATGATTTCGTTTGTAATGCTAACTATTCGCATCTTGTGATTTCATAAGATAGAATATACGAACGTCGCACAGTAAGCCAGAAGGTTCTGAGAATATTGGGGATGGTGCCAAACATCCCATTTAAATGTTGTGTGTTGTGCCCGGAGAAAGTTTTTCATCATTTGTAGGATTTTTAGACTAGATTTGATGGATAAATGTCGTAAATTTGTAAACATTCAATTTGACAATCTCATGGTAGTTTAAATACTAAGGCGAAATTTCCGACACATGAATTTATAATTTATACCTAGGGTAGGAATCTCTGAATATGTTTTGACAAGTATGCCGCTATAGTGAATAGTATGATTGTCAGAAGCAGACCTGTCAGTGTCTATAAGTGCTGGTTTTCTGTCTCTAGATGAGAATATCATCTATAATTTGAAATTTGGAGGAAAGAGTCTTCGGGGGAGTCTACCAAACCTATTAACTCAAACTGAATAAGAGTGCCTACGTAGCTTAATTGGTAGGGGTTTTTGAGCGGAAATTACATCATTCGATTCCCACCGAAGATTTTTCTTTTCGATTTCTGAAAAGAATTTGTGTAATGTCTACATTTTGTAGATTAGGAAGTGAAAGAACTGCTGACAAATTTTAAATAAGCTTTAGGGATAACATAATAGACGCACAGGTTTTTCATAAATTGATCGATGTTTTGGCATTTATTATACGCGTTTGTCAATGCTGAAATATGTGAATACGAATTATAAATACAAAAATTAGGTGCAAAAGTTGAACTTCACGCATAATGACATAGAAACTTTAAAGAAATCAATGAAGTTAACAGAATCTCAACAGCTAAGCGTTAAAACAATACAGCAAAGATAATTGGAAAACATGACCATAATATCCCATTGGTAAAACATATATGAATTAAATGATTAAACATATAAAATAAGACAAATTCAAAACAGAGATGATTAAATTCAAGGGTCTTATTTATAGTCGCTAGCTCAAGTTGCTAGTAAGGATACCTTACTCATGGAGACCTTAGATGCTCGACTTATAGTCAAAGATCGAGGCTTCTTTGTACAAGAAGCGAACATTGGCGACATAGGAAAGAACACGGAAAGAAAGTTTGGAATAGCACGATTTTTCAACAAAGCCTTGGCCGAATATTAACTTTGTTTTATGAATGAATTCCTCAGGTTCATAGAAGCATTAAGCATCGACTATAAATATGACGTTAACTGTACTAAAAAATGGTACTAAGAAATGACTTACCAGATGCAGCCATGTAAGTGGACCCTGTAGACTTGATCTTCTCGATGTACTTGAATCTCTCCTCCGATAATAGTTCATCAAAATCAGCGATGATTTCATTAAGTAATCTTAGACACTCTACACCTTCGTTGTTTGCTTCCAATTCTACGTAGAATTCTGAGAAGTTTGGTATGGATGCGAACATAACGCATACAAACTCGCATTGTTCATGATACAGCTCCTGCATATAAGAAAATTGCTTTTTATAGTTGAGGGCGAGCTTTTTAAAATCTGATGATGATTGTAATGAAGATTATATTACAAAAGCTTCTCAGGAAGAGTTCTTGTAACAGCCCTTTCCACGCTAATAAAATCCAACGTACGAGTTTATGTGAACGCTATATTGGCAGGTAGATCAGCGTGTCTTGTTTTGTATCAATCAAATAGTTGGAGTTACATATTAAATATAGCGTATTGAAAATTGTTTCTGCGGATATATTTAATCATTCCATAAGAATAATAAATGTCCCTGTATCCTAAGAAAATGAATAGGTTTCCGCTTGATAAATAGCACATTTTTGAAGTACTTATATTGAGAGCATTCATTTTATCACATTTTGACGAAAAAAAATGTCCAATCTAATTTAATAAAGAATAGACTCACGTCATTATTCTTGTCTGCACTAAGAAAATGTTCTGCAACATGTACAGGTAATATATTGTCCAGTAGTTTCCTGTTATAGGCCTCCAAATGTTCCATATCCTCTTTCTCTTCTGAAATTAGAAATCATAAAATATTGGTAATTATATTTCCAAACCAACACCATTTCCTAGCTTGGGATGAACAGCGTCAATCTATTTGCCGCCAGATTTGACGAGAGGGGGAATTTGCTTCTGGCCCGACCTTTAGAGAAGAGCTCGCGTTTGAAGGCGGGTCGTTAATGGAAGGTTTTATACAAATTTAAAACTTTCTTTTCTTTCAGGTAATCAGTGGGCTTTTTTCATCTTAAAGTCTATATGGGGCCCGAACTTTTTCTTGATAGGTCGGTTTGCCGTTAGTTTTTAGCTCGTACTTGTGGGCCAAAGGGTGATTTTGCAGTTCCCTTTCAGACATGATGATTAAAAAAATATCAAATATTCGTATGAATTCGCATTTATTCGATAAAAATGGATTTATTCGTATATATTTCGCAAACTCTACATAGTTCTAGTGATGTCTTACCTGTGGCCTGCAGCTTCCACACGAAGTCCAATCGATAGGTGGCCTCGGTCTGCTGCCCATGCACGATTAGCGCTATCACGAATCCGCAAAGTATGATGACACTCACGTACTGTTCGGTTATTCCGCTTCCTCCACCGTTCCACGCAAACTTCCCCATGTCGGAAACACCGCTGAAACTAATCAACATGCACATTCGACTTCTAACGCCATTACAGTTACAAGTTCCCCCGAACAATCTCTAGCATTGCTGTGCGTATGCTGACTTCACGTTATGAATAATAGCTACATTGCTGATGATCTTAGAGCCATTAAGAATCCTAACTCCTTGAACCTAAATACAATACATCAGAAGAGCATGTTACACTAGGAGAACACGTTTGAAGCTGTAAAGTAGACTCACAAAGGGAGTCTGGTCATGGGCGCACATAGGAGGGCATCAAGAGGAGACATATGCTTCCACCCTGGTGCTGGCTCAATAAGTGATAGTCTTAACAGCTTGCTCATTTACTGGTATGAAAAAATTAAAAAGTATTTCCATTCAGACAATGATACGCCTCCTGATTAACGAACGCCACTTGTTAATTCGTATGAAGACATTCGGAAAAATCCTGGCTCGCTACGGGTTTCTAACTTCGAACCTCCTGCTTGCCTATCAGACGCTCTAGCTAAATGAGCTAAGCAGGCGCGCCACTCCATCCAAAACGCCAATAATGTTGGGTGCACTCCTCTGACAGCTGTTCATCTTCTCAGTTTTTTCTAGTGACTTCGCGTGAGCGGAATGCCTGTGTAGCTTGGTTGGTTAAAGCGTCTGACCGGAAATCAGAAGATGCGTGGTTCGAATCCCGTAGTAGACTAATTGTTTTTCTGAGTTTTCAAATGCGATTTGGTATATCGAGCGCTGTGTTTTAAACTTAATTGGTGTCATTATACAAAGTTTTTAGGACATATTTTTATTCTTCAAATCATCCGTAGGCTTCGTTCTTGCAATTAGTAGGAAGGGATTGAAAACATTTTTGTTGTTTTTCATAACATCTCAAAGCAGAGATTATCTCCTGTTCAGGTAAATTTCATGCTGATCCTATAACCTTACTAACCCCTGAGTTTTGCTGTATGGGGGCCAATATCTAGTATTAAGATGACTGAATCTTTTGTATCTGGAGGCATCGTGTCAAAGACTATAAAGTTTGGCTTTAAGGGTGCATATCTAGACTGGGTTGTCTTAATTTAAGACACCGACCGATCAACGCCTTAGGATCATGTTTGAGAGCATTTACCTTCCAAATTTAATTTACTAACAGATTTGAAAGATTTGTGTTTGAGAAAATTACACAATATTTGACTGCCGATTGTATATCGTATTTTTGATGATATGCGTTCATCATAATTTGATCTATCTATCTATCCATCCATTATTGAAATACTGCTCATATCTATGGCGTTGCGCTCCAAAGCACTCCCTGAATCTTCTGGAATTGAGCCGGAAAAGAGCAATATTTCTAATCGACGAACCTGGCATTACAAATAATCTGGAGCGTCGAAAAAAGGTCTGGCCTCATTCTACAATTAGAATAGACATCAATCCTTTCACAGCGCGTCTAGAGCAGGGTAGGTTTTATACCTTCATCAAAAGTTATCCATCAAAAAGTGGTGTCATAGCATGAATATATAAATCAATAATAACTCACCTGATTTCGTAAAAGCAAGGAGAAGAAATAACATCCCTATTGTAACTGACGTAGACTCCTATAAATCCTGCCAATCCCGCTAACAGGACTACTGTCTTTAGCAGAGATATCAGGATTTGATACACCGCGCAGGCTATCATAGATAACATTACTAGTAGGAGAAGGAACTGAAAACAATGAGAATTATTATGATTAATTGTTTTACCCACTAGCTTTACAGCTCACGATGCGATGCCACAAACGTGTGATTTCTTGTAACCGCATCCAGAATGCTCAATCATTTACACGCCAACAGACCGAGAATCAGAATCCAATTGATTGATTATATTTGAGGTTCCGCCATAAAAAGTTACTTAGTTATGTCCAGCTGTTTGTCCGTCTTTCTGTCCGGTAACCCTTGGTATTTCACTCGGAAAATACATAAAATCTGATATCGTAGAAAGTGAGTAAATAACTGCTTTCATGAATTTCTACGTCAAGATACCGAGGAAGTAGGCTGGCAAACATTCGAGTTCATTCGACTGATTTTATTGGACGTTCCGCCATTGAAAGTCACTCATCTCTATCCTGTTATACGTCTTTATATCTGTCCGGTAACCCATGTTCCGTTCATAACTTGGATAGTAGGTAAGTTACCAATGAGTAATATTTAAGAATAAAATTTTGAATTAACATAATTCAGTATATCTATTAACCAATAAGTCCATTGGCAATCGAAGATCTTGTTAATTTCTGTTAATAGAATATCAGTTTTTTGTAATATTTTCTTTCCAATTTTCCAAACCCCCCGGAAAAGATGTTCAACTCTATTAACAATTTTATTACTATTTAAAATATTCAATGAGCAAATTTCAGGGCATAATCTACTTCTTTATCTGTTGACATAGTCTGATGATTCCTCCAGAGTTAAAGTGAAACACGTGATCAAAAATAGACTTACTAAACCTAGTGTATAAATTTCACAATTTTCATCGTAATAGTTCGTTGTTGACGCTACATTGTCATACTGCCTTAATTAACGAGATACTCAAAGAACAAGTTTAAGTTATCTTGAAAGTTCGATTTCGCACGCGACTTTTAATACTTGGAGTAGCTAAAGTGTTATGAAATGTTTCACAGACAGAAGACACTTGCGAAAAGATATTGTAACGTTCGAAAAACTCTAATTTATTTCAACTGGTAACACGCTAATTCATATCCACGATTTATTTATTGTTCTTAACTGTTTAACGCCTGAAGACTGACTGATTCGGTCACAGCTCGATGCTCCAATATATACAAAAATCCCATCTCGGAAGCTCCATGACCTATTCTGAACAATCTTGACATTCGAGATGCATGTTTTGACAACTGCTCACATATTCTTGACTGTTTACATACAGGGTGATCTGTTCTTAGCTACCACCGCTGATCTCGTTGCAATATGATATAGTAAACAACTATATAAATGTCAATAGCAAGAAATCTAGCGTTAATCATCCAATGACAAGTCTGTCGGCATGTCAACAACTGGCTATCTGCACCTAGTTAGCAATGGTGAATGCTCGCTAGTCACGAACTCGCTGACGATCGTCGTCAAAGTTGTTGACGGATCTTCCCGTGGAGATGCAGACACAGCGACTGAGTTTACATTTGTAATAACACGTTTTTGGGTAAACAGCATCATGTACAACATAACAAGGTGTCGCTATTGAGCACAATCTGCCTCATCTATAGTTTTAACAGCGTTGTCAAGCACTCTTTTTTTCCAAACTATCACAGTGAAAATATGAGTAAAAAGTTAACACAAGATCGGCAGTTCGAAATTTGAAAAATTGAAATTAAAGTAAAAAATAAATTACGACTTCAAACCCACAACATAAAATTACAATCCAAAAAATGGTGAATGCGCTACCATAGGTAACGCGCAAACACAGAGTTAATAAACGATTATCTAACCTCATTCTATCGCCATTAAAATCAGAATATCTGGTGAGGATTTTATTCAATGTTTCAGTCAGCAAAGTCCACCACCATCTGATTTTAAATTGTAATATATCAAAACTTACTTACGTCTGCTAGATAGTAATGCTTGCAGCCCTTTTCCTCTAAAGGATACGTTGCAAAAGGATATGTCGTGCAGTTCACGTCCAGCAATGTGAAGTTGGGACAATCTCTTGGTCTTGGAATGGACAACTGAAAAAGTATTATTCATTTAAGCCTCGTAAGCATCTCAGAGCATAATGGCTGAATAGATTTTCTGTCAATATAACTGGCTCGGATGAAATGCGCTCCTTCAATTACTATATAAATATTAACTTCCAGATTTGGGAAAAATTGTGTTTCAATAACCCTAGCTATTTTAACTGTTTTCTGACATTTACTGGTTAAGAACTGCTACCGATATTTGAAAAACCATATTTTAAGGCGTTCAATTCTACATAAATAAACGAGTCATTAAAAGTGAATGAAGTGAACAGAATCTTACTTGTAAATTTATAATAGGACAGCTGGTAAGCGGCTTAAGTAACCTTTGTAAACAGTAAATTTTTAGTCTGACTATGCTTCAAAGATCAAAGCGAAAGGCTTCATCAAAAACTTGCACTAGCATTTCTATTTGTGAAACCTTGTTTAAAATTACCCAAATCCTCTCCATCTATATGAGTCTTTAGAAGTCTAATCGAAAAATATACAAAGTTGCATCTATAGGAAAACATAAAGTTCATGACCGTTTGAAGGGAATGGAACTTTGTATGAGACTCATGACTTCATCAAGAGATTGAGATTGGAATGGAAAAATATGTTTGCAGATTTGGTCAATTTGATGAATAAAGAAGTATCAATCTAGATGCAAGATGAGTTGATTTCACTGTTCAATATAAAATACCTGTAAATTCAAACCTCTCTCGTGACATTAACATACCCTCCAAAGAACATCCTGCATTCATGCCCGGTTAATTGTTAAGCTCTTTGTACTTTTTATCATTATACTTTCCTGTCGTTATATGTATATATTTTAAATATATTCTATAAATAAATAGAGGTCCTGGAGTAAATTGTACAGTCGATAACTCACCGTTTGTAGCATAACGAGCAGATAAACGGACACGGCCATGATAAGTGAGAACACCTGCGCCACGTTCCGGTTCCTGTGGATGAAAGCCGATACGGAGAACAATTTCAGGTCGACGGCGTTCTGAAAGCAAACAAACAAGGACAAAGGGAAGTTCAGAACAAAAGTTGCACAATGAAACTCACCCTGCTGCCTTTCACGCTGTCCATGTAAACCAATGCCGGAATGAATATCAACAGCACCACCAACGGGATTGAACTGAATATTGCTATTTCGTTGCTGCTGAAATCAGATTCAGAAATTATATATTCAGGACAAACGTATGATATAATTTGAAATGTATTTTTTTGTACAATGGTCAAGTCTTTCCAGTCGGGATAGCTTAAGAATGATCATTTTTTTCTTTGCGAAAAGCTGATATTCAAGCATCTGGCATTTTTACTTTTGCTATTAATACGGCATTGAATACTTGGATGTTAGACCAATTATACTCTTTTTGGGTATAAGTATGTTATGTTCATTTGATGGGAAAAATGTACCACACTTTTGTCTTGCATGTTTGAATAGCTATCAAACGAAAGCACTTCAACAAAAAATTCCAATTCGACCAGAGAAAGAAATACAAGTTAGAAAAATCGTCTAATTAAGTTAGTACACGTTATTCTTCATTCACCATATATAGGTTGGGTCATTTATTACTAAGCATGACAACGTTGTAGGTGAATATTATTTGATATCTACAATAAGTGGCCCAAGTCTGAATCATGTCATTCAAATAATTCTGCAGTTGATTCCAATTTGAATTTTGAAAAAAATCGTAATTATATATTGTTGAGATATTTCATTGTATGAATAACTATTTACTAATTGCAAACTATAGTATAGTAATTATCCTGTTTCTACGTTGGCCCAATTCTAGAAAGATTGCATTGACGTTACTCTCGTTCTGAAACCGATATTTGGGAAGTTAGGGTGTTTTACTCACCTTTTGAAAATGGCTATCTCCACAAGGATGATAGTTATGAAGCAGAACCCAGAACACAAGAAGTATAGGGTTAACATTCTGTCTCTTTCTAAGATATACTGAAAAAAAAGAAGAAAGAGATTATCTTCCCATTGTCACAGAAAATGACAATTAATTACTTGCTTCCTCCGTAAGGTGGAAACTGACATATAAATCGCATTTTGAAATCCGGAAAAATGGCCCAGTGCGGGATTCGAACCAGACATCTTCTGATTGCCGGTCGGACGCTTTAACCAACTGAACTAACTGGGCAGCTGCCTAGTCGTTACAGAGCGCGGATGACATGTTAAGCTGAAAGCCATTCTTCAGAATTTTCAGTTGGTTAGAGCGTCCGACCGGCAATCGGAAGAACCTATTATCATAGATTCTCCTCCAGTTATAAATGTGCCAATAGTTATCAGATAAACCATAAAACTGAAAAAAATGATTGTTATGTTTCTTGCGACTTCATTCATTTTAATTTTTTTTACGAATAACTTCACGCAAAGGCAGATAGCCTATCGCGCTTCATAGGCACAATTCAAATTGACCACATCAACGTTGTTGATTGTAACCATCGGGGAACACTGTCCCCGGTAGCCCACTCTACAACGCCGAGGTTCTCCATAAGAACTACTTTTGGAACAGGCATGTTCGAGGCGTGGTAAGGTCGACCTGGTGAATGTGCCCGATGAGCTTCTCCTGTATTTGCTGCACTGGTGACTGTTTGAGTTATTATGGGTGACAGCTCGGTCGAATATCTGTCATGATAATATCTAAAATAGGTACAGATCAGCCACCCTTTTTCATAATTTGGTTGTGGAGGTCGTTTGTGAGATCAGGCGCGTATTGTTCGCTTCTTGAGTGTTTCCAGAAGCTTCAGGGAGTGCTTTGGGGCGCATCCCCACACAGGCGAGCAGTACTCCAGCAATGGTCTGATTTGAGCATTGTAAAGTAGTAGTAGCTGTTCCAAGATTATAATCTCCTGGAGTGGAAGAGGACCATGATCTTGCCATGACATGTTATTGTTGATGTTAATTTCCAGAAGCTTGATGTAGACCAACATGCGACTTTTTTTGGCAGGGTTGTTGTCTGAGTCTTCTGTGCGTTGAACAGAACTCCGTTTGCATAATCGCAAATATCGCAATTGATCAAGAACTTGAGTTCTATAATATGTTCAAAAAACATTGAAACCAATAATATTAGAAAATGTATCTATTACAATTTATACTAGAATTTTCACATACATTTTGTACAAACATGGTGATAAAGCCAACTTTAACATGCAGCAGTGCCGTCATATTTTAACGCCTTATGTGCATCGAAGCAACGATATTCTGTTTAGCGGAAATCAATCGGAAGAAATGGCTTTCTTATAAAGCCATAAAGCATGTGCTCGGTATCTATTTACAAGTAGATATCTGCTTCGAACGTCATATCGGGTACGAAACATCTCTTCTTTAACTGAAATTTCCTATTTCCTGCCAGATTCAAGTCCATTTCTTTCTATTCAGGTGTTTTACTTCCATTTCGTCCAATAACATTCAGACTTTGCGATATAAAAGTTCGAATTGAAGAGAAAATTAAAAATCGACCGTTTGAAGCAAATTTTCTGTGTGTTTCCATTCACTTCCTTGGATCTGAAAAACATAGATCGACAGACTATTGAAAAGGGATTTATTTTGCGTGGTATCGACACTTTATTAAAAAAAAGTGAAATAATTTAATTTGAGCTCCGCTTTCGTGATTTTGTCGAATGATTCCTTTGAAGCTGGTACGTTTTAATGAAATACTACATAAATTGATAAAATAGATATAAAGATTCATGATGGCCGCCTCGTTATATTTACTATTATCGTCGGATTGACAGTTTCAAATGAGAACGTTGCTCAGATGGATTGCTGCGGTTATTTGCCATTTTTGGACGAACTCCATTGTTCAATAATCGTTTCTTTCCAATAAATGCAGATTTACATATAAACGCAAAATCTGATTAGTGGATCTTGAATGGGCCATAGAATTTATGAAACTACGCAGTTTTAGTATTTTGAGACTTCGTGTCGTGAGGTATAGAATTTTTGTGCACTTAATACCTAGTTTCCTGAAAAACTATTTCTTTCAGCGACGCGTTTCGATCCAAATTGAAATATAGTATATATAACAATATATACATAATTGAACAGTTTCAACAAATAAAAGCACCTACAATCTATATGGAATTGTTCTACATTAATTATTTACATTATTTTTTAAATCGGCTTCGGAAATCGAATTTTAAGGTCATATATATTTTGTAAATTGAATCTTTCTGAATATAAATACAAAACCCTTTAATAGAAATCTACTAATGGAACACATTCCAAAACATCTAGATAAATTTTACAGCGCTCCTCCTGACCGAATCAAATAGATAAAATTCAAATATTAAATAAACTTATGAGTCTTTTGAAACTAAATTTCTATGAGTTTTTCAATTTATTTTTTACCTTTTAGTTTATACTCATTTAAATTTCTCGGATAGAAGCAAGGAAACTCTGTATATGATAGAACTTATAGCAACTAAACTCACCTTCTTTTCTTTGAGTGGATCCCTGAAATTGAGGAAAATCGTTCTACAGTGCTCAGTCCTCAATCTATCGATGCTTCTTGCGTCGATGGCCTTCATGAGGTACTCGTTCACTTCATCTTCTGGGTTCTTTTCTCGTTCCACAGGTTCTGTGTTGAAGCCAAGCCTACGAAGGATGGAAACTTTAGAATACAAATTTATGAGAATTTCACTGCAAATTTTCCATTATAAAGTAACTGTAATCGTTAACGAACTACGAGAGTTTTCAGTATCCGATCCCAATTTTTGACGGATTGGAGATCCTTGAAGAAAAGATCTGGATCTGGATGTATCCGTATCCGTATCAGGATATCACTACAGGAACCGAATTCAGATTCACTTCCAGTATCTAGATTTCGGATTCGGATTTACGATGCGGACCCAGGATCTCTGATTAGATCCGAGATTCGGATCTGATATCCGCATCAAAAATTATCATGTAAGTATGGAAGTACAACAGAATGATTTTGTTTCTATGTTTCATGGTATTTACATAACAAAATCCATGTTTTTCATGATTTCTGTTGGACTGTCACTGTGTTTGTCAGTTTGTCTGTGTTTTCCATTGCGTACTTTCAGTAACCGATGGACTAATTTTGATGAAGTTTGGAGAGCGATCAGATGTATGGAAGGATTTCGTAGTAGGTTATGCTGCTACATTTTTGATGATGGGTGCAATGGTGGCAGATATAAAAAAAAACAAAAAAAATCATAAAGTTCTCTAACTCTTCATAAGACTCCCGTGAACTGCTAGATTTTTGAGTATTTACGGTTTGGACATGGCGAGCGGGAAACGATAGGGTGACTAGATTTGTAAATCTTGTAGCGCCGCTGTGGCAGTTTACATAAATTGCGTTGTGGATTCAAATTCTTCTACACTAGACTTTTCTGAAGCTTTTTATCTTCTGTAAATAAGTTATCGTTGTTTAGTATAAATGATATAAATTTCATTTCAAGACCGAAGTAACTTCTAGGTTATGACGAATTTTTTAGGACTATCCGACATACATACAAACAGATGAACAGGCCAACAAACCGATCCAAACAAGTCACAGAGGTGGTCACGATGTATAAGAATTTCCTGTTTAAGCAGTGGAGTCAAGTAGATCGCCTCAATACTTCCAAGGCATTCAAATAATTTACCGAGAAATCTATAGTTCGAGACATCAACAAATACACCGACAGAACAAGAGAAAATCCCAGATACGTAATTTACAATCACAATACTTCTTTCGCGAATGCGTGGGAGATAAAATACCATGACAAAACTATTCCTTCGCTAATGCTGAAATGCTGATTATTAATCAAATTTATATTGATTGACTCCGAACCACAACATGGCGTGGACGTATTTTTTTGAAATTTATTCGACCCAAGCTGCTGTCAATTAGACTGCTAGTTAATGCTTCTGAATGTGTTTAAATTTCATTAAAACAAACTATATGTCCTGTGCTGTGTTCATTTCGATGAATAGTCCGATTTTATTGTGAAGTAATAATTAAATTTTCAGTAAAATCGATAGGATGGGGTTAATAGGATGTTTCTACTAATACAATGGAATTTATGTGTAGTTTGAGGCGAGTTTATTTAAATAGCATAAAATATGTCGCCTTCACTATTTTATTGCTTCTAGCTATATTTCAAATATTCGTACATCTCAAAGAAAATTGGTTTGTGGTATTTTAAGGATTAGAACAAATTAAAAATGTGCATGTGAAAATCTCTATTCACTACTTCTTTTATGGGTATATGTATATGTGTTCTTCTTCAGTTCTTTGCAAACTATTCAAGCTTGTCTACCAGCGAGGCGTGGACCCTACTGGATGGAAGATTGCTCGAGTAAAACCCATACCTAAGAAGGGCAGAAAATCTATACCAAGCAACTATAGACCTGCAGCTCTGCAATGCATCATGTCCAAAATTATGGAGACTATCATCCACGTGCAGCTTCTGGAGTACCTGGACAAAAACAACATCTTCAATGATCGCCAATATGGCTTTGGCAAGCATGGATCTACGGAAGCTCTTCTGCCTACGTCATTCATATGTGTAGCAGGGCAATTGAGCCTTATAGAGTCTCGAGTCGTCACGCTGGATATGTTGAAAGCTGATCAAGCTTACTGTGTATGGACCACCAGGCCCATGCCAACAATTGGATAGTTTCTTAGAGAAAGATCATTTTTGGCGGTGCATATGCTTCCAATATATTTAACATTGATGCAGGTGTCCCACAGGGCACTATCCTTTCCCCAAAGCTCTTTTTGCTATACGTGAACTAACTTTTGGAAACTCCCTTATTTACTACATGGAACCAGGAAAACCACTGCCATCCTAAGAGATCTCACTTCGGCTGCTGAGATCAATGAAGACATTTAAGAATGGTCGTTTAACGTACAAAAAATACTCAAACAACAATCATGACAAACAAATCGTCAGCCTTCGAGATGCAGGGATGCCCTATACTTGAGTTATATATATATATATATATATATATATATATATATATATATATATATATATATATATATATATATATAAGGCTGGTATATGGAAAATATGGTGTATTGCTAGTAGCTGCAAATGATAATAATTTAAAACCTTGTTTTAAGGTAGCTTTTTCAGATATATTTCTGGTTGAATCTTCATTTAATAAGGTATTAAGAAAACTATTACAGTCATTTCCTCCTTTATTATATTGTTCCTGTGCGGAAATTCAATATAAACGATCCGTAGTATGACTACAAATAATTCTTAGAATTTGTGACATGGACAAAAACTGACTAAGTTCCTGAAATGAATTGATATCACTTCGTTTGTCGTTTTGCAATCTGTTATTCATACGAGTATGTAAAGATACATACATCCTCCTATGTGTGACGGAAGTACACATACAACACAAAACTAGTTATAATTGAGCAACACACATGAAGCGGTGTTTTTGAGTTTCCAAGTCACGGGTAAGTAGGGAAAATATATCCTGGAGATTTTACTACTTTATGAAAACAAATCAACCAATAAGGTTGAGTAGAGTTACCTGTATTTAACACGGAATAATTTAGATAACCTCTTAGAAGGCTTAAACTGCTCTCAAAATATCTTAAAATAATTATTTTGGTTGTAAATGGTCTTACTTGGCGGAAATATTCGATCATTAGGATTCCATTCTGACACAGTATAAAGTTTTAAAGAATTTATGTATATCTATTTATGCCTTCATTTCAGCTTATACTACACATTATTATGTATTTTCGGTGGTGATATTTTCAGGTTTTATGATAATTGGAATCATTGATTATAACACGGTTTATTTTTATATATTTTCAGAGATATTAGAAAGACGTTTTCACTGTTTCCATTATTTCTTCTAGAGGCTACAAAACTTTTAAAAAAATATCGAGCTACTTGTTATATATACCGGATTATACGACTACACTTCTTAGTTGGTCTAATATCTGCACGTCGGGTTTATATGCGGAAGGTCATCAGTTCGGATTCTAGTAGGAATTTTTTTTTAACTTACACACATTTCTTTATTTTTATTCATTTTTAAGAGCTGATTGCTATTTTTTGTGTTGGTGCCACAGATGATAAGTATTTTTTGCTGGATACTGAAATATGTTGATTATTTTCTGAACATTATCAGTTTGTGTGTAATTGCAATATGAATCTAGTGAATTTACATCTATTTCATTCATGATTCATACAATACATTTACTAAAATTATTTCATACCTTGATTTGATTGACAGCACATCAATATATAATCCACTCATATGAATACAGTTTATGTTATATACATTAACTCATACTGTTTCATTTACAAAACTATTCAAAATATATCTTGGCGTTAGAGAATCTATAAGGTAGATTTATCCAAAGGAACCATGCATTGAGGTAATGAAATATTGTTTTGCGGATGATGCTTTGCCGCCCCTATTTTTTTGCTTCCTCCTGTATGTGTACACAGAATGTATTTTGCAGGTATTTTGCATATTTTGGACCAGTGTGCACAATGAACTGGCCCATTATCCACTCTATCTTGCCCATGATAGCAATAGGGGTCACGGCATCACATAACCCCACATCATCGACCATAATCCCCACTACAAGGAGTTCTGGCTTGTATTATGAAAATATAGGTGAAGTACTTTTATCCAACGATCACTGGTCATTTTTCACCTACGAAAATTACACGCAGTACCTGCAAGCATTGTGGTTTGTGGAACAAGAAGTGGCGAGAGTACAAAGTATTTGCGATGTTCTGGGGAAGAATACCAGCTGTCATCAAGGGTAATGTTTTGACATCGCGATGTCAAAATATACACTTTTTTCACCATTAAACATTTGTCTATCCATGAATGTAAGTCCACATAATGACAAAATGATTTTGAGCACTTACGAGTATAACGTGACCTTTTTGAAAATGCCCAGAAATAAAGCTCAGTAGGTTTATAAAATTTTGAGCCCACAACACCATCTTTTAATTACCCCCCGAAGTAATAACTCACCTGTAAGGGATATAAAAATGAAATTTAGTAATAGTGGTAATATTGGTTCCTATGGTTTTCATCGGGTTTGAAGTCTTGTTTATATATTATGCAATTTGGTGAACGATTCCATTACGAAACATTTTTCTTCAACAAAGGAAGCAGAGACAGGAGATGGCTTGAAATCTAAAATTAAGTTTAGTATTTGCGTACGAAGATGAGATGAGGTAATATTAATTGATTCCTGTATTTATTAACATGGGGAACAGAAAAAAAATGGAAAAATACAGTTTTTAATCCATCATGTACTTCTGTTAAAATTTGTTGACGAAATTATTCCTCAAGGTGTTTTCAAACCAAAGTAATGAGACAATCTTCCAACATTGTAGAATAAGAACTCGAATAGCAAGGATAATCAAGACACTGATTATGCGAAGCTATGTACACATCGTTCCCCGATAACGTTATGAAAATAAAGCAAAGAAAATATGAGAATCATATTTTGAGATGTATAAAAAATTGCCCCCCGAGTGCCAAATACCTTTAACTACTGAACAGCATAATAAATCAAGGGAAGAGTCCACGATAGCAAAGTTATATTATCGATTAAATCTTCAATTACTTTATTCAGTATTGATTTGTTCGTAAAGTAAATTTATGACAGTTTAGGGAAAGTTGGATTTCAATCACAATTATTAATAGGTAGTTACTGGAATCCGCTACCACTTCGTCACCATTGATTTATTTTGAATATGTTAGTGTATCTCATAACTCGTACTTCACATTTCATCTTCTTGACAAAAATAAAAATGTATTTTTTTTTTAGGACCACTAAAATTGTCCAACGGCTTGACTCAATAATGGAGACAGACACAGCTCTTGCTAACTCTCTGGGTATCAGGAAACCAAGGAGAGTGAAACGTTTCTGGGGTTTCTCGGGAATGAAGATATTGACAGGGTTTGTTTGTGATAAATTCTCTAAGTATAAAATCAGACTCACCAGCTCGTGTGACTCAGCTCGGTTATCTATCAATTTTACGTATGTCAATACTGGAACTGAAAGAGCTCACAATTTTGGGTTTATACATTGTTATCATTCAGTTCAATATACCTCCAATCCAATACCAGTAACCAGACGTCGCCTTTGGAAATGTTATTTGGGTGATGGTAAGAATTTGATAAAAATATATCCCTAACATTCAGGAAAATTAGAGGAAAAATATCTAAATTGATTTTATATTGAGGAAAAGTTGGCATTATATGAGCAATGTATTGAGGTTCAGGAGATATGACACACTAGCTGTTGCTTGAAACTTGTAGACAAGGTGGATTTTTCAAAAGTTTGATTTCGGACTTTCATTGTCTATAAAAATTTTGAGTATCACAACGTTTTGATTGATATGCTACCTTCAATCGTCTTCAGGTGAACTGAACTTCAGAAGCATATCAATCGAAACGTTGTGATACTCCAAAATTTTATAGACAATGGAAGTCCAAAATCAAACTATTGAAAGATGCGTTAGATCGTAAATCCGTTAGATTTTCACAGATTACTTTCGTCTTATTTAATTTTCTTTATACTTGCAGAGTACTTGATAATTTAAATGGAGAGGATAATCACATAGAAATGCAGAAGACGCAGCAAGACATAAATGATTTAATAAGTAGTCAAGAAGTTATGAGAAACGATTTCAACACAAAAATGACAGCTTTCACGGTGGGGCTGCAACGGCAAAATGAGGTTCAAGAGGATATGCAGAATGATATAACTTCCATTAAGGATAGTATCAACAAGCTACAAAAACAGTTAGATGAAATTGAGACAAGGGTATGTTTATTAAAGCTCAAAGACTTATTTAGTGAAAATAGTCATGTCTGGGTGTCGCTAAATATTCAGGAGTGATGATATCATTGGCATCGTTCTGAGCTCTGTAGATCCCATCTTCGCCATATACTATTTATTATTTGTAAAAATCGTTTATATTGCTTATCATATCCAAGCGACATATAATAAGCTTGGAGACAGAACATCATTTTTCCTATACAGGGAAATGCTTTTACAGTATCCATCAGTGAAGAAAGTTCGATAGAACTGTTTAATCAGCATTTCATGCTGGAAGTGTGAGATTCTGCGACAATTCGGCATACTCAGTAAAATCCTCTCAGGCGTCGGTTAGAAGATTGCTGGATTTCACCATGATGGGTAGTCGTCATATATATATCAACTGAATTTGCGTTTTCTCTTCGTATAATATTTCTTGATTATACACAAATATCAGGGAGCTATCAAGTTCATTGGTGAACTTTTTGTCTATTTTTGTCACCTCACTGAGCATCAGATGTTCCAGTATCCGTCAATTTCTACCCATTCGCCCCTGCTCATATGCTTCGTGAAATTTTCAACAGTGCTTTCTTCTACAGGGGACAACTCGAGATGTCTCTGGTGTATGAGTGGCCTTTGCTACAGTATGCGTAGTTTACGTAGCCTCTCTTCTTATTCATCTTAGGTAGGTTTCAAAGCGACCATGTCATGTATGGAACAGTACCATAGAATTACTAGTCGAATCGCACTGCCCCTTTTCAAAACCATTTTCTTTTGTCTGGAATAAGTTTTTTAGTCCATGTTCCAATGTTCGCCGTCTGCTACTTGATAAATAGCCTCCATAAGTTTTAATTGGTCTACCTTTTCTGTATCTCTCTTTAACCAGCAGAGCAATTAGCTAAATCCCAAAATCCACCAAATCGTACATAGGTAAAGATAAATTCTCAGACGAATAATCACAATCTTGGAGTAAGAATACTATATTTTTGATCATACAGCATTAACTTATTATTTTCGTTTCAAAAATTGGAATAAAGAGTACCAGAATCTTAAATTTAGCATATCATAATTTTGGCGATAAACATAATGTTGACTGAAGCATTTCATAATCTTGCTGATAATAGTTCGACTTTATTCTAAAATTTTGTTTTCTTGGGAAAAAAATCTAAGAGTATTAGGTTATTACATTAATGTGTATTGATAAAGAATCTATATCTAACGTTGATTCTCCTTGCCTTGAGTTCTTTATTATAGATAACCTCATGTAAAGACAGATTCATAAGCGCTGACATACAAACTGACGCCAGTCTGATCTATTCTCCGCAAGCGCTTTTATCTCTCTCCATGTCTTGCCCATTCTTCTTGCCTCATCTGTAACTGTTCTTCTCCAGGTTACTTTGGGTCTTCCAATGTGTCTGCTTCCTTGGGGGTTCCAGTCGCCGTTCTGGCTACCGATTCTTCTGTTCCGCTTCGCAGAATGTGACCTATCCAATTCCACTTTCTCTGTCTGATCTCCGTCCCTACTTTCTTCAACCCTGATATTTTCCGCAGTTCTTCATTCGATATTGTCCTTGGGCAAAAAATCCGCATGATCCTCCGTAGACATCTATTAATGAAAACCTGCAGTTTTTGCTCATTGGCTTTTGAGCTTTTCTATGTTTCGCATCCATACAATAACACTGATTTCACATTACTATTGAAAATGCGTTCATCTTTAGCCAGTAAATTTCGTAATTCCTACACACTATTAAGAAACATGGATGCCTTGGAAGTACAGAGATTATCATTGATTTGAACCATGTCTTGCGTTGTCAGTAAATAAATTAAAAATATAATTGTTAGGCGCTTATTCCCCAAAAACTCACCAGCGTCGCAGTTTTGCAAAAGTCCGTGTTCTTAAGTAAATCTTGCATTTCTCATTCTTGAATATTGGCTATATGGACCGGTTGTACTTCAATTTTACTAAATATTTGACTTACTGAAGCAAATTATCGATTTCCACCTCCTCTATTTCCGCCTTCAAACAAAAATCAGCGTTAAGAAGGACACTTCCGAAATCAACTCACTGTCTCCATGACTAACTTGCATAAAAAAATATAAATACGACCCTAACTACGCGCTATTGTTTTAATCCAGATGGTTGCACATTTATTGATTAATAATAATAATAATCGTCTTTATTGTTAAATGTACATCGGGCGAAGTTTAGCATTAATGCTATTCCTCCACTTAACTTAATATAGACTAAAAGCTAGCTAACGTGTTGTAGTTACAAACAGAAAAAACACATAAAGTATATATATCAACATCAATGTGGACATGGAACTATATCATGATAAAACACATTGCAATAATAAACACACTAGACAAAAATGACAGAAATATAAAATAGAACTGACGGAGACCAGAATTAACTATTTAGTTGCATGGAAAAGGTCTGTTTTAAAACTTTTGCGCAACTGCAGAATAGGCATTATTTTGGAATTATGTGGTGGAAATTAAGATGGTCAGTATTGAAATTTTCTCTACCATTAATACACATTTGTTTAGATATCTGAAAATGAAATAAATATTTATTATGTGAAAACCTCTTTGAACCTGCTAGAAGTGCACCAAAATATACGTTTCTTGTTGGAAAAATTCGAGCGAGACCAAGGAAAGCTGTACGAAAGTGTGAAAAAAGCGAAGAGAGGCGAAATGGACGACGAAATATTGACACCTGCAGGGTTGATTGAATTGATGAGAAATGTTATGGGACATCTACCTGAAGGTATATACTTATTTTTGTATACTTTGGATTGAAAACATCACATCCTGTACTTTTTAAGATAATCTGAATTACTAACTGAAGGAAGTAATATGGAGAAATAATATCAGTTATATATGCATATGTTGATGTTTTGAAAATCCACAAAAATAAGTTTTTCAAAATTTTAAGGTCTCTTCATTCCTTAACCATCTACAGGGTTATTGTGGCATCACAAGATCACAGTGTATAAGCAAATTACCGGCCTAAGATTGAAAAAAGATGTATGGATTAAATATCACGGAAATGAGGTTGGAATATGATTTACAAAGAAAAGATATTTGCCGTTTTAAGATATTTTATTCCTTGAGATATTCCATTCTTCTTAAACATTCCATAAATATATATATATTCCAGTAGTAAGTTAACCTAGGATATGTTAAGTTATGGAATGTATTAAGAAGAATGGACTAGCTTTAAGGAATAAGATATTTTAAAACGTGAAATATCTTAAGAAATAAAATTGTTTCATCTTAAGGACATTTTAACGGCGATGGTTAAGGTTTTGTAGGGGTTTCCCTTAACACTAGTGTAAATGCAGTCGCCAAAAAAATATATCCCCTTAGACGGACACAACAAATGAAAACATAATTTAATAGAAAAATAACTAGACAGGATAGATAGTATGCTAGTTTCGAGAGCTTCAGTTTTGTATCCGTGAAGAGCTAGTTAGTTATTTGGCAAGTAATCTGGGTAGCCTTGTGAGCAGTCAAATCTGACAGTCCGACGATGATTTTAATAACAATCGACGCGTTACTTAAAGAGTTTTATTTGTGAAACTGTGTGATAATTACACAACTTTTATCTACATGATGGAAGAGTTTCACCAAGTAAGAGCATCTACAATTTACATGGCTTTTGGGTCGTTTATATCTATTAAGATTTCTAGGATTGTAGTCCAATGCCGTTCGTATCATCTCGTTTTCATGCCTTTCGATATTCCTGAATAGCTTTACATCATTTTGGCATCCAACAACAAGCGACGAGTAAAGCTTAATATAATATTTATCATAGAGACAACCACAAGTTTCAGAAGTTCTCATTAATATATTTTGTTCGATACTTTGGGTGCTCATAAGCGACGTTACAATTGTATTTTTGTCTTCCGTTCTTTTCTCTTTGTTTCAAATCAGTTTTTATGTCTGTTAGTTGAACATTTCGTGCGTCCAAGTTTGTGGGAAAATATGACGCATGAGGTGAGATTTTGCCAGTCATTTGTTTTTAATCTCCAGGTCAAATATTTCCTTTCCACCCTGAGATGGAGAATGGCAAATATATAATTAGAACCATCAAGACGGATCTCAGGTTATACAATGGCTTAATCATGTTTATAATGTATACGCCATTGGTCCATTTTAAGAAATATAGAATACATAAAGTTACGAGTCTCCCAGTCGAAACAAAAGAAGGTAAGGTAATACAAGGTTTAAAAATTATATCTGATGTACTTCTTCAACATAATTATATTATATTTATTGTATTATAGATGTAACGTCCATTTATTTATTACCAATAACTATCAAGTATCACGAATTGATGTCAAAATTTCATGGTTTAGAATGATATTTCTCAATCTATGTGTGTTAATTGTGTTAACCTTTTCTATTCATGATCTAGATGGAAAGTTCGCCTTCGTATTACCGAAGCATTCCTTTCTCATTGTGGATGCAAAAGATAGTGAATATACAACTATGTCTTCTGATGACTTCAAGGATTCTTGCAAAATTGTCAAGAATACAGAATATCTGTGCAAACAAACTAATTGGGTATGTAAGGATAATATGATACTATTATTTCCCTAGTCGGCTTAACTTAAGCAAGTATATTTGAAATGAAGTAACCGAGAGGTACTTTGTAGTTAATATGGATACTATGATTTCATTCGTCTAGTCAACTTGACCATGTATATTTGGTATGGAGTAGCCAAGAGTTACTTGGTAGTTTTCATACGAGAAGCCTATAATAGATACAAAACAATGTATTTATTACGGATTTATTTATTCAGCTTAGCCCTGATCAGTTTTTGAAATACGTGTTCTGTTTACGATCACAGTCAGACCATCTAAACAATCACGTACAATATAGTTTTTAAGTAGCTAGTTTTTCCAAAGTATAGAAACCATTGAAAATGCTTAGGATAATGTATTTTTACTAATATATCAATGTTAAGAATAAAGCTCTGTTATCGTATCTTATATAACTTCTAAAGCAAGCACACTAAAAAAGAAATTTCATCTTGTATTTGTACTGGCAATTAATTAAAACCATATACTATTGACGAAATACTTTTATTAATGTTTAGGCTGCCACGGCAGCTTTTACCAAAATATAAAATATGGAAAAAACGTAACTAACGTTATATTGCAAGTGTTTTTGATCAACGGCCAGTACAAATATAATGGGAACAAAACAGACAACCACAAGAAGCTACGCTATTTCAACCATTTTTTATTTGTTAAACTGGTTATTCAATAAAATACTGTCGTCGTCGCAACTGTGGATTGGATTTATTCTGAGGAAAAGGAGGTTGTTCGATCGATTTCAACGTGGATGTCATCAAATTATTTTTTCTGTTTTCGCAAACGCATATAAATCAGAAGTAGGGTCGCCAAATTTGTAAAATAAGGCAGTGGACGTGAATGGTGCTTGATAGTTTATTTTTTGGGGTGCACAGTGAGTGATGAAAAAGTACCCACAATCAAAGCCGGATGAATACCGAGAAGCTAACGACTTCGTAACTTTGTTGTCCATTCTGTTAATATCAATTCCATTTCAATATTTTAATGTAGTTTTATACTTGGGAAAAAATATAATTATATTTAAATGCCAAATTTGTTCAAAGGCAGGATTTAGCGAGATATTTGTTAAAAAGAGGAAGTTCATACAGATTACTCTCAGGGTGTCAGGCATAGCAAGATAGCGAGAATGTAATAATTAGAGAATTAGAGATTAATGGTACTTTTATTAGTTTTTATAGCTCATATACAATCGTGTAGAAAAACTGGATAAATACGTTCCATGTCTGTTGACAACTGCAGACATATTTTGGATGATTTGCATACAGGGAGTTTCTTGGCTGCTACCGCTGACCTCGTTGCACTGCTCCCTCCTAAGTGGCGTTCCTCCTGGAGCGCAACCGGCTTACCATAGCTGTACCGGCAGCTAGCCCCATCCCGGACGAGCCAGCTTTAACCCATGGGCCAACCAAGCTCCGGTGGAGAAGTCAGTCGCATGCTACTTCGACAAGATGTCTCGTTGCCAGAATGGGGCTAGCTTCCGGTACATCCATGGTGAGCCGGTTGCCGTCTAGGAGGAACGCCGCTGAGGAAGCAGTGTAACGAGATCAGCGATAGCAGCTAAGAGAAGATCCCCCTATATGTAAATCATCCAGAACATGTATCCAGTTGTCAACAGATATCTCGGTTGTGTCAGATTGTTCGAAATTGTTCATAGAAAATTCGAGAAGGGCATTTTTATGTATATATTGGAGCATCGAGCAGTGGCAGTAGTCAGTCTACAGACATCAAATAGTTAAGAACTAGTAATCGTGGATATATATTAGCCTATAAGTTGTTGTATTTCCAGATGAAATAAATGAGTGTTTAAGGACGTTACAATATTATTTTTCTGTTCATTTTAGGCAGCCTGCAAAGCACCCATGTGAGGAAATGTGCGTCAATCACTATGCTCTTTTATCGATCCATTCCGACTATCAGTCTTCTACTTCTACATATTCTATTGTTAATAGTCTTCCACCGTTTTTGTGATTTCATAAACAGCTGCTCTTTTCTATAATCTTTATATTATCAGCTTTCTTATAGAGTTCATATATGCAACTAGCAAGTCAATTGGTGGGATTCTAGCTATTATCAGTAGTGCGTTTGTCTATACGGTTCTATAGGTATAAATTACGCTCGAAATTATAATGACTCAATCCTTCGTTTGATTTCCATAGATGTTTGTTGGAGATTGGAGTGAGCCTAGTATACATATACGTTTGTTTCATTTCAGTTATCATTAGCGAATGTAGCCACGGAATGTGCACCAAAGATGTTCTTTGAAGCAAATAGTATTCCAGAATCATGCGACAAAAGGGTCATGCAGCTCACAAAACCATTGTACCTACAACTGATGATGCCAGATAACTGGATATATGTAATACCTGAATCAACAGATCTAACGCTAATATGTGAACATAATAGTACGCAGGTCACTTTACAAGGTAAAAAAAGTGAAGATTATATGCACCATTTTTATAACTTCACCAATTTTCGGAAAAGTATTGTAATTACTAAACATTTCGAATTCGAGAAATTATGTTTCGTGGCGTATGTGCACAACGAAAGGCCATGTCACTCATTCATGCCTGTCTTTGCTTCATGATCATCTTATCAACTGATGATTATTGAGTTAATTGAATAGGATCCACTTACCTATTTCGCTTTATGACAATTTAGGTTGTGGTTAACTGTTTTCCAAAGATGGCTAATTAGTCCGCTTCCGTTTTAACAACTGCTCATGCTTTTTACCAGAATAAAGATCATACATGACCAAGACAATTAAACAAATATTTGAACTACTGAAACACTATAAATCTATTACGATTTAGAACAAACTTTATTAAACACATGACATGTGGAACGTTATTTATCTTCACTTTTTTAGTGGAAACACTGGTGTGATTAAATGACAATTTAGAAGACTATTGAGTTGCTTCGATTGATGATATTGAAATTGATCCAACACTTCTTAAGAAAATATACAAAATCAATTAAAAACAGGATTTAAATTGAATGCGACGAGTGGAACTACTTTATGTTATCATAAATTTTTTTTTGGGGGTTCTTAACTTTTTGTCTTATAAACGCTGATTCAGTGAGATCTAAGAATCTCGAATTCGTTCAAAATCTCCAAACAGATAGACAGACTGCCGGAAATTAGTGACGTGCTTTTTCGTTATGTATACCTATGTTAAAAAACAACATGAAATACAATATTTGAAATTCACTCATTGCCGTGGGCAGTAAAAAAGGCAACTGGGTTGAGTCTTTGAGTCAAAACGTGCCATTAGCTTATTGAAGATTAGATTCGGATTTTATATTTATATTTTATAGGTATTGTTCCACTTGAACTTAGCTTACAGAATACTGGAGGTTATGGAAATTTTGGATATATCAATCTCAAGAAAATACTCACCAAGTATTTGAACTTTAGCAATAGTCACAAAATGTTTTTTAAATTCAATTCCAAAAGATCAAACAGTTCTAATATTTCATATGTATCGATATTCCCTTTGTGTGAGAAGTACAGTCTTAGCTTACTTGATACCATTTTTATACGAGAAAAATGATCCTTTCTCCCAAATTGGTATTCGAAGAAGTCAAAATTTTATCTCGGAGAGAATCAAAGAGCTTTTTAGAGAATGTAACATTGTAGAAAGTATCAATGTTCATAGTTATATGTTTATAGGTTTCTTTTTTTTTTGTTTTTCAGGTACTGGAGTCATCGCCGTCCCAAGAGATTGCTCCATAAGTATGAATCATGAACAACTACAATGTGTCAAGGAGTTCACAGCCAATGTCTCAGGTGTCTTCATTCCAACTAAGGCAAATCTATTTGTAGACCTTTCAAAGCATGATACTGTCCCTGTGGACCACTCAACTGTTGTCATTTTACCGTTTGAGCTCAAGGAACTGAGAGATATCAGTGCAGGCGTCAGTAATGCAATCGCTACTAGAAAACAGATCGTGATTACTAGTACTTTTTCAACAATTACGCTGCTTGCTTTAATACTCCTTGTGATCATTCTATACAGGAAAAGGGTTAGTAGATTGTAACAATAGGGCTTTGAAATCATAGTGATATAAAGGATATAGTGCAGATAGTATGGTCAACTGTGCAAGAAGACGTAATAGTTTATATGAAAAGGATCTTAAAAAATCTGGATTATAAGAGGAAGCGTGGTAAAAGCAATTTTGAATAAGACATTGTACATATATAATATAACATAGTGTGGTATCTCCTAGATTGTCTCCATACGGGCTTGAATAGAAATATGTTCTTTAATTGTTCGATATCCAAGTAGTTTCGAGTAGAATCCACACACGAATAGAAAATTATGTTTAATCTAGTTATATTTTTTGATGAACATTGACAGGTAGTTTTTTATCTTCTTTCAAAATGCAAAGTTTTTGTGCGTTGACCTTTCAGAAATATAGCGTCAAGGTGGTGGACGCAGTGCTTCCCATAGTATCATTTTAAAAGTAACAATTTGAATAAGATCTTGGAAGTGACTTTTTTAATCATAACCTCGCCGCAAGTGAACCAATTTCCAAAAAACTACACAGATCTCTTATCCTTGTCACAATAGTAACTTAGTCTCATGTTAGTTTCATGAAACACCGAAAAGTACTTCTACAACTATATGGAGGCCAATGACTACGGGACATACAGACAGACGGACAAAAGAGTGATTTTCTTTGCTTAAAGATAAAGGTTATTTTACGGAAATATCATATGAACCATTCATGAATAAATATTTTCGTGAACTCTAGACAGTCATAAAAGGATTAACGATTTAGGAAGATCACCCATCTTGGCGTTATTATTTTAGAACTGTGTATGCACCATGTTCGGGATTTCCACGTTTTGTATGAGCTATAAAATGTGATTTAATCAACAAGTCTCATTTATAGGTTATGTACTGCGTAAGACGAAAGCTGGGGTATGCTGATGAAGATCGATTAAATCTTAAAGTAAAGGTAAACAACAGAGATGAGAAATTGTGCCGAGTGTCGGTTATGGAGAAACCTAGTGAAAATGATCCTGGAGCAGACTATGTCACAGTCAGATTCAAAGTTAAAAAGGAAAATAAAAAGGAAGGACCCAACGAATCAGAGAAACCGATACCAGCAGATGAACCACGCATAGATTTGCTGCGGAAGCTAAAACCAGCAAATGGACCGAACGCAGAATTCAGAATGTTAAAGCCTAATACTTACAGTTAATTAATAAGTAGCATGTTTGGCGATGATGACACTCAAGAGATATTTTGATTTTTGAATTGAAATGTGAATTACACATAACATAAAATATATATCTGATTTCATCATGAACTTGAATATATTTTAAGGTATATACTATAATTATGTGATCTATTGTAAACGAATATTTAAATAGTAAGAATATGTAGACTTTTTCAATTATATATAATAGCTTAGAACTTCCTTATGTAGTTTTATATTTTAGGCATATACAGCGTGAATGAAAAATATCAAAACACTTACAAGTAAAATCTAAGCTTACAGCTTACAAACGGAACTATAACATAAAAAAAAACTTGTCAAAATTAAAGGGATTATTATATATAATCACTTTTTTCACTACTTCAACTACTTATTTTCGCCCGCTCCAAACAAACACTAATCCTTGATATTTTGGACGCAGTATGAACCGATCATATGGAATCAATTGTAAAGTTTTATCCCATATTGTTAACACAGCACCAACATAACAAATCCATAGCTACCAGTCATTGTGTAATAGTGTGAAACTCCTCAATTCATCATTGGGGTATTCGACTGCCAGAGACAGTGCCTTAATTCGCACAGTGTATATTGCGCTATGACTGATAACAGGGTCCATACCGAGCAAATCGTATCTGCGAATTGCCTTTGTGCATTAGAATACGGGAATTTCAACGTCGTAGTGTAACGGAGTTTGGCAGTTAATTTATTCGGCGAACAACAGCGGAAGGCGAGCACCACACCAAAGACATTATGTGGGTTGAATACGGAAGCTTCACAGGCGTACTGAAGCAGTGCTCTTTGCTCCAAACCTCTGCTGCCGGAAGTAAGATTTAGAAAGGATGGAAACTGATAAAGCAGATTTTTGAAAGATTACACCTGGTAAGGCAGTTGGGGGCTTTTATAATGCTTGTTGTACCGATAGCTCTTGGTGTTATTGTCCAGGACACAATGAAGGGTAATTCTTATTCCAGCCCAGAAGCAAGTAGTCTTCGGATTAAGGTATAAATGCCAAATGCAGAGGTTATTTTATCAAAATGTTTCTACGTTTCGTTTTACGCGATCCTCGGAGCTACCAGATACAAAGGAAAGGTAATGATTGAAAATGGATGCATTGTTAACTCTTTTTCCCTATTTCGACGGACATATTCTCTCTCTCTCTCTCTCTCAGTTGCCTATTCGTCTGATTATCGGAAATTATCCTGGCTATAGTTATTTTATTGAGAGAGATGAGTCTACATCCTGTTCCTCTTCTTCTCAACACTTTGCCATGGATTATGTGCTGTAATAGTCTGTTTGTATTCCAGTGTATTCCAGTTTTCTAACATGGTACTTGGTAGTGACATTAGTCAACATCTACAACTCTACACCATACATAAGCATACAGAAAATATGGGATTTGAAATCTGATTTTTCTCGATAATGTTTTGCTGTTTTTTGAAAATTGATGCCAGTTTAAGGAATTTCGCTCTGGCTATTTCAATACGACGCTGAATCTCTTGTGAACGGTTCTACTTTTCATTTATCTCAGTACCTAATTGCGAATGCTATGCCACTCCTCCAATCATCACCGATAACATACTAATTCTATAATAGATGATATCAAAATATAAGAGAAATAAAGAATATGAAATGAATATACATAGAATCACAAAACTATGTTATAAATGCATAACATTGAAATCCGAACCACACTACCTATTGAGCAAACCTCATTCTCAGCGAGGCATAACTTATCCTCTTTGGTTAAATATTTAACAAATGATACAGAAAATGTTACAAATAATAATAAGATGATTTTCTCTAATACAGATGGTGTGATACCTGTAGACAATTCTTGTATCGACTGAAGTCAGTTTGTGGAAAATATATTTAGATAGTTTTTTCTCTTTGTATCTTGTAGCTCTGAAGTTGACATAAAATGTTCGCCTAAACGTCGGCATATTGAGGAAATAACCTTTGCATTAGTCATTTAATCCTAAACAACAAGAATACTTTTATTTTATTATCCAAGCCAGCTCGGTCAAACATCTCTTCTTCTTCTTCTGATACCATCTCCTATAGAAGGTTGGCAATCATCATGGCTATCCTCACTTTATTAACAGCTACTCTAAACAGTTGGTGAGAGGACATTCCAAACCATTCTCTCAAGTTTTTATGCTAGGATGTTCTCCTCCGTCCTTGGCTACGGTTTCCTTTAATTTAACCTTCCATAATATTATGCAATAGTTTATACTTTGGACTATATGTGCAAAATATTCAAGCTTTTTTCTTTTGAGTGTCCTTATTTTAAAATATATAATATAATATAATAAAATTACACTTAACACACAATGCAAGGACGCTGACGGGGATTCAACCACACCTCTTCCGGTTATATAAAACGATGTTCTATCGTTGTACTATGAAACCACGTGTTCGAAGCACAGACCAATGGTAGGTTCTTCACTTTTTTATTAATATCCTACGAATGCGTCAAAACTTCATGATTTCAAGAGTGGTGGAGTAAAATCAAAAGTCACCCAATGCAATCACCATCAGATACGTTATAAACTATCCCTCGAAGAACAAAGTTATTTATCTACCCTGCCAATCAGCAATCAGTTGTTATTATAAAATATTTGAATAATCACCAATAATGATACATTGCAAGAAAAAATATAAATCCAAATCACTTACTTCGAGGAATGCCCATGCTGCGAGCCATGTCCCATGATCCTCATCTCTTTAGCGATGTTACCATTCATTGAATGTTGTTGGTATGGTACAGCTGTATCCTGAAACAATATATTTATTAATTTGTGGCATTTCATACATAAACATGGAAGTAAAGCAGTAGTGGGATGATTCTGCAGGGAAATGGAATTGACTACCGTTTTATTATTGATCATGTGTTGGTTCATATGCTTATTAGTGTTTTTATCATTGCGATATTTTTGAGCCCATATATTAGACTCAGAACCATACAAATAATATAAAATTTTTAATACGTTTCGAAATATTTTTTCAACAAATATGGTCAGATGAGAAATTGTGCGTTCATCTTCCGTCCGGTGACGCGTTTCGATTTATATTTGAATTAGTGAAACTTTGTGTTGAACACACAACTTCTTGTCTAATGATGATGAAATATTTTCACCAAGTAAGAGCATCTACAATCTTCATGTACAAATATGTTTTTATATATTTCCGTTCGTCAGTTACTATTTTGTTGAAAAATAGCATTATCTAGACATACCTCTACAAGTTTTGTCTTAATCGAAGAAGCGATTACTCATATTACGCGGCGATAAAAATAACAACAGACATTGAGTAACAGACTGACAGACCTTTCAGGAAAAGTGAGAGAGCGGCAGATAGACGGACAATATGCCAATAGACCAATTCACAGACAGACTAACAGACAGAAAGAAGGACGGAAGTTAGTTACATGGTGTCCACAAAACCTCCAAAAAAACTTTTATTGTGTGTGACAAAGGAGGAAGTCACGTCCAGATTGATAATTGTTTTTCTTGTCCCATGTGTCCTTAGGGAAAAGTGAATACGTGCCAAGGACGACGAACTGAGCACGTCCGAGCGCGTCTACCGTGTCTCGACCCGCTGCTAATAATTTAAGGAGTTGGATTTCGAGTCTCTCCTCTTGTCTGTGCCTAGCATAATTACTAAACTTAATTGATTTCACTAAATCGACTTGGAGGTGATGCCATTCTGATATTTTGTTTTCAGTGAATTCGATGGAGTAGAGGTTTCATAATCCAGAAATTAATCCTTCTTTTCAATATGGTACGCGGCAGATTAGTTTATTCATTCCAGAATTATTGAGAAAAATTGAGTCAAGAAACTAGAATCGTGGATTTGATATAAACCATGATTTATAACAGTTACATCTTGAAATTGATTCAGTGAATTAGTATCGTTTCTTCACTTTGCGTCCTACAAGCTCGGATATGATAGAAACCATGCAAATTGAAATCAAATTTAAAACCTATATTTAAGATAATGCAATAGCGGAACACACCAATAGATGTAAAAATGCCTTCATTATTTGTTAATCAAAATATGTTTAATAAAAAATACCGTAAAATGCTTCTACTGGTCGTTAATTGGAACCATATGTGTGATTGATTGGCGGAACTTTACTTTCGATCGTTTCGCCTGCTTCGACAACTTTTATCAGATAAAAAGTTTTGGAATTATGTTGATATTATAGTGCCTTTTCGACAGTGCTAGTTTACCGTTTCGCAGATGGCAGACGTAGTAGTGGCGAATTTCAGTTCTTAAAATGTGTACACTTTGCACTGTACTCCAATATAATTGGCTGTGTGTTTGTAGCTGTGTTCAACTGAGAGAGCCTAACGATACATGTGGTTTGTATATTGAAAAAGTAGACTGCCGAGTTGAGAAATTCAATTTCTTGTTAATTTGATTTAACTCTCGCTTACGGTATGAGTTATAGAGCAATATATAAGTTTCTGCTTAAGGTACTTTAAACCTACACAGCTAAGCTTTGTCTTTATATTAATGGTTCGATCAAATCACGAAACTCAGATTATAAGCAATTTACAAATTTCCTAGAACAATAACTTTCCCTGAAAGTGTTCCTAGTATAAACCAAAACATTGCTTTCCTTCCGTGTTTTCCGAATTAAAAATGCATTTTTATTATTCATTCATTTCACTCTTGCAAACAAGTAGGTTTTCGTATAGAGTTTTCATACTATCCATAAGTCAATGAAAGCATTGCGTTATTGCTTAAACTTATCCTTATACAACACATTGAGCAGGAATAATATGGAAAAGGCTAAATATTCATATTTAAAGTACGACGTTTTCCCGCATATGGGTTTCGATTTTCAGCAAAGTTTGTTGACATCTATTTGCAAACTTTCCAGTTGAATTTATACAAAGTTTAGAGGTGCTTTCCAGTAACTGTTATATTATTCGAAATTTCAATTCCATTTCCAAATCGGCTTTTGTGGTTTACCCAATTGGCTTTGAAAGATTTGTTTGTGGACTTCTCGCATATGTACTGTTTTAGTAAAGAAGGAGGACGCATGTTTAGTAACCCGATCGAGTTATGTATTGAGAACAGGCCCGTCCAGAGGGAAGGGGGTTTAAAACGGGACCTGGGCGTTGGAAAGTGATAAAAAATGTAATGCTTTATCAAATTTTACCTATGTGTGGTACTGGATTCTTTGGCCAGAAACACTACACAGAAGCTGTGCAGTGTTAAAATTTCACTGATTAGTGTTACATGCCATTTATTTTTTAATTCAGGTTTTCAGAAGGCTAATCACTCTTTAGTTTTTATTCTTATGCATTATTTTTCCTTCATCATGTCTTCAAAGGGAAAAGGAACCCCAAAAATTTATCTCCCAGGACCCAAATTTCATTTAGTAGCGTCTGCACATAGGTCCCATTTAGAGTCCGACCTCCTCTCCCACCTCTCGATGAACCTGATAGTGAATATCATAAACTTATTGCACTGAGATCTGCAATCATAGAACGGGGACTCGCACAGAAGTACCTTAAAGAAATTATTTGCAGTGCAGCTCATTGTAGTACGCGTCTGCGGTTCAATTTTGGAAGGTTGAAAGTCTCTACCCACGAAATATCGAAGTATCGAATGAAAAGGTTCCATGTCCCTTATCTGAGAAGTCACTCCTACTCCTTAAAACCCTCTGAAAAGTGATGTAGAGAGAGCCGTAAATTTCCGTAAGAGAGTGATTTAATTGTTTTACCTTTCGCAGGGTGAACATAAAGATTCTTTTTATTTATAGCCTTCCACAAAGGCCTATCCAGCACCAGAAATGCTGTAAAAGGGTAAGCGTCTATTCATATCGACCTTAAAGCTCTGGGAATAAACTATCCAGTAGCAGTCGTATGCAATTTCAAGAAATCAAGCTTGTAACAAACAGTGAATAGAGTCTATCTGCTTATGTAATAGGATTTTACCTTATCTACCGTCCCGTGTAGTCTCCAAATTTAATTATTGGTACATATTATTTTGATGAGATGCAAAATGGAAGCTGTGAATGGTACCTTCAGATGATACGAGATTATGTCATTTCACGTACACAAAATGAGCACGAATGAAAAAAAAAGGATTATTATGGAGAATGGAGCACCCTTGCATATATACCTATCAGTTGAGGAATGTTAGCTGTCCGTTTTCAAGATCCTGTTTTAAAAAGAGATTTTATAAATTAGTGGAGTAGTGGCATCAGGACTATTAAGGTATTTTTTTCTAAATCTGATGGGCAACAAAGTGCTATGATTATGATTATGATTATATTAAAACAAAACTACTGATGGCCGATTGCACCAAGATCTGCTTATGGAGAAAAAAGTAAGAGAGTGAAATTTAAGAACTCCTTGGCATCTTTTGATTTGCTGCATTGCTTTCTAAGTGCTATTTAACAAAGCCTTCGGTAACGTCGATAACGGTGCATAATGACAGGTAATGTTTTTATATTTGCACATTATACTGTTCAAAAATGAAATTTATATTGAGTTACAGCTTTACTTTCTGTTCAATTTTAAAAGAACGTTAGCATCTAGGGCATTACTGACCTGGCCTCTGCTAATGCCCAGCAAGGGTTTGGAGTCAATGTATATGCCCCTTGCTTCTATTCTTGCCAGGCAGTCTGCTTTATTATAGAGAATCTAATCCGTAACTCCGTCATTATATCGTAGAAACTTTCTGAAAAAACTTAAGGATCCCTCTCTGCAAAATAATGATGGCCAACTATAAATTTGTCATGATAGCCGCAAAGCAGCAATATCTAGAAGTTCATAATGATCTTCTAGAACATAAACTTCATCGTCTAAATAGTTTAAATACTCTATTTTCAGCAAGTAGGTACAAACACTAACTTGAAAGTACTGTCAAGAAGTTTGCCATTAAAACCTCAAATATCGCTAAGTCTACTTCAATTTGTCGTAAATGGCTAAGGAAAGTATATAATAATCTGTCCTTAGCATTGGTGCAACTGAAAATGTGTGTCTAAGGACACCATAACGTCAAGTGGCGTCTAAGTCTTCCATTAAAATGTTGGTGCAACTGGCCTTCAGTCGCTGTAAATCTTCAATTCTATTGATTTCGAACTCTTTGTAAGAGGAATAAACTTCATATAGTGGTCAACTCACCCCTCTATAAGAAGGTGCAATGATGAGATATGTTTCGATATTGTGTTCCCTCAAATAGGTATTCCTGTCTCCTCCATGTCCTGGCTCCACCGTATAGTCGTTTCCTAGGAACTTCAGTGTTTCCTTGGTGATGTGCACACGTCTGGAAAAGTAGAAGGGTGTTTAATGTGTAGAGGTTGTATTGGAAAGATCCATAGATACAATATTTGTTTTTTGGATAAGCATTCTAATTTATATAAATGGCAGTGGCAGTCTTAATATTATTTTTGGTTCAATGTATTAACTATGAGTTTGAGTTATATAAAATTTTTCTTACGAATATCATATATGATATTAGTCTTGTGTATCGAGTACCTGCTAGAGTCAAAATGTGAGGCAATAGTACTTAGTGGATCGATAAAAATTGAGTTTGAGATACTGAATATGATCTCAATATAGGTTCTGATCCATTAACATTAATATTCAGCAGATATGTTAAGATCATCTTGATTTGGAGGAATATGAAGAAGCCAGCTGTCTAGGTCTCGAAAAGCTTAGCAGGATATTAAGATATACTTCTTCGATGTGGATTTAAGGACAATTTTAAAATCTTCATGGTGAATTAAGACCAATCTGAATACATCACGCTGATAGGGATATCAAAAAATAATAAATGCTTACGCGTAGAGTATTTTAAATGATCAAACAATATTATTGTATCTACTCACCCTGGAATGCCTCCACTTTCCATATAATTTGCTAGTGTGACGTCATTAGACCAAACATCAAACTGCCATTTTCTAAGCCCCAACACTCCACAGTGCACCCGTCCTGTATGAATCCCTACCCTCATATTCACGTTAACATTCATAACACCCCTCACTAACCTGGAACAATGCAGTATACTTATGTGACCGATATCCATCTATGAAATAGTAAATTATTTTATTATTTTCCTGTTGCTTTCTTCTTTATCTTGAAGTAATTCTCATAGGTAGTTTTATCTAATTTACTGAGTGACTCTATCTGTTAATCAGACTAACGAACTACTGTAGATTGGTAATAAGACTTCACCTTTCTGGCTGCGCTGGTTTGAAAACGGGAAAGCCAAAAAGTAGGATACGTGTCACTCGATTTAATTATCCTCATATAGAGGAACTGCAAATAACAATTTTGTCCCGTACGAAAAGTTACTACCAGACTTACGCAATGGCATCGATCATATCTAAGCCCATCTCTACAGTACAATGGGCATGGTCAGGTCTGGCTTCTGGTAACCCAGAAACGCAATAGTAGCAGTCACCTAGTAGCTTGATACGGAGGCAATGGTGCTCTGCTGCCAATTTATCAAACCTGAAATTCAAACACATTATTTTGTTTACTTCGCTGAACTACTGAATTATACATTATACAGGAATATGAGACTGATAACCTGTATGGACGTATTTTTATGTTAATAGTGTATATTTACTGTGTATATTCACATTGGGTATTTTTTAAGTAAGTGTCTCATCCCCTATTATTTAACGTTGTACTATTCTTTTTATGTACATTTTTTTTATCTAAATAGAGCTTCTCGTTGAATCAGAAAAAATAAAGGCATTCCGAGCTTAATAAGTCTTGTATATATTAGTAAGGAAAACAAACGCAATCATCAAAGAGAAAACGTAAAGCCAGAAGTGTTTAAAAAAATTCAAATTGGAGTGCAAGTCGTGGATTTTCCTTTGAAGGTTAAGACGCTATGCACATCAAGCTTTACGCTGCTTGGGGTACCAAATCAAAGGTCTTAATGTTTTTTACAGGAAAGCTTGTTGTGCTTTGTAAGAATCAGCCGAAAACGAGTGGCAGGAAACGTAATCAAATTTGCCGCTTGCAGCAAATTTTCTAGAGATGCGAAACGACGACACCGTACTTTAATTTCGTCGTCTTTTGGATAGAGATAAGAAAAATGTATTTGTTTAGTACACGATCTAGAGTTTTTAGCGTTATCTCCAACTTAATTCACAAATAAAATAAAGCAAATAAATAAATAAGATAGATACAATGTGTTTTAGCTCATTTGAAAGAAGGCAATGAATCATTTTCGTTCCAGTCACGCTATGCGATTTATAAAATCGCACAAGAAATGTGCAATTGATTTTGGGTTATCGCAAGGTTTGCGAAATTTTATTTTGATTTCAATTATACTAGACTCATTTATTTCAAAAATCATAATTATTAACAAATATGAAGAAAACTGCATTTAGTTCAATATTACGTAGCTCAAATTTAGGTATGAATCACTCATTCCTTGGGAAAGCAATTGGATTAAATTTTTGGTAAAAAATGTTGAGATGAGTGGCGTAATTACACCAGTTAGCCCCCTTGTATACGCCTCTGAGCATAAATAATTACGAAAATACCAGTTATCATCTTGTCGATATTTCCTAGTATTTCAAAAACTTTCTTCACAAGGATCAACAGTTCCAAAATCATCAAATGTTCAATAAACCGTTACCGCTGCATTAGAATTACGGACTCTACTAATTCGGCGCTATTTTTGTCGATTCAGTAAATATTTTGTTCAGATTGAAAATTTACATACTGAACGCATAAATCTCGCTGATATGAATACAGATTGACATGCTGACATGGTAAAACTGTTTTATTTTCCAAATAATTTTTGCACTACCCTCAGAGGACTTGTACTTTGATAGTATCGAAGCTTTCAAACTATTATACAAAATATAGCTTCATAAATATTAACGTAATAAATGTGTTGCATTCTAAGTGGTTATAATACCAGTAAGTTGTCGTTGTCTGTCAAAAATTTCCTTGGGATCTAAGCTTGTGAGTCAAGGCATCTGTTCGTCTGTCATCTCTGGCAACCTAGAAACTAGATAATATGGACACCAGACAATGGTTATAATACCGTGTCGATTCACACAATGTTTATATCCTGCGCTTGGATTCAATTACTTCCACTTTTTCGAAAGATTGCAGGTAGCATAATTAGCTTTTCGGGTAAAAGAAATGAAAATCTTTGAACTGATACCTCTCTTAGGGCAGAACTCCTTGGTTGTCTCTTTGACACGTACGATTAGCTCAGGATGAGTCCATTTCAAGGATGCTCATGTTAATACAAACTGAGGATAGTTTCTATACATCGCTCGATCCGGGTTGTTGACAAGCGCTTGTCTCCCGGACTATATATCTTATATCTGAAAATGTATATCATCACTCACCTAGCAAATAATTCGTTGAGTATCCGGACGAGTTCTTCTGCGGTGCATTGATCTGAGAGGGTTGTGAACCCGCATATATCCGCGAACAGTATACTGAAAATAAAAAAGGCATGGATATATATCCGCATCGGAGAATTCGCTTCGGAGAGTTTTTCCAAAAGGATGAACGGAGCGTTAGGATATAGGAAATTGGGCAAATAGGGCAGGAATAGTAACGTCATCCAGGTAGGATTCCATTATGATCAAAATGTATGGATAATTCGACCTCTCTGATACTACAGTAATTAAGGTTAACGATTTAATAATCCGCAATAGAGAAACACAGATACAAATTCATAGTTTGTAAGTTTGTATGCTAGTAGTTAGTATCGATGCAGAAAAATGGAGCCAATACATCTGCCGCGACAATGTTAAGTCATTTTAAATATACACATGTCAATCTCTTAATTCATGCCAAGCTGTGAGAGGAAACAAAACAGTTGAATATTCTCGATTATTTGATCGATTCTCAATCAGTCAAAGGTATTTCCGCGGTTTAATATTGGCGTTTGGATCGGTTCGTCCATGAAGTAACGTGGTTCAACGAGCAGTACGTTGTTCTTCGTAATAGAAGATCGATCCCCGTTAACGGCAGCCTTTCTTGAGGTAAATGCAGAAAAAAGAAACGATGCAAAAATAGCATTTATCATGATGAACTGCATATTTGGGTTGAGCACATAGAGAGATGAGTAACAGTTCTGATATGCGGCTCTTATAAATTACAAAAATTTCGACGAAAATAGTTTTTATAGGACTCTGAATGATAAACAGCGCCATCAAAAATCCTATAAAGTGGATTTATGTTAGCCGTAGCCGAGAAATACTGCTGATTACACCGGAGATATATTAAATCAAGTCAGAGACTATACGTTCTAGAAGTTATTATGACTGCATTTAGCAGGTGTTTGGTAACATTAAGTTTGCTTGAATGATGATATCCGAAAGCCCTTATATATTTACTGTATAATACTACAATCAATCTAGACATTTGACCTATATACATAGTATCAGAGAAACTACAGGAAGATATGTAAGCACGTGATTTACATATGTCTTTTTTGCATGGATTAAATATGATCCTAAGATCCTAAAAAAGTAAAAGCGAGATAGGAACACAAACATGTAGAGCAGTCACAAAAAACCTGATGAACGCAATAAATATATCGGAGGATTTAATTCTGCAGAGCACTTGATAGATGCTAATCATAGACAACAACCTAGGGCCAAGTACACTTCATAATTTCAACATAACTCCTGATTAGAAATGTATCAAACTAAAAAAAATATCTGAGGGATCCTGATTAATCTGTGGCAAATGAGTAAGCTTCGATTTTATTTTGTCATGGGGATTACGGTTTTGTTTGATGTGACTCAAACCTATTGGAATAGCTATCGCCATAAGATCTATAGTACTGACAGAGTTTCTGTCAGCATTCAGAATCAATGCGAAAGAAAAGGACAGTTGATAAAATACGAATGTTAGATTGAGTACGAGAATCTTCCAACACGTGGCAACGCTGCCCTTTTACAGGATCGTGTTATAGTCTTGTAGAATTAGCATTTTAAATGATTAACATTTTTAGGCAAGATACCATACAGTTGTTTATGATAAGGTGGGACGTTATGCTATAGTGGTTTTACGCAAACTCCCTACATTTATGAAATTAATGCGTAGGAAACATTTAAGCAGTAGTTAATGTATAAGCTATGAATAGATCATGTTTTATTGCATGTATTTGTTCGTCACTTTAATATATCATTGTAATTATCATCCTGAAAATTGCTATTTTTCATCCTCTTTAAGATATTACCTACAGCACGACTATTTTTTTTAATTAGCTATACCTTGCGATACCTTGAGTACAAATGTTGATCATTTAAAATTCTAATTTTACTAGAGTATAACGCCAGCCTGCAAAATGGCAGCGTTTTCATGCGTTAGGAGATTCGCGCACTCATTCAAATATTTGTGTTTCATCTTCTGTCTTTATGTCACACATTATTTCTACATGCTACCGGAAGTTCTGGCAGTATATTATATGCCCCTGACATGCAAAAAGATTAAATTCAGAATATGATAACATAACCTAAGTAGAGTAAACAGAATGATGTTTTATGCTAGGATGGATAGCTTTTTATAAACAATTATCTAGCAGGCTAATGAAATAAAGCTAAACCGGTTACCGTTTTGTATAATTTTTATCTCTGAAACCTAACGTAAGGATTACAGTATACAAGCTCAAAATATGTTCGTCTCTGATATTTGAAGCTTTGTTTTCTGCCCGATCTAAACGCATCACCAAATTTATCTTACTCAGTCACTTGAGCCGAGAATTACATCTCTCTGTTCGACCCTACTGTTCGCTGTATGCATACGTATATGGCGGTTGACTAAATTACGTATTAATTAAACACAATTGGAGTTGAATTGGATTCGATTCGATGCTCTGGCGAGCCTCCGGTGCAGAACAATTTCATGTTATTTCCTATTCCACCTGCATGTACTTCTCAGTATCCAATCAGCCGTTGACACAATCAATAAGACTAAATATGGAGTGGGTTGATTTAAAAGACACTTATTCGAGCACGTGGCATTTTGAGCAAAATATGCCATTATCGAGTACGAGGGTCACTCTGAAAGTCTTTAGATATTCCTAATCTACACAAGTTTAAACAAGTTTGAGCACGCAGCCCTTTTGTCTAAAGTTGTAAGTGCTCACACGCAAAGGCAGCGTTTGAATCGTTCAGTAGTTGTCTTGCCACAGTCTTGAATGCAGCTAAGTGTTGGCCGAATTTTAACGTGAAAATGGAACCGGGTAGTCGCGATTTTGTATGACTATAAAAAGGGAATGTCACGAAAGTTTAGTGACTTGCTTTGGGGACTCTGCCCCTTCTAGGGCTACAGTTTTTAATTGGTTTGCTGAGTTTAAAAGGGGCCGGGTCTCACTAGATGATGAACCTCGCACAGGTCGACCGCCCACTGCTGTTACTCTGGAAACTTTAGAAGCTCTGCAAAACAGGGTAAAAAAGGCTCGACATATAACTTACACCGAGATTGAGGCTTCTCTGGGGATTGGATCGGCAACGAACCGAACAATCATTCATAATCACCTTCGTCTAAGGAAGCGGTGTTCCAGACGGGTGCCACATTTGTTGACCAGTGAGCAAAAAGCAACAAGAGTTGATTGGGCTAAGTTTATGCTTGATAAATTTGATAATGAACACAGTAAAAACACTTTTATTATCATAACCGGAGACGAAACATGGCTATATCATTATGATCCCGAAACTAAACAGCAGTCATCAGTTTGGTGCTTTGAAAGTGAGCAGCCTACAACGAAAATTTGCCATTCCAACGGTGTTTGAAAGAAAATGGTCGCATCTTTTTTTATAAAAGTGGATACATCACAACGGTAGCACTGGAAAATCAGAGGACAGTTACTTCTGAATGGTATATAACCAAACGTGTTCCTGTAGTCTTCCAAGGACTATGCAAGAGCCGTCCAAATACTGGACTGCGGGGTATTCAATGGCACCATGTCAACGCATCCGCCTACAGCGCCGCTAGAACACTCTTTTTTTTGCTGTACAGGGTGTCAAACTGTTGCCCCACCCACCTTGTTCTCCGGACCTAGCTCCGTGCTGCTTCTTCTTATTCGCTGAGATGAAAGAAAAGTTACGAGGTCGCCATTTTACCATCGATGAAGAGATAATCAATGCATTTGAGGAGGAAATTATCAATCTTTCACGAACGTTGGTGACAAGAATTTGACAAGTGGTTTTACCGAATGCGTAAATGTATTGAGGTAGGGAGAGAATATGTGAAAAACCGGAATAAAGATTTTTTTAAAAACCTTGTACTTTTTCTGTATCTAAACATTTTCAGCGTGACCCTCGTATACTCTAAATGAGAGTACACTTTTAGCGAAGTAGATCCACAGTTGCTACAGAATAACTGCTTCATACTTGAATGTGAATGCATTAGTGTTTGTATTGAACATGTCTGTCAGTATCTTTATCACGTTTTCAAACTTGAAAGAGTGCATATCGATTGTTCAAAAGGAGTGTTCAGTTTGGTATTCAGACTGGTCTATGATAGTTGTTTAATTTAGTTTGAGAATCAGTTACTTTTTCCTAGCGTCTCTTGAGCAGTATCTATATATACATATATATCCGAGGTATATTAGGCATCGTAATCCGTATCCCGTTTCTCCTATTGCTATATATACCATGTGTTTGTATGGTGCATCAATATGAAAGAGATATTGCATGCGAATAGGTAGATCCAGAGCACATCGAATATAGCCACTCTCTTTCATAACAGCCCTGTTCTCATAAAATTGGGAATATCTGCCATCGAGAATATTACTTTATGGGTCTTAATAAAATCACACAAATATTTCCATCCAATTTAACGGGCTTTTCGGTACGTTGAAGCAATGGAGTTTTCGAAAGTGCCCTTTTAGTATTTTCGCCGAGAGTGCTCGATGCGGAATATATTTTTTGTCAGACAGGTAGACTAGATCAGATTGTACATTATGCGATTGGCTGAGAGAGGAGTCAGAGGCACATCTACAGTTTTGAATCTACAGTGTGGGCCATTTTGGTTATGCATTTAGGATATCGAAAACTACGAGATATAAGAAAAAACATTTATGAAATGAAAATTCATTTTTTTTGTTTTAAGAAATTTAAAGAAAAAGTTGCAATTTAGAAAAACCGCTGTTTTAATTGTTATTTGCAATTTTATGTAATATTTAATTTTCGGCTCCAACTTTGTTTATGTCATTCTGGGTGTGTGGAATCATCATCAACCTGGTTTTTTCTTATGGCGATCATATTGCGTCTATTCATTTCTGAACAATCTATAGGTATGGTTTTACTGGACATATGGCATTCTCACTAAAGACAAACTGGATGAATATCTAATATCTAGTTTTACTATAGAAGACACAAAATCCCCACGAGAACAATGGTACTTTTTATTTAAACTGTTCGACTGCTTGAAGTTTTGTGAGCTACTGATTCGCCAGGGTTTCCTTGCGTCTAGTGATTACACCATCAATCATATCCCCATATTAGCTGAAAGGCCTTCCAGCTCAATTTACATACAAACTACTATTTGAGATCAATATTATGATGTAAAACCCAACATTGAGAAATATTATGTACCGCAATTGAATGCAATGTAATGATACACGTGACTGAAATTTATGCCACTGAGCAGAAAAGGATCTGAGAAAAGGTATTTCTTTCATCAAAGAAGTCTCTTTCTTATTTTTATATGTATACCATCCTATTGTTAGGGAGCATTATTCCGGTATTTATATCATCAAAATGAAGTAACAAGATACTGAAAATGGACAACATTGCGTGAGTCCCCAGAATCTGAAAAGACAGTCAGGTAGATTGGCTCTGTACTTCCCACGATATACAGCGTGATGTCGTTTTAAGCTTGGAAGTGTCGTAATAAAACCAGGATTTTACTATTTTTATTACTTACAAAAACTATTGGTTATAATTTGGGAGTTATTCATCAAAGGACTACCCTTGTATTTTTGAAATAATAGGTTAGATTCTGACGGGTCTTAGAAAGCTCAAGCTGTATTAACTCCTATCATAGCTTAAACTCTTTTATTTATTATTTGCTCTTGAGCAGTCTATGAGTGAACACATTCACAAATCTAGAGTTATATGCAATAGTCGGTTATGAGTTTGTAGGGCAGAATCCTTAAAAGAAGTGACCAGATATTAACCGGTAACACATTCTACACCAATCGAATGCAGTAGTGTTCCATGAAAGGCGCAGTGTTCCACTGTTGAATTGTCGCTTACCAAAAATACCAAGGCATTGATTGATATGTGAACAAAGATCAAAAATCCCCGACTCTAGAGTCTCGAAAATGGTAGATGAGCTATTTGGTAGTATGAGTTTATATAAGGACTCTTCCACCATTTTTTAAACGAGTCACCATTTTTCAAATGAGTAGACATTCGGGATACTTCGCATGAGAAAATAAGGGGAAAAAGATATAAATTGTTACCCCAGTAATATATTGACTTCTAAAATAGATGTGGATATATTTAATCTGAGGTTTAATTTATACTCACAAGTAAATTTATACAATCAGGACGTAACATTTGTTACCACTCTACATTTTTTTAACAAAAGGTGTTCTTTAGCTTTGGTCTTCTTTCAAGTTAGCTAAGGTTAACATAAAAATGATAGTGGAAAATGTTACAATAACAGTTAGGAACAGTATTACTGTCTTTTTGAATCATTGTGTTGTTTTTAATTGATTGAAATATTTTCCTTCGGTTTGATCGTTTCATCAGTCATAAATATGGTAAACATACCATTTGGTTATAACAGTAGATTTCAAACCACGGAGCGCAAACGCCCTGGATTAATACACATTTGCCAGATTAGACAAATTCAAATAAAAATAAGAAGATATCTTCAATTACAGCAGCGTCAAGCAATGCCAAAATATAGTCACATGACATCACTCCCTCCAGCTCCATTATATTCCTCAGCTACAAATTCCAGTTCAGTCTCGTGTCAAATTTGAGGGACTTTATGTTTTTGCTTTGATCAAAAATTTCCATTCGGTTACGTTTATATAACAGATGGGTATTCATTTTGCAAGAAAAACTTATTTTGTTAATTTGCAAGCGTGGTATTTCTGGTAGCTATAGTATTTTTAGCCATTTTAATTCATGCCTGAATGATGAAATCCCTTATTTTTAGATATGGGGTGCGTAATAACTTTATAAAGTAAAAGGGGGCGCGATAGAGGAAGGCTTTTGAACCACTGGCTTATAATGATATGTATACTCTACTTTTTTTAATTTAGAGTAGCTGTACTTCAACTGTGTTCCGAGAAGATCACCCAAAGGTTCCACGACTCAAAAAAGGATCACATTAAAATTTGAATACTGTTTTGATACCATTTGTCTGCTATTTTAAGAAGTAGTTTCAAAATTATTATCGAACCCAATAAATGGTCTACTATTTAATTTTTATTCAATTCAATTCCATGAAAGCATTGGACATTAAAAAGGGTTCTGCTTGTTGAAAAGTTTAAGAGACGCTGATTTGGAGCAAATGCATGGATGCAGTCGCTCGTATCGTTGTAATGAAAAATAGTAGTATCATTAAATTATATGTTGATCCCTTTCACTCCTAACGTCTGATGTTGGATCCCGGAAAAGGAAATAAGGTGGGAAATATCACAAATTGCTTAGTGTTGCTGCCCTGCTGATATGTAAATTAAATGAATACTAGGGATTAAGGGTTCAATCTAAGGGTATATTAACACTTCCTATTAAGTGATATATGTTGTCTGCCTGGACATAAAAGAGCATCTGTCACGATTCTCATCCTAAGAACGAGATGTAGAAAAAATTATTACGCGTTACGGCTTGGCGCCAAATTTTATGTTGTAACTTAATTAAATTTTGCAGCTTCTAGTTCAGATAAAAGTTAAAATACTTTCTGATCACAGAAATTCTTTTATGGAAAATATCTCACATCGCAGTGAGTGAGTGTGTTAGATCCGTCCACTTTCTCACTAAGCTAGTCGTCCGAATTCGAAGACATCTACTCGGGAGAATATACTCGCTTTATTTTCACAGGGAATGCACGGAGCGATACGCTGGTTTCCATAGCCGAGTGCTCACCTGACGTTTTCATGTTTCTGTATGTATATCTTGTGAAACTGTTCCTCTTTCCGCTGTCCGGCGATATCCGCCTTCATCTCCATGGCGACGTGTCTCGGAAGCACCGACAACAGTAGCCGTTCCTGCAAGAATAAGAAAAAGGCTAGTAACGAGTTTGCATTCGATTGTCGGAAGTGCGTTCACGAGGTCATGCTCGAGGCTGTGGATATAAAGAAGGTATGGTGCATTTTATGGCTGGTAACGGGAGCTTGTATACGACAAATATCGCTCTTAGAGTCTCATCTCTGCTAACCATAGACCTATTCATCTTTGCGTGCATTTGTTTGTTTCAGTTAACTTCAAAACTTCACCAAAAAGGTGCGTAAATTTGATGAGTAAGTTTATTAAAATACACCTGATTCACAGGTTTCATGGCTCACCTAATGATCTTCTAACAGATTTTCAAAAATATTACGAAGCTTCTGGTTGATGCAATTTTGCGTATTACACAGCAGCAATAGAGCTATAGCTCTGTAATGGATGTTATTGGCTTTTAATTCTATTTTTGGCACCAGCGGAGCACGCGCAAACTTCTAATCATGTTCTGGGAATAACACCGTGGTCGTATGGCACTTTAAAGAAGCAAGCTCCGGAGTACACTTTTTAGCCATTATTATAATAAAAACATGCTATTTATATTATCATCCCACGCCATCGTCAAGATTGAAAACGAACGTAATAAGCTATATATTCCTTGTGTAACTAATATGGTAGGATGAAAAACAATACCAGAACCGTGATCCGTCCGGGGCATAATTACCGAAGCTGAAAGTTTCCTCATTATCCGGCGAGGTTTTTTCATAATCCCAACGTTCCGGTGTTATTAAATTCACTAGGCTCCGGTTAACTTAAATAACGACGGCGGACCAATGGAAGGGGAAGGAATGTCCTTCTCAGACACGCAACAATGAAGGTGCAGGAAAGAAACACCAATAAACGAGTGCAACTGTGCTGCAAGAAACTCGCGCATAATTAATGGCTTAAAGCGTCTCCAAGCTGTATGGATTTATTAAAAGTTGATGAAGTTACGAAGGGCGTTGCGAGCTAATTGACTGATGGGAGGTGGGGATTAAGGGATTACTGCGGAAATATAAAATATAGGCGCAAAAATTTGCGAAGCGAGCAAATGGAGCGCATCCTTGCCAGGTCGAACTCCGAACACCCCAAACTTTTGTTTTTCAGACTTTTCCAGAGTTCAACTTCAATCTTCATCTTTTGGATAACCTATTCACAGCCTTCTTCTTCTGTTACAAGGTGTACATAAAATAAATATCCTACTCTCAATCTCTCACTGCTGAGCTTCCTCAGAGGGAATCAGCCGAATCAAGGACCAAATGAATTACATGAATTAATGGAAATTATAGTTTATTAGACATAGCTGAACTCGTTCTGTGTTGTCTTATCATAGTAACTAGTAGTAAAACTAGTGATGAGTCGGAAAATATTAGCAAATAGGCAGGTTTCGACGTGTCTACTGTGGACTTCTTCTTGGCCTGTCTGTAGTTATATCTTTCTAGCCTTACTTCCGTCAGTTCATTGTGGGCTTATGCGTCTAGGGCCCTGCTGTCATGACGTTTTCTGATACCGAGCATGGATTCTGGGTAAATCCATGAGCCCCTGTTGCCTATTCTTCCAGTCATCTACTTTTCCGTAACCTGGTACAGAGCTATGCCCTGGAACTTATATCAGATGCACATTCCTAGATAAGGATCAGCGTTGGATGGCGACATTACATTCCTGGATTAGTGGTAATCTGACCGCCGTCAGAGCTGCCTCACTATCGAAGGATTTTTTTAGGCCCTACTCCACACACTGTTATACTTCCGTTGAATATACCACCAATAGGATGACAAATATATAATGGCGTGTGGATTAGAGCAAAAATAAAGCTTTCTTGATCTCTGTGTATCACAGGTAATCCAAAAATATTAAGTTTTGTGATCACTTGCTTTTACTCAGGGTATAAATATCATGGAGAACTAAGCTTGGTATAACGTCGGTCAGGCTGATATATACCGGTATAGATCAAAGGACCTGCAGCATCCCAGACGGCGTAGAGGTAGGCCTATAATGTATATAGAGGAGCAAACCGGAACGGGGCCGTGGCTGAGGTCGGCTGCCCCCAAACTAAATATATTACCGCAGAGATAACACCTCGAGACTACCGCTGTGACGCTCTAACTACTTGCTAACTATATACAACACGAGGCTACGATCAATACACAACAGATAGTTGGGATGGAGACTTTGGCACTGTTCTATATTATATTTATTTGACGTTACGACGAAATCAATGTTACTAAGTTCCATCGGCCTGTTAGTTTACCTATTTGCCATTTGTCATTTTCACCACTGAGTAATCTCAGTGAACGCTGCATGGATCTTAATGAAATTTGAAGTGTTATAACTCGTTATAGGTAGTACTGTTCAATTTTTATAATCGATGCTTAGGGAGAAAAGTACTAAGCAAAATAAGAAAACGCTATAAGAACCATAAATCTCGAGTACCTTATCATATTAAGACCTGGTTGGTGATTTTCAAGCCTGCAATTTATTATATAGCTTTGAGAAAAAATATGTTGAAAGACACTTCATTCCATTTTTTGCACATTTCAAGACTCAGTACATATTTTAGCGTAGCCCAGAAGTTATGTGGTTAATCTTTCTTGATATTTGACTATGATATTTTTATCTCCACTATTCAGTTGTACTCTAATCGAGTTTCTCAGTTGAATGAATACGTGTTATTGTAAGGTCTAAATATGAAAACATGCTCACCTGTTGTTGATTTTCCCGCTGTATCTTCAGTCTAGCCTCGATGCACTGCCTTGTTTCAAGGAACGCTTTCCTTTGAGCTACTTCCCGAGGATAATGTGTGCAGACACCAGCGGCGTTGCCACATAGAAGTATCAAGAGACAACTGCCAATCTGTAAGCAAACCCAGTATTGATCAATTCAGAATTGAATACAGGCATGTGTGCCTATGTGTTATTGAGTTGTGCTGACCATTATATAGGATTGAACATGCCTCTCAAAAATGGCGTTGCGTAGGATGATGCTGTTCTGCCCACGTTATGGTATCAGTTTAGAAACAACGAGTTTTTATATTGATCTCTTGAAATTGAACTTAAAAGTACTGGATTCATAAACCTTAAATCTTTCAAAATTTCATGAATGTCTCCTGTATCAGAAGATATATATGGTGAGTTCGACACGCAGAAACCACCATGGGTGTCTTAGTGTTGGTTTCGGGGGTCAGGAAATAAGGCCAAAGATGGCCTATTTACTAGGATTTTCCGACTCACCACTAGTTCTATTACTACTTACTATAATATGCCAACACAGAACGAGCTTAGCTACGTCTAATAAATTATTAATAACAATTTCCATTCATTCATCTAATTTGGTCAGCAGCTCAGCAGTGAGAAGTAGAGAGTACCATATTTATTTTATGTACAACCTGTAATAAAAGAAGAAGGTTGAGAATAGGTTCCCCAAAGATGAAGATTGAAGATGATCTTTAAAAAAGTCTCGTTCGAGGTGTTGTGAGCTAGACCTGACAAGGATGCGCTTCATTTGACACCTCTTGGCTCTTCCACAACGCCGAGGTTCCCCAAAAGAGCGACTTTTGGGACAGGTTTGTTCAAGGCGTTGTAAGCTCGACCTGGTGAGGATATGCACGAATCTTTTATTATTTCATAGATTTGTTGTTCAAATTAACTTGCTTGATGCCATTTTCCAAGATGATAAATCGTACTTGCTTAGTTATCCATGATCCTTATTGAGCTGAAACGTAGTAAGCTACAGTAGTACCTAGTAGTTGCAAAAAGCGAAATCTAATGAAGCAACTTCATTTATATAGATTTACATTTTGTTTATTCGAACTTAGACATTTTGGTTGAATGGTGCAATACGGATGTATGTATTCTACCAACAGTGTTCCTCTAGAACACGTTGAAGATGTTGAGAATGGTATTTAAATTTATTTTATTCTATTTTGTGAAAAGCTTTTATGATGTTTTATTCTCCGTACGTGTTCAAACCTATGTTATATTGGAGTGGTGTATAATTATCTAATCCGTAATATTTTCACATATTACAATTATCATGTTTTAAAGATAGAACACGTTCAGTATTACTTTATTAAACTGTTATTATACAAACATAGATCCTTACAAAGATGTAGGGTACAACTAGCCTACAGTTAGTATAAATGGAAGGCTTACATACACTCATGCAATGGCATTGTATCACAGAAACAAACCTGTACATTGTATCACAGAAACAAACCTGTACTAGAACATTGTTTATACACCACATCACTGGACAATTTAGGGTTTACAAAATTTTGTGACACGATTGTGAAAATTATCACGGTAAGTTGCTACTGGAGCAAGGACGAAAAAGGAGACTTTCTAGAAATCGATCCAGTGGCAAAAGAGCAATACTGATTGTTGATATTAAGATTTTATACATCACCGTCAGTATATATCCCAATAAATTTGAAGTACAGCCTTGCTCCGCATTCCAAGTGGTATTGACGATATTGTGGGATTAATAATCTTCAATATGCTACCACATCCACCTTAGTACTCTAGTTTTTTCTGCTTCTGTTACAGCATTTGCTTCTACTACAGATTAATGCATTAAATCTTGATAAGGATAAAGAATAATCACGAGTCTTTCATCTAACTATTGAATAATAGACTGTGTATTTCATATGCAGCAATATGAGTTTATTGAAGATTTTGACTTAATTTCAAAACTGTCAATCAATTTGAATTGGCTATAGGAAATATTGGAATTGATGAAATTGAATTGAATTGAAAAAGGGGAAATATCTGCTAATTATTTAAATCATGGATTTGTTTTTCAGCATTTAGATTTTTTTAAATATTTAATTCAAAACAATTAACAGCACCAGAACCTAATTCAATTCATTACCTTCAAAACTGATACTATTGCGTGGGAAGTAGAGTGTCAGACTACTTGACGCCATTATTTACCTACAGATTTATATCTTTTTCCGCACAGTAAAAGGTGAAAAGTTACAATAATTCATTAGCAATTGCTAGACAACCTTGCAGTTCCTTACCTCCAACTCTTCATTCAGTCTTCCAACGTACACGAGCAGTATCACCCCCACAGTGGCCAATATTGTACCGGACAGCAAAGCATCCTTCAGTCTGTTTGGCATTAGGGCGTAAGTCAGGTAAGTAGACGCCAATGTGAATGAGATGCCTATCAAAGGACGGCGTTCCGCAAAGAAAACGGATATGCTGATCTGAAACAGAATAGATTTTGATGTAGAAACTTATATAGAGATTGGAAGCAATATTAATTATTTCCTGAGGCAAAGAAGAATATAGAAATATTGAGATATACATCAAACTACATATGCAGTGTCGTACTTTGAGTGATTATACATTTTTTATAGATAACCTCTCTGCAAATGCAAAAAGCCTATCACATTGACCTTGAAGGTTTGTAACCATTGTGGAACGAACTCCTCTGGCAGCTTACTCCACAACGCCAAGGTTCTTCAAAATTACGACTTTTGGTAGGGGCTGGCTTAAGCCATTGGAAGCTCAACCTAGTGACGATGATCCTATTCGGACCTCCTTGTAGAAGGAACATCTGCTATAATCGTCTTTATAGAATAGGACAGACACACCTTCTTCGATTGTGGAGGTATTTCGTAAGGTCAGTCGCATCTACCAAACGTGTTGCTCGTTTCTGGATTGTGTCTAGAAGGGAGTGCTTTGGAGCTCAATTTCAAACATGGGCACAGTACCTCAGTGCTTGTCTGATCTGAGCCTTGTAGAGCTGCAGTAGCTGTTCTGACGAATACAACCTTCTGGAGCAGAATAAAACTCCCAACCTGTAGAACACGGACCTGGCAAGGCCAGTAGCATGCTCATGCCAGGACTTGTTAATCCCCAGAAGCTTGATGGAAGGTGACTCAAGTATTGGAAGTCCCTCCATTTCCAGGGTTGGGTTGTTGTTTGGGTCTTCTGTGCGTTGAACTGAACTCCAATTGTAAATTCCCATTCAACAATTCTCCCAATGTCCTCATTGGCAGCATGCTGTCCCCGTCGAAGTGAGGCCTCCTGGGATGGTAATGGTAGATTATTGTTATACTTCATGAACTAAGTCTAAAAATAGCCATTGTTAGATATTATTTGCAAACTCGTAGTTATATTAAAAATATTATTCAGCAATGCCAAATGGAATTACCTCGCTTATGTCAAAGAGATATGAAATACGCACATTTGAGGTCTTTCTATGTCCTAAAATAACTCGAGAGAATGACTTAAATGTAGTATTTTTTATTACTGCAACACCAGTGGGAACCATGCATTATTTGCCTCTATTACACCACATACACCCTGTGTAAAAGACGACGATAAAAAATGCGAAGTAACATACATACTCATATTAATCAACACAGGCTATGAAACCATTTTAGTAACAAAATATTGCAGCCAGAAGTACAATACATTAATAATTGTGTAAACGATTGCCAAACCATTCCAAACTGATGTCATTATATATTCATTATTTGGCTTAGTTAAACTTTACAGGCTGTGAAATTGTTTTTCAAATAATTTATTTCAATAAATATTATAATTTATTATTATAGTGGGTCATTGCTTAGCCAGCACCAACTTTTTGATGCAGATTCACGTTGACAGTGATTGATGGGAAAGTTTATATTGTATTTAATTTAATAATACGCATCCATAAATCAAAACAGCTTAGCAGTTGCTCGACATTTTGACATTCAGGATGGCCGGAAAGCGATGTTATGGAATGCACGATAACGGATCATCTCTAGATGCAGCAATGAATTTGCAAAACATTTTAGTCCTACATAAATGAGGTTCTACAAAATAATGACCTGGAAGAGGCCTTTTTGAAGTTTTTGAAGCTTGACCCGGAGAGAATGAGCTCATTGGATTTTTCGAGTGTTCGTTTTACTGATAGGCCGCGATTTTATTATCCAAGATAGCTCAATCGAATGTTGGTATGGTTGTAAAGTCTATAGCAGGGGTTACCTATTAGTTTCATTTGGGAGCCGTTTTGTACTTTCTACTCCATATTCACTTTCACACTCAAAACTGAGAGTCCTAGCTAAGAACTCTGGTGCTTAAGGGGAAAACCTGAAGGGTTAAAAACTTGTACGGGCGCTTATTGGACGATCCTCCTGTCCAACAAACTTGAAGAGCAAAATAAAAATCTCTTCCAAGATTCGTCCCACAAAATACCTGGGGCAAAAAACCTCCTGACAATGCGTCAAGGGCAAGAAGTCCCTACAACCTAAGTTCCGAGAAGTCCGTGGTCCGCACAATCTAGGTCGGCGGTCCTCATCCGGACCACAGTCCACCATTTAATGATCCCTGACTTATAGATGAGGGAAATGTAAGCCAATTTTATTCAAGAGGAAACACTTTGAACCTTATACGAGGGTCACGCTGGAAGATTTTTAGATACAAAAGAACTGCATGACTTTTTTAAAAAACCTTATTCTATTTTTTCTACATATTCTCCCCCTATCTCAATACATTTACGCATTCGGTAAAACCAGTTGTCAAATTCTTGTGACCACCGTTCTTTTGAAAGGTTGCTAATTTCCTCCTCAAATGCAGCGATTTCCTCTTTATCGGTAGAAAAATGGAGACTTCGTAACTTTTCTTTGATCTTAGGGAATAAGAAGAATTCGCTCGGAAATAGGTCCGGCGAATAAGGTGAGTGAAGCAGCAGTTTGACACCCTGTTCGGCAAAAAGATCGAGTGTTCTAGCGCCGCTGTGGGTAGGTGCGTTTTCATGGTGCCATGGAATACCCCGCAGACCAGCCTTTGAAGGGCTCTTACATAGTTCTTGGAAGACTATATGAACACATCTGGTTATATACCATTCAGAAGTAACTGACCTTTGATTTTCCAAGGCTACCGTTGTGATGTATCCACTTTTAGAAAAAAAAGCGACCATTTTCTTTCCAACACACATGGAACGACGAATTTTCTTTGGAGGCTGCTCAATTTCAAAGCACCAAGCTAATGACTACTGTTTAGTTTCGGGATCAGAATGATATAACCATGTTTAGTCTCCGGTTACGATATTAAAAGTGTTTTTACTGTGCCCATTATCGAATATTTAAGCATAAACTTGGCTCAATCAACCCTTGTTGCTTTTTGCTCACTGATCAACAAATGTGGGTGCCACATGAAACACCGCTTCCTTAGGCGGAGGTGATCATGGATGATTGTTCTGATCGCTGCCGATCCAATCCCCAGAGAAGCTTCAATCTCGGTGTAGGTTATATGTCGATTTTTTTCCATATTTTGCACACCTTATACAGCTTCCAGAGTAACAGCAGTGGGCGGTCGAACTGTGCGAGGTTCATCATCGAGTAAGACTCGGCCTCTTTTAAACTCAGCAAACAAATTGAAAACTGGTGCACTAGAAGGGGCAGAGTCCCCAAAGCAACTCACTAAACTTTAGCGACATTCCGCTTGTTTCAGTCCCTTTTTATAGTCATACAAAGTCATCACTCGAAAATCGCGACTACCCGGTTCCATTTTCACGTTAAAATTCGGTCAACACTTAGATGCATTCGAGACCGTGGCAAGGCAATTACTGAACCATTCAAGCGCTGCCTTTACGCGTAAGCACTTACAAGTTTAGACAAAACAGCTGCGTGCTCAAACTTGTTTAATCCTGTATAGATTAGGAATATATAAAGACTTTCAGCATGACCCTCGTAGACAATTAAGAATAATTTCTCTGAGATAGTCGTGTCAGTAGTCTATTTCTTTGAAAACTTGGTTTGGATTTTCTGATACGTGCAAGAAGCACAGATGAGTTGAGAGATAACCTATATAAAATAACGATAACACCAAAACGAGATTTGATGATATATATGCAAGCCCAGCCACATAAGGATGTTCAGTATTCGCTGCTTCACGTCCCTACGGAAATATATTTATACATGTGGATCACTTTTTTTTAGCCAGCGGTATCCATATCGTTATGGAAAGACTCCCATTAAGCTTATCTTCATACAAATCCGCAGGCCGAAGAAGACTGATGAGCTTACGGCTCAAGCTTTGCGCTTTCACTAAACGTATGAAACTCGATTTAAATTCTAAAAATAGCCTCGTCAGAGGCGTAGTGGGAAAGCAGCCATTGAAATGAGTCATTGACACTTTTCAAGCGGTGATTTTAAAAAAATAGTCGAATTCAACATGAATTGAAAAAAAGTGCATATGGAACTCGAAAACGATTGAACTGTGCTAAATTAGCACCTAGCAAGTTTTATATGTATTCTCTCTATACCTTATAAATGTAAGATGAGGTTCTAGAAGACTGAACCATATCAAACAGCTGACGAAAGAAAAGTTGAAAACAAGAAATATGCAATAGTATATTTATAAAAATAATGAAGATTTAACAGGGCAGCTTCTTTCTAAATAGATAACCTCACGCACAGACAGATAGACTATCGCGCTTCATAAGCACTGCGCGAGGATAAATGCCTATTCACATTGACCTTAAAACGCTGTAGATTGGAACCATCAGAGATCACTGTTCTCGGTAGCCCATTCCACAACGCTGATGTTCTCCAAAGGAACGACGTAGTAATCGCGGTAGGAGATGTGTACCAACCCAAACACTGGCTCTGCGGCACCTCGAGATACGAACGACGCGCGCAGTTTGAAATTCGGAAGGATGGCTTTGTGGGGGATTCTGCCTAACATATCATCCGCGCTCTGTAACGACTGACCAGCTACCCAGTTGGTTCAGTTGGTCAGAGCGCCCGACATGAAATCGGGAGATGCGGGTTCGAATCCTGCACTGGGTCTTCTTTTCGGATTTCTAAATGCGAATTTATGTATCAAAAACTCCATCTTGCGGAGAAAAGCAAGTTGTGTATCACATAAGGGATTTGGATCAAAAGATGTTAGTTGCATTTCTACTACATTTAGTTCGTAGATGCTCTTACTTGATGGATACCTTCCATCATTCAGATAAAAATTGTGTGTTTAACACAAAGTTTCACGAATAACTCTCCTTTTCAGTGACGTGTATCGATTTATATTTAAATAATCTTCAGACTATTTGATTTGACTATTCACAAAGGCTTCATAGGTTACTCGTCAACTAGCTAATAAGCTCTTATCATGAATACATTTATCCCATCTAGCTATTATTCTATTGAACCCTTTCTTTTGTCTATCTTGGGGAAAATATTTTTCGGCGACTGTGTTTGCAGACTGTTTAGGGAAAACTCCTAGAACACCTTTAGCATCATAATCATTTTTAACGTCATAAAATATTTCATGTTTTAGGATATTCTGTTCCTTAAGCTATTTCATTCTTTTTAGTACATTCGGTGACCTAAGACATTTCAAGGGTAAGCCAACATAGAATCCAAATAGATGAAAACTTATAATAGTGTATCGATATTATTATTATTATTATTATTATTACTATTATTATTATTATTATTATTATTATTATTATTATTATTATTATTATTATTATTATTATTATTATTATTATTATTATTATTATTATTATTATTATTATTATTATTATTATTATTATTATTATTATTATTATTATTATTATTATTATTATTATTATTATTGTATAAATTGAATTGGAAAAGCTTTTTTAAAAACAAGCTTTTATTTTAAATGCGCTAAACAGAATTGAAATAAACTTTTCCTTCAAAACTTTTACTCTCAACTTATAACGTCATAACACAATAAATATGATGTAAAAGCTTATCGCGGGACTTAAGTACTCGTATTCTGTTAGTTTGAAAATTTGAAAAATTTAAATCTATCAGATCAAGCGATTTAATTTACTTGTTCATCTACACAGGTAAATCCCGCGACCAGCTTTTGAATCATATGAATTGTGTAATGAATTTATAAGTTGATATTAAAGGTTTCCAAGTAAAAGCTTATTTCAACCTTTTTTGTGGAGTTTAATAAATGTTTTTTCGCTTTCAATTTATTTTTTACTTTTTAGTTATCGCAGGACAGGTCTTCAAAACTCCAGTACACCAAGATTTCAGACGAATTGGAGCAACGGAGTTTATGATCACCATCTATTTAGGAGGAAAGCATGAAAAATTTAGTCCGCCATCTTTAGAAACCCTCCATATTGGATTTAGAGTGACGTCACTTTATTCTTCGAGTTATTCTTAGCACAAGCACTTTCATTTAATACCTAAATTGTAGGGGTGCATTATAAATAACTAGTCCGCCATCTTGAGTGTTCCGCCATATTGGATTCAGAGTGACGTCACTTCATCTTTCGAGTTATTCTTAGCAAGCCCTTCCATTTGACACTCATATTTTAGGAGTGCATTAAAAATGACCGGTACGCCATCATGGGTGTCCGCCATGTTGGATTTAGAATGACGTCACACAGCCAATCAAGCATTGTCATCCAAACTAACCGTTTATACAAAATATCAGCTCAATCGGTTATATCTGCTTCAAAATTGAGTTGCAAGATTTCACGGAACAAACATAGTTACATATATACATAGTTCCATAGATATTGCAAGTTAAATACATGCTTGTAAAAAATTGAGATCAATGATTAGCTTGTTCATTATGAGGAAATCGGGGTCGCGCAGATATTCTGGATCTTCTTTGCTTAGATAATGCATTTTATTATAATTGTGGAGCACACTTAGTCTATTTTCGTTGCCTAGTACATTATTAGTATCTAGTGAGTGATGGTAGGAATATAATTATTCTGGATGTTTGTTTTTAAACTTTTTTATATGTTCTCTCTCTCTCTCCAGGAAGATCAAATTTCGGCAAACATTAGAGATCAAAAAATATCGGCGAAACTGTGCATTATAGTAAATGAACAGACAGACCTTTTGAACACAATTTCTATCGAACACTGCTATAAGTTTCCATCTATTTATATTCTATGTTAAGTTTCTTTTGAAAAATCTCAAGACGCCGACCGTTTCAAAAAGAATGAAAGCTTAAGTAGTAGAATATTTTAAAAAGTTAAACATATGTATCTTTGTATTCATGATAGGTGCTAGTTAGCTAGTTGACCAGTAACATAGGTAGCTTTTGTAAACAGTCAATTCTTATAGTCCGACTATGATTTCAATATATGTACTCGTCTCTGAAAATGAGAGTTTTATTTTTGAAACTCTGTGCTAAACGCACAATTTTTACCAAAATGTCCATTTGTAGGTGAGACAATTTTGCCTACCTTGAAAAAAATTTTTGTCCGCATCAGTGAGTTTACTGCTTTATCCAGACGATTGCTGCTGTGCCTTAATTATAAATTCTTGTCTCCTCTTTCAGTGGAAGCCATAAAGATGGGGCAAGTTGTGATTAGCTGAGTTAATTGGTGGGAATTAGGCCTTAACGGCCGATATAATCGGATTTACGTCGTAATCTCAGGAACAGGTGATAATTGGAAAATGCTGACACCTGCTTCCTTTGACTGCTCAGGAATCATGAGAATAGACATTTTTTCGACGATAATAATATTTATAGATAGATATAAAGTAACTTCTAACATGTATCCTGTGGCTTGTTCTGATTTATAATATTTTTCGCTGGCTGGCCACTAATTCAAACCACATACATGCGAATGTATATTTAATGACGTTTTGGCTGCCTCGGCGGCCTTCATCAACGTACAAAGCTGGATGAACGAAATTGATTTTGAAAATATAATGATGAATAATGATGAAACGCTAGAATACAGATGCTGCATTTGCGTTGTTGATTATTCAAAAAAGGGAAATAATGTACTGCCACGAAAGTATCATAAAGCTGCAGGGCTTATGAGAAAAAGTGGAATATTACTACGATTCCAAGGTAGCAACGCAATACCACACATTTTCAATCCAAGTACAAACTATATGGAAACCTGGATAAGAACGTATGAACCTGTAGGTTCGGAGAACATTGACTAGATCCTTCTAGTTTAGTGGAGTATGCTTCGTAGAAGGATGAAGTCAAAGTCAAGTAAGCTAGCACTAGTGATCATACTAAGTGAGTTTCAATGTGTCGTTAAATGGAGAGATGAATTCAATCTTCCAAATGTCCCGAATCATCTTATAAAATGTAGAATCACTATGTACTATCAACTGTTACAAATCAAGTTATTACGAATGCTTGATACTGGCTACTTACATAAACTGCTAGCACTGACACATTCCCATTCTATTGTTAATTCGATAAAGCCCAATCATATATATATATATATATATATATATATATATATATATATATATATATATATATATACATAATGCTGTGACCACAAATATCCGTCCTGTAGTAAGATATATAATTGGCTTCATTAAGTATTGAATGATAATCAATCGATGATAAAATAAGACTGAATTGACTAGGAAATTATAATTTGGGGTACAACTACAAATTTATGAAAAATTTTGATTTGAATACGTTTCGAACAGAAAGTAGTATCAGTCCAGGACGTACGTGAACTATATCTACTTCATGCTGTCTCTCTATCTCTATGTGTGCATATATATATATATATATATATATATATAGAAACACATACATTAGACTAAGAACATGTCCAGAAAAAATTCTAGCCAGACTGGGATTTGAAGGTTGACGAGGGAGCAGCACGGCTGACCACTAGACCGTATATTTCTTTACAGCACATGACTACTTTGGAAGCCTATTCGAGAGCGACGTGAGAAGAACACAGAGGAGAAAGAGAGAGTACGCGAACTGTGATATTGTTCTGACGAGGAGTGAATTTCTAGTTATCTTTTTTAGTATAGTAGCTGGACAGTCGATCACAGAAATGTGCAATTAATACTCCCCAAACAGTGCATCATGAATTAAAACTGAATGATGATGGTTTAAAATTGAATCACTCATACGGTTTATAAGGCGAACGCAAGGGCATGTACTATTTAAGGTATACAGTATTTCATTTATTTGCATTGAATGTATGCAAAAGTAGGGCGTATCGCGTCACATGACTTTTTTTGTGAAAAGTGGTGTACAAATTGGACAATTTTATTTAAATGTCTCTACAATGTTTGGAAAAAGTTAAAAAAAACTTCAATATTATATTTTTAAACAGGTATAATCTATTTTAGTCTATAGGAGAAGATGAGAGGTTTCGTACCAGTTGGTAGTTTCGATGACCAAAATTATAAAAACTACGTGGGTATCTACAAGAAAAATCTTGGTATCAGCTACTAGAAGGTTTAAGATAAACTATGACTCCTAATTAATAATGTAGACGACAAAGTAGAATTTAAACCAAAGCTAGTGTTTCTACTGCAATATGTGTAGACTAATTGCTCCTCACTGAGAAGTTGTAACGACGTGCAGTATGAATAAAGGTGAGCAAACTAGCCACTATAACTGGTAGTTAACAGCAATTCCCTACTGTAATTACCTCACGCGATCAGGGCCCTCCCTCTCACAAACAACAACTTTCAACTACAAATTAGCTCGAACACACACAGCAGCCCAGTCAGAGAGACGAGTCTATACAATTTACATGCCTTTTCGCATCGCGTAGCCATTTAGGATTGTAAGTGAAATGCATGCAAATATAGGCGACAAAGTCAGATCATAACACCAACCCATAGCATACAGCCTGAGCTTGTGGCTCAAAAGCTTGAAGACTACATGATCTTTAAATAATATGTCGTTGAGAGAATGTTCCGATATTTTTGTATTTATTGTTAGAATATTTTCAAAAATCAATTGTACGATGAGTGAGTGAGGCAGCTTAACCTTAGCATTGATACTATAAAAGGTAGATATTTCTTCATTTTTGTGCAGAGGTTACACCAGTCACATATATTACTGACGCTATTTCCCATTAGATGATGGATCAATATAATTTTAACAATAAATATTATATCTTTACTTTTTAGTGCGGATTGTTACTATAGCGTGTTTTTTCACTTTTTAAAAGCACAATTTGTCATCAGATTTGCCTCTAAGGCATTGTGCAAAGGTATATGATGTGAGACTAAGTTTATTTTCTTAATTTGTTGCATTTTACACGCTATTTGATCAATAAAAATGATATAAAAATAATATAAAATGAGTATTCTATATACATTGATGATAAACTTTAGGAAAGTCCTTTGAAATAGTGGACTTATGGTCGGAGACTCATATAAATATACACGGTCCCTGAAATGTCTGGAACTTTGCATCTAAAAGGTGATCCGGAATACGCTGTATATTTTATAGAGGCAACTCATTCACCAGCTCGTCGTGCATAAACTTTGAGGCAAACTGTGGGCCGCTATAAGAACGTGCTTTGCGGAAACTCGTGAGCATTAAATCACAATTACGGAAGATACACCCCCTCAAATGTTTGTTACTTTCCGTCTAAAAGGTAGAAAACCTATTCAGACATGTTTCCTCCATGTAATCTTTTTGCCTTATTTGCTTGGTACCTATTGTGCTAAATTCACAACTAGAAATTCCAAGCGTTTGATAGGATACATTTCTTGTTATGAGTTTCAGTTCATCCCAAAAAGCCTCCTTATGACAACCTGCAACATTGCAAATCGTGAACCAGAATTGATGTACTTCCTCAATAAAACATATAGGATGCTTAGCTTTGTACTTTTGTGAGAATGTGTCTCCGATAACACGAGTTGGGTTCAACACTCATCTCCAACCGTCGGAAATAGTGGAACTGCCCATTGACAACTTACGAAATCAAGGTCACTTGGACTACCTTGAGGCGACGTAAGTTGCCAATGGGCAGAGCCACCGTGCGCGACACTTTAAAATGAGTGTTGATGTTGCTATCACACCCTTAACTGGGTTACGTACATACCCCCCAATTGCTCACTACATTCTGACCGCTAGGCTATATTGACGAGTCTAGGCTGAAGACGGAACATGCATGTCTATAGCAGGTCTAAAGCATAGTGCAAAGCATACACGAGTTAGGTTTCCTATCTAAAAACAACTAGTTTATGAAGAATAATATCTAAGTTTGCGCGTGACAAGTAGAACTAACTGTTTATTTGTATTGATGAAAAAAGTAACTTACCTCTAATACCAAAAAAGTAACTAGGATGAAATAGGAGATGATGATTAGGTAGACTTCGTTCATTGCTGGCTTGGACACCACAAATAAGAGCACTGCAATAAAAAATATATATAGATTTTAGTATTTTGGAACTTACGAGATTTATTGCTGAAAGATATTGTCTTTTACTGAATTAATAGCTGAACTTAGTCGATTCTTATTTAAAGCTTCCCTTGAAGATGACAACGTAGTTGAAGAAATACGTGACATGTCTAAAAAGTGGTTTGGCAGGTGGTAAGACTATGTGGCGTTTATAGTCGGCTTATCAATCATAGAAGCAACTGTTAACAACAAGTATTAGTCATGGAAAGGCTCCAGAAATGAAACAGATATTTAGAAGATAGCAACAATTCTACTTAGGTCTCTGAAAAACCTTTTGACGCAGCAACCATCAGCGCTACAGTTTTGTTACTAGCTAAATCACTTCTTTTTTCCATGAAAATTGTAGATGCACTGACTTATTCAGTGATATGAATTGAAAAATCTGATAGTCTGATATTCATTTAAATATAAATCGAAACGCGTCATTGAAAAAGAGAAGTGTATTTATCAAACTTTGTGTCGGAATATACAATTATAGGCCCAATATTGTTTTGATTATCTAATCACTGTAGATTCTTGCTGGATTCCCACGAGCCTACCTACGCAAATTCGATCACTCTGGTACTTGTTTGCGTCGTTCATTGCCACTCAAAATATACCTGCAAAAGCCCTCTAACCAAAATAAACATTTCCATGAAAGTAGACTCATAATCATCATGAATATTCTAGATTATTATATAGATTCTATATTATGATAACTTCTTGTGCTTCGAGTGCTTTATCGAATATACATATTAATAACTGCATTAGGTGGTTAGATGCCCATCCAGACTGTTTTTTTGGATGAATGGATGCACATTCACCAACCTAACAAAATACTATGTGGGAAACTCGGTTTCAATAGTTTTATCAGGAATATATTTGACATCATAGGCACATTTGGTCCATCCAAAAAATAGTACTGCATATACACCAAATGCTGTCGTTGCCAGAAAAAGCATTATGTATGAAGCAGATTACGTACTGGCTAGCAACGAAAATAGCAAAATGATTTATATGTTGTATTTCAACTCTTTGCACGTAGATGTCCTTCTGAATTCCAAGATCTTTTTTCGAGATTTTGAAACTGTAAGTGAAGTCATCATATTATACTATATACTATATAGTATACACATGCACCATTTTTTTAACAAAATAAAACCTATTTGTATGTAGTGTACCGCATTTCGAGTTCAAGTTATATTAGATATTTATTATATTTCATTAACTCGCTGAAATTCTGTGTTCCTTACATTTTGTGAAGCTGTATCAGTTTTATATATACTACCGGAATCGTAGTTTCGATGTAATTTTGTATATGTAATACAGATATCTTGTTTGCCCATCTCTAGTATCGAGAATGAAACTCTAAACTTCGCAAAGACGTTATTAAAAGATCAAAAGGGTCCCAACGGTACAACGAACATCAAAGGAGCACAAGTAATGAGTGTTATAAATGAAAAGTTATAGCAACAGACTGATATAAGTAAGAGTATGTTATATTAGAACGAAGTGGGCACATGAGAAGAATGTAAAATAAAATTCACTTTGATATATAAATGAAATAAGACAATATTGTTCTTAATACTTGAGCTGGGGAGGATGGGATATTCTAATTTCAAGCAAAGTGCACTGTAGATGTGAGTTTCAGTAATTGAAAACAAACTGCAACTTCAATCTTCCCTTCCGAAAAAAATATGTGTCGCGTATCTCAGTCTTGTCTGTCGTTTTGTTCACACCATGTAATCTCAGCAAGCTATGCAACGATTCTGGTGAAATTTGGGAAGCCACATAGTGAGGGATGGTATTAAGTAGTGCTGTTATATTTTTGATAAAAGTATCATTGGCAATTGGATAATTAGGAAAACCAAACATCGCCGCATTTTTGCGCATGATAAGATTTTTTTGTGGAGTGGCAATGCATTACCTAAATTCCAATATTTATCTATCAAGTTCCTTAAAATTTAAGTGAAGAATTGTTTGTGAACTTCCTTTAATTGTATGAAACATTTTACGAGCACATAACAAAATTCAATTTGATTTTCCGTCGGTCTTTGTATCGCTGTTTACGTCGCCACCCAATCCCAGTAACCACTGCAATGATTTTGATAGAATTTGGAGAGGGGCCACACATTTTATGTGTTTTGAATCCTTGTTTATTTTTGGATAAATAAAAGCAGTTTGAGCCGTTTGGACCGGTTGTATACATGAATTCGAGAATTTGGCATTTTTAAGGTAAAGTGTTTTCTTTCATTACATAGCTATATGCACAAGTGATTCAATATTGGCTTATACGAACCTCCATAGACAGCAATACAGCAAAACGATGTACACAGTAGCATCAGCAGTCTGTCCGCGATCGGAGGCACTTCTTTTGCTCCGACAGCACTCCTAATAGCAGCAAAGTCAATAGCAGAAACTATCAGGGTCACAGCACACACACACAGTAACAGCGATATTAGGTTGGTCATGTTGCTTTGGTTCATCTTCAGAAAGTAGCGTTGGTACAGCATCTCCACCTGCAATAATACCATTTTTATATGCCAGTGAATCGCCAACAACTCAGTTTTTCAAATCCTATCGTACTTAAATTTTTTCGTAATCACTCTGACATGAATAACTGTCGCTATATTAAAGTAACCAATACTTTTGAGTCATCTTGACCTACTTTTAATGAATCTGTATTAACGTATTTTTAGGATACATACCCATTACAATATAGACCATACTATATGTGATAAAATTACATTCATGCGAATAATGGAAATAAAAGACAATCTGTCGTTTGAAATTTGTAGACAACGTCGATGCTTCAGATGTTATGTTGCAACCTTCCACTGACTATATAAGTTTGGGTGTCTTGAAGTTTCATTGATTTACTCAACATCTGTTCGCGCCAGTTCACCTGAAAATTATATAGACAATGAAAGTCCGAAATATGAAATTTGAAACATCCACGTTGTCCACAAACTTCACATAGTTAGAGATCCGTTACGGACCCTGTATCAGCGAGGATATGATAAGACCATCCTGCAATTGAGGAAATTGAGTTCTCACGCAGAACTTAGGACAACAACATCGTTCCTAAATGATTCCAGTTGAAGCCCCCAATACCTGGCGAGAACGCAATGAAGATTTTGAAGAATTTTGTACGATCGTTATAAAAACCTGGAATATGATGCAGAATTTGATGAAATTGAACGAATCACCTTGAAAGAGCACAACAAACCGATATTTGCCAAAACCGTACACAGTATTTAAAAGACAATCTTCCATTAAAAAAATGTACTCGTATATGGCATTTTTCCCGATACGAATATAAGCGAGATCGGCATTGTGATTGCGAAAAATTTCGTCCAGAGGCAAGAAGGAGGGGTAGCAGTGGTAATTACTAACCCCCCAAAAGATTTTTGACCACAAATTTCATTGAATTTTGTTCTTTCTCAACGAATGAAGCATTTATATCTAAATTTGAGTGACGTAATCTTTATAAAAGCCTATGCTATTTCGACATCTATACTTACACATTGCGCTTCAAACTAAAATAATAGATCATCATATGATGCATTGCTATTTTAGCATATTTTGTATACTAACTTCGAAATTTATAAAATGAGTCTGATATCATTTAAATCTAATTAAAGTTTCGCAATACTTGCGATAACCCAAAAGTACACATAATTGCATATTTCTTGTACAATTTTTGAAATCCCATATCGTAATTGGAACTAAAAGTCGGCTTAAGGTAACGCATTTGCTCATATCAAAGGGATGGAATGAAAAAAATGATTTTTTGATAAACCACATCGTATTTATCTCTGCTTCATCTCATTTGGAAAAACATCACGATGCCTCAGTACAAATGCACGCTTATCTTTAGCCGGTTGTTTTCAAATTGATTAGTGTTTCAATCGATGATTGATTTCATCTTCCCAAAATGTCAGAGACTCCACTGTAACAGTTCTTGTTTATCTTCTTCATCTTCGTTATATTATTATTGACATATTTTTTTTTGTTACTTAAATATCTCGACGAAGGTATAATGAAATGGTGAAAGCATACACAAACCTCATAACCTGCTAACCCCCAAGTCTGAGGTCTGGAAATGCTTTTGCCGTCGACACTGTCGCGTTTTGCTAAAACCGTATATCTATTCCTTCATAATCAGAGTGGTAATTTCCAAGTTTTAGAAAATTAAAAATTATCGGAAAGATTGAAAGACCAAACCGGAATTACTAACATATTGGATAAGTACAGTAAGGGATTGGACCGTATCAACCATATCGACACTTGCTCCAAATTACAGAAAGGCCGGAGGATTAACCGATGGCCTGACAGACCATCGGACGAATCGATTGTAAAGTACTAGAACATCTAAAGAAACCAGTTTGTATACTACTATTGTAACAAACGCCCAGTGTTATTGACACTAGATATACTGATTTATTTTATTTTCGTTTTACCCTGTATGCATCCGCGATAACATATGCAAATATCCTTCTCTCAGCGGGCACCTTTTTGCTAATGCCATAATGCCCCAGGGATCCTTTCAACAGATTATTCGACAATCCGTTTCATACCGGTGCGATGGAAAGCTTAGCCCTGGAGCGAAATTTCATCCTGAATGTTTTCAGGAAAATATGGTGCTTAATGGAGGAAGTCGGTAACACCGCATCGTTGAGCAATCAATCTTCATAAATATCCATGAGGTGAGCAGGCGATCTCCTCATTTAACTGTGCGGATGACAGTTTTAGTATTTTCAGTGACAAGCAGACATTTAGCCTGCCCTCTGACACCCTGAGAAAAACCTATCATCGTGCTAACAAGGAGATGGCACATTCTATGGATTGCCGAAATGGTCTAGTTCCTTTGTACTTGGATATATTTAGTACTCGTAATGTTATATATTCTCAAAGCACTATGTCTGAGAAATGAAAGTGATGTTAGGCTCCCCATTTATTCAAAAAAATTGATATTACTCAAGCTGCTGTAGCGAAAAGGTACTGTGTATCTTGCCAAATACTGTAATTCTATTTTGGCTCATTACACATGAAATATTTTTTCTACGAATGCTTCTACTTTCCAGATGTTCAGAACCAGATACTCCTTGGAACGTTCAGCAATTTCATTTATAGAAGGAAGTGGTAAATATCGGTTTCTATGTATAGCTGATGTAGGCAAATATAATGATACAGTTAATTAATTTCAAAAGGTCTTAGGTAATCAACACTCATCTCCAACCGTCGTTCAATATGGCGCTGCCTTTTGGCAACTTACGGAGTCAAAGGTGCTAACATAGTGCGCAACGCTTGGAGATGAGTGTTGATGTTGCTATCACACCCTTGACTGGGTTACGTATATACCCCCCAATTGCTCTCTACAGTTTGACCGCTAGGCTATATTGTCGAGTCTAGGCTAAAGACGTAACATGCATGTCTACAGCAGGTCTGAAAGAACTATTTGAACTGTTATGTTTGAGTAGCAATAAGCCCACACAAAATATTCCAAATTGTACACTTGATTTTTTCTGAAAGCATTACTAGGAGAACAGTTATATGAGGATAACTTGACACAATTATCATGATTCCATTTGTAAGCCTTCAAAAGTGGACCTTTGAGAAATAAATAATGTTACGTTAACGTATGATGTCCCCCCCCCCCCTTGATTTATTTGCATAGAATATATAGAAGCCTTGAGGTCAAATTGTACCCTGCATATCCAGGTGCGACAAAATTCTTTCGCTTACTTAAAAGCATACACGCTTTTCATTTTGGCGATAAGCATTTGTAAGATCGAATTTATATGAATGACGAACGAATTCAATGAGAAATATCTCCCTAATTGGAAAAGTTGTACAACCAATGGCTTTTTTGATATACCGCACCAGTGAGTCTCTCCTAGTACATCAATCAGGAAAATTGGTGATGGCACAGTCAGCAACTTTTCTAGAAGGGGGGGGGATTACTATGTCAGGTAACATGGCATCCAAACACTCTGAAACCTAGATACTCATTGATGCATTGTTTATGTATTCGGAAAAATTAAAAATTCAGCTGCAGATACTCCCATGTTTATTTACATAAACGTTGTAGTTGTGCAGCAAAGCATCAGTGGTTATAAAACAAGTTGAAAGCGGTTGTGAACGCGATGCGGTTAAATTGCAACTCACACACCTGTAATGCTTCCGCCAAATAGGCTGTTTTTGGTAGAGCACATGCCGCAGAATAACTGAATGGCACAACTTTATAATGCCTTTTGTGCCGTTCGCGTTCTGCAACAGAGACCGTGAACGTTGCTGCGGCAAAAACAGCTTCTGTTAAGTACTGTATTAGGTAGTCACTGGTGCATGGTCACCAGTGCCTCTGTCGCGCTGTGTACCAGTGACGTGCATTACCCCTTTTAGAGATATTTGATACGAAGGCACGTATAAGAAATGATCATTGTCTCTAAATGAAATAGTTTCCTATGAAGTTGCTTTGCAATTTTTATGTATATCTTAAGAAAGTTATGAGCCAAGTTAAAATATGTAGGAAACTAATAAAAAATATCTTTAATATCATATTATGGATGGTATATTATAGCAGCAGGCGATAAGAATGAATAAATCAAAACAAAAACTGGATTTCGATAGAGTATCGAGCTTGGATATATTTAAGGCGTTTTTATTAATTTGACATGTGCGTATGTAAAGGAATCTTTCAATGCCATTTTCACCGACATCAAGACGTTTGATTAATTTGGAATTTTGCTCAACTATTAAGAACCGATGACGATATAATTATTATAAAAACAGTGGGGAGGAAATTTTTTTTTGTAGTTAAATTTTGAATAAAAAATTTAAATAAGAAGTTTGTAAATAGCTTGAATTCGGTTAGTTTAAACAACATTTGAAAACATATTTCACAAAATATGAAATGAAACATTAAATATAAGAGTGAGACAGCCCTGCAATTGGTATTCGGATTTTTCAACATGGTGATTCTCTCTTTTGAAATATATACTTTTGAGTTCTTATAAATTAAAAGTGAAACATAGACGAAACTTTTGAAGGTAGTAATATCCTGGCTGCTGAATTGAAATCATATGATTAAACAAAATTTACTAAGGTTCTGATTCCCTCGGTGGCCTTCATCAAAGTACTTGTAGCAAGTAAGAAGATTATATTAATTACTTTAGTATAGTTCTTTTGTCCATCATATGTGGTTTAAGTTCACGGCCCACACTAGTAGTCCAACAAAATAATGGACTCAACACTAACCACTTAGTGCTTAACATTTGAAAAAATATGTGAAACTAAAAACTGTAAAAATAAAAACGTACTCAAATCTCCATGAAAGAGATCAAAATTAATGAAATTGAACAAATGAAATTGGCTGAAACGGCGATCTTGTGATTGATTACTTGGTAATTAAGAAGCAGATATGCTTTCGGGTAAACTTACTTTGGTTCTCTTTATTTGTTGCTTTGCCTTGTTACTTATGATTTTTAAGCCCGCCAATTCAACTATATTCGATTATCCAATTCAAATTACTTTTAAGCTTTTTTGTAAAAATTTATTACTCGTTTATTTAACACTTTTTAGTTCTATGTTCGTCAGCTTGAAATTATATTTCTCAAGCGATTCTATCAATATTAGATCAAGCTTTTTACAGTTACTGTCCTCTAGGTATTTTCCATCGAAATTGTTGAAATACTTCCTATATTCAAATGCCCGCATCCTAATTAGGTTTACAGAGCAAATACAAGCGACTAGAAAGGAAATCGAAACAGTTTTTTACAAGGGACCACATCAAATATTCAACGTTTGCTGGAAACTCGAGGTACTGTTGTTATTTCTATTATGGGGTGTTCTGAATTTTATATCAGTAAACAATATCGTCTTCGATATGTATTTCAATTTTCTGCGTATCGATCGGTGGAATACCCCTACGTTCTACTATTCACGGTAACATGGGCATATTTTTATTTTTGATAGCTTAACTTTGAGTCATCTCTAGTTGATTATTTTATGGTGGTGATAACATGTCGATTTATATTACTGAGGCAATAATACATATTTTTTCAAAAAAATAGCTCAGTGAAGGTGATATTGTCAGCAGCAATAGCGTCAATAGACTAAGATAGTACTTATATATTAATTAATTGTCGAAGTAAAAAGCTAGGAAATAAGAAACCTTTGGTAAATTAGAAAAGCATTATACGATAGTTTTTGATGGTGATCAGTGACGGTTGTGTAAACCACAAGAAATTCACGATTAAAAATACGCCTTGGATTTGGATTACGGTAGAGAGGATCCAAAATTGTTCTGTTCATAAAAATCTTGTTGAGCATATTTCCTTCCAAAGTTGAAATATGATAATTATTTGTGATAGTTATTGATCAAAGACAGTACAAATTGAAACCTTCAATCACCTTTACTGTCTTTGATATTTAAATCTAATGAAGGAGGTTGTTGATATTTTTTGTATTTCGTATTAATAAAAGAATTTAAATCATCCTGAAACTTTTAAACCTGTCAAATATTAGTAACCTTTGAATCATATTCGAAACTTACCCTATTCGCTCCCCAAAAACAAAAGGAATGAACCGTTCTCATAAGCTTTTTGATACAAATTTGTTAATGACGGTACAGCAAAACGCGCCAGATACAATTTGTTCCTGCTTTGTTCGAAGTTATGGCTGGACTCTAATAATAAAACCTCTCGAAGGTATTAAATGCCTGTAAGCGCTGTATATCGATTGAAGACTCGCCGATATAATGAAAGTTATGGAGGCTTCGGCGAATACACCTATTCATAATACTCGTGTTGCAATATAAAATGTTGCAGCTCGCGGCAACGTCTGTCGGCAAAACAGTTATCGTAATGTATTTGGTCAGTGGACTACCAAGTCCAGGGATATATTACATATTCTCTCCAATTGAGCAGTTGTAGATGATCTGATGCTTTTGTCTGCAAAATATAATAATATTGTTTCCATCAAATTGTGCTAACGAGACACAGGCTTGGAAATGAAAATGCGTGATTACTCTGACGCGTTTAGCCATATTCAGTAGTATCTTTAAACTGTCGAACGATCCAACTATCGAACATCCTATTTGCTGCATGCTGTATATATGGCAAGTATTTTCTCCTTTTTTATACATTAGGAAACTGTGGTTTGTGGTGACTGAATTTAGTTTGGATTTCATCCAACCTAAGTGTAAATAGGGAACACAAATGCAATGAGTCAGCACAATGCGTTTTTGCGTGGTGTCACTATGCGGGAACTAGTCGGAATTTTATAATCTTCCGTACTAGACTTTCGGCAATGCAGCTGACACAATTTCCACGGCCACGTCGCCGTCGGTGACGGTTGCCTTCAAACGGGTCATTAAAGTTATAAAGAGGCCCATTCTGAGTTTCCGCTTCAACTTCTACCTGACTCTACCTCGGGACTTCACGCTGGATTGAATCGCCTTCTATTAAAGGGCATAGAAATGAGGTTACGCTTGCATTTAACCTGCTACTTATGCATACCATATCTGGATAGCTGTCTTGGAAAAAAATAGCTGGAAATGGACCTCAACGTCAAAGTACAAGTGATTTATAAGGTTATGCGTCGTATTTTATATGATCGATAATCAGAACCATATAATCGAAGGAATAGCGTTACTAACGTTTCGGCTACAAAAACTATTGCTAATATTATTCATTTGGGTACCATAATCAAGGTAGTTAAAGTTGATTCAATTTTTTGAGAAGCTTCAAGGAGAAATATAAAATAGGCAAGTATTACAAACCTTTATCTACTTGTTATGTGAGAGTGTAAAACTAAATTGTTGAAATATTATAGAAAATGATCAACTAAACACAAATGTTTGTAAGCTATCTTACCCATTTTCAATCTAAACGAATGAACATTTTCCTAAAGTTAACTATAAGTAACAATAATTACTATATATACTATTTTTCAGAATACTTCAAGTCATCTTGACGTTGATTTGACGTGAAGATCTGATTAGCTACTGAAACCTTATTTTTATCCCATAGAATTTTTATATATTTTTTTTTGATTAACATACTGTCATCAAGTGGGATTATTTGGCAATGAAAATATTTTGCTTGCCTTGTTTTGGAATGTTACAATAAACTTTCCGGATTTATTTATGCAAAAATGTGGAACATACATCACACAAGAAAGCGTTGCTAGAAAATATGTTTTCTGCAGACACGTCAAGTCGTATGAGGTATCCGAAAAAATAATATAATCGCCGTTTTTTACAGGATGGAGGAGGAGGTGGATCAATTTACCGCCCTTTGTTACGCTCATGTATGTTTTATCGTTAATAATGTACCCGTTAATTTAGGGTCGTTATGTACCCCTAGTGACCGCTGTGAATTTTTAAAGGGAAGCATAATCGTGGACGACCCTCATCAACAGCAAATGAATGTGACTTAGCTGACGATAATCCTCATATTTTCGTACGCCAGAGTGAAAGAACGCAAAATGTGTATAAATAATATCCGTTAATTTTTGCACTGTATATGGGTTAATTCGGCGATGTCATTCAAAAAAGCTTTGATTTAGTGTGCCTTGACACTAGCAGATTTTTTTCACAATTTTCTAAAAGTGTGTTCGTACTCATATGTTGCAGGTTTCTGATCATTCAAATTTGCATTTAGAAACTCTGATGAAAAACTTGGCCTACTGCAGGATTTGAAGGACCTATCGTTTGATTGCCGGTCAGTCGATCTGCCTCTAAGCTAAGTAGACGCTCTGCCAACTGAGTTCAGAGCGTCGATGATGTTAGGTGCACTCATATTTCCTGAAATTCGAATTGCGCGCGTCGTTCAGAAGAGGAGAGTTTTTTCTGACTTACGAATTTGTATATTGGTATCCAAAATGTTCGCTCACTATTGGGAGTAGACATATATTTTGAATTCACAAAAATGCTAAACCTCATTACTCCACGTTTTTGTTCCTACAACAATTCGTTGTAGGAACAAAAGGTTATTAAATTTATAATATTTCATGTCTTCGGCTATAACCATTCCCCTTCTTGTCTTGTTGACTAGTATATGCCAATATGTAAATTATGCTGCGCAATTGAAGCCATCCACGATAAATATAACAGGACTGACTGGTCTTCAAAGACAATTATAATAAATATTAAAACCTTACGGTGCAAAGTTGTGGGAAACGTATATATTTCATCAAATCAATAAGTTGAGAATTGCACTGTTGGGATTAGAGCTCCGTTATACGAATATATGTCTACTAGAGAAATCGGAAAAAACTTAAGGTGACTCTCTTACATTGAATAAGGAAACAGATGTTTATTTCAGTAGATATCAGTTTACGATGGGACCTCATGCAATTCTAAGCAACTTCATGATATCGGACATTGATATTTTAGCGAACAGAATACGGTATCGTATTTTGCCCTGAATACGAGAAATATTTCATTTTCATGGTATAAAATTGTACTGCAACAGATCCAAATACCAACACCGCGAATAAGCCCTTTCCAATAGTCATTCTTTTGGAGAACCCCAGTTAATTGAACTGGACCGCCAAAAGTTTGTTCCCCGACGGTTTCAATTTGCAGCATTTTAAGGACAATGTGAATAAACATGTTAACTCAGACATAACAAGAAATACTCAATTGAAGAATTTCGATATTTTTGTAAATATATACTCACAACAAGAACATCTGATCTTACTTGACAAGAAAATTCTTATTAATTTGAACAAAGAAAAGTATATTTTCGAATTCAATACTCATTCTAATGAAATATACTCTAAAGAAAAAGAAAGTTATCTTCAGTGCTTTTCTAACAAGAATTCCATGTTTTTTTTGTAAGGTTATCATATTTTACAACGCAGAATACGAACATTTTGCGGTTCGCTCCAAGTAATTCATTTACTTGTTTGGCATCGCCATATTGTGTCTGTCTCTGCGCCCGTTAGTTTCTATTAGATTTAATTTTTGTCAACCACCTGTCAGGATGAATGTGCCGTTAAAATGTTGGGGTTGTGACTGTTGTAAGAATCTCATACAAGTGTGCAGCTTTTGATGTGATATAAGTGATATGTTAGTTGCGAATAAATTTTATTACAAATAGTGGGCGTATATATTTTGGCTCATTTACAGGTACATATTTTTTATATTCTGTTTATCGGTACAACAATGTTCAAACTTGAATTATGCAAAATACTATATGATGCATTTATATGTACGAAAGAATTCACATATTTCTTGAAAATTTGATAATCTTCTCCACGTTGTACATTTACTTCTCAATTTAAGGCGCTGCATAAATGTTGGACAACTGAATGCATTGAACTTAATTGTATCACATGAAAAAACTTTTTTTTGAATTGATAAACCAATGAGTGACAAACTCTAATAAAAAATCCCTGGACATATCGACGGTTCGAAGCAGTATCAAAAGACTTTTTTTTATTGCTCCTTCGTCGTTGATATATGCTTTGACTGGCCTCAAGAGAGCTATGTTTCTGTTCTCTGGGACAGTTAGACACAGGTTCCTTGTACGTTCACCGGGTACATCCAATTAGACGTCCATCGTAGATTAAAGTTAACGCTAGATTAAATTGTCCAGAGGAAGACAATGGGAGAGGTAGAGATATCGATCTCGCATTTCTAACTAAACAAAAGAAAGTGCACGGAATGTTTGTTCCATTGAGTACTGTCAGTGATGAAAATGTGATGAAAACGTTTATGCTTTCCGTCGCACAGTGAACGAGGAATGTTTGGAGAATTTTATATACCGTCGCTACTTCTTTGTATTACTTCCTATGCCAAATAGATGGGAAAAATATATAATCGCGAAAGTTTTTAATTTGAAATACAGACCTTTTCAGCATTCCGCGAAGTATATATGTTGTTTGCAGTAGCTGAAACCGCCTAGTAACCTTTTTTAACTCACAACCCGTTAAAGGTATGGTAGTTTGCTGACAACGTGTTTTTTTTCAAGCACTGAGTAAAGCGAATTAACCAGAACGCGTTGTGGGTAAGTTTTGGTAGCCACGAAACGAAATTATTTTTCGACCGCTTTTGTTTTGCTTTGTAAAGCTTTTGGTTTGCCCACTACGCGGTCTGGCTATTAAGTTATACTCCGTTTATTAGACAAGATAATGAGTATACATTCAAAGAAAGCATTCATTTAAGAAAAAACTAGGAATAGAGAAACAAGGAATTAATAAACACAATACTTGTTCTTACAAGAGTTAATCCTATGCCTATGTTTTATATCCTTTGAAGCAATTATATCGAATAAACCCTTGCTTAGATCCTGAAAACGTCCATCGAGTACGTTTACGTAAGAATCTGAAGCGATCTCATCTAAATATAAAAATACTGAAAATGACAATTGAAACTGATTTCGGCTATATAATCGTTTTAATCTTCCGATTTTAGTGCCGAGAACGTATAAAACCTGATCGGTCTTTTCAATAATGATACATTCCGAGGCGCTAAACGTCTACGATCTACCTTTGGTTTATTAAAACATTGTCACCTATATTCACATAAGAGCAACTCTTGTAAGAATAAGTAATTTGTGTTTTTACAGTTTTTGTTTCGCGATGTTTGCTGTTGGTTTTCAAATGTAATGACATATGAAAAATTTAGTTTTATTTGAATATAATTTTTGTATGGTAATGAATATGCCTAAATGAATGATTTAAACTTCATATAAATAATACCTAAATTCCTATTTCATCATCTTTTATGTTTCTGTATGAGGCGGAAACGCCAATTATAGAATTTTGTTCAGATAATTTCATAACTGTTCTGTTCGATTTTTTTGTGTACGATACTAACTAAATGAAAAAATAAGACGTAACAAATGAAAATGAGAATCATAATTTGTCTTTTTCTTTTCGGCTATTTTGCAGGAATTTTCCTGATACTTGTAACGTAACCAGCTTATAAGATTCTCATCCAAGGACAAGGAATATATAACAGCATTACAACAAAATGTCAGTAATTCTCTTCGAAGATTTGAGGAAGCACTTGTGTAATACAATTATATCCACTCTTGAAAAAAGAAAATAATAACTATTGCAGATATGGTGAAAGTCCGTTTTGTAACGTTCAGATAGACTATCAAAAACTGATTTGCGCGATTCAAGATATTTGGTGTGTTCTGATCACTCTGTCCTTTATTTTGTCCATGATATGATTTTAACATGCAAAATGAGCTCTCATTATCATTAACATTGTTCATAATTACTTTGGATAACAACGTTCAATGAAAAGCATTTACATCCTGTTGTGGAAAATATTTCAAGTAGCTGTTTGTATTGGTGAGCTACTACAGAATCCATGTCATAGACCATAATAAAGGTAAACTACAGAGTTTGATTTTGAAACGTGTGTGATTTTCTTGGCTAAGCAACGTTGATTGAAGCACTTCCATGGCTCTGTACCTAGAAGGTTAGTCTCCTACATATTACGCCATATTGTAAAATATGTGCAGAAATATATTTTTCTGTTATATATTTTCAATTAAACTTGACAGCTTTTTACTTTTGATCTAGCAAGTTGAGAACAATACAAAAGTTCTCATTTAGATATAAAAACCTGGTTGTTAGAGGGAGTCGTATCATGCGACTTCTGCTTGCCGGACAGGCACCCTACCTATTGAGCTACATAGACAATAGATTGGAATGGAGATGTTGGTTGGACTCCTTGGAACCTAATCTTCCTCCGCGCTGTCTGTATTTATGGGCAGAGTTAGTAACTTGGAGTAGTAAAGAAAAGTCTAGATTTAAGTAACGGCTCACCGATACACAAAGCATGATTTCTTACCACGGCTATAAAAAATGATAATTCGGTGATATAATCTAACCATTCGAACGACAGGATGACGGAGCTGAACGTATCACAGTCTTGCTTCAATACTTCATACTTCATGATATAACGATACGATTAGACAGAATGGTAAACCATCTCCGAATAGACTCGAAATTACCTTATGAACAATTCGTATTAATAGCTTTCTTGGAGGAGAATCTATTTCACTATCATGGCTTGAGAGATATTTTAACATTTTACTGGGGAGATACAGTGTTATTCGTAAACGCCCTTTTACCTGTTCATTCCGGAACTGATGCGTACTGCAGAGCTTTTTTAAAAGTCTGGTGATTTTGGCAGCGACGCCTCTTTTTCCAGTCTTTTGATCAGCAGAGTTATTAGCTCCTCCTACTCCACCGTCGCCCATGAGTAGCTCTGCCTCCGGATCGCCTCCAGCCCCGCCATCATCGGGACTAGAGGCGGTACCAGCAGAACCAGGGGGTGGCGACCGAGGTACGCTGCCAACCTGGAAATGAAAGAGGAAGGTGATAAGTCAGCGGTTAGATTTAAAAAATATGAGTTTACAAAGTATTTGGAGTATTAAAAAGTTTCGCCCCAGTTGAATTTCTTTGGGTTAAACATGCAGATATGAAAGCCGAATTTTTAATTATCTCAAAACACTCAGAATGTCTTGTAATGGTCTGTTAATGAATAATATTACAAGGGGAATCTGTTTATCGTTTTTTAATGTTCTGAACCATTCCGACAAAATGCCTAAATATCCAAAAACAATCAGTCTCGGAAAGTATCAAAAATCGTTTTGCGATAATTTCAGAAACTTCATCATCAGTGTTTGTGTCTTTGATTCTTTTGAACTCTTGTGATTTGTGTGATTCACTACTGAGAGGCATGTAGTGATTATTCGTATTCCAGGAAAATAATGACCTCTGGTTGCTAATTAAATCAATTTTTTATTATCCACATTTGAATTTTGCCATTTGTTTGAAATTTGTGATAAATTTTGACATTGTCATTGGTCACTTAAACAAACAACCCTTAAGTATATCATGATCATGTATACATCGTCAATTTCTACGCAAATATTATTGCCGTCTTTCATAAATAGCAATTATAAACAAACGATTTGCAAAAAAGGTAACATCTGCGGTGATGTTACAGATTGCAGTATTATACACATCCATTCAAATAAAAATGCACAATTTTGTTCTGCTGCTTCCACTGTAATCAAACCACATAGTTCTGTTAGTTGTTGCCTGTTATGTGGGTCTGTGACAGGACTGTTAAGTTTCAAGATGGTTTTTATCAGCGCCAAAGAGATTCACGTTCACAGCTTGTTGTATGATAAGTGTTGCATAAGTTGCTGACACTTGGCATTAATAACAGTCGTAAAAATCACAATTGTACAATTTTACCCAAAACCCAGGTGCACAATTAAAAAATCCCCAATAATAATCATGTCAGTTATCTTGTAACTAACTGTCAGCAGAATACAATACATCTTGGGGGACATGGGGATCACGTGCAAATCAATGTCCGACAGATGGTCCTCCAGTTCTTCTTTGAGAAAATATACGCTCCTAAAATACTATCCATTTCAGTATGACATGAAAACAACTATTTTTTTACTATTTGGAAATGTATAATTTCTTGCTTCCATCTAGATTCCATCTAGAAATTAGATTTTTGGCAAGCCTAAATTTACTGCACTATTCACTGAAGGAACATGCCGCTATGTTGCCAAATATGCGGTTACAAACATCGTATCCTTTGCATTTGCAAATTTTTCGAATGCTCTTTGCTTTGTCTTTTGTTAATACCTGAATCATATCCAAAAATCTTTTTACAGTAGCCTCCATATAAAGACAGAAAATATAAAGTAAAGTATTTAAAATTTTCATTTCTCTACACATTTAGAGACCAGCACACGCAGGATAAAGATTGGTAATACTCTGACTTTACTAAGACTTTTTTAAAGTTAGCAGTTTTGGTACTGTGTCCCATCGCATATCTCTACCCGAATGTATGAACTGGAATTCAATTGAATCTTAGGGTTTTTATGGCTATATAGGTCAATTATTCGATAGTAATTTTGAGTTGAATTTGCTCGAAGTTTTTTCAGATATTCCAATTGAACCTGGATGATTAATGTCTGATGTCAGTTGCATCCACCGACTCCAAAGAAGAACTAATGTGGGCTGCATTTAGTAACTGTTGTTTGAAACTTGTAGACAAGGTGGATTTATCAAAAGTTTGATTTCGGACTTCCATTGTTTATAAAATTTTGAGTATCACGACGATTCGATTGATGTGCTATCTTCAATCGTCTTCAGGTGAACTGGCGAACACGTTCCTTTCATGCCTATTTATACCCCGTCCGGTGACGTGTCGTTGTGCGCGGTCTGTTCTAATTGGTTCTCGATGCGCGGTATTCCGGTCTGCTGACGTGGCTGTTTGTCGGTCATTGTTTGTTGTCTGGTCCAGTCGTAGTCTATTAATCTTCTTTATGAGTGGCTGCCAGATTGGTTTAATGTCTACGCTGGGTTTGCTGTACACTTTGCTGTTGTTGGTGATGAATGCCGCCTCCTTGAATTTCCTTCGATACCAATGCGGTTCCTTGGCAATAACCTTAGCGTCGTCCCAAGCTATTTTATGGTGCTCCGTCCATGCGTGGTCAGCTATTCCAGATTTTCCTGTCTCTGCTCCATGGGTGTTGAGACGATGTTCTTTGATTCTTACTTCCAGTGGCCTTTTTGTTTCTTCAACATAGATTTTACCACATTGACATGGTATCTGGTAGATGCAGTCCTTTGTCTCTTGAGATTCATTCCTGGGCTTAGTTTTTGTTAAGATACTTCTGAGGGTGGCAGTCCTAGAGAATCTCGTTTGGATCTTGTATCGCTGACCTATTCTTTTGATTCCATCTGATATTCCTTTGACGTAAGGCAGAATGAGTAAGTGCTGAGATTCTTCGTGTTTAATTCTTCTACTGTTGGTATTTTCCTGTATTGTTACTTCCACTGGCTGCATTTAGTAAGATGTAGATTTTTTTAACATGAGGTTCATAGAGTATGACGTAGGTGCCGCAAAATTCAAAAAAATAATTTTGAGTTTGGTAAAAATCTTTCGATTATAGCATTTTGTAAGAGAAAAACATTTTCCTTGTTTTTCAAAATTTTCTAAAACTATAAATTACGTATTATTCAGGTCAATGATTTTTTGTGTGAACTGGAACTTTCTTATCAGTGGCGCGAAGTGGAGCTGTTCATTGTTACATTTATGGAATTAAATAATCCTAACAGTTTAGATATTGTTCGTAGAGGTAACCTGTCTGTGTCTGACTTCGTATGAACGCCGATAGGCAGCGGCACTTGTCGCGACACTTGGAGAAAGATGTTATTTCACATCACATCCTTACCTGAGTTAGTAGTAGTAGTAGGGAGGCAAAGCCTTGCAAGTAGGCCACCTTTGGCCCTTTTTGCCGACCCCAAACCCCAAAGACCTGGGTTAGGAATATACATATTCAACTTGATTGAAAGCCTACTGTCAGACTTCCGATCTATACTGGCGAATGTAGCCTAAGAACTAAACATATATGTATAGTGGAAAATATAATACACTCAATATTGTTTTGTGAAACGCGCTATGCGATTACTTTTATAATTAATTGCTTACACGAATAGCAGTAGCAATATTGCAAATAAAGTGGCGTAGCTCAGTTTCCCACAGTACCTAGAGTCCTACACCAATTTTTTCTCAGTTACGCACAGTATGATGTTTCAGTGAATGGTTCAGTGACCCTTGAGATGCTTCGGTAGAAATGGATTGAGGGCATCGGCCCGTGGTGACTCAGTGATATGCACCGGCACATTAGACAATGCAATGTAATTGTTGCGTGTTCACATTTGGGACAGCTAGCGATACGGAGCGGCTGGCGTCGCGATGGATGGATTTAATCGGCAGTGGTGGGGGAATGGCAGGAAATTAATTGTAGACAACCTTACGCAGAAAGTGCATTAAAAAAATAACCCCTACTAGATTGACGCTGTATTTTACACGCAATGGTATCAGTTTAAAAATAAGTATTAGATTCAGAATTTCGTAGGTAGTGTTGATGATCGTTGCATTGTCGACGGTTATCACGAACAAAAAATATTAAGTCTTGGACTGGAGTTTGAAACTTTTGAACTAACTGAATATATATTTAATATTAAATTTGTGATTATTCAAAAAATTCCAATATTTTAGAGTTTTTCGAGGATTCCATAATTTCCATTTTTTTTTTCAAAACCTGATGTTCTACTACTATGATGTGTTCTTGGATTTGTATTTGAGCCGGTATCACTGCTTTTATCAATCTGATATCTACTAAGTCATATACTTTTTCTTCAAGCTAAAATACACGTTTTTAATTATTTATGATCCTCATTCAATTGAAATGCAATAATCTGTAGTAGTAGTGGTTGCCAAAACATAAAAGGAGCAAATGAGCCCTTTTGGAAAAATAAATTAACTACGACCAAAAATATCGTATAACTACAAAAAACAATCATGTTTTACGTTCGGAGAAACATTCGAAATATGTCGAAAATATATTATATGTCGGATATATTATACAGAAATTATAAAACTCCACTACCATTTAAATTTTAATTTTTAATTTTTGCGACATCAATGCAAATGTGCCGGCATCTTGTTTACTTACACCACGTCTAAACATAGACAAGAATAGGACAATAAAACGCTCTAGTTTGTTTTGGTGTGGCATAAATGAAATTTGAATATGGTTTAGATACAACACAGGTCCCTCTGTTAGAATTATTATCATGTTATATTTTTTGTCATTCAATATATATGCACCACAATATCTAAAAAATGGTGAATGAGCCAATAAATTTCACATGGATATTTCAATGTAGGCATTCACCATTTTTATGACTTGTATAATTTATATTGCTTTATTGCCTAGAGGCAAATAAAAAATATATATTCTGAATTTCATCATTAACTGGTATATTGAACTACAGCGGTCTTTGATCTTGAACAAATTTTGTGCACATCAAACAAGTTATTCAAAAAAAGTTAACTTCATAATTCTGCACACTCGATCATTCTTTAAATATTGTCCAGTTATTTTTGCAGCGTATTTTTATGTTTTGAATTTCAACTCTCTTGTCATTCATGCCTGTAAACTCATGCTGTTAATAAATATGATTATTATTATCACTATCATTATAATAAAATATTTCAGTCTAAAAAACGATGTCATATAATTCCTTAAATTCTCTGATCGCGTGTGCCGCCACTGTTAGCAGAAAGCTAATATCCGCTTATGCACCACAGCGAACTGTGGCAGATTGGCACGGGCTGCAGATGTTTACCTGCGATAGGCATGGGATTCCGAATGGAATTGCTTGATCAGCCCCGAAGAAATTTCACATTTGCGTGAGCATTTTACCCCATATTACTGATACTCTAGTGAACACTTCTGTTACTACCCACCGCTCTTATTATGTAAGAACCGCCCAAGTTGGAGGATGTTATTTGTTACACGCAGCTTGATTTAAATGTGGCATACGTAAGGTTTAACAATAGAAACACGATTTATCACGCAGTTCTACTGGTTGTAGGTAGTTGGGAGCTAGGGTAGAATCACTTTTGGTACAGTTTCCGTGTAGAGCCCTAACATGTTTCTTATAAATTACCTCTTAGATTGGACAAAGGCACATCGTGTTCCAATACCGCGGTGATACAATAAATGTCACAAATCACAATATTCACATCGCGGTTAAAAGGCTGTTAACTGTAACTATTGGAATATAAGCTGAGGTTGTCACAAAGCGTAAGTTTTTGAAAAGGCCCTTCCGAGATTCCGGAATTTCAAGCAGGTGAAGATGAGTCCATTCCAGTGTTTGTTATAGTGACGCCTCTTGGTGTTATTATCTGAGACAGCTCGAAAGAACATGTACCATGGTAGAATCTATAGAATAGGGACAGACCAGCCACTTCCTTTGGATGGTCCAGAATGGAAGAAGATCCTTTGTCATGTCAGGCACATCTACTAGATGCATTACTCATTCTTGGACCGAATCCAAAATCTTGCACAACAAAGTGCTTATTGACGCTTCCCCTCGGAAACAGACAAAACAACCTTGGTTATATATAGGAAGGTGATACGGAAAGACAAATACTTGTTGGTATTTCATGGCCACCTACCATGAGGAACGGCATTGAGCACGGCGGTGGTTTTGGTGAGTATGCTGATTTTATGGAGAGTCTCAGACTTCGGGCGAAAAAGTCTCGTGGATATATATCTAGCTATAAAAGGTGTTCCCTAATTAAAACAAATGTGTTTGACAAGGTGCAATGTTTTGCTATCCATTTTCTTTCTGTTTGAACTAACAGCTTACTTCAGTCAATAATATTATTATATAAATAGAAAATATATCAAATCACAGAGTTGAAAAAATTAGGTAGAAGCGAATCTGAGTCCTATTATCAATCAGTTATGATAATACACTATTGTTAATCTGTGTTCATAAATTGTCAGGTATGTTATGCTTATAATTATGTGGATCTAGAAATCTAGACACTATTTAAGATGAAGCGAAAAGTACAATCTCAAGTAGGTGTTTAATCCTAAATTTTGGTAAGCGAAATTCTGAGCAAAAATTAATTCGAAGAAATCACAATGCTTTCATGCAATTCAGGTCCAAGTGTACGCAGCACTTATTTTTGAAGTATACCAGTTTCAAGTTAAATTGTGTCTGAAGGCAATTTGAAACGCGCCACAAAAACAAAAGTTTTATTCGCGAAACCTTGTGTTTAGGTTTAACAATTCTATCTGAATCATGCAACTAATATATTTGATATTAGTCAGTGGTGTTTATTTGTCTTCATAATTTATGTTTACAAAAACCGATCTAGATTACAAGAATTGGATAACAAATGTGTAGATATGTCACTCGTATTCACTCATCTGCCACGTGCAGGTTTTATCCTCACAGAAAATCAATTTATCCACGTTATCTTGCTCATCTTTTTTGTCAAGATTCGTCCCAAAAGGAAAATTGCCTATTGTACTATGGACGTCTTTTCTGTTTCGCTTGGTCATTAACTAAATATGTTCATTGTGATTTGGAGTGACAGGTATATCGCAATGAAGTTATATGAAGTTTTCTCTTAACTTGAGTTCAAGGAATTTCAGGTATGGGATAGTCGGAATCAATATATATATACATATACATAGTAAGTAATTCATGAAAACATGAGTAACGACAAGAATGAAACTAATGGGGAAAAAGACCATAGACACAATCATTCATTTGGATGTTATATAACTAAGGCTAATATGGTGCGAAACACTCTCTAAAGTTTTAATGAAAATCTAACACAGTCAGTCGCCCTAGAATCACAGAACATCTACCACAATTTCCACAGTTGAAACGCCTGAGGCGCACAGAAATCGTTTACAAAGATACGGCAAAACCCATCTATTTCTAGGAAGTAATTCTATTACTCAAACAATGAAGTGTCTTTGGAGGCAGCCTTCCACAAAGCTAGTGAGTATGGAAGGAGAAGGTGAAGTAAGTAAGGAAAAGCAGTTCCAAAGTTCTGGTCATACCATCAAAGTGCGCTAAGGATATCCAGCAAAGAGAGCAAAATATTTCAATTGGAATTGCGGTATCCTTCTCGGTGCCTTTGACGTCACACGATTCAGTCAATTTCAAGGAAAACGAAGCATTCGTGTCATTTGTAGTGTTAAAAAAATTTCAACACTCATCTCCAAGCATCGCGCCCTGTGGCGCTGCCCATTGACAACTTACAAAGTCAAAGGTCCTTACACCTGGACTGCCTTGAAGCAGCGACAGATGTCCCTTACGACATCTGCCAACAAGGGTAAACTGATTTACAGCGACAGTAGGCCAAAGACGAAACGTGCATAGACATGCAGATCTGATAAATAGTGGAAAGCATAGATTTAATATCAGTTGTCAGCTTCTGACGTGATTGAGCCGAGATAACAGTACATCGTAAATAGTGTTTACGAAGAACAAGAGATGTCGCTGTAAATCAGGTCACCCTTGTTGACAGATGTCATGAAGGACATTTGAATTCGTAAGTCGCACCTATGGCAGCGCCATTGTAAGCGACGCTTGAAGATGAGTGTTGATGTTGCTATCACTCCTTTGAATGGGCTAAGTATATACTACCCAATAGCTCTTTACAATTAGATCGCCAGTATATTGACGAATCTAGGCTAAAGGTAAAACATGCATGACTATAACAGGTCTGGTGCATAGTGGAGAGCACATACGGCTTTTTTTGTTTTTTGTAGAGGAAACCTGTTAAGGCTAATTCCAGTTCTTCCAGCTTTTATTCAGATACTGCTACATCTCTTTCACTTAGTAAAGCTATTTTTGGTTTATAAATTTGATCGTTGATGTTATTCCTTCACTGTTTCCATGACATAAATTATACATCATCAAGGTTCAACTAATGGAATACATAGAACTCTTTTCTTCTTGATATTTACCACCCATCATGAAACAACAGTCCAGCACATATAGAATTTTAATATGAAAATAAATCAGTAACTGCACGTGAGACTAAGCTGCAGGAATTAACTATAAAATTTGGAAAAATCCTAATTCACCAGTAATCTTGATACCACTTCAAATAGAAATGTGAACTTTTTATTGAATGGAAGTTCTACCAAACTTTACTAGTATGACTGGGCTATCAAACAAATTAATAGTTCATTTTTGCATCTGATTAATATCAAGAAACCAGAAGAACGTATCAATTACTAAATTGCCCAGTCTTGTTCTTAAAACATTGACGAAGTAATGAGAATCTTTTCGAAAGCTCCATGTTTAGAAAATAGCGAACCTGGAAGTGGTATAAAGTAAGCGACAAGGACAAGGGTAGGACCATATTTATTTTGTGGTTCGGTGAAGATGATAAAAGGGTAAGTGCAAAGACAAATAGTTCTCAACTGATCGAGGGAAGTGTCTGATGTAGCTCCATTTTCTTGATACAGGATGCTGAATGAATTTCGTTTCGGAATTATGGAGGAGTCTGTTGGCTCAGCCAATATTATAATTCCAAAATTCAATATGTTTCCGAAGATAGCCAGAATGTCAGTAAAGCTTTTTATCAGTCTTCTGGGGGTTTAAACCATCAGTACGATCAAATAAAACACGCTTACCGCTATTTATTCACTTATTAAACAATATAAATGCTCGAATGTTCAACGTTGGAATGTGTTGAAGTGGAAATCTCAAAATATAGCATTTATCCATATAACAACACGCGATACATCCGATCTACTGTTCAAGCTATATGACAAGCGATCGGATTATAAAAATATAAATATAGTATAATTTAGATAGGGGCTCCTTGTTTTCATCAGGTTACTGTGTTTAATTTAACCCTATTGTTTGTCCTGCTTCTGTTTTAATAACTATAAATAGTGTACATCACTGCATTCTATCTGAATAAGGATAATGAATAACTACAATAGTGATATTTAGCTTTTGAAAAAAATATCGTCTATTAGATTAAATCTTTATTTCTCGTGCAGTGATATCTGCTTACTGAATATCCTTATCGGATTTCAGAACTGTTAACCCAGTCAAAAAAGTTTTGCAAATCAAAAAACCATTTTTTTTAAATAAGATTTAGAGGTCTCCCAGTAATTACTATATTTGTTTCATTGAAATTCAAAAGATAGACTCTATATTGTCATATACGGATTTTATTTCATCGTCTACTTCTGACCGGGGCTAAACAATTTCCCAACAATAACATATTTGCTCCATCATTAAAGTATACTGAAACGAACTATAACTAAAATAACTGAACTATGGTTCGGAAGGGACCCATAAAGCGTTCACTGCTCCCTTAACGTATTTCAGCTCGACCTGGTTATAATGGAATATGTATGTAGAAAGTTTCTATGAGTTTTGTGCCTTTTGTCCTGTCTGCACTATAATAGACAAGAAAGAAGTTACATTTTACACAGTGTGGTAGTTTCCTTTCATCTTAGCTGAATCGAGTGGGTATATAGCCTGTTGTGCCCCTTGAACCATTAAAGCTGATCTTAACTACTTCTACTCAAGTATAACATTCTATGAACAAAATGATATATATCGCTGTATTTAATAGTATCTACAGACAAACTGTTCTTAGTATTATTGCTGTGCACCTTCATCACCTTAGTAAACAATCTGCGCTGCTTTAATTTATGTGGGTCTCTGAGCAATGCAAATTTTCTCTTTTCTCTCATCTTTTCAATTTAAAAGAGGGGTAACCAAATGGCAGATCCGGACGCCGACCTCTTTTCTTCGGACCGCGGAGTTTTTGCCCTCGACGCAGTGTGCATGGGATACCAAATCGGTTTGAATTGTCCGGAAATGTCAGTAGGGAGGTTTTTTTTCTTCACGTTTTTGAGAAAGGGTTATGTATATAAAGGGGTGCAAATTACTAAACTTGTCCTAGATGCCACATTTCCTAGATACGACTCCGAGTCTGTAAAGTAGAAACAGATCGTGACGGTAATATTATCTTAAGGAACAAAACCCCAATGAAACTAATTGGTGACCCTAGCTTTACTATGTAAGCACAGATACGGTACAACAGATTAGATGAGGTATTTATATAATTTGAGATATCGTCCAGTATAATTCCTTCGTAACTTAAGGTACCCTAACTGTCAAATTGTCAAGTAAAGCTATTTAAAAATAATAGATTATAATAATTCGAAATGAAAACGATAAAAAAAATTAAAAATAATTCCAAATTAATTTCAAATAAATAGAAATATGTTAAGCTACAATACTATAATCTTAAGAACCATTATAAAAGATTCAGGTGTAACAACTGCGACATCCATTCCCTACAACCGCTTCTTGGTAGTTTCTTTGTGTGTTTTACGTTAAGTTTTTTAGATATTTTATGATCTCAAATCTGTGTCTGTGTCACTTCTGTCGGTCTGTCTGTTGACATCTTTGTCATGGCAAGCAATTCTATACTTTTGAAGATTTGTATATAGGCGGCATTGCTACTTGCACACAAACAAAAATCAAAACGTTCAAAATATTAGTTTTTCTGCGTTTCCGAATCCTAATACTACTGGTGTATTTAGATCTCATTTATTACGTTATTTTGTGTCTTTTTCAATTGTCATACAGTTAAAGTATTGTATTTATAGTGACACTATAGTAGTTGTAACTATGCTAAATTCAAATAAAATCCAAATATAGGTACATTATTAGGCAAATCTAACAATTTTGTTCATAATGGTCGTGATTAACATTACAAGGATTAACTAGACGTTAGACGTGCGTTTTACCACAAATCTATAGAGAGGATCTCTTTCGAAAACAATTCGCAAAAGAGTACATTATAGTAGCACATTAGGTACTACATGATGTGATTAATATTTACAAAGTGATTTTTAAAAAACGCTGAACACGATAAATAGTTGCAAAGGCACAAGGAAGAAAATAAAAAAAATTATTGACTTGCAACTACATTCGCATTTTCATAAGTAATGTTGTATATTTCGCAAATAAAAAGCAACAATCATTATGTATTTCCAAAAGCACAGAAACAACTTGTCCTCTTCAAGGAAAATACGACGACTCACCGCAATGAGGCTAGATGAGAGACTCCCTTTGTCTTTGCTGCCAAAATGCTCGATGACCTGCCAGTTGGTCTTTCTGATGGGCGCGGTTTTGAGCGTCGTCACCGACCCGGTAGATTCTATCCTCCCGGAGGGTAGGGGCGTAGACGGGGAGGCGGAGCATGCCGGGTCTCCACCTGCGTCGGATGGTGTTTCACTGCCCCCTCCACCTCCTAGGCGTGACTGTTTCAAGGAGGTCCAGCGCCGGACCACGCCTCCTGCGCCACGACGGGCAAGCGACACTTCCTGGAAACGAAAAAATATCATTGTAGCTCCTGGAGGAGAAATTGTGAGTTTTTTCATAACTATGCTAGTGGAGCAGACAATTCCCTTGAAAATGTAGCGAAGTACTAGGAACCCAAGGCTGAGGTAAGTTATTTTCAAAATAATTCCAATTTTATGAGTAGATAAGCAAATGTATACGAAGAAAACTATCAAATCACTCAATATTAATATGGATTATACAAAACTATACATCGCCAACATTTCGAACTATATTTTTTGAAAAACCTTGGAAGTTAAACAACTTGATTCTTTTACACAATCTGGAAACATAACTATTTGAATATACTTTTGTGGATCACATCACATTAATAAACCTGATTGGAAGATCGTAGGAATGATAACAATGATAGATGTTTATTTTACTTCAGGCAAATTAAATTTTGTATAGGAATCGTCAAGTATATAATATATCAACTTATGTGTACAAAATAGAAACATACATACAAACAGTTCACACACTAATAAAAGCACAGATGATATAGAAAACATCATCTAACAAAAATTATTTCTGCATCTAAAGCCAACTCATAAATCAGCAGAGAAGGTATCGTTACCAGTTTCTGTATAATAAAGAGATCTTTGCAGTTATGGGAGGCATCCACTTGCAACATTGTACATATCAATTCGCTTTTAGGCAATAAAAAAACACCATGTTTGAGTTTTGACTCCACATTCTACAAAACCATAATATGTGGCAATTAAGTCTCTAAGAGGAATAACTTATGTTTCAAAACAGATAAGAAAAAGAGAACAGACATTTGAAATAACACGATTGCATTTATTTTCTAAATCATCCCTCCACTTGCCTGTTATTAATATTGGTGTATAATAGAGAATTTATCTACCTCAAAAGTTTCATCAAATGGTTGAACTATTTGTGTAATTATTTTGATATGGCCCATTTTACTTTGCATAAGTGGGGGGAGGTTTGTGATCGTTCGAATTTGAGATAAAAAATTTTATGTTGTTTCATATCGACATCACAAAAATACATGTCATTCATATATGCCGCTCTGTCTGTCAGCTTATCTGTCTATCTAATATTTTTCTATAACATTCTCGTATACGCTTTCACGTGGTCAAATTGATTCATCTCAACTATTATTATCATTAAGATGTTGGTTCCTATACCGAATAAGAATTATAAATATAATCCTATATGCTTTTGTGAAAGACATCATTCATATAGCGTATTAAAATCACTAGTATAATAACATCCCTAAGGTTTGTGACATTTGGTTGTAGCTGGCCCATACGAACTGATATGGTTATTGAGCCATTATCTGACAACCTAGATATATTATTTTTTATAGAAGTGAGTCCCATTTCTTATTGCATCATTTTCTGTACTTGTTTTGATTGTTCTGTTTAGGAAGTTTATGGCAAAAAATATTATTATTATCTGTAGAGTCTCTCTAACGGCGTAATTTCAGTAACCTCTCGACCGATTTTGATAAAATTTGGGAAGAGATATGATGTGAGCATATAATAGGATCTGCTACTTCTTTTTTAAATCTTTTCACTGGTGGCAAATGAATGAGCTGAAAACAAAAATAAATAATTTTTGGTCGGTTAAAAAACTCTTTTAGGGGGCGCAAATTTTTTTAAATCGTTAATACCACATTTTCGCACGTTCTAGAGGTTTGTGATTATTTTATTAGGTAGCTAAACATTCTACTGAGGGCTCAGAATTTTTGAAATCCACCATTGAAGAACGTTTTTAAGTAGCTTCATAGGCGTTGAAAAATATTTTCACTGCAGACATTTTTTACCAAACAATGTCTGTTTATTTTTATCATGACTGTTTCCGTTCTTGTCACCGCGCAATCCTAGCAACCGCAATACCGATTTTGATGGAAGTTAAGCTATAATTATTATTCAAAAGGCTTTATTTAGGGAAACTGGCAATAACAACATTAATATCTTATCAGCTTTATTCTACGGACTACCCTAATTCTCATACTTTTTACTTTGTATGCTGCTAAGCAAAAATGTTTTATCTGAATAAATTACTTTTCCTGGATTGCATTATACTCTCCACGGTGCGAGAGAAGTGGGTCATAAATATGTATGGCAAAAGTTAAGCCGATTATTCTATAATCGTGAAACGATTGAATTATTATTTAAACTCCACCTACTTTATTAATTACTTTTTTCCTGACTGTCGGACTACTTTCATCCCCAGGTGATATCATTTCAATTTCAAGTTAATTTAGTCACCTGAAGTGAATTTAATTGCTGCAACTTCCTAAGTTTCAATTGAAACATGGTCGATGTTGAGTTTCGAAACTTCAATCGGCACCGCCATTAGAAAAAGATTTGTGTATTCTAGACTAAGTTTACTTCCTAGAAAAGGGATTTTGGGCGCTATCAAATAGTCATGGGGAAAAGTATCACTGAGATTGCGTGGTGACAATAAACAGCAACTGAAATGTAGACTTGCACCTTGCAGCTTCAAAAAACAATATTCAAATGTTCAATGATATTGAGCTCCCAAATAAGAAGTTCAAACTATGTTAATCTTGCAACAATCAATTAAAAGCCAGTAAAACGTATAAAAATGAGGTTTGAACAGTTTCAAAATTTTATAGCGGCCAAAAAATATTTGAATTTTGATTTCTGTTTATTACTCCACTGCAAATACATCAATTTAAAGAAATAAAATAGCAGAACCATGACCTCATCCCTCCTCGAATTATGAAGATCGGTGGAGCGGTTACTGAAATCACGTTGTGAGGAAAAAGCTACAGACAGACTGACAGACCGACAGACAGACTGACGAAAATGATGGGATTCATTTTAAGGAGACAGAAATCATGGAACGTTTCACTAACAAATCCACTGCATTATATTTTTATTTTTGTCTACAGTGACTTTAAGGCGAGGTGAAATAAATTTGTTGGTGCCTTAAAGCTTTGAGTTATATCGAATTCATTTCGTAGGATGATTTTTTGGACGAATCAAGATCAACATTAATTATGAAGCACCATAGGCTGCCAAAAGAACTTGTCTTCAGCCTTCAGTAGTAACACATCGTAAATTTCTTCAAAATTAAAGTAAGCTTATGAAAATCAATGTACTCAGGTAGAAATTATATAGCTTTTTCAGAAATAATATTTAACCCATCTCAAATGAGCCATTGTATGAAATAATTTTGCACTAAATATGGAGAAGCAATTCGAGAGATATTGTGGATATTTTATAAAAAAACACATTCTCTGGTTTTGAATTCATTCCTTCTCGTTGGTTATGCTCCCTAAGGGTCATCTCATGAGCTAGCAACTAATAAATTACAGCAATTGCAATCAATGAACAATCAGACTGCTTCAAAAAGCTGTTTTGTGGAGAACAGCTTTTTGTAATCATTAAGATTTCTCAAAAATTTCATCGCTGAAACATCCATATCTGACATAAAAATAGGACATCGCCATATTGCATTGTAAAAGCTATCGTAATACACCTTGACAGTCTTTGATGTTTCAAATTATATTTAAACACGGCCGAACATACGCTCAATCTTCCGAATTGATTTGTGTCCATTTTAACACCAGCATTTCAAGTATCATAGACCGGCGCGAATACCTCAATACCTCAATGTAAATTCACAAACGTCATATTCTATGAGCGCCTAACCACTATAACAATGTTGAAACTGAACAAGCTTTCACCGCATTTGAAATACCAGCTCATAATTTTAAAATACAGAAGCAATCGCGGTTTACTATAGGCCAGGAATCATCGTAAAAGGCTGCATGCATCTATAGTGTTATTAATAATCAGTTATTGTTCGTTAGCACTATAAAAATCTTTTTCACTTATCAGAACAAGGGAACGCCATCCGAACAAATACGAACTAGCCACACCAACGACACGCTGGAGGAGAATAAATAGCTACGAAGGAACATGTTTACCTGAAGACGATTGAACATAGTAAATCAATCGAAACGTCATGACACAAAATTATATAGACAACGAAAATCCGAAACAGATATTTTTAAACCTCCACGTTGTCTACAAATTTCATACAATTACGCCCGGATTATTATACGTTACTAGATATTTATATATCGATCATGCTCTGGAGAGGGCGAAGGCTCTCTTTGCAACTGCCAACAGACTAGCAGTGCTGTTGGTAAAACCAAGTATCTAAAGTTCCTGTGTCAATTTCAATAAAAGTATGAACAAGAGGAAGCATCGCTAGATCGATCGATGACTGGGATGGAATAATAACACCGGGCTTTACAGCCTTTTTTTATCATATGGCTGCTGTTATGTTTATACTATACCTTTTTACGGTTTCCCGCGTCCAGCAGACACTTCCATTGTGACGGGTTTTTAGTGGAGAATGGCAGAAAGTTATAGGATTTCCACGTGCAGAACAGCCGTACGGTATCAATTTGTTCAGTCAAAATAGGTAGAATTGTACCAGCTGTCTAAAAAGCCATTGTCAAATTGTAGAACCATTTGATTAACAGAATTTGGATTTGGGATTCTAGATATAATCAATAAAATTTACCTATCACCTTGATATGACTTGTCAATAATTACTCGATCCACATAATGGTAATTAAAAGTTACTTAAGTTATGTTAAGCAGTTTTCTATAAATCTCAACAAACTGATATTTTTACGAAAGTAACCTGGTATGATTGATATTGAAAAATGGTATAGTATCAAAAAACTGCTACCAGCTTTTGATGCCTCATATCTGAGCAGCAGGTAAGGTGAAGCCTGTATACCAATTTATCGTGGTAGCTGTACACGAATGATGAACATTGTTTTGATATGGGTTTTGAACGTTTTAAATTATAACCAAAGGAAACATCCCAGGAACCATTATTTAATGAACAAGGTTCAAATGAGAACGTCTTTGGGATATTGCTCGCATGTGTGGGTATGCGCTCCAAAACATTTCCTGAAATTTTTGGGTTCAGTTCAGCAACGATCAATCTCTCTAGTAGACGCGCCCAACATTACGAAAGGCCTCCACAGTCTAAATCATCAAAGGAAGGTGGTCAATCCATCCCTATTATCCAGTCAATTCTATCAGATCAGAACACCAGGAGACACCAGAACAACGGGTCTAGCGGGTTCATGATCACAATTGTCGAACTTCCAACACAACTAAAGTTTCTCTCTCAAGAAAAATTTATATTTTTGGAGAACCTTAGCTTTATAGAATGAATTACCGGAGAGCTTATTCTTTGACAGTTACAGCATATAGCATTTACTCTTATATAGGCTGTATAGCTTCCGTAGGCAGATCTCCACTGGATACGTCACCTGCAGATAGAGCAGAACGATTGAGAGTCTCGAGTTTACGTGACCGATATATCGAAAGATTTTGATTGGGTGTGGCATGAGAGACTTCTGCTCAAGCTCATGCCTATGGGCCAATCTTTATATTTGGTGGTGGCTGGATGTGCATCCGCTAGCGTCTCCCAGGGATCAATGCTGTAGATCAACAATATGTTGGAAAGTAGATCAAATGCAATCTAAAACTTTGTGGCACAGCGTCCTTACTTCCTACATGGAACCAGGTAGACCAATGCTATCCCGACAGACCTTACAGTGACTGAAGCAACTTGCTTTTCAGATCAAAGAAGACATCAATCAAATTGTCGACTAGGTATTTACAGATGGAGTTTGGTTCAAATCACAGAATACTCAGTCAAGTGCCCTGAAGTGTTGGTCTACCAATCGTGGATATGGATGGACGTTCCATAGTTGCATCATCTTTCATCAAGCAATTATTTAACATTAACAGTCCTGAAACATTATGTTGCCGGTTTTGCTTGTAGTACTCTAGTAACTCAACCTATGAACAGAAGGTAAAGGAATATAATGAATTCAAATATGCCAGTTCTCAGCCACCATATTTATTCTTAATTTTATCTGAAACCACCAAATGGCATATTAACACATGTATATAATCTTCCACTAAAGGAAATCGTGCGCCGCTCGGGAAAATTTGCAGTGGTTGCTGGCATTTACAGCAGATGTTCTAAATGAGCTGATTGTAGGAAGATGACAAATCCCAGACACAAAAAGGGACACACTTTACAAATTCTGTTTTGTGCTGGTAAATCCTTTTAGCAGCAATACATTATAAAACAAACAAAGACCTCATTTCTTTAGCGTGATAAGCTCATCATCGTCGAATAATATGCTTACCTAGCCGCATTCTGACGTCTACTTAGGGAAAGCTGGGAACAGCAGCGGCGTAGTTAATTTTTTGTCCACGACTTTGCTGTCACTAAATTAACAGTTAGTTAGGTGCTCAAACTAGGAAACTAAACCATCATACAGTGCTTCCTCCTTAGTGATTTGGATAGATTCCGTGGAAAATTAACGCACGCCATCCTTTTGACTACTTTACTAGCGATACATTTTATATGATCGATATTTTAATACCAATGCATATTACATTTTCCAGTTTATCTATCGATATGCATGTTAAGAAACTAAATGTCTGATAAAAATAATAAATGCTCGATAAATATAGTGAGTGCCCGATATAAAATGTATCCGCTTGTTGAAATAACAGATACTAGATAAAAATAATAAACGCTCGATAAAAATTATAAACGCTCGATAAATATAGTGAGTGCCCGATATAAAATGTATCTGCTTGTTGAAATAATAGATATTCGATAAAGAAAATAAACGCTCGATAAATATAGTGAATCCCGATATAAAATTTATCCGCTTCTTAAAATAATAAATATTCGATCAAAACAAGAGATGCTTGATAAATAAAATAATTTCTACATTCTAAATTGATATGCGTCCTAAATTATTAAATATTCGATAAACATAATATAGGCTCAATAAATGTAACGAGTGCTCAGTGTCAAATCCAAATGTTTCCTAAATTAAAAAATATCGCTCAGTACCAAACTCAAATACTTGTTAAATTTATAAATATTCGTTCAAAGATTATTATTGCTCGACAAATGTAGAATCAACGTTCAATGGAAAACTTATGATACTTACGCTTCAACAAGTTCAAAGCTTATAAAAAGTAGGTACTTTCATTTTCATCAAAAATAACGAAAACGTTTAATAGAGACTACGACTTAGCGATCATTCATATTAGTGTAAATTGCAGAATTTTATTTAATAGTTAACGTAAACTATCGAGCATTTGTATAGATTTTAGTGCACATATCATTAACATACGGAACGAAATTTAGCGTGCAAATTGTATATTTAATCCTGCCATTTTATAATGAATATAAGGCATTTTTTATTATTTTATACTGCATTTTGATTTTTTTATCGAGCATTTATTATTTTTTTTATCTGTAAATTGTATTAAATCATCGAGCGTTAACTACGACCCCTTTATTAGCAGGTTATATCCACAATTAAAATTTTATATTGTATCATATTTTATAAGTGGCAATTCTGTAGTTTTATTCAAACATATTGACAAAGGTGACTTTTTGAATGAGCTTTTTTAGATATCTGGAGCAAAATTAAAAGATAATTTATTATAAAAGTACACAGATTTATGATTCTGACCACTTACAAGTTTAGAAGAAAAATGGGACTGTTACTATCATTGGCATTTCAGCTTGATTGATTGTATTTTCCCAAGTTTCTGAATGCTAATTTGTATATGACTCTACCTTTAAAATAATGTGAATTATGGTTGTATTCTTTTGACATAAACATATAACCTTATCGTGAGCACAAGTGAAAAAATTTAATTATTTATTGGAGATACACAGACATGCGTCAAATATATAATTAACTCGAATCTCAGTACTCCAACAACGTAACGTATTTTCTCATTCACCGACTTCGTTCGTTATTTTCACCACTGCTTGACAGCAGGTTTTGTACCTATTCTTATTGCACAAAGAGCGAAAGGTTGCTGTCGAAAGACATAATGCGATACTCACAAGAAGTACGAAACAACAGATTTTGCCACGTGTATGATGCAATCTTTTACTTGAGATTTAGCTCTCCTCCATCGTCCTTTATTGTTTGCGAGCTGGCAGTTCTTTGTAGATAAATGGGAGCGCGCAATGCAGTGGTGGAAAGTGCATGGCAAGTAAAGTGTGACAAATTTCTGTGACACGAAAGCTTAAGAAGTGCAAATGTTTAAACATCATGTTGCTGGCAGCTGAATACTTTTAAATATTTTCAAGAGTCAGGAAGGTGTCGTGGCACAGAAGCGCTGAGAAAAAAATGTCTATTCACATGGAAAAGGCTTCTTTGAGGTGTTGGGCGCTCGACCTGGTGATAACCCCCATCCCCCCAGTATTCGTTGTACTAAGGGCTGTTGGTGTTCTTATACGAGATCGGTCGGACAAGAATTCAATATGGTCTTTTCTATGTTTCAAACTATGGAGGTGCTTTGTAAGGTCAGGTGCGTCCAGTACACATACCTTTCTGCATCTAGTACAGGAGCTTCAGAGAGGAATTGTAGATTAGTAATAGTTTTTCTGGTGTATACAATATTTTGCAACGGAAGAAAACCCTATTTTAGGGGATGATGACCTAGTAAGGCCGGCAACATCATAGTACCAGAAGATGTTGTCATCCCCAGAATGTTTCGACTATTAGGCGTCTCTCCATCTTCACGACTGGCATACCAGCGTATTATGTTTCTGTCAATGTAGTTGTCTGAGTCTTCTGACACTTCTTTCAATATCTTCGTTGATATGGATAACATGTAAAGTGTATCGGTATCGGGTGGTAGTGGTCTACTTGGTCCCATGCTGCAATCTGCGAAGCTTTGGATTAGACTAGATGATATTTCCAACATTGGAGAAAGAACCCTGGGGAATACCGGCGTCGTTGATAAATGTATCGGGAGGGTATCCTTTCGTCACCACAAATAAATACTGATCCTTGAGAAATACAATTTTGGGCTCTATGTTTCTGTGTATTCTTTCGAAGTACTAGTATAATGATATGTGAGTCTTTCCAAACTTCCTTTCAGAGTAAAGTGTTCGATCTAGCAGCGCGTCATTGTTTTCCGCAATCTCAAGCTACCGAACATCCTATCAACATTACTGCACATTTTTCGCATGAAACGATGTGGTATTATTAGCAACATTGTTCAATGATCAAGATGCTTACAAAGAGCTTAATATCACGCTGAAATGGATACAAGTGGTATCTTAAATTGTCGGGCATTAATATCCAAAATTAATTAAATCCTGTAGTATCTGCAGGGGTATCAACAAGCAGCAATACACTGGTACTCCACGCCTTCAAATTCATAGCAATATATTTTCGTAATGGTGAAAAGAGGAGGGATTAGTAATCCAGCAACCAACTAGAATTAAGCGGAAAATAATTAACCAAAAAACACCAAGTAATAATGAGGGTTTCTTGTTTATTGTTAGAATTGCTACTAAATTAATATTAAAATAGCTAGTAACATTCATGTCGAGCAAAGTCGCGCTGCACAATGGCATCTTTGCGAGCTCATGGTCCTAATAGCTTATGATCTACCTAATAGCGGTAACAGATGCTCCTACGTCAACTGTCAACAATATTGAACTGATTGACCGCGATATCCCTTGTTATTAGCTAACACTGCTTGCGAGGTACCGTTATCTAGACATCATCCAAGTCATTAACTGATGGCTGATACTAAAGTAGGGTTAGACTGGTCAAGTAGCTGATCTAATTACGTGAACAAGTAACTGTAAACCAGAAATTTAATTAGTATATACAGATACTCCACCAATTTACTTGTTCAAGAAGGTGTCCCCCATCTCAAAACGTAATATTGGAATGTAACTTGGACGAGTACGTGACCCATGTAAACTAGGCTTAAGTGTAAGATGCCAATGAAGAGTCTACCTTTGCGCGACATGGAGATAAATGTTACTATCGCAACCTTATCTTGGTTAGGTATATATACAATCAAATTGCTGTCTACAGTAAGACCGCCAGTCTATACTGAAAAGTCAAGGCCAAAGACGAAACATGTAAAAGTGTGACAGTGGCAAAAACATTCCCATGTCTTGTTTCAGTATACTATAACATATTCAGATTGAATTTACGCCGAGACAAAATAAACACGGACGACGAATCGCCAAATTCTCGGGTTCTTATGGACCTGTTAATACGCGTTTCCAGTAATTTATGGTTTATTGTCCAATGGCAGAGCAAGAATTTGGTGATCAAGCACTGATGTTTACTTTGACGTGGCGCAAGGGACATTGAATATCTTCTTGATAGGCGGAAGGTCACTAGTTCGATCCCTGACAGAACTTAATTTTTTCAGTTTAAATGGCATTCTCCAGCACATCTAAAAATATGTTTCTTTCAATTATGAGATTAGTTTCATGAGACTTTCTTTGATCGCAATTATGAAGATCTTATGACCTCAATTACATGTGGTGATGGATTAATTCAGTGAATGATATTAGTCATACAATATAATAGAAAACTTCAGATGTTATGGTTTTCCACACATTAAAGAATTTCTGAAATTCGCTTTATTCAATAATCTTGAGGAAGTTGTAGATGTAACTGAGAGTTTTTTGCACTAAACTTCACTCATCAATAATAAAATCTCAGAAATTGTATCATTCTTAAGATTTTTTGTCGATCCACCGAAATAAATCATTTTTTTATATTCTATGTTATAGAAGAATTTGGAAATATGTGTTATATTCATGGTGAAAAGGTTATGATCTTTAATGAATCAAATAGTAAGGTTCATATGTCTTCTAATGTTCTTTTCAGACGTTAAGGATAACCGAGATAAAATTGTCCTATAATTCATACTCTAGGTCGCGCGAATTATTCATGAAAACAAAATATAATCATAACGATCAAATAATTTCACCAAGGAAGACTATCTCCAATCAACATGAGTAATGACCAGTATAAACATTTCTACTTTTATGAATACGACGAGTGAGGTACACAAGCCTTTGGACACGATTTCTAGATATGTGATTCTATGGCAGATATTACAGAAATTATACAAGGAAATTTATTTCCTAGCTGTTTCTCTGCCTCATTCTCCTTCTCTCTCTCTCTCCTCTCTCTCTCTCTCTCTTTCGCACACACATTAGTACGAGGGGCCATTGCTATCTAGTTAGTCAGTTATATTGAGCAAAATGGATGATTGCTATACTGTTTGATTTAATTATATTAATTTAAATGTTAATTGAAATTTGTAAGTGAATTATGATGCAGTTATTAGATTCATTCATGGAATGATCTTGTAAAGGACGTTATATTATGTAGTACTGTCACAGTTGACTCTTTAAAACTGTTTTATACATTATCTAGCTCAAAATATCTATCTATCTATCTATCTATCTATGGATATAATTTTAAACATTTTTCAAAGATTTACGTTAACATCATTAACTACTACGTAGCAAAACAAAATATCTGCAAGGAAATGATTCCAAGTTAAATATAAAAAAAGTTAAACAGATATGAGGTGAACATAGCGAATATGATATCATGATGGTAAAACAATTTTTCAAGACGTCATCAGCACAGCCAAATACCAATAAGCTCCCTAAAAAAAGAGTTTCATGTAGTTTGTTTGTTGGAAACTACCCGAATCAAAACTAATATTGTGTGATTCCTTCTATATTCATATAAACAAAATATTAGTTATAAAAATCTCGTTAGAGTACGGAGATGTGCAAGAAAATATCAAAATATTTCATTTCCATTTTTAACCTATTACCCGTAAGATAACAAAAACATATTTCGATTGATTATATTTTTTTTTTTGAAAATACAATGAGACCACGACGATTTATGGTTTTTCTATACCGGGTGCCCAATACTTCCAAGGGATACCATTATAACATAGAAGGTAAAGTAATACTGGTGTGAAGAAGAATCTCATGGAAGCATTTTAGCAACATAATTGAAACATCTGCCTGAGGAGCAGGAGTTCGATCTTTTTATTTTCCTTAGATGTTCTTCTATGTTTCCTTATCATGATTTCAGAATCTACTACATATAGTAATGGAATCGGACATGGATATTTAACATTACCTCCCCGTATACACCTGTTTCTAGCTGCCGTTAGCATCGCAACAAAGCAGGGAGCATCCATAGATTTGCTGTGTAACGTTGAGAAACTTTATGTACAAGAGATTCATATTATTCTCTACGTGGATTACATTCGGATCGGTGAGTTTCTCTGGTACTCCACGAACTTGCCTTGATTGTGAAAGCACCACGTGCTCTACAATCATAATGAACCTTAATTGAAAATCCTCCGAGTCGAGCTCCTTATCATACATCGATGCAAAGCCAATCATCATCAGAATCCTATCTTTTGGGCTCAACGAGAACAATGACAACGAGTTAAATCATTGTTATGTGAATTTTTGTAGGCGTTTTTAATCAATATTTCAAAAAGTTTGTCATCAATGCAAACTTGAGGTATGCCATCTTTGCAACATTCAATCTTCGGCAATAATATGACTACACTTAAAAAAATGGCGTTCAATAGATTAACACTACACTTTTCATACAATGATATAAGTTTAAAAATGAATATTTACATCAAATTTTTAAATTTTGGATAAATTGGAACCAAATTTGAAAAATATTTCAAACATTCGATTCTATTTTAAAAAATTACATAATGTTGACAGTATACGCTAAATTTTCATAATTCCCCATACCTTAAAAAATTATTCAACTGGATCAACATCATAAGATCGGACCGAAATATACAAAAACCTGAGTCAATCGACTTGCCGCAATTTTTTGGAATGCTAAATCGCAATTTCATAATGATTTATGTTTCTTCTTCAGTTAAAATGCAGTCATCTTAAGTATATATACAAATTAGCCCAATTATTTGGTAAATGCCCGCCTTCATGTACGACTTGGCAACACAGGCAGTATCCACCATCATCAAATATGGCGAGATATCTTTTGGTGTTTTCCAAGCTTATGCAAGCCTCCTCTACAGGAAGTATAACCGAAGTAAACATAAGTCAGAAATCCATTGTTTGCAGGAGATCGCTAATCATTCCTGAAGTATGTATCCACAAGATAAGCCTTTGTACATAAAACACAATCTTTTAAAATCTAAATACTCATTTTTAGGAGACGGTAATTCTATATGGGCTTTCAATGATAAGAAGAATGCGTTTGTAGAAGATGAATCAATCAATCATCGATATATAATCAACAAAAATTTTTAACAATATTATGTAACACACTGCAAATGACATCTCGCATTGAAAATGGGCAGATTATTTTTACCATTTCAGTCTACGCAGTAGGAACCGCCGTTCTCTGGAAACAAATTTTCCCACTTGTAAATTTAGTAAATTATCCTACCCCCGGTTGAGATTGTAATCAAAATGAGGGTATATTGAGCTACAACCGAGGTTACTACCTTAATTATTTAATGGCAAGCGTTTTTGTGATATAGATATAATTGAATGTCAAAAATTGAAAATGACAGTTGATGCTCAAAAACATTACGCAACTGTTGGGAAATCACGCATATTTTACTCCAGTTTGTTTTGTCGATGCAGCATTTATAAAACAGGTTGAACGTTTTCCTTGATTGTAACGTATGTATTAAAAAAATGGTGGAAGTGATACTTACGCTACAGCAACGAATTTTGTGTACACTGTACATAGGATGAACATTTGTCTCTACTTAGAAAAAGGTCTACAATCTATCTAGCGAACAAGATAACTTTTATTAGGTTAAATCATCAGAATGTGCAGATACGAGCGACTTTGGGAAAGAATTGTTTTGTTTTCCATGTGGTATCACTATTAGACGTACATTTTTTAAACAGCGCAAAATTTGAAAATGTAGAAGTTAATTTCAATGTTTTAGGCCCGTAGTTGGATGATATTAAAGGTGATCAAATATCTCTTATTGAGCATCCAGTCTCGATTCACTTTGGGAATTTTAAGTATGCGTAATGTATTTGAATCAATGCATGGACAGTAGAGATTCAATCTACTCGACCTTTCAGATTACTCGACCAAAAAGTGGAAGAAATTGTCTTATGGGGATCCACAAATGGAATTCAGTTCGCAGAAAATACTAAGAAAAATTCATGCTGGTTTGTCAGTCTCGGAGATACCCGAGTCATCTTCCATCAATCTTCTGGAGATTAAAATCGACAGTAACATCTCTTGGCACAATCAGGTTGCCAGCCTTCCAGGTTGGCGTATCGGAAACTTTTCCATTATAAACAATCGTATTCACCGCTACTGCTACTCTACAAGCCTCAGATCAGATCATAACTGAAATACTGCTGGGATGTGTAAGGATGAGCTCCGTAATATGCTCTGAAGTTTCCGGGCATGAACCAGGAAATAGCAATACGTTGAGTGAATGCTTCTCATCTTACAAAGTACCTCTACAGTCTTGAACCTCGAAGAAAAGTGATTGATTCCACCAGAGATCCTTACCAGGTCAAATTTCCAGCACCTCTCGAAAGGTTATTAATTTGGATTATCACGGTGTTGTGAAATGGGTTATCAGGAAGATTGTTCCCGATTATTATAATTTACAGCGTTTTAAGGTTATTGTGAATAGGCATTCATCTTATGGCTCTGGTAACACATCTAGAGTACAATAGTCCTTCTGTCTTTTCGGGAGGCTATCGACAAAAAAATTTTAAGCCTTAAATAAAACAGTCTCGCATATTTTACTTTGTTGTCTACGTCCCTGGACTGAAATCTCCGCAGTAATAATTAAGCAATTATGCACACAGATCTCTTGGCACACAAACATGGAAGACGAGGACAGGACAAAGAATCGAAAATTAACAGGACGAAAACACCGACAGAGAGTAAGAGGATTATGTTAATTGACGCAAAGTACATCGCATATTGATCAGAAAATCCACTTTGTTTGTTAGCGAGCTTTTATTTCAGGGGAGTGAGTCTTTTCGAATTCAATTAGCGAGAATTTTGTTGCTGTTGTCTAGGAAAACAAATCTGTGTGAAAATGGTTGAGTTCACTTTAAACATTACCGGTGGATAGAATAAGAAATAACCAGCTCAAAATTATTGGGAAGAGAAATATATCAAACTGAGTATCGATTGAGTTTTGCTGCATGACAAGAGTTCAAGATGTAATAGGGCTGCTTTTTCAGTAAAAAAAGCAGGCTCCTCGATTAGCTAGAAACAAAACGTAAGACGAATGGTGACGTAAAAAGTCCGAGTGTAACATAGTAAAATGGTGGAGCCTTGTAAGTGTAACCTGTTTTGTTGAAACTTTGCTATATTTGTTAGTTTATTCGGCAAAAAACGTGCCAAAATAGTGGAATATTTGTATTTAATACTGTTGGAGTAATAAGCCACTATTTCATCGATTATTACGATTGTATTTGGTTACTACGCTTGATATTTCCAGGCAATAAAATAATGGAACGCGACCAAACAGCGAATTTTAATCACATCTCCATTCTTGTTCAGGATAATATTGCTGATTCGATCGCCCCATTCTACTTGTATAATAACTAATAGAGTTGTATTCCAGCATTGTCTATGCATTAGTCGAATAGTAAAATTTTGTAGGTCGGTCTGCAGACGGGCTTATAAAGCAAACGATAGCGTTATGTCTCATTTTAATCCATAACTCCTCTATACTTTGTCCTTAATTGTCATTGTATCGTTTGTAATGGTAAGTGAATTCACTCCTACATATCGTAGTTATAACGCGTTTCAAAATAGTTAGACCCCACCTACATTTTTCTGAGGAAGTCAAAGGAGTTATTTACATCATTTTGTATATTTTCGATTATAATTGGTATCTACTAGTTTTCAGCCCTCGTGATTTGTGTCGCGACTGAAGACTATTACGTATCAAATGAAACTGACATTGAAATGGGATAAAACGAGAATATACGTTATGATTTGAACAAAATAAGTAATAATTAAAAAACTAAGAAAAAATCCATCAATGGAGATCGAGGCCCAGCGCGTTCTAGCATCTGATTGATATAAAAGAGCACTTTCCCACTCGGCAACAAAGAGTTTTGCAAGCTTGGGTTCGATACCAGGATAATAACAGTGCTGATAGTGGCTCACACTCACAACATCCTCCTATCTTAAAGATGTTTTATTTAATTTAATCATTGTTGCATTAGTTTTAATTTGACCATAGCTAACATTTAAAAAATATATATCTAACTTCTCATTGCAAGTTATGTGAAGGAGAAGATAAGTCATATGATAAGGCAATGGACCATCGAGTTTTGAGCGATTATCCTTCAGAGAATTTTGATACGCTTGCTGTCAGTTTATTTGTCGGATCGATAAATCTCATCTATCTGTTACTCTGTGTACGTATGCGAGCTACCACAGGCCACAGCTTGATCGGGAAGTGAAGCAGAAGCTGTACTGGGAAATTAATTTCCTCTGCTGCGGTGCAATATACCACGTCTCGGCACGCGCTTCCTTTGTGCAAGACTTCGAGGTGTATTCTTTTACTCAAGGGAAAATGCAGTCTTGTGAAATGGCGATTTTTTATGATTTGCTTTTACGACAGGGTTATAAATAATGGATGAACGTGGGCAAGTAGAGTGAATCGGTAGTGTACGCATTGACGAAACTTTCTTTGAATTTTGATTTTTGGGATTCTCAGAAAAAAAATCAGTTTCAACTGAACTATAATTTCAATACTTTCTGCTACGATTCACAATGTTCCCCTAGCATCCATTCCAAATAAGCTGTTATTCTACTGTCCTATCAAGGAGCTTGGCTAGTTGATAGGTGACTGACAATTTTCGTGGTTATCCCACAGGGACTGATATTATCCTAAACACTATATTTCCTCCACATTAGTGACCATATTCTTACAAAAATTTAATATACAGTTACGCATGCAGACAGGTTTATTCAAGGTTGTATTAATCAAAATAATTAGAGCCATTCAATTTTGTGACGCAAAAACCCGGTCATAGACTACGACTGGACCAGACAACAAACAATGACCGACAAACAGCCACGTCAGCAGACCGGAATACCGCGCATCGGGAACCAATCAGAACAGACCGCGCACAACGACACGTCACCGGACGGAGTATAAATAGGCATGAAAGGAACGTGTTCGCCAATTCACCTGAAGACGATTGAAGATAGCACATCAATCGAAACGTCGTGATACTCAAAATTTTATAGACAATGGAAGTCCGAAATCAAACTTTTGATAAGGTAGAAAATAAGATTAAATAATTCCATCCCAGTCTATCGTGATCTTGTTAGAGAAACAGGAACACGTTAAAGATCTAGAGGCATTTGATGGAGATGAGATTTTCAAAGCTGTAGACAGACATTCTCAATTTCATACAAAGTAAGCAGAAAGCAATAGGAAAAAATAACTAACCTAATAATGTATAAATAGTGCTTTTCCGCATTTTTGCATTCGGGGTTTTTCTACTATTTTGAAGGGTTATATTTTCATGAAAAATAATTGAATGTACGTAGTTGTGATTAATATTTAAAACATATCACGCGCCAATTCAAATGGAAAAAATAACCCACAGTAACAGCTTCCATTTTTGTATAACTGACTTTCAGTCGGCTTATGAAATGCATTGTACATTTGGAATTTTTTTTGATTGGGATAATAACTGCGCGTTTTTGGTAAATTCCAAGATAATAGCTTACTAGTGTGCATTCCACTAACTGAATCAAGGGAAATCGTTATTTTGCGGTGACTTTTTAGAGAACTGAAACAGGTCTAGTGGCTTCAAGGTTATTGCAAAAAGCCTTTCATATAGGTAATCTTGATAAATGTTGGAATTAATCACTCAAGCTCAACAGATATTCCTCTTATATAATGCATTTAGTTTAACATCTGAACAACTATGTAAAACCCAACAATTTCTTCCTGCTTCGGTGAACCTATCATACTTAGTTGGCGCCAAGTTCTCAGAGCGAATCTGGTGATAATATGATAGCAGCCTGCAGAAAGGTACTTTGGCTTTTATACTTTATAAGACGCAAAGCAGAAAGCGATGAAAGTAGGAGTAAGCCTTACCGGATCTTTTCTCCGATTGTCTCTAAGACTGAGTCGCAATTTCCAGTCCCTTCGACGTGGAGACTCGGAACTCAACGACCTCAGCATTGGCGTTGATTGCATGTATCTGAAACAAAAACAAACGTCAATCAAACTAACTTAATAAGGTTAACATACATGCATACAAACACTTGTGCATAGTCTCATCAAGATTGTATAAAGAAGACATAAAAAATGAGTAAATACTGATTTTTTGGTGTACATGAGATTCACAAACGCGTCTCCACTATGATCTGCACATCAAAAATGCACATTGTGTGAGAGGGGATAACAGGAGTAATAACCTGATGTATTATTTCATCTTCCTAAAATGCCAAAGACTCCACTGTTCAAATAATCTAGATTCTAGACAACTAATTAACTCATGTAGATTGTACATACCTACATACTTTCATTTGTTGAAGCTCGTTCAACTTATCAACTGCGACAGTCTGACAGAGTTTTGAATATTAAAGCGAAACATTCATTTGTGAAACCACATGTGTAAATTACACAATTTTACATATATTGCCTCCTAAGCGAGTAAAAACGTTTCTATCAATGGACAACTGCACAACAGCTTAAAAAAATAAAAAAGCTGACATGGTTAGTGTTTTGTATTGCCATAAGTAACGCACTATTTTTTCTTTTATTATACTGCACTTCATTAGATAACTATTTTTGTATTGTATGTTTATTAATCTCTATATATATACTTTACACTGATTCACTAATCATTAATTTTTATTTTAGGACCATTTTATATATGATTGGTGTTTCATTCCTTATACAATATACTCATCATTTTTATATCGAAGCCATTGTTATTGCAATTATCAAGGTCCTACATGTTTTTTTTGTAAGCACATTTCTTATACTTTGGTACATTTAGAGTGAATCTTGATTCATTGATTGAATCAGTACTGACATTTGATATAAATGAAACGAGATTTAATCAAAAAGGCTAATCAGATGAGGATCAATACATAAGTGCACACATGAAAGGGCGAAAGACACAAAGTGGACTAAGAAAAATCCTGAAATCGTTTCGATGTTGATAAGAATCGAATCTTCATCTCCAGCATTCCCTGCTGACGCCATAGCCATAACACTTATCCATCTGTTCATAGACAGATGCCATAAAGCAACGAATCGAGCTTGAGAGCCTGGTTCAGAATAAGTCATTTTGTACAAAGTTCAGATTCCAATAAAGACAAGACAAGGGAGTCCTTGAGCAAGCGAAAGGCAATAAATTTTACGAGACGTCGGCGCCTGTTGCTGGCTGCTGCCATGAAGTTTGCATGAATAGGACGATGCACCATGGGAAACAGTAATCGAATTGTACATGAATCTATTTCCCTGGCCGCAATCCCTCCTCATCTCATCACACACACTTTCCAAGGTTGCCAGATGAACAATGGTCCGTAAAAAAATTTAATGAATAGATTTAAAATTGCAATATCGGATTTCTTGTCATTATTTGTGCAAATTTTGTTGATGTGAGTTTTGATCAGAATAAACATTATATAATCAAGAAAGTCAACACTGACGAGCCCGTTAAACCTTCTCTGAGAGGCGAAATGATGGAAGAGAGCTTAAAATAATAGATTCTGTTGATATATCGGTAGAAAGGTCCTTTACCGCTCGTCGATGACAAAGTGGCTCAAGGTGGTGCATGTTATAATGAATCTTTTAACCACTAACATTAAATAGTTTTACCATTCGCTAAAACACTGTTTCAATTTCCGACACGTGTTTCGCTAGCTACGTTAGCATTAGAATACAACACAAATTTTCACGTACTAATTTTTCCGTGAAGATGCTAACGTAGTTGGCGAAACATGTCAGGAATCGAAAAGTGATTTGGCGAGTGGGAAAACTGTGCAGTGTTCAAGATGGTGTGCTAAGTTGAATTGTTTCTGTCTAAACGGTATGAAATATGGACAGCGGAGTTAGGGTAGTAGATCCCCAGAGAGAGTCCTATAGGGGCTTTATTGAATGTAATGAATGTTGAGAAGTGCTTTCTAGCTCTGAACAGATATCCCAGTATTTGCTACAATATGCCAAATCATGACACCCACAAACCAAGTTAATAAACACTTGGTAGAGCTTGGTTTTTCGTCGGAACTGTTCGCTTGGATACCTCTTATTTGAGAAAATACTACACTGACTCTTAGTAGCATTGAACTGCATCATATTCCTGAGTTCTTACGTAATGATGACATCCAGATCCTTCATAGGAGAAGTCGTCGCTAGTCTTCTTTTCTCCAATTCATCTACAGAGATCAAACTGCTACTATGAATGTGTCTTTTCAATCGATCACGGAAAAATATGTAGATAAATAGCATTTCTTTAGCGACTTCTATGGTTCAATGGTTAAAAGTTTATTAGAATAGACCCGACATAATGATACTTTTGAGTATTCAAGTAATGTTTACTTGACTATTTGAACTTTATGGGATCTCCAGAAAAAAGTCAGGAGGAGGAATCGACCGTGCAAAGGGTTGTGAGAAATAATCAAAAATAAAAAATTATTAAAGTTTTTACACTGTTACGTAGAAATTCTTTTTTAGCAGTCTTGTAGTTCTAATTTTGTTATAAAGTCTTATTCATAGAACGAAATAAATAATCATCCAAAAATTCTTTAAAGCGTCCTCAACGATAAGGTTGCGTAGTAGCTATCTTGAAGCTTACTCCATGTTTATTCGTTAGTCAACTGATCAGCTGTTAGATTTTTACTGATTTTCAGTCATTTTTTACACTTTTGTTATTATAATAGTATTTCATAGTGATTAACCGTGGTAGTTATACTCATCGCATACCAAACAGATATCAAAAGCCTTTTCGAGAAACTCAAGGAACAAAAAATATCTGTCAGTATACTCGTAGATCCGCTAAGCCAGTGATCGCCAACCTTTTTAATGCGATGAGCTACTTCGACAGTTTTGTAATGGATAATTAACTACCTAGGCGTGAGCTAACCTAACTAGATGCGTAGTTTTATTAAAATTTTGGGAATGTAAGGCTTTTCAAAATGATTTCGAGCTACCAGAATTGTATTTACGAGCTATCGGTAACTCGCGATCGAGGAGTTGGCGACCACTGCTCTAAACAGTAAATCTCACACCAACCTCATTTAGAAGCATGCCAGGGATTATGTAATTTCAACATACCCATTTTAAAAATTTTTTATTTTATTTTTGCTTTCCTCCAACGGATGTCAATAATTTTTATTGGTCTGTAAAGCACTGTATTTATTTTACATTTGTTCTTACTTTTACTATCCACAATCGCTACTAGAATCAAGTGTTTTTATTTTTTTTCTTGCTTTTCTTCTCATTAGGGGTAGAGTGGAAAAGCACAGTTATTGTGAACTCCGCCTTTTGGAGAATGATTTCCATCATCATGTATATTTCCAATAAAGACTATTATTATTATCATCTTGCCTTTTGCAGAGAAATCTTCGAAATTCGACAACAAGAAGTATTAGAGATTTATTCGTTTAATTATACAAGGAAGCCTCAAACCTTTACTATAAATCAGGACTTGTAAGATCTCCTTGCTAAAGGTAACTTCGTTAACTTGACGTAGGCAATATAAAAATGAGCCATAAATCAATTAATAATGGAGCATCTGTTCCGCAAGTGGAAGGTGCGTAGTTCGGATCCTGCCGCAGGCCAATTTTTTTGATATCCCACCACCTTGCGGATCAGCAAGTGCTGCTATAGAAATCTATAAGACTTGAGAGATGTGAGGGGTAGCTGTACTAGTTTATCGGAATCTTATTTGTTTGAAATGCCACATGCTGGCAAATAAAAATGCCACACAAATAAATGGAAAGAGCTTCATCATAGGTTTTTTGGGGTAACTGTGTAACCGTTGAACCGATATAAATTTTAAAATCTTGTGTGGGAAGAATTTCAAACTTATTCGGAAAACCTATTTTTTGCTATAATTATTGATAAAATATGAGTCAATAGAATTTTATACTGTTGCAAAGGTGGTCTAATACTCAGCTGTATATTCAATACAAAAATGCTAAGGTCTGCATAGCTTCTCATTCGATGCAGATTTAATAAGATAAAAACTCATTGTGTATAATTGAAAAGTACACTTTCAAGCAATACTCTTATGCTTGTAATCTAAAATCCCTACATCTAGGGAGATTTTCCTGATCTGACAACCTAACTACATATATAACTCGCTTCCGTTTCTCGTAGTCGGTTTTAACCGCCTCGCTACATGCGGGGTGCATTTCAAATCATGTTTCCGCCTGTTTCAAGGGGCAATTCCGTTCTCGTCTTAGTTAAACTAGCCTGTGGATGCTGTTGTTTACAACAGGGTATCAAATACATGGTGAAACTAACTTTGGTTGGAACAGTGGAAATATTGTTCCTAAATAACTCTAATTTACGGATGAATCTGGAGCATGATGTAATAGCCTTGTCTTTAATTAAAATCAAACTAATCAATCAATCAATTTTAGTATTTGAATATATACGAGTATACTACATGATAGTGGCAAAGGCTTAGTGGTAGTACTTTTTTGACGATATTAATTATGATTATATGTATTTTATCCGCTAGGAACTGAACGATTCATCTCACGGTTGAGGACTACTTATAACTATATGCTGTTGAATATCCTAACATTTTTAATTCCATCTGGTAGGTAACATGCAAACAGGAACAGTATAAGGCGTATGACTCGCTCACAGCATTACATTCCGTGCGAGAATATGTGGACACTTATTCATTTCGTATTATTTGACATACCTTTTGCACTGGTGACGTCAGCATCATCTGGAATATGACGTCGTTAGGTGAAATAAGGAACACATTAATTTGTTTTGTACCCAAAAAGTTAATTTTGTGGTCATTATTTTTTCATTTAACAAGAAGGCGGTCATGATTGACAGTAAGCCAAACACAATTGCAATAAACAGCTCCGTGCATTAATGAACACTACAAATTTAGGTGAATTGTATGTGGTTTTCTATGGACATAAAGTAAATTATGAGCTCAAATATATCATTATTTATATCTCAAATGAGTCTGTATAACTTGATGTCAATGAATGGTGAAGTGCTACAGAACCTATGACATATACACATCCACCAATTATTGAAAAATCTATGAATCATTTGCCTTTCATTAAAACATAATATTTTTTGTAATCCCAAATTTGATTTCGACAGGATTAAAGAGTCGTCGCGATTTCTTATTTTATCTATTATCTTATTTTGTCGTGAAACATCAAACTTATCAAAATGGGCTATAATGGCAAAAATAGAAAACAACACTTAAGTTTACTAATGAAGAAAGCATATGCTAATAGACGTACACTGTATGCAAATAAGCTTTTTTGAACATCAAACCACGAAAAAGTTGTGTGAAACCCTAATTTTGTCTGGTTCAAATCACTGTAACATAGTTTATCATTATTATCTAGATCAAGTTGCTAAATAATCTATGGCCTACGTGAATATGGCCTCATCGCACTGAAATACGTGGAGCTGAACTGGCTGAAATTTTGTGATATCACCATTATATAATATTTATTCATGAATTGCTACTTACAGCTAAGCCAGAATATCCCAAGGAAAAATTAATTTACCAAGAGAATTGCATGATAAACATTTCAGCAACTCTCATGGTTTGTCTGTAACTAAGTATTATACTCCCCAGCTTAAACGGTGTATCTCTTATGTAGGTTTCAACCTCTACAATAATCCTGATATGCACTTCAACTACCTGAACTTATCAAGTCTCAAGAAAGACCTAAAGGTTACTCTACTTCATTACTCCTGATGTTCACATCTTTCTATGTTTAAGTGTTTTGTTCCTTTTTCCTATCTTTTTCCTATAGTTTTTATACCATCTACCAACGTTGTATTCATTGGTATAAGAGTACCTGCCGATATTATTATTATTATTATTAATTTGGACAATTTCTATAATCAGATATTTTCGAGGAAAGCACTTTTACAACGTTCATCGGTCGATTAGAACACAATATCAATGTCAATGATAGTAGAGCGTTACCAATTAAGATTTTTCACCATCTCTAATTTGAAATTCAGTATTTCAGCGTTTTTAGATAAACAAACTCTCTGGTTAGATTATCTCTATGGCAAGCGAAACGTGTGTAGCTAGAATTCTTTAGACAATTTTTCGAATTCTTGGAAACTAATTTGCATCTGATTATTTAAACTGACTCATCGTCTGCAGAGAAACCCACTTTAGGCTATTTCACTGCAAAACAAAAGCTGGTTTTCACACTGATAGCTCTAAGTCGTAGCATTGGCAAGCTTATAGTGACACTTAATTCTCTGTAACGAAGTTTCCATACAACCTGGTAATAAAACACTCAGGAATGCAGTCTTGATCGAAAGTATACGCTTCCTGATAACCAGTTTGAAATGCGGAAAGGCAGAAATGCATAATCATGATATATACCCGCATACATAACGTATATGATCACCCACAGGCTCACTTTTCATTCAGTTCTACAGTGAGACCCTTGGTGTTCTGCTATTCATCGAATAAAATAACAATGGCGTACAGAAAAATTTTGTGTACGGTAGAATATTGTTTTATACTTTCTGTTACAGTAAAAACCCGTGTCTGTACAGCTATTTATATAGAATTTGGGGTTTGAAATAGTTTAACCCATAACAAGAGCGTAATAATCAATCAATCTATTTAGTATGATTAATTAAAATACAATCTTCAGCAAACTAATAAAAAATAATATTGCATGTTCCACACATTAGGGTTAACCAGTTTTGATAAATACATCTATGATTTCTACAAATGCTATTAGATTTATAGTACTGTTGAATACTTTATCAAATCATGCCCAAAGGTTAACCATTTTCAATACATTTCTGGCCAACGTTTTACTAACATTGCATACTTTTTCCGAAATTACTAATTCACAAAATCCTTTTCTGACAGTTTCCACATGGTGCGGTCGATGTCGTATCGGGGTTTCATACTAGCAGAGAAAATTCCAGCATATATGATACAAAAATAAGAGACGCTTGAGGTCAATTTCAGAACAGTGTGGATGTATAGGGCAAAATCCAATGTCTAAAATAAAAACATGGATATTTATCTTTCATTTCCGAGAGCCCTGTGTTTAAAATATCTCTTTACGTCATTCACATCCTGTTATGAGCAAATTTTCCACAAAACATCCCTCAATGGATTTTTTATGAATAACGTGGGACTTAAGAGGAAAGCAAATTTTATATTAATAACGGTACATTTTTGTATCAGAGCTGAAGCAAGTTATTGCGTTTCTTCTCATCTCCCCAGCTTTTATATAAGCGTCTGATTGTTGAAAAATTTCAAAACTTCAAAGGCATGTAGATACAGATTACTTATAATGAATTTCCTGAGTGATGCTTATTTTTGCGATGTGGAAGTTTCATTTCATTCATATGTCAAGGAGATTTTTTAACCAGCAATTATATAGACAGAGATATCGGATACTACGATCTAATTCGAAAGTTGTATTTGTTACTATCGTAATAAGTTGGCAAGGATCAATCAAACAATAAGATATATAACCTCAAAACAGGGACAGCGTCTGAAAAAGAGCACCTTATTAGTTTTAGTTTTGAGCGCGTATCATTAACGATTTTTGGTATTTGTGATTTGTAACTTCTAAAATCTGTTTCATTTTGCGTATTACTAAACTACAGATTATTTGTACGTGTTAATTTGGAATGTTTTCTGAATCTGTACGAATGTATTTTTCATCCCTCATAAAACATATTTTTTCATTTACTTCCGACACGAATCATGATCATGGCTTCAACTTTAGATTTTGAAATATCTATGACGTTTATCGAAATTTTTAGGATCTATATATTACGAAATATATGTCATATAAACTTTGAGTGAAGCCAAAAACGAAAAGACTTAACTGGTTTTGAAGATCTATTCAGTGGCGTGAGACAGAACGGCAAAAAAAATATAAAAAGCTCAAATTTCAACTAAGACGTTTCAGTGGTATCACAATTTTTTTAAAAAACAAGGGTAAAAGAAAATTCCTAAGCACAAGATTATTTGTACGTGATAATTTGGAATGTTATTTTTTTTCTTTTACTTTCGACCCGATGATCCTGAAAATAGGGGAGGAACCTTGGAGAACTGTCAAATTTCATGTGTTTATAAATGGTTTCTCTAGAGATATTTAACAAAAGTGGTATTCTGTACTTTTCAAACGCAGCTGAATGTATGCTCATCTTGAGATCATCAATCATCATATTCCTGAAGAATCAATTGATCAATTGTGAAAAACCAGCATTATATATTTTTAAAATGGGTCAATGCAATTGGGCACCCGGTCGCAACATTTTTATCGGGACGGTTAAATCGAACTCATCCGGCCCTGCCTCGAAAGTATTTGTTTTGATTTCGGGCACGTGTTCCTCTTTGCCCGTACCTTCTGAATGTATCACTTTCATCGTATTTTACAAAAGAAAAGTTTCATTAAACAGATCGACTCAATAATTTCCATGGCGATACCGTATTGTGTTGGCTGAAATATTGTCTGTTAGAATTGAGTTACTCAAAAATTTATGAATTCTCCATGTAGCATCCAATACATTATACTCTGGTCAAGTAAGATGGCCTGGAAGAAATCTGGACAGGTTTTTTTTGGTCGGTATTCGTACATTCGTGAATGAAGCAACACTATCTCTAGTTTTTTTCATGTATCTTTCAGTTATGATGTATGAAACGAAATACATATTATACCGATACGTGAATAAACAGTAAAGGTAAACCTTGGACATGCCCGTAATAAATTAAATGGAAGTGAAGGTGGAAAAAAGGTGAGGTTACCTACCAGTAAGACCAAATAAACGTGTAGAATAAACCACAGGTGGGAGCACATATACGAGTATATACATAGGTACAAATCTAATCTGATGAGACAAGACAGATAGGAAACAAAACCAGGAGCCAACAAGCCACCTCAAGAAATTTTTACTTTTCAAATATGTCGTTTGGTACTTCAAAATGTACAGCTTAGAATTTCTGAAGAAAGTTTGTGTTGTTTGATCATTAACGTGGTATATATTTTTTGACCATGCTCTATCTTCAGAATTTACAAAAAAAATCCTCCAAAAAAAACTATTTCATTACTTTAAAAAATGATCGATAACTATAAAAACTTTCAAATATGTTTTCTTGAGGTTTTGATTTAATTGTTGTTTTCACCGTAAATGCACCTACTTTTTTAAAAATACTACATATTGGTGTTTACCGAGGACACTGTTAACATGACTAGAAGAATAAGTACTGATTTCAAAATTTTGGGTTGCCTCAAAAAATGTTATTTGACAACAGAGAGTTTATTTACATTTTCATAAAAAATTGACTACTCTCAATAATAAGAGAACTGCAAAAATGATACAAAACGATTTTCATAGATTTTCTTATTATTTTCTCATTACTACGCTGCAGATGCACCGATTTAAAAAAATTTCAGTGTTGCCTACTCTGACCACAGAGGAGATTTTACCACATTTCATCAAAATTAATGATTGAGGCTACGCATGGACAAAAATCCGACAGACCTATAGACAAACACATCGACGGACAGATCAACGGAACAAAATCATCCTAAAAAGGTTTTCATTGTTAAATCTTCTGAGTTCTGTGCTACTTGGGCTTGTCGAGCACGTCACTGTTTCCTAAATTTGTACCGCATTTTAATCGTTCGATGATAACCCCATCCGCCAGCAGAATTTAATGTACTGAAATAATTTACATAGTGATAAGGGCCTCATGAATACTGAAAACTTTTCAGGGCACACACTACAACTCCGAATACTGTACACCAGTTTTACATTAAACGATGCGATCCCGCTTTCAGATAGATGGAAGCCTACCAGAGTTACTCGTGATAGGATGGGAAGGAGACTTAATTGATCAGAGATAGAAGCTTTCATCACAATTTTAAGAGGCATCATCTGTATTCTTCATTGGAGTCAGAATAGTCTGCTGAGGTCGCAGAACGAGTCATCGGGCATGTCATCCCTAATGCTCTTTCAAAGGCCTTCAGCCATCCCAGATCAGGGAAGGCTAGTCAAACGAATATAAATACAGGAAAAATTGAATGGGATTCGAACTCGCATCTTCAGAATTCCGTGCTGATGCCGTAGCCGTTCAACTTCCATACTATAGTGACCAAAAGATCTAAGACGTTCTCTTATACTGCAAATTATCCACGATCAGGGTACCACGCTACCTAGTCCAGTATTTCTTTGGCCATTGGAGTGGGCATATGTACCTTTGTTCTGGGCTGAGGCGTACTTTTGAGTGAGAAAAATCCAGAAAATTTGTGCGCAAACTGGAATCAAGCACGTGTCTCTAGCATTCTATACTGACGTCTGGTAAGGAAGGTTCTCTAAATCGTAGCTTCTCTTACATTGGCCATGGCCACTCTCCCTCAGAATGTAATATGGCATTGACAGGATAGCTGGGTATTCACAAAGCGGGTGTTTGGTTGTCTCATCTTTTCGTTTCATAATGCCTAAGTTGAGTTGTTTCACTTAACCTCATTTTATTAAGGTGCTTTCGCAGTTAACAACTCGGTTGAGTGTCCAGTCGCAATACTGCCCTATTTGCTAGCCGATCAACTGTGATGCTGCCGCGTAACTTCTCTGTGGACGATCACATTCGATTTTCGTATTTCCTCTTACAGATCGGGACATTTCACCCGGGTATTAAATACCCTCTACCGGATGACAATAAGAGTACTGTGTTTACGGCGATATTTCGAAATATCTCGACAAGATAATATGCAATTTTGCGTGTTGCTAGGGCTGAAAATTGGAAACATTTGTAAAATAAAAACAATTGAATATTGTTTCACTGGTAATGATCTTCATTATTTTTATTCTGAACGGAACAAAACCGGCATAACTTTCACTGGCCAGACATCAAATTGCGATAAAGTCATCGACTTTGACACGTAATACTAGCAATCACTTAATTGTAGCAGCCATCATAGTGGGCTATGGATTCAAATCAGAACTGATCTCCTGAATTTTGAGGTATAACCAATTTAAGTAGGCGTGTTTTTCCTAAATCAACATAGCGACTCTATCTAAAACAATATGGCATGACGTTTCACAAAATCCGAAAGATTTGAAACTTAAGCCATCTATGCTGGGCGCTATAATTTAATATTTGATAGTAATAGGTATAAAATTCCTAATTTTGCAAGTGTTTATAAGAGTTGACTTTATCGTAATCGGCTGTAGGGTAAGAAAGTAAGATTGTTTAATGGAGGCTTCACGTCTATAAGTAGATATGATTCTCATTGTCGGTGAATGTCTTTTAATTAAAAGACAAGCTAAACATAAAGTATTCAGCGATATCCCGATAAATTATGCAATTCCATCTCATTTTCCGTGCTTCTGTGAAAGTTGCCTTTATCGTAATTAGATGTAGAGTAACAAACGATGGAGGCTTCACTCCCGAAAGATAATGATTAAAATTTGAAATGTCGATTCCCGAAAAGCAGTCTTCAAATTATGCTCTTAATATTTTATTGCGGTTTGAATGAGAACTAAATATCCATAATTGTTTTTGCCTACTCCATTTCTTCATAAAAAGAAACAAATGCAAAATATGCCATATTTTGGGTGGCCTTGTTAAGAGATTTCAAAAAAGCAAAATATACAGTGTGTCCCGAAGTGTGAACCGAAACCGAGGTATATTCCTTTTTATAATAGAAATGTTCAAACCTAACTAAATACCAAATTGCATACTTCTATTTCAAGCCATTTTGGAATACCACAGTAGACAGTATTTATTTTCATTGTCAAACGGTATAATACTACCCAAATTCCAACTGCTGGTCCAGTAAATCCTGTGACGCTACTTGGCGACAAAATGTCTAGGCGCACTGGACCCATTTGCAAAATTGCACCGCCAAAAACAGGGAAGGCGTTGTCGAATCCAGGACAGAACGGTCGTAACAGATTTCATGACCAACCTTCCAGTGTTTGCCAAGATTTTTGCGCTAATACCATGATGGACATCTCCCATTATCCTCAAGTTATAACAGTTTTGAGCCATAAAACAATATCGTGAACACTATTAGCTTATGAATGAGCAATGAAAAAAGTAGATTCGGTGAAACTTCCATCATGCAGATAAAATAATTTTTTATTGAATACACAGTGCACGAATAAAACTTTCTTCCTTTCAGTCACGTGTTTCGATGTATATTTATATTCAAATTTTAATCTGACAGTCCGACGATGATTCAAATATAAATTGGAACACGTCACTGGAATAAATAGAGTTTTATTTGTGAAAATGCGTTAAATACATAATTATTTTATATGTATAATAGAAAAAGTGAAAATAAATGCTATAGGTATCTAGTCAATGTTTCCAATTAGTAATTATTATCAAAAATAATGATAAAAGTGATGTTGAATTGAATTAGGTTGAATGAAAGTGCGAGCAACAATCGAATTCTGCCTTAGTCAGGAAAGTTATAGTTGTTAGTTTTCAATTAATTTGATGCCTTCAATGCGAGTATATTCCGCAGACAAATCAGATAGCTCAGCAACCTCTAATTTGTAACCAGAAGATAAGGTCTCTAGTCATTGGAGCGAGCATACGTATTTCCGCTGTACATTGTCTCGTAGTATCATTAAGTATGAAATAGTGTGGAAGACTATTTGGATAAATCAGGATCCGTAACTGGATAAACGCAGGAAAAGAAGACTGTTTGTAACGTGGGTTTGAATCTCATTAGCACCAGAAATTCTTCTGGATTTCTCTAAATTCAATCTCCTTAAGCTCCCTTCCTATTGTTATCCTAGTACAACTATAAACCTGAGTATTAAATAATAAATCCATCAATTAACAAAAAAATTTATAAAAATGCTTGTTCCTAACCTGTTTCAAAATATGCTTTGCTGATTCAACTAAGTGTAACGCTGCACCATTTACAAATCATATGCTGCAACGCTCAGCTTTGATTGTTGTTAGTGTTGCCCTTTGACTGGATAACAAGCTGCTACCCAGTTAGACAGTGTATATGAACCTTGCGTTGCAACGTTTTATAATTAATTATTAAATTCACTCGTATGTGCATCGTCGGTTTTAATTAAGCTACCATTAGTAGTGTACAGCGTCCAGTTACGCCTAGGTTAACAGCATGTAGATTGCAGATGTCCTTATTTGTCCATCGCTTATACTAGCTGATTGAGAACATTTTATTTTTATTGATCTGTCGACTTACAATTCAAATTATACAATCTTATACCAGAATCATTCTCGAACTATCAAATCTCTAAGCGTATTCAAGAGAAAACCTGAAGTATTTAGAGTAATATTTATTGATTATTAATTAAATAAGTTTTTTGCGTAAAGGCTGGTACCAAACGGTTAATTTGGACATTTCATATGTATGCATGTTTATGTTGTTTAAATTGTTTGTCTGTTAATGCATACTTAATAAATCTAATTTTTTTGTATGATTTTAATTTTTCCCCTCCACATTTAATACAGTAGCCAGAGAGCTAAGTTATGATGCGTTTTGACCGAAAAGCTTTACAGCCACTGTCATGTTATATAGGCACATTCTCGTGGTTGCAATTTGAACTTTTCACATGCACTATTTTGTATCAGTTCTAAATATATCGTGAATGGTCTAACATTCATAATATGGCTTTAAAGTAGAAGCCGTTTTTGTAAGTGAAAAATCAGAGTGGCATTGAAACAAAATTCTGATGTCAAAATAGACTTTTGGAAAATTTCTTTAACTACAATCTCACCAAAATATTTATCCCAAAGAAAAATTTTAATACAAACAATATTGACGATCTCTATAGTTCGGATATGGCTTAAATTTGAATTTTACTCTACGAGAAAAAACAGGAATCTTTTGTCCACAAAATTTTGAAATTGATTACAACTTAAGTAGATGAAAAATACAATATTTATCATTTTTATAAATTTTACAATAATCATATGGTTTGTCAGAAATGCTGTCCTTCTCACAAAAGCACAAATAATGTATTTAATCATAAGGGACACCTTTAAATGAATCAAAACAATAGTTCAAAATGATGCCGCCAACTTCAATAACCTTATCAATCCATTTCATAAAGTTTTCATGATACCCAAGGAGAGGTTCTTTATTGATTGCTCTACAAGCATATCCTTACATTACATCATATTTTCCAATATAGTGGGAGCTTCTTGAATAAACATCTTCTTTTAGGTGGACCAATAAAATTAAATCGAGAGCGGTTAAATATGGTGATCTGGCAGGTCATATAACAGGACCATCTCCTCCGATCCATCGATTAGGATACTCCCGATCCAGCACTTCCCGGAAAATTATGGCATAATGAGCAGCCATCATGTTTAAATCACATACTTGCCCTTTCTTAAAATGATATATCGTTAAAAGAGACAAAATCTCGATATTTTTGCCCATCCAATGTTCCTTCAATAAAATATGGGTCATTCAACCTATCATCAATAATTCCGTACCATACATTTACCAACGAAGGGCACTGATGTTTCACTTCTCTCAACCATTGCGGATTTTCCACACTCCATATGTGCATATTATGTCGATTCACGTCACCATGGTCTGTAAGACCAGATTCATTTGAGAACAACAAACAAAAGAATTTTTTTTATTTAATTCTACTCAATTTCTTGCCCACTGAGAAAATACGAAGGAGTCAATAATGTTCCAAAGAAACGGCATTGTCTACTGTTGCGGTATGGAAACGTTTCGAAAAACAACAAATGTTTTATTTTTAATCTACTTAAGTTGCAATTGGATTAAAACATTTTGTACACAAAAAATATATGTTCCCATTATCTTGAAGAATACCTTGAAAACGCTGTCAATGTCGAAAATAAAAGTCAACCCGTTGCATCCAAGAACGTTTCCATCAAAAAAACTCACCGTTTTCGCGCCATAAAGTTGTCTCAAGTCAAATGGACTACCTGGTATAGTTATCTATGTCATATATATGTACTGAAATTTATACAAGCGTATCTGTGTTAGTCTTTTTGTCATAGTCGCGTTTTTAATTTTCCTTTGATTGATCTCATGGTTTCATTACAATTCAATTGAAAACCCGATGTATGCAGCACCTGCTTATCTACCTTCAGATATCTAGAAAGTCGTATTTAAATGATTCATTGTTTTCTTCTGTTAAACTGTCTTCATGTTTCAAACTGTGCCTTTGCAGAATTAAAAATTTACTAACGAGAGTACGTTGAGAGAGAGAAAACTTCCAGCTTTAACTTTGCTCGAAGATTTAGAGTTAATGTATAATCGATATTCCGCATAACAGTCGTTTAAAGTATCTCCACGAACTCCCAGAACAAGTTTCTTACATAACAATTTCCATTTTTGTAAGCTTTCATAGTCTAGGTTTGAAGACTTTTCAGCTGAAAAAAAAACAAATAACGGCAAGTAAATGGACGGGAAAAATAATACATGATAATATATTATAAGTATATAAAGGTTCTCGATTTCTTCTTACTTTTTAGTACAGACTTTTTGCACTTTTTGCGGTGTCAATGAAATAGCTTCCTTTTAATATATGCCAGTGATTAATTATGATTGACGACCTTTGATGATGTAATGTCAATTATGGAATTATGAATGCTTTGATGTTAATTTTAAGAAGCTTGATGTGAGATGATTCACGTATGAGCGTCCGTCTATCCCCATGGGTGACACATCGGAAGCAAATCCATCTACCACCAAAAATCAGAAGGAACCTACCAAACCATTAGCACAGACCCGGTGGCAGCCCTCAGGCGGTAGGCATCATTAGAACTCCCCTATTTCACACCCTACCGAAATATTTAGCTATATCGAGCGTGCCGACTCGAGATTCTCAATGAAGCTCTATAGCTCTGCTCCGCATATGTGTCAAAAAAACCTTCCGTGGATCTATGCTTGCGGCAACCATATAGGCGATCGTTGATGATATTATTTTTGTCCAGGTACTTCAGAAACCACAAGTTAATGACAGTCTCCATAACCTGGACATGATTCAGAGCAGCGTCAGGTATATAGCTCCTTGGTATGTTTTCCTGCCATTCTTAGATATAGGTTGCACTCCACTGATCATAAATCCAGTAGGGAACACTCCTTGCTGGTAGGAGAGCTTAAGTACTTTGCTGAAGAGTGGTATAAGCAAATCAATTGTTCAGAACAACTGCAAACAAAGTCAGGATTGTCATGATAATACCCAACCTCCGCTAGGAGATGGAACTTGAAGAAGAAGAAGAAGAAGAAGAAGGTATAACCACTGCAGCGCAGAAAAGGACCATTACCTTTTCTGGAACTAAGTTTTTACAGAACAGAATACGTTTTTTTATATGGGTGTTAAAATCTAATTTCTGGCATTTTGTGTCCACGCTGACGGCAATGAGTGTCTTCTTGGTTCTCGTCAGTGGTAATATGGATGAGAGGCTGACAGCTGTGGCTACAGATCAAAATGTTCTGGACGAGTCAGGACATCAGAGGAGTTTGCTTTTAATTATTTTCATATCACTTCTTTGGATATTATTGTCAACAAAATTGAATAAAAGAATGCTAGAAGGTAAATACTGCGGTCCCCACGAATTTTTAATTTCATTATGGAATTAAATATTTAATCGGGTCTTGGAAGTACTGATTTGTTGGAATTGTTAGACCGTCATCATCACATCATGTCTGGACTTTTTTCAGAAACAAAAATAGGAATGTCTCCACGCAAATGCATACCATTTAAATATGAAGAGACCGAATTTCTTTTAATCTTAGATTCATTAATCGTACCAAGTTCAATTAGCGTCGGTTATTTGAAGGGAGGTGGAAAGGGATTATAGGGATGGTCGACATTTATAGCTGTTGGTTTGAACGTTGATTAATTAGTTCAATAATGCAGACAGAAGGTTTTTGGTGCGGAATCCCATCGGAATGCTAACGTCGGCGTCGAAACTAAGCCGAACAGAAGAAAACGCACCTCATGCTTCTAATTGGCATTGGTCTGACCTTAGTAAATGATAACCCTAATCAATCCAGCTAACCAAGGTGGAATTAATTTTCCCGTTAATGAGTAACATGATCACATGAACTCACTCCCCATGCAGAAGCCAGTGAAGTATGACATTACCCGAGCTGTGACTTTGATATTTGATTTGAATCAATTATTGATTTGAAATATTGTTTGAATCAGAATTAACTTAAGAATAAACGTCCAAAGATCTTCAATTTAAACATTTTTTTACTTTTTTGGGGTTTTTACAAAAAATATGGCTCAAAATGCTTCATCCTATTTTAATTTACTTTAAAGATTTAGAACAGAAAGCGACTAATACCATCTGCCTTTCCGAGTAGGTAAACCCAAAAGGTATTAGGCTGCGTGCGACATATTGTCCCCATAAGGGCGATAGTCAGAACCTGGACGCCGTGTCGCCGTGTTTTCCACGTTCTCTTATGGTTTGTACCAAGATCCCAGGAGAAGGGTATTCTATGATATAACCTTATATAATACACAAAAGGCTCAGACAATAATGCTGACAAAAAAGTCACATACTGGTCTTACCAGCCGTGGACGTGAAGGAAAAACAAACACTCAAATCACCTTACATCAAGTTTCTGGGGATAATTATCAACAACAATACTAATAATAGATGGTATAAAAGACAGAGGAAAAATGGCAAGAAAAATAGATGAACGCCTTAAGCCTAGAAACATGTGAATATCTCCTGACACGATTATGTTGCCGTCCTTGCGGTCAGGAAGCTGGGATATCTCTTCCGCTCCAAAAAATTGTATTCACCGGAACATCTACTGCTATTCTACGAATACAAGGCTCAGATCATACCGTCATTGGAGTACTACTCCCATGTCTCGGGATGTGCATCGAAGCACCTAATGATGCTTGGGGATAAAATCCAGAAACGAAGGATACGTCTAATAAATGCACCTGACCTCACAAAGTGCTGCAGTAGTCTAGAACACTGAAGGAGAATGGCTGACTTACATACATATTCTATGGATACTATCATGGCTAAAGTTCGACAAATCTGTCTCGCATAATAAAACAGTGCAGCAAACACCAGAGAGATCCTTACCAGGTCGAACTTCCTTTCTTAAAAGTCGTTCTTTTGGATAACTTTAGCCTTGTAGAATGAGCTACGAGGGAGTCCCCGTTGCTTACAATGTACAGCATTTTAAGGTTAATGTGAATATAATTATGTTTGTCGTGCCATTGCCGCTGTGCTCCTAGAGTTCTTCTCTTGAGGTTATCCATTAGAAAATGATAATGCTATGGTATCGTTGACTTTTTGGGGCAACGCATTATTCCTCTCATTTTGGATATATATACAATAAAGCTGCATCTCTATGATTCGAGCATCCCATAGACACACTACGTAAATTTCATTGTATATTCGGTTCTATTCGTGTTGAATACTTTTCATAAAGCAGTCAAAAACTAGCGACGTTATCTTAATGGTAATATTTGTCCTATCAGGAACGTTTGTTTATGTTCATATTAAGCGTTAACTGCCAGAACAAGTACGATGAATCAAATAGCCAACTACAGTATAAATTTCAGAACTTACATTTAATAACCCTCCTAGTACCTCCTATGGTTTATAAGTAACCTATAGTCACCCTTGCAGACAGATGGTATATAGAGTATATGTATAAAGGACGAAATGAATCAATTGACATTTATGTGACTTTACCTTCCGAAAGGTCTGAGGGCCAGTTTGAGCGATAATCTCTAGACAATTTTTCATTGCTGCATGGCAGTGCGCTCTGACAAAGAAATAGAGTAGTAGTAGAGGCTATCATAATACGGAGTGTTGTCTGTACTACAAACTAAATGGAGCAAGATAATGAGGTCTATTTGAGAGCTATTGTGTCGCAGAAGCTAATTGACTTCACGATGAATTTAACCTAAACGGTAATCTCAGATTTCTGTACAAATTTGCTTACTTGGAAAATCACTTGTTAAGACCTTTATACATTGTTATTTCGTTAAATTAAATTGCCAACTTGATACCTTATTGTTTTGTTGGATAAATAATCGGACAGGTATGATTGGTGTTGTATAACTGAGTATTTGTGTGCTTGATTCCACAAATTATTATTATTATTATTATTATTATTATTATTATTATTATTATTATTATTATTATTATTATCATTATTATTATTATTATTATCATTATTATTATTATTATTATTATTATTATTATTATTATTATTATTATTATGTTTCACAAAGATAGACTAAAGTGTTATCATTATTTTTACCTCACATCAAAGATCTCTTTTCTAGCACAACTATTAAGTCTCCTGTCTAAGAGGAGAATAGAAGACTGATTGTGACAGTATCTATATCAAAACAACTAAAAGACATCATCACCAGTAACCATAAAAATGTATCCAAGTTAATGATTCTAGGACCCAATAATTTTTGGTAAGAACATGTTTCATCCAATCATCTTCAGATAAGACCAGTTTGGAATACTGTATTTTAGTCGAGGGAGCTGCCATGTTATCAAATATGCAAAGGTCACATCCTATCGTACTCATGAGGAGTGTCATAATGTCATACATAGTAATGGTGGAGAGATATGATAAGTGGTCTCAAGGAGCCAGAACAAGACCCTCACTTTCCTTTGAAGGGCGCAAATCAGTTTCGCAAGCCTAGTTCTTTGAGGGTCTGAATCAAAAACTAGGTGCCTGTGGGATACTGGTAGGGAACGTCCTGCAGTTTAGGAAGGATCTTGACAACCTTTCAGCAAACACTACGACAGCGGCTAAGAGGAAGAATCCTCGTCGTACATGCTATGTGGCGTAAGACCTTGGAATGTAACATACAGACTATACTGGGGTCTTGACCAGAATACCCAAGATAGGCAAGACCCCAGTGCCATACTTACTTCTGACGTGAGCGGCGTCGATAACGGTGCACTGTAAAAATATTTACTAAGATCATGAGATGTCGCAGTACATTCACCCTTTATTGCTAGAGTTCGTAGAGCCCATCTATCATTGCTATTAGGCAGTCCTGACAAGACCATTTAACATCGTAGTACGTTAATGGGCAGCGCCACTTGTCGTGGCTCTCAGAGTATGTTGCTAAATACAAATTCGATAAATACGAGACGCGTTTCACGTTACTCAAAAACATCGTTTGGCTTACCAAAAAAGAACAATCTACATCGTTAAGAAAGTATATTAATCAGTGTATAATGGTCAATATACCTCATCTGATCTAATCTATACCATTAGCTTCGAAACATCAGGTTTGATTTATTTCCTTTATTTTTGCTCTTACTCCCCTATCCTTTTTCATATCTAACGCTTGGCAGACAAACATAAACCTTGAGTTTTTCTCATATATAACTTGATAAGAAAGAATGAAAAGCGTAGAGATTTATACGGCGAACGTGGAATCATCCGCATTTCCCCCTATACTACATCCGTTTTAGGCTTTTCAAAGTGATTTTCTTCCTTATCATATTTTACGAGTCCTCGTACATATTTCTGAATCAACTTTTCATATAAAGAAAAAACTCTACTTTTAAACTAAAAGAGGGGAAACTCTTTTGACTTCCTATATATAAGAAATTTGAGGGTAGGACAGCTTTATTGGGATTCAAAAAAGCCAACAGAAATAACAAATGTAATCCACTAACCGGAGTGATGGTGCTTCAGCAAAGAAATTTGCCGAAAATAGAAAAAATACCAATCGTGTTATTAGCAAATATATAAAATGCTTAAATACAGTTGAAGGTAAAGTATTTGCAGCTTTAATTAGTTCGAAACGTTGTAAAATCGCCATCCCAAAAATACAACGATTTCTACCTTATTAGACAACAATTTCATCCCAAGTTACACATACGATATAGAAGAACTGTTACATTGAATGCAAGAACAAACCATAAGGAAACCTAGTGAAAAAATTATAGTCCATTTATAGGTAGGAAGAACCATAATCACACTTTTCTCTCCAATTGAAAGAACGTTTTTTATTTCCTAATTTTTAATTTGATTTAATCAGTATCTGTATAATTTTTTTGTGTTTTACATATAATCTATGCCAGAAAGTAAAATCTAATGGTTTCACATTATAGAGTTCACCTACTTGATCTTTCCAAGGTCAAGCAGTTTGCAGGCAACTTGCAGTTTATCAATTATAAAGCAGCAATTTGATTCTTGCTCAGTTCTCTGAAATAAATTCATTTGCGGCGCTCTTGTGAGAAACCAAAAAAATAATAAATAAATCCTTACGCTCTGTTACGCTCAACAAACAAGAATGAACGTTTGACTTCCCCGGTGTATTACTTTATAAGAAAGATATAATGGAAATTTTTAGGATTTATATAGCAAGCCTTGTAGTCTCTTACCTTCCCCATACACCGAATTTGCGTTAGTCCTTCCAAAGTGATTTTTTTATCATACATATTTTACAAGTGCTCTCAGAATAAACTTTATATACTCGTAAAAGATCTCCACTTTGTGGCGGATCAAGAAAAAAGAAATACCTTGAAAAGATTTCTCTTTTTCTTTTGTTGTAGATAAGAATTCAATGACGATTTTGTTCATTATAGTGTAAAGCGTCACACGCCTACGACTTTCAGATCTCACGCCAATAGTTCCAGTGAGACGAAAGTCGGATCAGGATCCCCGCAGAAAGATATGTTATTTACTATGTGCAACACTTGTGGTCAGACTCCTACCGCAGCTGAATACAGTGATGACATCGCGATAGTCATAATAATATCTTCATTGTCAGCAACGTTCAAAGAAAATATGTAATATAACTATAGAATCAAGGAAGCTTTGTGAGATCGATTTCAGAGTGATCTCAAAGGGCATAAACATAGCCAACAGGTAGCGCTGGATAGAAGGACAAGCCATGAATCCACACAATAAAAAACGCTAACTATGAAAAGTAAGGACCTCTCATACGCACAGGAATATCTGGCATCTGCAAAAAAGCGCTAGACGTGTGTGTTCATATGTGCGGGCGAAATTGGAATTTGAACTTTAGCATGCCCATATGGTTACATACTGCATAGAGTAGTGAGACATATAGATTAGTAAATAAAAACAAAACACTTAGAAAAAGTGAGGCTATTATGTCACCTTGGATGTCATGCGCATGCTTCCTACTGAGGCGTTTATAGCTTCCGTGGACCTACCTCCATTGCACAAATTTATTGAGAGTTATGCTGCTACAGTGACTTGTTTAGATAACCTCTCGCAAAGGCGGAAAGCCTATCACTCTAGAGCTATCAGTGGAGAGGTGACTGTGCATCAAAACACTGCAAATTGTAATCATCTGGAATCGAATTCTCCGACAGCCAAAGTTACTAAGGCTCTCCAAATTACTTTTGGGAGAAAAAATTGTAAAATTATTCACAGTGTTGGAAGACCTGGCGACGATGCGCCCGTTGACCCTCGGTAGTGTTTGATGTACTGATGACTCTTAGCAAATGTATAGAATAGGGACGGATCAGTCAATGTCATTCGATCTTCCAAACTTTTTTAAGATAACCAAATCCTTTCGCGCTTTATAAGCACGGCGCGACGTGAAATATCTATGCACATTGACCTTAGAACGCTGTAGATTGTAACTATCGGGGAATAAAGTCCATTCCACAACGCCGAGGCGCCAAAAGGCTTGTTCGAGGCGTTGTAGGCTCGACCTAGTAAAGATGCGCCAGATGAGATCCTCTAATATTGCTGCACGAGCCATTCTTGGAGTTATTATGCGAGACAGCTCGGACGAACATCTGTCATTATAATATCTATAGAATAGTGAAAAATCAGCCACCCTTCTTCGATGTTCCAGACTATGTAGGCCGCGCGTCCACAAGACGTATTGCTCGATTCTGGATGGTATCTAGAAGCCTCAGGGTGTGTTTTCGGACACATCCCCACACATGTGAGTAGTACTACAGTGATGGTCTGATTTGGGCCTTGTATAGTAGCAGTAGGTGTTCCAGACAGTATAATTTTCTGGAGCGAAAGTGAATACCCAGCTTCTGGTATGCCGACCAAGCGAGGCCAACAACATGATCGTGACATGACATGTTGTTGATGTTAGTTCCCAGAATCTTGATGGGAGATGATTCAAGTATTGGGTGTCGCTCCATCCCATCTCCACTGCTGGCAGACAAGCATGCGACTTCTTTGTCAAGGATGAATCTTCTGCGCGTTGAACTGAACTCCCTTTGTACATTATTAGTCCACAATTCTCACAAGCTATGGGAATACCTTGTAAAATGCATCTCCCAGGCAGATTTTCATTTTTTTGTCGAGTCCCGAAACTTCAGGGATTACTTCGGAGCGTATCCCCACACATGCTAGCAGGCAGCAAGCTAGAGTGCAACGACTTGAGACTATCCATTAAGTTCAATTTATCTATTCCACATGTGGTCGATGTAGTAGAAGATCTTCCGTGGATCTAGTCTTTGCAGAATCTATACTGGTTGATGGTGCTATTTTTCCAACTACCCAGAAGCTACACAATAATGATATTATTCATAACCTTGGACATGACAAAGTCACAGGTCAATAATTAGTGCGTACGTTTCTTCTAAATTTCTTAGGGTTTGGTTACATGCGTCTTATCTTTAATCCAATAGAGAACATGCGTCGCTGGTGGTAGAAGAATTTGCAAAGGATGGCTCTGCAGAGCATCTTTTTAGAATTTCATCTTAGAATTATCAGCAAAAGTATTGGGTTTTTCCTTGTGAAGGACCCATTCTTTCTCGTCAATGGTGGTATAGACGAATAACACAAGTGAACTGGTTAACAAACTTGGCTACAGACCAGAATTATCTGGATGATTCCGGACACAAGAGAAGTTTGTTTTAAATCTTCTGGTTGTGCTTCTTTTTGCTGCTAGCGATGACCTGCTTACAGTGGCTTCTGACATCGATGAAACGGTAATGCTCACTTGCCAAGATTGAGGGAATTTTTGATATCCTTATACCTTTTCTGAGTTTGCCTGATGTGTACTTGTGCATATTTTACTGTAATTAAAAATACTTCAAAAAGCAAAAAAAATGTGCCAAAATCCATATTGTGCATCAAATTTCTGTTAACTTTAAGCATTTTGAGGTCTTGAAAGTTAAAAAAAATACTTACTTTGGCCTTAAAGAATTCATATAAGGCTCGTATTTCTGTATTTCGTCTAGAATCCGGGGTAGAATCTTGATTATTGTTTTAAGACATATCCGTGGCCCATGTATAATCATAACATATTTTAAGTACAGACTACTTAAGCGGAATGTCGTCAAAGTTTGTGGAACTGAGGCAAAGCTTCCGAGGGTTGGTCCATTGTATATTTCGCCTGGATAGCATAATTTATCGAATCTGGGTTCCAAAGAAAATTCGGTGAAACCGCCTCCCACTTCCACAATAGGAGTGTCGGTATAAAAATCGAATAAAGAGTTTTCTGTTTACGAATCGCGGCGTGTGCAAACAAAACCGAACGTAATGGAATATCGGTGTGGCGAAAACGAACACAACAAAGAATTTGAGCTAAGGAATTAGACTAGTCGGTAGGAGATTTGGTGGAGGCACATTGATGTATTCAAATTGCTTTTTTCACCGAGATTTTGGGACAATGCAAATTTTGTAACATTATAATCGAAAAGAATTTGTAACGTGACGTGTCACCTTGTGATATTTTGTAATAGATTTTTCAATACATATTCCCCACTATACACATGACTGGGTACACAAACTCGGCACACAGCTAAATCACCCTTCACTGGATCTAGTAGATACGGGAAAGGACAGGGTAACTGCATTCCGATTGTGTAGTCAGGCAATTGATTTTTTGTGCAATTACTGAAAAATACTGTTTTGAACGCAAATTTATGGTTGAGTATCCAACAAGAAACGAGTCAAAGGCAGATCACTGAAGAAGGGGCACCCTTTGAAAAACATGATTAGCAAAAAAAATAAGCGGACCCTACTTTCAAATGCAAGGGCCCCCTAGGTCGAATTTCCCACGCCTTCCCTTCTTGTCGGACTTGGTTCGATGACTGAACAAGATTCTTCTGTCCGCTTGGAAGATACATTGTGGAAGTAAATTCATTTCTGCTTTATGCATCTTTTTTATTAGATTAAAGCAGGAGTCTAGGAAGAAAATTACTAGTTACTTCGACAGCAGCCAAGCTTCAAAGTTTGTGTAAGATAACATCAGGACACATCTTACAGTGTATGAAGGTCCTCAATGGTCTGCTAGCGAAACATGAAGTCTCGCTGTGATACTTTGCAACAAAATGACAGAAAGTGATGTGGATTCAGAATCAAACTGTGTGAGGTAGGAGCTGTTACTAGTTATTTGTTACTTTAGACTATTGTTGAGACTTTTAACAAGTCACCTTCAGACACCTCCTTCATATAATGGGAGAGGTAGATAATTCTATGGCAAAGATGAGAAATCCTTGGAGTACCTGTTGTAAATAATTACCAAACATTATCTGAAGGAGGAACAGTGTATACTTTCATGTAACTTCATGTGGTTGTCTCTCTAACTCACCGAGCATAGCTGACAAAAACTTTTAAATCATTTAAGCATTTTCATAAAAATACTTTATATCAAAATATAAATTTCTCATAAATTCTAAAACTCTACCGACTGGTCTAAGTCGAAAGCCGATCAATACGATACAGATATTCTTACGTCGCGCCTTTAGCTGTGTGTGAATATTTCCACCGAGAACATGTATAGCATACATGTAAATGAATGCAGCAGGTACTGACGACATTCAGTCAGTATTGTATTTCCCAATTCCCAATATATCATGTTTCGGTCTAATTAAATCATGCATAATGTGGCATTAAAAGCGCAGTTATATCAACTAATGAAACCTGTATTTAGTTTGCCTTAGGCGTGAGTTTCTATATTTTAGGAAACTTATGAACTGTGGTTTTATTTTCTTACTTGTACCTATGCTGGGTAGGCCTTAGTGGACTATACTGTGATATCAATTAATCGTGCTTTACGGGGTACCTAACATTTATCTTCATCTTGAGCTACAAGAGATTCTTGATTATTCACACAATTGAGGTACCTATGCTTTCTATTTAACAATTATTCAGGAAAATGCATTGCCGAGGAAGGTATTGTGTGTAACATTTCAGATTTGTTTTATACGTAACCATTCACAATCCACAGTCCAGTTCACTTCAGTAGCAATCTGAGAGGATAAATATCTGAGGTGTCAGAAATCCCACGGATGGGTCCGTTAGCTTTTAATAGTACTCGTTGCAGTTATACTTTCGGTATCAGTGTCAACTCGATGGATCATTTACCATGGTAGAATCTAAAGAATGAGGGCAGATCAAAACCATTTTTGATGATCCAGACTATAGAGGTTCTTTACAATTTTAGACACGTCCACCAGTTTTCTAATACCTGTATTACAAAACTGGTAATAATACCATCCTCGTCAGCCCATAATCTCAATTACCGCTCGATGAGTTGATAAAATTTCTCGTAGCCACGTGATAGGTAAATTAGGTTGAAGTGTGAAAAATATCCCCAAGCTTTGATTATCTCGTTTTTCCATTCCCCATCACTTTGAGGACTTCATTTCAGAATTCTTCATCTTCCATGGAATCCGTATACTTCTCACACCTCCGATCTCAGTGATTGCTTTATTAATATTAATGGCTTTTGTGACGAGATATGCTGTGCGGGATCCGTAGCAGGTAAATTTACCTTGCTAATGTGTCTGGTGCAGTGCAGTAATTAGAAAAAACAAAAATAAAACGTAAAGAACATATTTGATTTTTTTGTAGGCTTTTTAAGGTTCTAATCACTTTGATACTTGGTAAACTTTTGCAGAGTTAAAATATTGCTCTTCTATCTAAGAATGAATGCAATTCAAATAATTTGTGGAGAACTTTGTAGATAAGTATTCGCGTTCCAAAGGGGATGTTTATTGTACGTCGTTCTACCGATTCAAGCAAGATGCTATCATGCATTGGAACTCAAACAGAAAACCGGCATCTTGATGTACAAATCTTATGGAGCTTTTAAACTCTAATGCTAAAAACACACAATTTTGAATAATCATTAAAATACAATAACAATGTTTGAGAATGGTATTTCAAATATCGCCCGTAAAAATATTTATAAGGATACTTCGAATATCCCCCTTAAAAATATAAAAAGGATACTAAAACATCTGGGATCTGCCCTGTATAGACATTTATCATTCTCCATAGTCTGTATCCACCTGTGTCCACTCCTCCTGACATAAAAAATATAACGATGTATCATGGTTCGGCAACCGGTGTGACATCGACATCGACATTACCGTTTTCCATTTTGCTGCCATTTCGCTTTCATCTCTTTCGATAACGCGACGCGCGGGACGAATGGGGTGACCTATCATTCATCTCTTTCTGTCCATTTCGAAAGGGCAGTAGGTCCGTTAATATGAGTGTTATTATCCAGCGGACCCGAGCTCACCGGGAAAATCATACACCGCTTCCAAAATTACATTTGGCAATTTTCCCATGTTGATATGGGTTCGCTTTAAACTCTATAATGGAAAAATAGGCCATAGGCATCGATAGGGATGGACAAGGGCTGCAATTACCTGCTATGTCTCTGCTCAGTAAGTTATGCTATCAAGAAGTTACACGTTTTTGCTTCACTCAAATACTATTAGCATTATACACTCTTCCTTCAGAGGGAGAAATATTTTATAATCAAACTCACTTTTTAAGATATAGAAAAGTCAAGAATTGCCGGACAGACAGATGACAAACGACAACTAAACGACAGACAAACTGACTAAAATGATTTTCCGTGATGTATGTCAAAAAATATCTCGAAAAGGAACCTTCACCGACAGACCTTGTCTACAATTTCTGTCAGTCAAAAGCTTGCCATTAGATGAATGTAGATACAAGCACTTATGGTTATAAATTCAGTGAAATGATTGCGTGGTGAAGAGAACCTTACAATTCTCCTTGAATACATATACCATTAGGGTAGTGTAATCTAATGGTTACGGTAACGGCCCGGATAGTATTTCTCCGATTTCCTATTTAATATTAATCTAATCATATATCATTGTATATTAATTTTATTTGTATTTACGCGTATTTACCACCCACGCCAACATGCGGAGAAATAATTGTAATCGCAAAATCTCTGAAAATAACTTGGAAAGTATCATTCGGATGTTGACGAAGCCTTGCTGTTATTGAAAATCAGTGCAATTGCGGCGGAGATATCAAAAAAACATAAAAACGCTCAAACTTCGTTTTTGCACTTTTCTGAGTCACCTAATCATTTTACAAATATCTTTTTGAGGGTAAAAATTGAGATTAGGGATTGGAGGAAGGTGGAAATCTTAACTTTTTTCAGCTTTGCTGAAAATGTTCTATTATCTATAAGATTTATATCCCGGTAATCCTTCTTGCTTGTTAAGACATTGATGATTATTCGTACAAATGCCTAAAAAAATGTGTTTAGGTCGATTGAGGAATTTGACTAACCGGAAGAAGTAATAAGGTATGATGATATTTTTCTTTAGATCTTTTCTATCAGCGGTGGATAAAACCAAAGTCCAGCATCTAAGATCTTAATAACTGTAAATGAAATATATCATAATAGAATTTCTAGTATCTGGAAAAAATATATCAGAAACCTATTTGGGTTTTCAAATAAATATTTTGTACATTTCACTCACCACAGTGAAATACACGAATCTATATCTTAGAAAATGTCACTCTTGTTGGAGACGAAATAACGTTTTCCTGTTCAAAAAACCATATTTGGCACCTTAAAATACAGAAACCACCCTTCCGAATCCATTTGAGTTTATGTAACATATTTTTTGTACGTGATATCAATTTTAAAGTATATCTATGTTACGGTAACACTTTAACGTTCAGAACCTAGTCACCTTTCGCGGTCATTACGTTTTTGAGCTGCAATTCTTATAAACATCTTGTATCTCAAGGTATAGCAGCGTTATTGTTTGAGTCTGTAAATATCTCAAGCCACGGTTACTGATAACAGACCTCGGCACCGAATGATCATAGTACCGCTATGTAGGAGATTATATATTTATCAATCAGTTGAGGACTGATATAAAAATTCGTATTCAAAAATTGCGTAAAAAAATGATGTACCACTGCAACTACGGCGGTACCTAGTACGAAACTGAAATACGAAATTCGGTTTTCATGGAAAAGTGTGTCGCCAGCCTGCATTCTATGCAGACGATTTACCTTTCAATTATCAACTTTCTAACCAGCTGGATCTTGGTTAAACATCTAGGTGCCAGTGACTGATCTTCAATCTTCAATCGACAATTGTGCGGTATCGCCATTGTTGAACGGTAAAGCCCAGGTTGCATAGGATTGTGGGTCCGGTCCCTACAGGCGACAAATGATTCTTGACAACGTTTATAATTCTGAGTTAAGTCTCTCTACAGATAGCAGTGTAATTCGGCACAATCATATGTCATAACATTAAACAATCTATTTCCGAGCACAAAACAGGTTTATCAAAGAGCTAGTTGTTCTTCATATTCCGTTACCGCGATCAACAACCCTAGCAGCATTCATGGCTTCATTCGTATTTTTATCACACAGAGCCATGTCGCTCCCCGAACGAATCAGCTCTGGTCTGAACAAACAGCCCGTCTCATACACATCGCAGCTTAAGCAAATAATTCGGGCTCCGGCACCAGCCTCGGGCATTGGGTCCGGCCCCAATTCGCTTCGTTCAGATCTATATAATCCATTTTCATTGAAAAAATCGAATGATATATCGTCCGTTCCTTTCCGATATTTCGTTTTGGTTTTGCCCACATCAGGATCGCCGGTATTCATACGCTCTGTCCGTCGGGCCTTTCCATCAAGATACTCGCTAAAAGCAAAATATATCGGTTTTTTTCATGTTAATAACGGATGAAATCATTTTAAATTTAAGAGATGTTTTTGTGGGTTTCATCCAGTATACGAGGGTAGATTGAAAAGTTTCCGGAATGGGCAAGAGATGGCGCGCATGTCGCCAAATTGTTATGATGGTTGACAAGGCGAACTTATTTTAGGGAAGCTGTCAAATTTTCAGACAGATACGTCGTACAGTTCTTGTTCACCAGGCAGTTTTGTGAAGCAAGTAGGCACGATGGGTGCCGCGTTTGCTAACTGTGGACAATAAGCGAAATCGCGTGACCACTTCGGAAGAGTGTTTGGCACTTATGAAGCGCATCCCAGGGATTTTTTTCGCCGATTCGTGACCGTGGACGAAACGTGGATCCACCACTACACACCAGAGACGAAGCAGCAGTCGAAACAGTGGATTTCTCCAGGCGAATCGGCTCCGAAGAAGGCAAAGACTGTTCCATCAGCCGGAAAGGTCATGGCGACCATTTTTTGGGATTCGCAAGGTGTGATCCACATCGATTTTTTGCAGACGGGAAGAACGATCACGGGGCAATACTACAGCGATTTATTGGATCGATTCGATGGCGTATTGAAGGAGAAACGGCCTCGTTTGCAGCGGAAAAAAGTGCTTTTCCACCACGACAACGCGCCGGCCCATTCATCCCGAATCGCCACGGCTAAATTGGTTGAATTGGGCTACGAGTTAGTGCCGCATCCTTCCTACTCTCCAGACCTGGCTCCGTGCGACTTTTTTCTGTTCCCAAACATGAAGACTTGGCTCGGGGGCAAGCGCTTCACGTCGAATGAGGAGGTCACCGCCGCCACGAATGCTTATTTTGCAGAGTTCCCGAAATCATATTTTTCTGAGGGCTTTAAAAAGTTGGAGCACCGCTTACAAAAGTGTATCGCCCTACAAGGAGACTATGTTGAAAAATAAAAATAAAACCCTGTTCAATTACTGCGTTTTCTTGCCCATTCCGGAAACTTTTCAATCTACCCTCGTACACCATCATACAAAGTATGAAACTCATTTCTATCAGTCTCAAAGTTGCAGGTTCTAAGTTATACATTGGGTGTAAATGTTGCACGATGGTATAGATACAATGATGTCCATACATATGTTCAAAGTCAAAACGATTATGGTCCAGATTACGTGCTATAATCCCATTCTCCAGGAAAAAATATTAGGATGCAAATTCAAACATCATAAAATCTTGGTGTACCTGGATAATTCGGGGACACTGGTTACCAATTCAGCTAATGTTTCTGGGTCTAATAACTCATTACCTAGGTCATTTGGCATCCGTTTCTTGCTCAGGCTTAAGCTGACACAAGGAGGGACTTGGGGCAAAATACATGTAACAAGAAGTTATCTTCGGATAATTCGGAGCTGGTCAACACGAATCCAGCATACGTTTTCAGCTTTTACTTGAAAGGAGTCCAATTGGTCTTTCAAATTTTTGCCCTTCTCCAAATGGGCACCCGACGACTGAAAGGCTTTTTCAATGTTGGTATTCTAATACAGCGCCCCCACAATACAGGAGTTTACTGATTTACGACTTACTGACCAATGAAATCGCAGCATGCAACGTGTTTGACTTCACTGTTCTATTTCATTATCAAATATTATACTTTCCATTTTTTAAGGAATCAAAAATGGTTTAAAAGGAAAGATATAATTATGGAATAAGATGTAGACGCCAGTAGTATCCAATTTACCTTGCATCCTCTGCCACCAAAGTCGCCAATTGATCGATATGTATTTCAGTTTTGTGACCTCTGTCGCCTCTACAACTCATAAAGTATTAATACCGGGCCAAAACTTTTTTGAGGAGGTTTGCAAGAATAAAAATGTTAAGACGTTTGTGTTGATAAAATACTTAACACTGTGAATACAAATTTTATCCTGGTAATCTTCCGTCGATGTTGAACTGAATATACGTCTTTGACTTGATAGAATGAAAGTTTATAAGTATGTTCTGTTGAGACTGCTCATAAATTTCTTAAATGAAAAAGGGGATGCCTCATTTAGAATGTATGACGTCTTTCTCTGCCTATAAGAAAATACGTTCAGTTTTCGTAGAACTCTCTAGTGCAATTTACAAAAACATTAATCAGAAAGCGAAACAATGCGTTTCAGGAAACATTATTTTTTTGTACCTACTATAAAGAATATCAACAGAACGCTGCAAAGTATGTGAGTTGACATAAAAGCCCGTATAAAAACGCTTGTACCTCCCAAAGCTTGTTATATACTTACTTTGTGTGTTTGATATGGCTGATATTGTCTTACGGGCAGAATTTAAAAGCTTTTTCCATTACCGAAAAAAATCTAAAAGGGAGACGAAAATCAAATTGGTGTGCTGAAGAATAAAGCGCCTCATTGATTCGAGCGTTATGAGGTGAATTATAGGGATAAATAAAAATCACAATATACTAGAACTGGATGAACAAAACTACTCATTGGGCATGAATCTCAAACATCTACTAACATATAGAGTGTTTAACAGCCGAACCTTTTAATATTTGAGAAGTGGGATTTATACCAATTGAAAACATTTCCTTTAATATTAAACGTTATATAGGAACAGAAATAGAAATATTTCACATAATCTGGAATAAGAAAAACTGTAGACTGACTGCAGGTTTCTTGTTTAATTTTTTAATTGTAGTTTATATTCGTTGTATGGATATAATGACTAATTATTATTAATATAATATACCAGAAAATTTCCGGAGACATAATTTGGCAAGAGTTGAAACTGTCAATTGAAGCAGCAGCTGGGAGAAAGCTGATATACCAACTCAGAATTATAGTTATTCGTTTTGCTTCCATCAGTAGGAATGCCTGCATCAATGTTAGTCTGATGGCATCCAACCTACTCTTGAATGCCATCTTCTTATTCACTACTCCCGATAGTTTTGACACAGACTGAGACAAGTTTCTCTCTTCACTACAGACATAGCCTGCTACATATTACATTAGTGCTTCGAAATTAACTGCAGATCAATCATCCCTGTTTATAGATGGCCATCTATAATATATAGGGACCATCTATCGCTATTAACAATTAAAAAGTGTAGGTACTGATGTCCTGTGAATGTATGAATATTACGAATATTACTAGTAGGTTTCATAGAAATCTTTGGTTGTGAAGCATATGTGGTAAATTGGAATAATCCACACATATCGAAAAATATATGAGCTATTTGGTATTTTGCAATGTCCTCTAAGCTATAAGTGCTGCACTATAGTCAATTTCAAGGCCTTTCTTCGCCAGAATACGAAAACGATTTTCTTTTAGAATAAAGATAAAAAACCGTACATCTCAGCTTGTGGCTGGCAGCTTGCTCATACCTTTTACTCTAAAAGCTGCAATTTCCTCGAAATTACTGAAGCATCATAAAAATTGTTCTTTTCTGTCCGTTGAGGTACCTTTGTAATGCTGAAAAACATACATTTTAGTTCATTAGAAATTACAGAGAAATAGTGCCATAGCAGACAATTGAATCATACCATGAAAATTCAAATTTTCAAATCCGTTTCGCAGTTCTATCCAGAATCATTTTCTAAAAAAGGACAACTAAATTAAACCTCTATTGTCATAATGGACGATCATTCTGGCAAAAACTGGAAAAAACGATTCACAGGGTGAATGTACACGTAGGTTCAAGGTTAATCCAGCACAAAGTTATTTAATAAATAAAAAAACCAAGTGATGTCGAAATCCCCAATCCAATTAACTGGCAGGTATCGAAAAAGAGAGTACCTTACTGAAAAACTGTTCTACGTACTACGTAGGTAATGGCGGAACGAAAATAACGAATTACGGCGAGAACTTCTATATGTTTCTAAAACCATCTAGGATAAAGAACGCTCAGAAAAAGTTGTTTGCGGATTACGCTTCGTCCAAGTCTTACCACTGACGGAAAGCGATACACTCTGCTCGACATAGGCTATGTTATCCAACAAACTCCAGAATTTATATTGAATATTAAATTCTGCCGTGATACTAACCATCCAGGATTATCCAAAGTACTTTTACTACGCCCCCTCATTTCTCAAATTGAAATGCCTACGTCTCTCCTCTGCATTGTAAACAAGCGACAGCATGTAAACTCGCTGCGCAATTTTCAAATATTATAAAATTAAGAGTAATCAAAATCATAATCAATATTCATACGTAAATTATGCTTAAAATGGTTGTTTACGGGCACTTGTGGTAAGAAAACTGAATGTGACAGATGAGCTTTAATATTTTTTCATGGAATTAAGCTTTCTCTAAATAAAAGAAAGATTTAGGATACAGGAAAGCTGAGAAATAACTTCGTTATTTAGCAAAATCTCACTACGTCGTGAGAAAGCGACATACTTGCAACATCTGAAAACACAAGTACACAGTAGAGTTTTATAAAACCTTGAAACACTTTAGAATTCAACAAACGAAATAACTTGTAGATAATCCGATTCGTCGCAAGGAATTAACTACTGAATGATAATGTTATCAGAAATAGTGCCTCCAGATGCGCGGAGAAAATATGATTTTATGAACATCGTGAAATGAATAGCAATTCTTTTTCACATGCGGTTCACCGATAATAATACTATTTTCTGTATTATATAACCATTGAGATCTAATTTTTGTGGAACTAATGGTATCACTTCAAATGTTAAAATTGTGTCTCTCATAAACATTTTTCCTAATCAATGGAAAGAGGCTTACTTCCCATGCTAACCAAGTCTTAGAAAAAGTCGTCTATGTGCAGTAGGATGATTACGTAAATAATACTCAGTATTTTCAGACTATTGATCAGGATTCAGATCAGGACACAGCAACAATTCAGCTTTAGCATGCCTAACTGAGAACACCATTATATATCTGACCCAGGCTTAGCGTCATATTTGAATCTTTTGGATTCCAGTAAACTGTAGATTGACATCAAGAGTCATGAGCCTATTTTATAAAAATTTGAATACTTAGGCTTTTATGATTCGTCACTGCAGTGGTTGGAATAATACTTGCGTGTTATGAGACAATACGTTTCATATTAGCAGTAGTGTTTCAAGTAGTAGGACTATATGTTCTGGCGTAGCTCGAAGATTATATTTTGGGGCCTTTAATATTTTCAATGTATACATTTTATTTACTGAACATTTTCCAAAATTGCAGTGTACAATGTTATGCTAATGAAACACATATTTATTATGATCTCGGTACTTCAGTTAGCAAATATTAGAATTAATGATGACATGGAAATCTTTATTTTATTTGCACAAAATAACAGTCTAAAGCTAAATCCTACCAAAGCTAAGGCACAATAACTGTATTCAAATAAAAAGAGAGAATATCTGGAATCAGTGACACAAATATATATGTAATAAAAAAATTCTAATGTGTTATCTACAAAAAATCTGAGCTTGAATTATTGACGAGAACTACCGATTTGGAGAACATATGGGTTAATTAGCCCAATAATGTTACATGAAGCTGAAACTTTTATATATGAACAAAGGATTTTTTACATATAGTATGGAAATAAATTATGCAAAAGCTGATTATTTCGAAAAATGACATATGCCAGTATTGTCTTGATCAAGTAACAAAATATAGAATTCAAACGCTTGAACATTCATGCTGCATATTCATACTAAAAAAATATGTCCACGTTAAACGTTCATTCCGTCAAATGCAATGGCAATGATTTTATAAAATCTTTAAATTTTATCTCATTATTAGTCAGTGAAATTTAAAATACACTCCCAATGCCACAGAAATAATAAACCATCTTTCGAAGGAGTTTCACTTCATATCATTGCATATTATTTGTAAATTCATTGTTTCCAATTTTATGCTTACAGATGGATTCACACAAAATAAAAAATATTTAGTATGCGCTTCATAAAGTGATATATCATATCGTATATATAATATTATGTTTAGGATTAACAATAAGTTAGATATAAGCAACGGTAAAGTATGAATGGCCTAAGGCTAGACTTGGACGTATCAATAAAGACATTATTTAATTATTTGTCTACTCATTTATTTCGCAAAATCATACGCACTGTTCTAGATCAGTGGTTCCCAAATTGTGTTCTGCGGACCCCTCGAGGTTCGCGAAGATTTTTACTCGATTTCTTGAATTGCGTAACACAGTTCGGCCCTTTTTACTTGATAATAACTTTCAGTTAGCCGAAAGACTTAACGATTGTTCATGGCTATGCAGCACAGCATATTTGTAGGATATTGTTGCCTATTTAAATGGACTGAATTTAAATTTGCAGGGCGAAATATAAATATTTTTGACGTTCAGGAACAAATAGATGGAACACTGAAAAACTGAAAAATTTCAACAACCGCATTTCCTGCTTTAGATTCCTTTTTGAAGACCGCCGAAGAAACTTTGCCTCGAGAAGTTCAGCTCATTATTTGTGAGCATTTGCGTGTAAAGAACAAGATCAACTAATACAATTGTCGTGCTCCAACTCCAAAAAAGACATTTTTAGTGACATTGATTTAATTCAATTTCGGCGTGAAATGAGTTCTGAATACACGGAACTATCTGAAAAAGCCATGAAATAGTTAATTTCTTTTTGCTCAACAGATTTATGTGAACAAACTATGAATGATTCCGTGATACATTTTCGTGTTCAAAATTATGAAATAGAACATTCAACAATCAATAATGAACAAAAGCATAACCTTTCCAGCGAATTTCTACGTTACTACTTGAGTAATTTACAAACCTTGCAGATTGGGAGAAACTTCGATCTACTTTCTTCGTGCCCAATTTCGCCTTCTTCTAAAATTAACGACGATAAGGGAAAAGAATCGCAAGAAAAAAACACTCGAGTTCCACTCATCAGTTTGAGCGGAGTACGGTATCAATATAGGGGAATATCTTGATATACTCAATCACTTAACCAACCACATATCAGAGACGTACACAAGGGAGGTAATTGGGGTAGTTAACCCCTCCTCAAGGTTTTTGACCAAAAGTTTAATTCAATTGTCTTTTCCCAAGGAATGAATGGTTCAAATCAAAATTTAATCTTTATAAGAACGTATTGTAGAAGCCATATCCATTCCTATACATAGTGTTTCATATTCAATATATGACGTACTTCTATTTTAGCATATTTTGTGCTCTGATTTCCGTTCTTCATATTTTTGAACAACTATTATTTTCGGAATAAATAATATGAGTCAAGTATCATTGATCTCAGAATAAAGTTTCGCAAACTTTGCGATAACCAAAAATCCATTGCATATTTCTTGTGCGATTTCCGAACCATAACATGACTGGGAGAATCGTCAGTTGTAGGTATCAGAGAGACGCGACTAACTAAAATGATTCTTTGCCCTCTTTCAAATAAGGTCAAACTCATCGTGCTTATTTATTTTATCTCATTTGACAAACCATCACGATGCTTCTTTTGTAGCGGCTCAGCATAAATGCAACCTCACCTTTAGCCAGTAATTTTCAAGATAATTGATTAGTGCATCAATAGATGTGTTATTTTATTTTCCGAAATGCCAAAAACTCCACTGTTTCACTTGCTGTTTATCTTTCCATAATTATCATACTATTAACATACCCCTTTCTGTTGCCTCAACTACCTCGGGAAAAGGTATTGCAAAAAAGGTGAAAGCACACACAAACTTCATGCCTTGCTGTCAAATTTTGATATAGGTAAAACGGTCTAGGAAAGCTGTAGCTATAACATAGAAAACTGTTGTTACTCTGATTATTCAAGTTTCTGATAGATAGTAAATCTATAATCACTATTAAATGCCATAAATAAAGTAATTAAAAAATTGATAATCGTTATGTGACTCATTAAATTATTTGAATAATTGTTCACATAATAGTCTGAATAGTAGAAGCTTTAACAGATCTGAATTATGGCAATTAATGGTAATAATGATATTTTGATAAGAAGATTATTATAGCTTTGAAGTAAAGTATGAATGTTGCATTTGAAACAATACTAGTTATATAGATGAATAAAATTAATGTTCCACGGTCATTATAAGGAATAAACTACACGAGAATAAAAATATAAATTTAGGCCTATTGTTTTAATAAATAAAGTATTGCCAATAGTAAAACTCCAACCAACGAATAGTTTAGTTTATCTTGCCGTCACACCCTTGACTGGGTTACGTATAATTGCTCTCTACCTTTAGATTACCGGACTATACTGATTAATCTAGGCTAAAGATGAAACATGCATGTTTGATGCATAGTGGAGAGCATACACTTGAGTAGCTAGTTTCTTTTTTATTGATATTCCGAAATAATAATCTAATATTTGGTATACAGGACCAATATTTCAAATTATCAACTCATGTTAATATCTATTTTACTATTAATATATCAATTTCATGTTTAAACACAATTCAATAATAATAAAAACCATAAGTCATGGGTGTTCGCATAGTTTCATTATTTCATTTTCATTCCTATCTTACTGCAAAAGTTATCCGATGATAAAATTTGACCAGTAGATATATTACATGAGTATTATATTTTGAGATGGGCCCCGGTCACAATTACCCTACATGCCACTGTTGTCTTTTACTGCACCTCTAGGCAAAATTTTGATTATAATTGAACGCCAATGTTACATAATATATTAATCATCTACCGTAAAGTAACAGATGATCGATCTGTAGTACTTATATCAGAAGTAATGTTATTAAAAGTTCTTGTAAAATCGCCACACGCAATTCAAGGGTCATATTTACCAGAATCTGTAAAAATCACAAGTTCCAACCGTCCAATATTAAGCTTAATTCCGAAAACGATGCTTCAACAAAATATCATTCATTCATTCAGGACTTCGCATTTCAGCAGGATAATTGCTTACTAGAAATAGCCCTGCGCCTGCGGTCGTCTTTAATTTGTTTTATATCCCGTTGGCGGTTTTTCCCCAGCAAAAAGAAGAAAACTTTTTGAGAACAAGCACACTGGGGGAAATCTTACGTTAACGTCGAGGATATATAACGAGATTACTTCACCTGCAATTTTCATGTTTACATGTCCTTTCCTCTGATAGAGAAGGTCAAATTAAAAATACAGCCCTCTTTTCGACAGGGGTGTACTCTGAACTGTACGCTGACATTCTCATACAGGGTTGTTATAGAGTAAGGAATATATGTTAGTGTATTATGTATGTTTAAAAAGTGTAAAACAATTCTATTGCTTCAATAATGTGAGGTCTTATGTTACAGTAGTTAAAGCAAATCTTCCATAATCATCAACCAGTCCTCCAAATTGTATATAGCATTATTCAGCATGTCTGGTTGACTTTTTGCAATTTCTTCCATCAAAAACTTTTGATTATCTATGTAGGTTGTAGACGCTCTTACTTGGTGAACTGCTTCCATCATGCAGATGAAAGGATCGTGTACTTTAACATACCGTTTCATAAATAAAACTCTTTTTCTTCAACTGATGCGTTTCGATTCATATTTAAATGATCGCCGGACTGTCAGATTTGATTGTTAACTAGCCTCGTTAGTCGTGTTCTAAATACCAAACTTAAATAACCCAACCGCTGGTAATCATCTGCGTTGAGATCTAGCTATGCATTTACAAAATATCTGCTTATAACCTTCAGAGGCAACAGTTTACCTTCAAGAAAAATATACTCCAAAAAATTTTAAAACTGGGAGCCTCAGAAACATCCGAAATGTGAGCGTTTTTCATTTTTTTGTTGATAATTCCGCCGCCACTGATCTTATTCTCGAAACTTACAAAGCTTTTTCGTCCTTATTATAGTAGTAACCTGATCAAAGTAACATCAAAATGCCAAAAATACCTTCTGTGTTAAAAAGGAGTCAATAATTAGCGTGCAGAATGCAGGAAGACGGACAGACCGACGGAAATGAGAAACATGGATTTTAGTTATGTATATGTCATGAAACAAATTTTTTGGCGATTACAATACCTCCCCGCCAATTTGCGACAGAAATGACACAAACTTTCAAATATCACTCTGTTGCACCATAAAAAACCTTCCAAGTACCAGAAAGAAATAACGAAAACAAATTAAATGAAAAAAATTAATAATGCGAATGAATTATAGAACATGTAATTAAAAATACAGTTAATAAACATAAAGCCTCTACATTTGAGCTTTAATGGAAAAAGCGAGTAACCGTCGACGTCGAAACACGGCTCCGTCATCCCGGAGTAGAAAAGAGTGCATAAGAGAGAGATTTTACCGGAGGTGCACTGGAAGAAATTAATTACACTTGACAGTGTCCGACTGCATTTCTGTCTGCTGCCGCCTTTACCGATGCCGATCTTAATTGCTCTGTTAAATTACTGGTGAAACTGAAGCATTCACCAGGGCAACGCTTTGGCTTTGAACGTCTCTGGAGGTTCCACTCGATAATTCCTTCGATTCGTCAATTCTTGCTTTTACCGGATATGAGCACTCAGGTATCGCGAGCACTGAACGCTGTACAGATCATTTCTCATTCGTGGAGCGGATACCATTTTATATAGATAAAATGGTATTAATAGGATTTGTTTGACATCAGGACGATTAAGATAAAATTGTGTAATTAAAATACTAATAAAACTCATTCTGTTATGCGTTTAAATTCAATCTTTAAATAATGATCGTCTGATTTTCAAAGTCGACTTCTCAACTCTAGTATTCTATTCATGCTGTCTAGCTGTTATTCTATTAAATTCTCTTATCTTTTTTGCATCTGTAGAAATATTATTTTGGCAACTGTATTTACACTAGGGTTAAGCGAAACCCATAGCAATCAAACATAGCCGTCAAAATGTCCTTCAGATATTTCACATCATAGAACATTCTATTTCCTTCATGAGTGTCACCAATTAAGAGCATCTACAGCGCTCATAATCAGAACAATTCACAATGTATCATCAATCAGAGATTGTCCTAAAATATCCAAGGCAATAGTAGATAATACCTTCATTCAATGAAAGTAACGACAAATTAGAAGCACCTTTGAAACCTCTATAAATAAGTAGAATAGTACAGTTTGAAGAAATGAGTAAAAAAGCATAGATGGAAGGTCAATGACTTGATAAATAGGGTTTACTAAATAAAAAATATACTTTTGTAAGGTATTGAATAAATGTGGAGAAGTCAGCACCAATAGACAAATCTCGAGTTGAATAATTCGTGAAACACAACATGTTATCTTATTTTTCAGAAGTGTAGCCTATCGAAATACAAACAGACATATTTCTATCATACGAATAAACGCGAAGCACTGATTTATATGACATTAAACATCTGGGAAATATCAAATGAAATGCCGTTATAACTTTGAAATTATTATTTTCCACTTCCACTTTTTTTAAACGTTTGTGACGTTACTTATTCAATGATTCCTAAATAAATGGTCAAAATGAGTATAACATGAATCAGCGAGACAACGACAGGACAGGTTAACAAAGTAATAAATTATGCGGTGTCATGTTTCTCCCATTTTAAGGAAAAGAAGACACACGTGGCAACCATGTACGTTTTATATGTTACGCGAATAAGGAAGAATGGCTGTGCATATATCAGAAATTATATGAACTGAAGAAATACATCTTGAGAACAAACGAGTGAATCGGCTATGTGTATCAAGAACAGAACTTGAGTCAAGTCAATTGACTGGAAATTTCCAACGTTTTAGTGCAAACACCTTGGAAATTCGACCCATTCTCCCAACCGCACGAAACTTTTCGTGCATCGAATCGATCTACATTCAGCATGATGAACTGGATAGGATAAATCATGCTACGTATCGTTCCGACCCACTTTTATATTTATTTTGTCAACAATCACTCCTGAAAAGCTACCCATCTTTATTTTAATCTCTAAAAAATACCACACTTAGAACTTTTGAATTCTCCCAAATATTTTGGAGCATGCAAAATAAGTTTTTTTTCATTCATCTACGATAACACCTTCCCCACTCAATCGATTGTCAAAAACTACAAAGTCCTTATCCTTATCATCGCAGTAAACTAGTGCTATAATTTCATCAAAATCCGAAGTAAAAAAAAACTCGGATAAAATAATGTAGGTAGAGCATATGGACTGTTGTAGTAATTGACCACACGAGTATTATCCATCTACATATCAGGTAGCCCTTCACCGCCTACCATTCACTACAGATATCGTAACTTTATTCCTCCTTTATCCCTCCTTTACATCACATTCAGGAAGCAAAGCACCTTACAGAATGTTGAAAATCACGTGAAAGGCCGCTCAACGTCACATCATTACAGCTCACTCAATCTTTGCGTGATTATGAGCACCAAATCGTCTTGAAAAAGTGCGTCGTTCACAAATAAATTGTAGAGACCGGCAACCCTTAAGATCCCGATAAAATGGTTATCGTCCAGTTATTCTAAATTATAACCTTTCTCGACAGTCTCACTAAATATATTGGATGTGCTATTAATCTTGAAAGCAGGGTACGTAGGTAGCCTTACAGAGCCATTCAGACAAGAAGGAAGAGGGAGGTCGAAAGATTCATAGACGGGATAATTGCTTTGAGATAAGCAATATATTTTTAGATCATATTTCATTATGCAAGTGGTACACAGGGGTGAGCAAAGTCAAAAATGTCATATCGTTATCCCAATTGTTTATGTTATGTCAATTACGGTGTCGATGTCAACTCACTAAATGACAACGTCAACGTCTGCAATATTGATAGCTGATTTAATGCACTATATATACAGGTTTAACGTTATATTTAATTTGAACTTCAGATCTTTAAAGTTTCATTACACTCGCTGCATTGACATAATACAGATAAAAATAATTAAAACAATAACCACCGCTTGTGACTTTCACATGATGGGATGAGCCTAGAACAAACTGAAAATATTCATAGAAATCACAAATCGAACCTCAAATTGTGACATTGTTGATATTTTCAGCCACTTGTCGATATAGTCGACGTTTACTTCATAGGCGACACCTTGTTGTCATATTAAGGTCAACAATAAAATTCGCTCCCAACTCTGCTGTTACATAAAGTTTTAAAATCGTAACAGACAGAAGCATTGTGGGCACTTTTAATATATTCAATAATATTGTAGGAAGTTGTGTATAATGATTCCTCAACATACATATCAATTAGCTAATCTTTCAGTCCCAACATGAATATAAAAGTGAATATAGCTCCATATCTAACGTTCCCGTTATTTTAACTAGCTAAGATTGAGCTAACTTCTTATATTTATCCTATGGTTGTCTTTTCCATTCATCTTATTTTCCCTCGACACGCCGTTTATTGAATCCACACCTGACGAGGTAGCAGAACTGTTATTAAATTACCTCCAGTCGTCACATGCTGCAGAAAGGCTGTGAACGGATAGCTGTCTATTCATACCGGTATTGACCTTAAGCCACCGAAAATTCCAATCATCGAGGAATAAATCCCCCGGCAGCTCCCACCACAACACTGAAGTTTTTTTTCCTTCTTCTTCTTCTTCTTCATCTTTAGCTTATTTAACGGCTTGGCGAGAGATCACATCATAGCTAGTATTTTATTCATTGTATACAGTAGAGGTGAATTCTTCTCAATCACCTAACATATAATTCTGACTTCCAACAATACTGTTTACAAGATATCGTATGGATAAACATTGAGACTACTAACGTTAAATTTCAAAAACCTGTTGAGTCTACATATATCTGTCTGCATTTTGTCGCAGTTTATTAAACTCTGATATATGTTAACTAATTGTTAACTGGTCCATAGCTGGAGACACTACAAGAATTTTGTTTAATGTTCAGTTCCATACTCGTCACAGTGTTTGAAAAGGTAAGATAATTTTACCTTAATTTTCACTCCATACCATTGGTGGAGATTCTTGAACCAAGACGTTTTTCGATGACTGTGACCAGCGACCTAATTAGTGAATAATTCAACATCCTCATTTATTCATGTAATTTTTCCAGCTTCAGTAAAATAGAGACCAATAAACCAAAGAACCTCTTTTGCTTCCCGCTTTGGGAGACTGCAGAAATTCGGGATTAGATCGATTTCCCATGGGGAAAGACGTTTCCAGCATTATGTTTGATCAACGCATGCCAACTTTAAAAGCAAGATCGACTTGTTATCTACTTAATGACGTCACTGACCCTGCAAATAACTAAAACAGCTCAAATAATCTCAAAACAAACACACTCTCAGGTTTAATTTTGCTTTCGAATGAAAACAATCTCTTCTCTACTATCAAGCTCAGTTCCACCACTGCTACTTTATAGCTGAAACGTGTCTAATTTGGCTTTACCTGCTAAATCCACAAAGCTTGTTGGATATATTTAATTAAATATCTCCGACGACAGGGAACATATACCTAAATATATTTCATTCAATCCTTTCCTAATTTCCTTATATGCAGAGTGGAAGGTATAACCTTCTATATGATATCCAAGTATACCGATTCTTTATTGCCTGCTATCAGTGAAAAATATTGGGTAATGTAAAAAAACTTTTAATATATATCTAGAGATGAATTGATTCCGATTGCATATTGCGGGTGAGTCTTCATGAGGTCCGTTTATCAATGTAATTGTGTTAACAGAACCAGCGACAAGCTATCGTTATGGTTTGATGCAGTATTGTATGGCATTAATCATGGAAAGACTAGCTCCATAACAGCGCCAGCACCTACAAATTGTCGCATCCTCGCTCTCTAGCCATGCTTTCGCCAGTTTTCTGTATGTCTATTAGTCCAGTGCGATACTGACCTGAGAACTGCTAATACCTAATGGGTTCTGAGCCAATCCATGAGTACAATCTGGCCGAGTGATTTCTGCTTTCGATTTTCTTTGTAAAGCAATGTACGCAGTGATCAACATTAGGGCCACGTTCGTGAATTGGGCTGATTATTGGAGGGTGGCATCACATTCCTGAATGGAGTATCTACCCTATTCCACTTCGAGCACTGTGAAACCTCTGCTGATAAGCTCAGAATAGCATGGTGAATATCTCTGCCTGAGACACTGATGCGTAGGTTTCCAGCAAACTGGTTTTCTGCAGACTTTATCCTTCCAATCACATTTCTTCACCATTGGATCATTGAGATCTGAGAATCCTATATCGCTTCTCACCAACTCTCCTCTGAGAATCATGAATGGGAATCAAGCCTTAGTGGCTCTCCACAACTCCTCTAATCCTGGTCTAGCCCACCATTGGGCCTGCCATAGCCCATGTATCACATTCACAGGCAGGCGGTCATAACCCCGTTTCATTCAGAGCTCCAGAGACGGAAAACTCATAAATGCGGCGAGTGATTTCATTACAACTTTCACCATACAGGAATGATATGGATGAAAGTATAGCAGACAGTGCGAATCATCTGTTCTCCATTACCTGTAGAGATCGATCTACTACTCTGAACGTTCATGCATTCTCGGAACTGCAGATCGGTTTTTGTGTTAGGAGGTAATCAATGGTAAGTATAAGTACTGTAAGAGCTGAAACAGATAAATCCATCCAACACAATAGATATTTTACGATCCGAAAGCTATATATCTGCTTGAATTGGTAATGAACAACAGCCTTTTCTGACGTAATGGCGTAAATAAGAGAGAGCTGCAGCTATCCTTACACACAAGTTCCTTGTGCTTCGAAGTTTCCATTGTAATCGATGCTATGAAAACAGAGGAATGCGCTTGATATTTATCTTACGGCATTTGTGTTTTCATTGTCGACTCTGAATGTACGTCCATAATTAATTTTCAATTACTTACTTTTCGAACAACATGTGGTAATAATTCAATGAACAGCCACACGTTCTGTTTGATAATTTATACTTTTAATGAAATAAGTTGAAATTGGATGATATTAATTGGCATATAATATATGAATAATTGAGTTATCATTATCGAACTGACTGTGGCGTCTAAGGAGGAACTTTGACCTCTCTTTATAATTGTCTCATTTTACAGAAAATAGCAATAAAAAGCCAGACTTTATTCAGAATTTAACTCTCGAACAGTTATTTATTGTTATACTCTACCGAGACCTCTATGACACCTATTGTGATATCATAGTTTGTAGTCCAACTGATGAGGACAAAATTGAGTAAAAGAAGCAGCATTTCTGTTGCTGCCCATCTTCACAAAGTCAAGGGTCCTAACAGCTTGGACTCAACATAATAGCAGTGACAGATACCCTGTAGGACCTTTGTCTGCGTAAGAATGTCAATGTCGCATCACTAGGAAATAAATCTTACTATCGCATCCTTACCTGGGTTTCATAATTGCTCTTGACTCGAGTCTAGGCTAGAAACGAAATATGCATGTCTATAGTAGGTCACATGTTGAGTGAAGAGCATTCTATCAATTGAGTAAAGCCAAAAACAACATTAGTATAAAGTATATAAGTATAAGTAAAAACGTTTTGTACAGATATAAGAAATATTTTGACAGGAGGATCTTGTGAACTTCCACAAATAATTACACTGGCGGCAGAGTAATGGGCAAAAAATAATCAAAATATAAAAATTCTTGAAACAACCAAAAATGCGATGTTTACAAGTCACGTTTGTCATTAACAAACACTAGATCACATACAAATGTATCCCTCTCAACTACATACTCATAAAATACACTAAATGATCTTGAAGAGGTGCAACACCTTTATTTTCAGGTTTTTGATTATCCTGAACGTAGCCCAAAAATAAATGGTTTGAATTGAAGTGTTAAGACTCAATTAATCTTCTTGACTCTAGTTTTCAATTTGTTTGGTTCAAAACATCAATTACTAAGCTTCGTTTTTGCATATTCTCAAACCTGGTAATAATGCTCGATCAAACTGAGAAATCCTGGGTTTAGATACAATTTTGCTTTTAGTAACTGTCCCAGAAAGCAAAACAAACAATTTTCAAAATATTAGCATCAATATGGTTGAAGGGTCAGATTCTCTCCTTCAGATACTCGTGGTCAATAATTAGGTGATATTATTTATACATTTCGCATAACACATGCATTCATGATGTGATTACATTCTAATAGCATCGAGCTATTCATAATGCACATGAAACAGCAACAGAGGTTGATCATAAGTAAAGAGACGCCTGTGAAAGACGCAATAGTATACAAATATATTTTTCATATGTTATTACAAAAACAATCATAAAAATCTTAACAACAGGTCCTGAATCGTGATGAAAACGATCTAATTTACTGTGCCATTTCAGAGCTAAAGGTATAACCTTTTCAGGAATTTCCCTTCAACTTTAAAATTTTTATGTCAATAGTCTATTATTGACAGTTGATGCATCTCACGGAATATTTCTTTCTCTCCTTTATTTACAAGCTATTAATAGGTTGACCAGTATGCATGCAGCAGAATCCTTCAGCCTAATTTTCAAGACGTCTCATTAATCTGTAAATTTGTACACGTATTAAGGACCGATAACAATAAAACAACTTGAAAATAATGGAAGTAATGTATGCTTTAATTACAAGCCGTACTGAAAAGGTTAAAATGAATTTATAAAGATTGTACCAAAATCCTGAGGTGCTTTATATCAACTGTAATTTGTAAGGTAAGGTTAGTATAGAAATATAGTAAAAGCAGACTTTTTACATCGCCCTTTTTTCTGTTAATCACTTCACTTTCATCTTAACCTCATTAGAAATCACTTACATAAATTCGCATTTAGAAATCCGAAAAGAAGACCCAGTGCAGGATTCGAACCCGCATCTCCCGATGTCATGTCGGGCGCTCTGACCAACTGTTGTGTATCAAGAAATCACTTAATTACATTGGGTTAGTGGAGGTTCTACAGTTGATGAACAACATTTTAATAAATAAATACTATATTTACCTTTTAATACTGTTTGATATCGTTGCGTTCTTTTAGTTTTTTTAACTATAATTTATTTCAATTTAAATGTACATATGAAACTGTTCACCTTCGAATAGGCTTTGAGGATGATAGGGTAAAAGTATATCTATCCATGACTGTATATTAATATTGCGTTGAAGCACAATTCACTTTAATTATCGGATTTTCCGAAAATTGCTCTTATCAATTCATCTATATATTGCATATATGTTTGAACATTCATTTGCTGTAATGTACGCGCCCTGACGTATTTATATACTCGTATACTACATATCTGTAAGCTTCAGGTGAAGTAACTAACACAATTTAATCAAGAGCTCGGAAATCAATTACTACTGCATGAATATTTCGATATAACAAACATGTAATTCAAATTTCGCAGTAAATCTGATAAAATCGAATGAAGCTGGGAGGCCTACAATAAAAACTGAGGTATTTTAAGTTGCTAATGACAGTTTTGCGTATTGTTATAGAAGTTTTCAAAAAATAAATTTCGGCATTTTTAAATATGTTCGCGGAATTCAATGAAATTGTCCATATATTTCAATTGTATTTTAAAGACCGTCGAGTATTGGTCGTTTATAAAATGTTATACAATATTTTTTCAATATTAATTGCTTTCTATAGTCACTGGAATGAGTTTTCCAAAATATAATTAAAAGCATTTTGGGAGGGTCTATCAATTTGCTATTAAATTTTGGCACTGGTAGTCTTCCGTACCTGTATTTATTCAAGTACACGCTCATTTTTCTTCGAAAAATAAAAGGAAAGTAACTGCTGTTTTGATAAGTGAGGAGTTTGCCGAGTTACCGTTTATTGTGTCTACCATGCCAACAGCCTTTGAGGTGTGTAGTTATTGTATTAATAAATAGAGAATCTTAGCAACTTAAGACTTAAGAGAAAGGAGAGACAAGTCATACATGACTTGCGTATATCAATAAATATTTCTTTATAATATCGTAACGTGAGAAATGCGAAATCGTACTTAACGCAACCTTATGTATTTTTTGAAAGCGAACATGTCTGTTAAAAAAATATCGTAAAATTATCGTAGTAATGGCAATAAAAGAATGTGATTATTTTATCTAGTTCCCAGAATAACAAAGATTTGAAATATGATTATTTATAAATCTATGAACAATCTCTGCTTATTTGTACAGATATTGTCGATTTTGGCGCGACTCATGATATTCTCAAAGCAAATATTTGAGTCACTTGTGTATGGCTTAGGAAACAGCGCTTATCACGATTGTTATCGCACGTTTTCTGGCTTATTAAACAACTCGCTTTAATCTAGGTGTGTTTTAGTGTTCAACCTAACGGATGCAGTAATTAAGCAGAATCTAGATTTAAATCTTGCCATTAAGTGTCTGCATCAGATCTTCTATAAACATGCATGTTTCGCCTTTAGCCTAGACTCGTCGGTATAGCATATACATATACGTAACCCAGTTAAGGGTGTGATAGCAACATCAACGGTCACCTCCAGGCGTCGCGCAGTATGGCGCTGCCCATTGCAACTTTGAAATCAAAGGTCCTAACACTTGAACTGTGAATCAATTCATCCTTGTTAACAGATGTCGTAAGAGACATCTGTCGCCTCTTCAAGGCAGTTCAAGTGTAGGACCGTTGTCTTCGTAAACTGCCAATGGGCAGCTTTATAGTACGCGACACTTGGAGATGAGTGTTAAATCTTATTGTCTATGTGCTGTTCGATGGCTAGATAGTTTTCTCAGGAGTCGATCCTCATATTGGGGAAGCCCACAATACTAAATGGGGATTTACTCGAATGTCAGGTGGATCTATTGATTTAAGATTGAATTATAGAAAGTAAAAAAAGTATAATATAATATATACTGTTTGAAATTATTATTGTATTGATTTCTATTGTAAATTGAAAAATTTTCTATAGCGCATTACATTTTCAGAAGCGATTTGATCATGAAGTTTCCGTTGAAGGAAACTGACGATACGGATTTGACGCAGGCGCGTGGCGACTTATTGAAAATGCAAAAATCATGGCTATTTTGAAATAATCGAGAGCTTCAGATTTTGATACAGACGGTTTAGCTTGTTCTTCTGGCCGAACTGATACATAATCTGATGATTATTTGGAGGAATTTTCTGAATCAGATGGTTTGATCAAAAATGTTTTGACCTTTTCAAACCACTTAAATATGAAAAAATGCAAAGGAAATATATGATTAAAAAATAAATTTTATCGAAATTTGTTAAAAAATTATTATCTCAGTCTCAATTTTAAAATCATTAACGATAAATAAATAAAATTCAAAAAATATGAACGATAATGAATAACGATATTTTTTATGTAAACTATAGATTGCTCTTACTTGATGAATAATATTTATTTATTTACCTTGAGATGGTTTTTCTTGTTGAGTAATAACACCGATTTCACAGAGAAAATATAAAATAAAATAAAAATGTTAAAAATCACAATCTCTGGAAAAGTGTTTTGTCCACAAAACACGTAATATTAATATTGGCATTGCCTTAATCGCAGCAAATTTTAAATACAGATAATTTTGTTCACAAAACTGAAAAGATACAAACAAGCTAGTACGTCACCACGATTGCTGTAATCAACTATGGTGGCGCGATAGCTGACGGAAAGTGTATTATCTTGAATTGAAGTTTAGTGTGAGGACGGTACGAGAACGTGAGAGATATAGGAATAGTGAAAGTGAAAGCGAGGTGCGAAATACAATTTTTGTATATTGCGGCTTGTGGAAATCAACAGATTACCGTTATTCTTCCAACATTTTCTTCAAATAAAAAATGGACCACGCTCGAAAATGTTGATATCTTTTTTGCTAGTTTGTATCCCTTCAATCCCATATTTTTCATGCGATGTTGTTTAGTGTTGGGAACTTTATACCCCCCCCCCCCCCTCCTATTAATGTGAGATGATAATTTGTTTTTGGCGAAAGATCTTAACCCGTTGAATGCCGCTAACAACTTTGGATAATTAATTTGAAAACGGGTTTCGCTGTCATTCCACCAGCCCCGGGCTGCTTTTCCGTTGCATGATGCCCCCCAACCCGAGTTGCTAGCATCTGTGTAAATTGTAAGACTATACTTTGTTTCCCGTAGACTGATTTTGGTGTCTGAAATATTTTTCTCCAACCATATAAATTCCTCAGCTAACCGTTGTTTTAGTTCCATTCATGCATAGTAATCTCCTTGAGATTTCCTCAAATTGATACTAAAGTTCTTATGAATTTTTTGCAAAAATCTTTATTCTAATGATAATTTTTCTCCTGATGATGTTTCAAGTTCAAGATAAATCGGTATTTTCAGTTGGGCTTTTTCTTTTTCGCAAAATAATTATATACGGCCAGCATATCCTGCCTCTAAGGGCGTCGGCTCAAATGTTTGTTATTGTTCGGGTACTTGTGTTCTCCTTCTCATCTCTCGCTCGTTGTCCTTGTCATTGAATGCATGAAATAATTCTGATCCAAGACTGATGATTTCCTTCCCTTCTTCTCCTATTCCCTGTTGAATGATGGCTTTTTCATTCTCGTTTTGTACGTCGGTCGCTGGTAGTCTATATGACTGGAACTTGGTATCCTCTCCGTTTGCAAGTTCTTGTGCTGCATTCTCAACAGCTCTTGCCGTTTTACACTTTTCAGAAAAATCGGCGCCAAGCAATAAGGTATCTGATATTTGTTGCCAAGCGATTTTTTGATCTGATTCGCTTCGATATTTAATTGATACCTTCTGTGCGTCGATATTGTATGTATGACATCTACTAACAAATTCCCTGCATTTACGAGGGCTTGCGATATTAATGGGTCTATATGCGTAAGGTATTAATCTTGCAAAATACATCAATCAACACTCAAATGTCACACCAGGGTCAGGGCCGTAAACAGATATTACTCATGTTATTACTCCCTGCTTAAGGCTATATCAAGTAAGGTATTATGCTTACTTTATGTTTCTGTGCAGTTATAAAGTAAATCTATAGCACGCAGATTTGAAATGTAAAGTATTAAGCTTAAAATTCTGTGCGACTTTTTGATGTAAGGTGTTAAGCGTACTCAATTTTGACAAGTTAATTTGATAAGTAAATTTTCAAGCAACACACGAGGGTCTTGAAATCAGCATCCAACCTCGTATGCATTTCCCGAGCTACGATTTAAAAAGTACGCACAGATATTGTCACAGTTCAAGCTAGGTACCTTTCTTTGTTAAGTATTACAGCTCGCAGGAATGCCTGGATGTCTATAAAAAAAATTTATTAAAACTATTTACTTGAACTGTCGTCGAACCTTTCCATAAATTGTTCTAGTTTTCGCATCTTCTTACAAACCTTCTCCTTGAAATCCTGAATCCTTTCTCTAGTGTTTCGCAACATTTTCCACTCCCACGCAGCCAAACCGTGGCATACCACCTTGTAAACAATTCACACCGTCCGCTTGAGCATAAGAAACACAATTACTTGCCCTGTTGCAAAGGACAGACGATAGCGGACGGACCCAGACTGTTTACATCTTTTCTATAAACATTTCGCCGACATCGTATCTCGTATAATTGAGGATTGAACTTCTTTACAGGTAAGTCTTTAACCTCTAATTATACTTCGACACCTACTTATTGGATTGTACTGTAGTGAAAAGTTTATCCAATGTCTTTTATATTTCTCATTATAGTACTAGTACTATATATTCTTATTTTTAGCGTATTTATATCTGAACCTTAATTTGGGATTATGAACTGCTACCAGTGCACAGAGATCACAGAATCATCCTACTTAATGCCATTCATCATATTTATATATACGTCTGATATGTTCGCTCTCCCCAGAAAATGCATTATAGAATCGCCGTGGGACTAAAGCGAAATATTTATCTGAATGCCAATCAACGGAAAACATTCAGTAACGGGCTTGTTAAAAAATTGGAGATGTTGCAGGGCTAGTTTATTGGGGTGTAAGAGAAACCACACTAGAAATTTCGTGTACAATTTATCAAAGTGTATATGGAGTGAATAAAGCATTTATAATGTTTGGGATTAATGCAAGAGCGCCATTGGACTATCGAAAAGCTGCATTTTGTGACAGTTGATGTGCAAGAATTAAATAAGTGATAATCCATCTGTAATCAAAGAATATGAAATATACGAACATCACATATGGGTATGTCTGAAACCTGAATTATATAGTACGAGGGTCACGCTGAAAGTCTTTAGATATTCCTAATCTATACAAGTTTGAGCACACATATTGTCTAAAGTTGTAAGTGCTTACACGCAAAGGCAGCGTTTAAATCGTTCAATAGTTCCCTTGCCACGGTCTCGAATGCATCTAAGTGTTGGCCGAATTTTAACGTGAAAATGGAATCGGGTAGTCGCGAGTTTCAAGCCATGATTTTGTATGACTATGGAAAGGGACTAAAACAACCGGAATATGATGAAGTTCAGTGAGTTGCTTTGGAGACTTGCTGAGTTTAAAAGGGGCCGGATCTCACTCGATGATGAACCTCGCATAAGTCGACCGCCCACTGCTGTTACTCAGGAAACTACAAAAGCTGTGCAAAATATGGTAAAAGAAGATCGACCATAAACTACACCGAGATTGAGGCTTCTCTGGGGATTAGATCGGCAGCGGTCCGAACAATCATTCATGACCTTCGTATTAACTTAGAATTGTGGAGCCCCCTACTACGGATACATTATGATAATACTAAAAATTGTTTGATTGTTTGTAAGTCTTAGCGTTTAATAATTTGCCATAACATTATGCACATTTTATTTGTTATTAGTTAAATTGGATAATATGAATAATTTTTTTTTTTGATTTTGATATTAAAACAGTGACGGTCTTCCAGAACCTTCTCCTAACCCTACATGTCTTAGATTTTTGTCATCGTGTGATCTCAGTAATAGCTGCTCGGAGTTTGATGAAATTTAAAACGTAACTTGAATTTTTTTTGAAACTCACCAACCTTATTGTTTGCACATATATTACTTATTCTCTCATCAGTTATATACAAATATGAAAATAACGCTGTTTTGTTGTTGTCTGCATAACCTTTACATTGGCTGACTATATACTCCGCTCAATATTACAACGAATATAAGAAGCCTGCGGCAAAAATCTATAAAAATCATATGTATCGCACTTCACCAAATGATATAAGTTGCATGATATATATATATATATATATATATATATATATAATACTTCTTCGCATAAATCTATGTTGTTTAACAACAAAGCGGAGCACTTCCGGTTTTTCTCCCGTTCTTCCACGTAGAGAGTGGAATTCTATACCAGGGAATCATGAATGCTTGGGATCACCCAATATTGAGTCGCACTACTTGACTTAAGCTTTATAGATGCATGGATAAATGAAATGGATATTTTTTCATGCGTGATTCCGGTCCTGCTTAAAAGTACTATAAATACATGAATTTGGAACGTGAACACAATGGCAGGGAATATAAATCGTGAAGATAAACATTTTAGCTGGGAACTGTAGCAATTTCATTTTGGAGCATCTTCTGAGAAAATAAATTTTCGCTCTGTTGCTTCAGTTTGTTTGAATGGAAGTCGCAGTATCAGAGTTGTTTACATTTTGGGATTTTTGAGTGAATTATAACAACACTTTTGTTTCCTGTATCACTCATCGATTACAAAAAGCACATATATGATATTGTTTAACTTAGAAAAAATCCAGTTTTCCAAGGGATAGTTTCAAATACAGGAAGCAAAGTTTCGCTTATGTCTAACAGAAACAGATTTTAGTAATAGTGCAGTAATGAATAGGAAATGAAGGAAAGTTTTTGTGTAACCGAGGCAAACTGAATTCTATAGAACAGTATATAGAACGGGGTTACATTGCTGGAAAGCAGAACTTTTAATTAGCAACTGGGCTGCTGTAGAATCGCATCTATCTGTCACGTAATAAATTAAATTAATTAAACAAAATGACAAAATATGTTTAGCTACACTAAAATTTTGTCTAGGAAGATTAGCGTATTTTCTGTTATATATATACTATTCTCGAAAGATTTAATATACTAGCACGAATAAACATCATAGTCCTCATAAATGGAGTTTGAAAAAAAACGGCAGTGCAAAATCGACGAATACTCCAAACAGTCTAAGCCAGTGTTACTGAGTTAAAAAATAATTATCTGAATAACATGATCTGAGCCCAGCAAAGCTCAAACTTGCATTAGCAACTGATCCAGGATTAACATTTAGGGGGAGAGGTTGCGTTTCCTGTCAGCCACTGTTTTTTTGTCCCCATATCGCCCTGGATCTGCTACAGGCTGGTACCATGAATCGATTATTGTAACATTAAACATAGATTTGAATAATGTTGATCAACATTCATATGATCCTCAAATCCATGATTAAACACAAATCTTGAGTTTGCCCTTAGTTATTACATTTTTTTATCCAATGATAAGACCCTAAATCGGAATACCGTACCGTGCATAAACATTTCATTCAGATTAATATTACGTGATTCATAAGTATATATAAAATTTCAAAAACCGAGACCGTGACTATAATATTATTTATATCAATTTACGAGGAGACATACTAAAATTCCAATCATCGATTCCATTATACTAGAAAATGATAGTTCCCAATGCAGTAGCCTTACAGCGTGAGAAGTAGAAAGTCTGTCAGCTTGAATATACATTTTATGATTATTATTGATCCGCCAAATCCTCTCGTATTTTGTTTTAAATTTCAGGAGTTCGTAAATCTCGTTTATAGATTTTCATCAAACATAAACTATATCATCGAAAGAGCAGTCGTTTAACTCCATTGGGATGAAATTCATGAGTATGTCCGTCAAGTATCAAAAGCCCAGCGCGCAAAATGTTCCGATTTTGTTGAAAATTTCAATTAAAACTGAAAGCTTTGTTAACCAGTAACACCATCTGCAGTTGACAGTTTCTGGAACGGCACATCTATTTTGACTTGCATTGAAGGGGTCTTTCTATTACCACTACAATGCATTTCAGTCTATTCTTAATTTATATTTGGAAGGCGGAGAACATTATACGCCTTTCGACTACGAAATTAAGTTTTCAAAACAGATTTGGTTAAAATCAGTGACGTAACAACAACTACTCTATTCAGTCGAGCAGCGTGGACGACAACTAATTTTTTATAGAGAACCTCTCACAAAGGCAGAAAGTCTATCGCGCTTCAGAAGTGCTGCGGGAGGAGGTTCTTCAAAATAGTGATTTTTGGAAGAGGTGTTGCTAGGTTTGACCTGATGAGGATGATGACGTTCCTCCATCTAACTGGCTAGCAGACCAGCGTCTGAAACCCTTGTCAAGGTAGTTGTTTGGGTTTGTTGTGCTTAAGATTAAGCTCTATTTGTAAATCCCCATTCAACAATTTTTTCATTCTCTTCAGTGTGAGGTCTCTCGAGATGGTAGTCGTTTCCTGATTCCACGCAGGATATAAGGGTGTTGTCATCTGGGAAGCTATAGATTGGATTAGATTTTATTTTCAACAGTTTGGTGATTCACTGAAACAGCAATTGGCCATAAATATTGCCCTTAGTATACGAGACCGCTCGGTCGCAATGAATGACATGAATTTTCATGATGTTTTACAGGAAACATTAGATCGTCTAGTCACCGCGGTGCTACGACTTTACTATGGAATACAGGAGATTCGGGTTCGAGACCCGTCCGATTCGTTAGAAATATATTCGTGCACATTAGATTCTGTCTGCCAGGGTGCATCGTCCTTCTCATACAAGCTTGATGGTAGCAGCTAGCAACAGACGCTGAAGATTCGTTATGTTTATTCCCTTTCGCTTCCTCAAGGACTTCTTTATTAGAACCTGATCTTTATTTTGAGCTAGGCGCTTGTGGTTAATACACAAACATAAGCGCTGCCCTATATACAGATGTATAATCACTAATTTAGAGTTTACACTCTCTGATTTGAGTCTTTATTCTCAGCTTTCCTGTCTCCTCTTAGTTATGAGTGATTACTCATACAGAAAAGCTTATATAGACATTTTTAATACCTTTATTTGGTAACATACTCTTGAGTACTGGATATCTCAAGGTGGATATTTTATATTATTACAATTTCATTGCTATTTGCTAAAAAAATAAGGAACGAAAAATATTAGAACATCTATTTCAGAATCAAATTCAACCAAATCCCATGTCGTCCGCAAAAATTACAATCCTTGGACGAAGAAAAGGAAAAGCAAACATAACCCACCGGTCGAGCGAATATGCAAAAAATAAAATTCTATCCCTCAAAATCAATCGAGCAAATAATCCTTGTATATCCAGATGTGTATTCTATTCGTTCAGAAGCCCAAAGAAAAAGCCTCACGTCGAAATACGCATGAAGGTCTGTTTGCCCGTAATCTCACTCCAAACTCGGGCAGAATGTTATGCATTTTAAAGTTCGAGCTACCACCTTTTTCATGTTTGTCAGTTCAATCCAGGAAATGGAAAATCGGGTCACGTCCCCTTTGCCTTAGAGAGCTACAAAGGGTGTTTTTGGGTTTCGAAGTGTAAATGTAAAATGACACAAGGTTACTCACTGAATGCTAAGGAACATGATTTTTTTGCGACGACGACGGTGGACTGTTTAATAATGCGTGGCAAAGTTCATTTTCATATAAACTTTTGAGAAGGTACGAGGACAGCTTGAAAATTAGCTGAAAGATAAACTCAATCTAACTGCTGTTCTAATTCCTCTGTTTCGCTTGATCTAAGTACAAAGAGTCTAAACGGTGGTAAAGTTATTTCACTCATCATGATGAAGATGAATCAGAGAGACAACCACAGGATATGTTTCAAAAGTTACATATATGAATTACTCAGCTTTTCAAATTTTTTTGATAATGTATCAAAAATAAAAAGATCAGCGGCTTTTCTCCGATGTCTCGGACGTACTGGGTTGAGTCCAGAAGCTTTAGGGAGTGATGATTTAGAGTATTCTAATAATGATCTAATCTGAATATTGTAGAACATTAGAATTTTATATAACGGAAAACCACTCCTATCCGCTTGATTCAATAATGAACGATTAGTGTAAAAATTGTTTTTCCTCTATAACATATGCACGAGGAAAGTTGTTTGTTATAAAATTCTTTGAAAAATATGCACTGATCGAAGTTCCTAGGTGCAATTGAAACTTGGAAATAGCCTCGAAAGTTCCAAAAATACCTTTTTTCCGTTGTTTCTGCGAATAGATGTCTGAAGATAATGAATCTGTTATTCAGACAAAAAATCTCAGCAAGATCGATTCATTACAATTTTAACGATAATTTTTTTGTTTAATTAACAATTGTATCTTTTTTTGTTAAATTATTAAAATCGCAATTTTGGCCGATTTCATGATAATATAAACAAACTATTGATATGGTAGCTTACCTTAAATGGCTTCCATTAAATTATTGTAGGCCTGAGTCAGAGTAGACCTGCAAATAACAAAATAAAAATCAGAATATACGTATACATATGTGATCACAAGGTGTATCATCTTCATCTGTCTGATAACTAGATTCTAGCTTCCATTAATGATTACTTTCTGTTATGTAGACGATAGAGTGAAATTGGAAACCACTTAAGAGTAGAAGGGGGTTGAAATTGCTTGTATGTTTTATTACAAGGTCCATTAACATTCACGTATTATAACTTTGGTAGTCCAAATAGACTAAAGGTTTGATAGGGGTTACCTAGGCAAATTTAGAGCAAAAATCCTGTCCCGCAGGGACCAAGAAACCTGGACCACTGGAAATCTGAAGAGTGAAATGAGACCTAACAGAATAAATTACTTTTTAAATAATATGATAACGCCTTCCAGTTCCGGGCCTCATTCAAACAGACATGTTCGCCTTTCACGGCCCAGTGAATATCCCTGACCACTCGGCAGTCCTGGTATTACAAACAGTATGACATATTTTCCGGAAATATTTTCTCCGGAAAAATGTGTGCAGAGTTTTGTCAGATTGTTCATAAGGCACATTAACGGGGTCATCAAAATTATTGGGAGGAGGGTGGGGCCGGCTCAAAGCGCCACCCACGAATTCATAACTGAAATAACCCAAGAGCGAAGAGGAGGTGTGCATTCATCATATGTCGATGTGAAGCCTTGAAATAAAACAGACAGATCGTAATGAAGTCTAGGGTTCTAGATAAGGAATATTCAAGACAAGCAGCACCACTAAGTACTCACGGTCATACTAATCTTTACTACACTGGCTCACTGGCTTCGTTGCACATGGGTAGCTGTACTCATAGGAAAGCCTCCTTTTCTCCTATTTATTCATACATAACCGGATCACTCTACTTGATGCAAATTTTTGGGAAACATGTTATTTAACTGTATTTGGATTTTAATTCACGACATCCTTATTGTAGTGTTTATTGACATCCACGAAAATGTGGTATTATTTATGGAACGGAAACATTCATTGAATTGTGCTAATCTATTGCGGTATAATAGTTATTAACATACAGTATGTTATTATACAAAGTTCAATTTTTTTGTGTAGATCACATTTTGTTTATGTGTGTATGGTAATATTACATATGTATACTAGACCAGGGATTGATATTTCAAATGTGTGGGATCTATAGATTTTAAGTTATTACCAAAAAAACAACATAATTTTTTGATGCATCTCAAGACCTCTTTAAGCGTAGCGAATACAAATATAAATGGGAAACTTTTTCTTTGTTTTTTTTTCGAGTTTCTGGTAGTTATGAGGGGTAGAGAGATTTCAATAGGATGGAGATATTCAACTTTATTTTTGTATGGTTAAAAATTTCGTCGTCATTTTAATTATATATATATATATATATATATATATATATATATATATATATATATATATATATATATAAAATATTCATTTTAAATTCATTGGTATCTTTTCTTCAAAGGCGGAGTGAGCAAATACCAAAAAAGTATATCAGCAGTATTATTATTGCAACTTTTAAAACCTATTTTCTGGTTATTGTTATGGTTTGTCTTATATTTTTTATGTAAATGTAATCCTAGCCAATTCATGAAAATTAAGATGGACGACTCAACGAAGGCAAAAATACAACTCTTGGAGTCTGAAGGTCAATTTACTCACATTTATATACTAAATATTCTCGAAAATTATATTTCATATCTTTTCCTAGAAATGTTTCATTGCTGGGTTTCCCTAACGCGTCATTTCATAGCTGAATGTGCCATTTTTGGCACGATTGTGCATTATGACCTCTATATTGATAGCGTTTTTCTACTGATGAGATGGATATAAGCTACTCATATTTCTAAAATGTTGATAAAATAAGCAGTCGCCATATTAAATTTTCTTATTTATTAGGAAAATAGAATGAAACTTCATTCAAAGCATTGCTTTTTTCTGTTCACCCTCCCCCCCCCCTTAAGGACACCCTTGTTCATATTTTACATACTCCTTGACTTAATGTTATTAATTATTTTAACAAACCAGTTTATTTAAATGGTACAGACTGATTGATCAAAAATAGATGGTCTTGAGAGTATATATGTTACCGTGAAAGACCGAAATTAGTGAATATCGACATACACCGGTTAACGTCGACAGACACCAAATGTGTTGGTGAAAGACCGAACATTTATTAGTTTTATTAAAACATTCGGACCTTCACCGGTGTATATCGACAAGCGCACAAAGGCTTCGGTCGATGTCAGAAATGACAGGTTAGAAGTGGCTTTTTGCGATTTCTTCGGTTCCCTTCCGTGTGGGCTTGTTGTCAGTTTTACGCAAGGTTTCACTGACAGTGTGTGTGCATTCCTACTAATTTAATTTTAATATATATGAGTTAGGTGTTATAATTTGTGTTCAATAGCTAATACAGTAAATACTGATCAGTTTCTTGAATAGTTACATACCCTAATTAGAAGTAAACGAGAAGACAATTGTATTTATTTTTCTCAAGAAAGGCACTCTAAAATCATCTCTGAAGTAATTTGAGCTAAAAGTAAGTGCAGTACACCTTTGGACTATAGGCGTTTAAAACGTTTTGACATTTTGAAAGTTAGTGACGAACAAAAGTTGATTGGGCCTTTAAAACCAGGAGAAACGAATATTCTATATTATTTTACAAATGAAGAGTTGTTTAATATACTTTCCGAAACTCACATACGAACAGGCCTTGGAGGAAAAACACGAATGCTTAAAGAATTGCAAGTTAAATACAAAAATATTACTTATGAAGTCATAATGTTGTATTTTATAAATAAATGATAATCTATAATGTTTAATTTTGTTTTCATTTAGAAAAAAATGTTTCTTTTGAACATACACCATGAGTGCATGATGAATGTTGACATTCGCCGATGTAAGTTAGAAATAATTATTTTTGATCAATATATCGGACATACGCCAAGTAACTTGGTGAATGTTGATATTCACCGGATTTCGGTCTTTCACAGTAACATATACATTCTGTATAAAGCAATACCTCACGAAAACAAATAATATGACTAGTAAAATGTTATAAATAAACTAAAATTTGGATTATTCTGAGTATTGAGGGCATTATAGTTTCATTCATGCACTGCATCGTGTCGACTTAACGACTTGTTTCACAAATTACAAATAATGCTATCAATATCCTTAAACACATACCCTAACTAAACATATAATGAAGTGAATAGTAAGCAATCGCACGTCATTAACTAATAGAATTTAAACGACTAAGTAGTTTTTTATTGCTCAAATTATAGTGAAATGAGCACATAACATATATGTGTTGGTAACACATATTGTTTTTAACTTTAATTTTCTATTAACTGGGTTTCCACAACGTTCCAATTGATCATCTTCAGATGCAGCTGCTGACATACCCATTCTGAATTTAGATGTTCCTACTTGGTGAAATTATTTCGTCATTCAGATAAAACTGTGTGATTTAATTACAAAGTTCCACAAATAAGACTATGTTTTAGTGACGTGTTTCAATTTTATGTTTGATTTATCTGACGATGATTTGAAGATTAAATGGAAACTTTGTGTTTAAATTACACAATTTTATCTTTGAGAGAGCGTGTCAGCCATTCCACCTAAAACAGTTATATCATCACAATAGAATTGTTGTGAAGCCCAAATTGTATAAATCATAGATAACGAATGTTTGGAATGACCCTTAAAAAACGGTGTCAAGGGTTGCCATGTTTGTTGGAGGCCATTCCGGGACAAATACCCTTCTCGGGGGGGCATTTTTTTTGACTAACCATTTTTTGGAGCACCTCCCTTCTAAGATATAGATATCTATAAAAATGGGAATTAATTTGTTAACTTATGAAATAAATCTTAAAAAATATCTACAATTCTAGATAACATATCGAGACATTAAATTTTAAATGTAACAAATACATTTCTGTATTGCTATGCGATCGTCTTGTTTTTGTATCCAACATCGAAATAACGACAGAATAAATAATGTTTTCGACTTTTGATGGTCCTGATTTTACGGGAGTTAAAAACACGAATCCGGGTTCCGGAACAATTCTGGGACAATCCTAGAAAATCTCCGACATGCGGCAACCGTAAAATACAGATTTAGACTGGGCATGTTGATCTTTTGGATTTCATTATAAAATTCCTAATTATCAAACTAGTACCATTGCATGGAAGGTACAGCGATAACCTACCTAACGCCATTTTGATTATCTGGGACCCGCTAATGCTGGGTTGAGGGAGTATTTCAAATTTATACAGGGTGGCCCATTTAACTTGAGACAGCAGCCGTATAGTGCGAAAACGGTGATTTTCGAGAAAAAAATGTTCAAATGAAAGTTCTTAAGTGCAATGGAGGAGAGTTAATGATGATTTTCATTTTCGCCATTGACAGCATTATCAAGGATTTTTTCAAGGTCAACCATGGTTTTTAATGGGAACATATCATTTTCGTTGCAGAATCTTATTGTACGAGAAGAGACAAATACTTTTTGTTGACAAAATATTCAAATCCAATTGCAAGTTAAAAGTAAGTTAAGTAGATAAAAAATACTATATATTTCTTGAAGAGCCATATCGTCTATTAGCTCTGGTAAATGGTGTTGTAGAAGGTCTCGATATTTTTGACCATCCAATATGTCCTTAATAAAATACCGACCTATCAAGCTGTCCCCAATTCTGCACCTTACAATCAATGACCAAGGGCGCTGATGTTCTACTTCTAATTTCATTCCGTCACAATTAAATTTTTTGCTTATAAACATCAAATAGAACAGAATAGCAGCGACTTTAACAAGTAATGGTAAAATATTCCAACTTACATTATTTCTCACAATACTAATAATGGAAAACTAGGCAATAATAATGCTTCACGTACAACGAGATAAAATGAGATGTCATTAAAGTACTGTAATAAGATGCATCATCCTCCTGTTCTACGTTCCGATACATCATCCAGTTAACGCCTGTTACAACCAATTGTCGCTGATATAAAAGAAGATAATGTACTTTCAGGAAACATATCTAGCTTGTTCAGAATGTTTACGCAAATGTATAATTGTTAAAAGGTAATTAATTATAGGACGCTATTTTTAAAAACATGATTTATCAATTTTACACCAAGTATATACAGACGTGTGTGAAGAAAAGGCATTAGCGTATCCAGATGTTGTGTTTGAAGGACCTGATACGATTTTATCAGTTTAGTATAGTATTGATAAACATAAAAATAATCACTTATTATAGCCTCACTTATTGAAACCATGCAGTCGAGCGAAGCATTGATGTCATTATCTATAATACGTTTAAGAACGTATTTACTCTTAGTCTTATATAATTTTAAAATCTCAAGCTAGCAGCAAAAAGTAAATGAAATTTAGTTGCTTCAATAATTGGATTTTACTGTGTCTACCGTTAAGTGCAATTTCACATTTAATTTTCACGCCATTCCGTGGATACAAAATTAGCTAGCAAGTCACTAACATCCCGGGAGACCTTATTTCGTCGAGAGAAGCATGCTGTTCAGATCAATCATAGACTATAGTTGCAATACTTACTACTCAGAGCAAAAGATAGCCTCTGAAAAATTAGAAAAAATTCATTACGCGGCTATAAGATACGTTCTTGGATATCGCATTAACACTCCTGTAAACATTCTAATTGCCGAATCTAAGTTGACACGGTTAATAGACAGAGTAAAATACTTATGCGATTGCTTTTTAAGTAAAACATTATCAAATAGTGACTCCATGACAAGCAAAACAATTTACTCGTATTATAAGAATAGCAGAAAAAGTAATCTAATACCGAAAAAAAATTGCCGAAGTGTATTACATATATTATACAAAATAATTATTACTTACGTACTACAAGAAAGTATAGTTTATATTGTAGTAACTATGAAACTATTGTCACTACTTCAACTGTAAACCTATAAATTGGTATGAAACTTAAAAAGTCTAGAGATCCTAATCATACGCTAGAAGAATTTATAAAGGAAAGCTATGCTCTGGCTATATAGACCGATGGAAGTAAAATGGAAAACTCAAACTTTGTAAGTTCTGCTTGTGTTTGCCCAGAATTAAATATTAATGTCACAAATACTATTATAAAAAGAGGCATCTGTGTATACAGCCGAATGCATAGCGTTAAATTATGCCTGAGATATTGCTTTGCAAAGCTCTAGTAGAAACATTTTCATTTTTTCTGATTTAACTGCATTAATTTCATTAGAATTATCGAATATAAGTATAAAAACAAATCAGTATATATTAGATATAAGAAACAAATGTATACAATTTAAAAAAAATCTAGAAAAAGCGCTTTGCAACTTTTCTGGATCCCAGCATACACCGGAATCATAGGAAACGAAAAGGCGGAAGCTCTTGCTAGAGAAGCGTCTCTACGCGAGAATGCCAATATATTGTATAGTTGGTTAGAGCGTCCGACCGGCAATCTGAACATGTGTGGTTCGAATCCCTTACTGGGTCATTTTTTCTGATTTCAGAATGCTAATTAGATACAGTAGCTGCTGAAACTCCTCACATATTTACTAAGTTTGTCTGGCTTCTGTGCCGCCAGACCTGACGGACAAACGACACACTGACAGTGATTTAACCTCCGGACGGCCTTGAGGTGCAACAACGAGTAGCCAAGGCAGATAGGCATCAGAAGTGGAATCAGCAGACACATGAGATATTAATGTGTCAGACGTTGATTTTATAAGCTTATATTTTTTGCAGTATTTTCAACAAGACCTAACTGAGCACAAAGTTAATAATGGTTTATCTTAGATAATAAAAACAATAGAACAATAAATTTGTAGAAAGCAATCAGTGCAACAATCCAAAAAATGCGCCAAACAAATTAATCAGTATACTTCAAAATTCTGCTTTGTGGTCCAATTACGTGAATGAATTATTGTATGTGAGTATTTTGATTCCTTTTTCAGCAAGTTCTAAGTTGTCTTAACCTACATCAAACATTTTGTGACTAGCAGATGAAAATTATCGTCACTTAATTTACAGCCTGACATAAGCGATATTCTTTATTCCAAGAGATAGACTACCTTCTGATCAAATGATAGTTGTGACAATTAAGTATTTAATTTCGATATATGTGTAATAATAATTTAATTCGTCTTTGTTGGATATATTTCCCTACGCCGCACCAGTTTTACAGCATGCCAATCTGTTTACGTATTTAATGATGTCACCACCAAATACACAGAAATACGATATTATTATTCATAATATCGGCTTTTTAGCTCTGATAAAGGTTAACAACCGATACTTTCCATCAATCGCATTCTCGACTGGGACTTCTACAAGCATAGTATTAAGAAAATATTATGCAAAATAACGTACGTATCAGTTTTATTTTTATATAGGATATGATTCAGTTTACCTAAAGACCTATTTTAATCAACTGATTCAGATTGTCCTCATAGAAGCTAAACAATTTGCTCTTGGCATTGAGAGCTTCCAAGCACATGTTACGCCAATGACTATACTTGCGTATAGTGGGGAATTTATGAAATTATTGTTAATCAGTACTATAAATATCACAAGTAGGTTCATGGGCATTGTTTGCGGAAAAATAATGGGCGATCTTGAGAAAAATGACAATTCTAAACAGTGCAATACTACCTACGTGAATGAATTTGGGATAAAAGCGCATTCTTGGAATTTACTTTTAAAAGTGAATTGAAAAAATGTCCCATAGGTTACGCTTAAAGCATCAAAAAATATGCGTCGATATATTTTATCTCATTTACATGCCACATTCTCCGTAGGACCGCCCCCATTTTTTCGAATCATGGCAGGAGCGTAAAAGTGGTGAAAAGTTGGTTTGAAAGCGATCTTAATTTTTTCGTTCTTTACCACCAAATTTCAGCAAACTATATATTCGTCCTTGACGCTGTAATCATGCAGTAGTTACTAATTATAGAAATAATAACCCGCTACGGTAGTAGGTTATGCTATACTACTAACGACGTGCAATGAGTACCTCCAGCAGCACTTTCCCTCTTCAACTGCCCCCATAATTTTAAAAACATATCAGAATCTCTGAATATGCACGAAAACTAAACTTGGACAGTTTTTTTAAGCTTTTTTCGCGGACATGCAAATTTTCTAAAGCGGAATAGATAATCCAGCTTTTGGTGATTCTATGTCACGTTATTGTTAATATTAACCCACAGAATCCTTATGCAAGATGTCTCGATTATAAGGCGTTCCTCCATCCCCACGGTTGGCACACTAGCATGCGATTTTCCTATCAACGTAGTTGTGTGTGTCTGCTATGTTCATTTATAGATCACCATCCAACACTTTTTTGGGGTCTTCATTGGCCTTGATATCTGATGCAGTATATAAGGGTGCCATCATCTGCAAATCTGTAGATTGGATTGATTGTTGTTTTTAAAAGTTCGTTGATGTATAAGTGCGTTGGAGAAAGGACATTGGGCGAACTTCCGTTATCACTAATAAAGATCGGTCCCTGAAAAAACTATCCAACCATTGGTATAGACCTGGTGGCATCCCATATGCAGCAAACTTGGTCAGAAGTCTCCCAAGTCAGACCCAATCAAAAGCTTTCGATACATCGAGCTCGACGACTTGAGACTTTCCATGACGTTTAATCGTTCTGCTTAATTTATGGGTGACGTATAGGCCAGAAGATCTCCTGTGAATGTTTGCTTGCGGAAGCCTAAACGGCGATTACTGATGATTTTATTTTGTCCAAGTACATTAGAAGCTGCACGTCAATGACAGTCTCCATAACCTTGGACATGATGCAAAGTAGAGTTACAGGTCGATAGTTACTGGGCACGTTTTTGCCCAGCTTAGGGATGAAATTTCCGCGATTGATCTTCCATCCAGTGGGGAAACGCCTCGCTAGTAGGACAGTCTGAAGAGTTTGTTTACTTGTTAGAGGTATTTGGTCTAAATCAGTAGTATTTAGTAGTAAACTTTGGCTATCATTTTCTACAATAATTACCTATAATACGAAAATGCAAAAAAGATAGGATACATAAGAGACACCACTGTGTTTATTCTTGACCTTGTCACACATTATTACACACATGTTGACATATTTATTTATGGTAGTAAATGATAGAGCTTTGCGAAATCATGCTATTTTCAACCAATTTCTACTCTTTGTAGGTGTATTCGGTTTTTGTGTTCATTCACATCCTTAGCTACTAAGAAAGTCGCCACTGTGTTATTTACATTAGATTTCAAATATAAACACTGTATATGAAAAAATGTACTGTAAGATTCGAGAAGTATACAGAAAATGAATAAAGCTTCTGAAATGAAAATATTTTCAATTGCGCCGTAGAATTATAAAGAACACGAAAAAATGAAGTTTGAATTTTTCGTTCGACTTCAAATCGAAATACACTTTCCTGAATTTTATATCAACACAAAATCGACGTCACACATAGCTTGTATGTCGATAATACCCGTCGCTTCTATAAATCGGAAAGTATATATTTATCTAATCTTGATAAAATTTTCACTTTGGGATGCTCAGGTTCTCGGCCGGCCAGCAACGCAAAAGCCATCCAGATTCTAATAAATCGGTGTTGTGGTAAAGGAGTAGTCGTTTTTCAGGTCACTAAACATTTCCCAGATTTTTTCAGGTGGGTCTTTGTAAGTGGTCCATGGAAGCTTAGGAAAAGGGCGAGATTTTTCTGATAATAAAAAAACCGTAGGTTCAGTCGTACTCAAAGCAGAGCAGTGATGGAGTGATTTGGTCTATGCTTAAATGATGATAACTGAATAAGCTACTGCCTATTGATTGAATATGAATATATAATATGAATACGTCATTATTATTTTACTCCCCGCGCATAAGCAGAAGAAAGGGAGTTATCAGCTTCAAACGTGAATGATGACGAGATAATAGCACATCGTTAAAAAGTGTTTACGAAGAACAAGAGATGTCGCTGCAAATTTCTCCACCCTTGCTGATTGTTAGAAACTTGAGTTCGAGAATATGCCAATGAGCAGCACCACTTTGCGCGACATTTCGAGATAAATATTACTTAACTTTACATATATCGGGGAATGATGTAAGAAGTATTGAATCAATCCACTTGATTCGATTTTTTCATTGGTTATGGATTGCTAGACGCATGTATTACACTTACCACACTTAGTTAGGGAATCAGTGATTGTGAAGTGTTTTAGTTTGAAGATTTTTTAGATGTTTTATGAGTGTTAGGTGATAAGTAATACACCCCAAATATTTATAACTTCTCTAAACATTTTGCTAGTCTTTTTTATTATATTTAAATATTTCTGATCAATTTAGGGGATGTAGCAAGAAACATTGAGTGAATCCATTTTTTCATCCCAGTTTGTGAGCTTCAAAAATGATAGAAATTAGGCCTACTGCGAACATTCTTGCTGGTTTATGGCATTTCATTTTTTGTTTCTTGAGGCCTTGTTCATTAGTCGGGAGAATAAACGCATTTTGAGAGGTTTGAACCTATTGAGATCATATCAAACAAATTCAGAGCAAGTGTACATATTCAGCAATTTTTTCACATAACTTAACATTAATAGTGAGAATTTCAAAGGAATTCTGTTTTTCCATATTCTCACAAAAAAGGTAAAAACAGCAAGTCCAGCTTTGAGGAACTTCTAGAGGAACTACAATATTGGGGTTACTTGGCCTTATTTTTCGACACAGGATACGGTGCCCTCTTATAGATGCATATAAATCCGAAGTTCACCCCAATTTGCGCTTTCTGGCTATAAATCTCTCAACGCAGCATCTCCTCCATTAATCTTCTTGGGGTTACCGCTCTGCAGAACAAAAAAGAGCGAACTGTTCGCATTGTTCCGCTGTCTGTCCCTATGATCCCAACTTAGTCCTAACTGATGTCTTTTTTTCATCAGATGTATTCCATACGCCACTCACCAGCTCAGCGTTAAGGTGCCTTCAGAGTTTCCGTAACGTAACGTGAGAGGCAAGAATCAGTGATCGAATATTCATAGTTTTTGGAAGTCTCTATGAATATTACTTGTTTTCAATTATCAAGCAAAAAGTTGGATAATGCATACATTGAAAAAATCATTTTTGGGTATTCTCCACTATACAACTTTTGACTAGACGCGTCGGTATAGTTCGGCAGCCTGATAGTAAAATGTTATTTGGTTGTATATAAACTTATCCCTGGTAAGGGTTTAATGGAACACTTATTGCCCATGGGAATGTTTATGCTATTCGGCAGTGTCCGAGCTGTTAGGATCATTTGAATCCGAAAAGACGCCAATAGGTAGCGCCACTTGGCGCGACACTTACTAGTAAAAGGGTTAAAATAGTCGGTATTTACAGTTATTAAATTTACATTGAAATGTGTTTGATTGTTATAATTTTAGTATTGCCAGCTAAGTAGGTAGATATAGAAGTCCAAAATACTCAACTAAATTCATTAATCGACTGTAAATCTCTAAATCAATAATAACAGAATACCAGTGTACTCTTACTGTCGTGAAAAAGGGCGCTGTCCATTAACGTCTTAATTGACACTTGGAGTATGTTACTATCACATCCTTATCTTGGATAGGTACATAATGAAAATATTTGCTTCTACTGCTGCGAATCGTGAAGTGAATGACAGGCATTCCAGAACTCACATAATAACATAATTATTGAACATTGAACTTCCTTCAAAAAATATTTGGCTACTTCACAAAAATTATTATTTAACAGGTATCGCATAATATTCCCTCAGAAATAGATGAATTCAGATTCGACTATGATCCCTATACAATTTGTCTTCCACTAGGCGGATCAATGTCATACAGAAAGGAAAATACAGCGAATGCTCCCATAGAGGTTCGCGTCCTTTTGAGATCTCCCGCCTGTCTTCAGGTCACCCCTCCCGAAAAATTCTCCATTGTACCATTTTATGGATTTATTCGTTCTATAAAATCAGCTGTTAGATAATAAATTGAATGACTTCATTATTTTGGTATCGGCTGTTTTTCTTTTTGTGCTAAATCGATCATTTAAAATATTTAAAATAAAATGGTACTTTGCCCGAAAATCTTTCGAGAACGGTAATACTCTGGGATGCTTAAAAGTTAAGGGGAAGGTATCAAGAAAAAACGCCCCACTTGGGCAATTCTCGCTACTGAAATTTGTTTCTTCTCGATGTAAAAATTACATATACACAAACTCTCTAAGTCTAAGTCTAAGCGTGGGCACAAAGACTATAAACTAAACTTCCAGAATCCAGCATCAAGATTCCTTTAATATAATATCTAAATACTATCAGCAATTTTCTTGAAATGTACAAAGGTTTCACGTGCGTTCGGAAGAGTTTAGAAGTCTGCAAGAAAGCAGGCAATGTGTGTAGTTGCAAAATTTAAAAAAGTAGAGCCCAGTGCAACATAGGATATCATTAATTATATACCCCAAAGTTGTGGTACCAAAATTTGTATTTTTTAGGTGACCAGTGTATTACTAGAGCATCCACTTGATATATTATTGATCACGATGAGGAAGGTACAGTGCAGTTGCCAACAACAGATATTCGTATCGCGAGTGATGAACTTGAGTCAATAATTCCAGCCAACAAATATATCCTTAGATCTCTCTGTCTATATGTGTTTGTAAATATAATTGTATAAAAATAACCACAGTATTTAGGATAAAAGAGCTGAACACGGACGATATCTATTTAAAAATAATGGTTTACGAAACTATTCTCTGAATCCATGTCGGCTTTTGTATGGGTACACTTGTAATAGAATACCAAGAAACTTCATCGAATCGACTTCACATCTAGTTTTCAATATCTATCTTATAAATTAGGGACTTTTTATTTTAGACATATGTTCGGATTTAGGTCAAGAGAATCTTAAATGTAGAAAATTTTACCAAAAATACATTTCAAAAATGTAAAACAATCTCATAAATTTACTTTTACGATATAATATTGCTAAATACGTTTTCAAGGCTGAACACTTCGTATTTATATTTATTCCACATTTTTCACTTGATTAAATCGCGTAATTTATGGGAAACACCAAATTTGTCTCTATGTAATAAACTGTTATTGGAGAAAATATTTATTCGCTGAGTGAATCCATTCAGCATTCGCCACTTTTCCCGAATTCGGCTTGCGTTTTCCTTCTACCTTTCAGAAGCACTTTACGGCTTGTTTCTTTTTTATATTGCCCGGGTCATTGAACTGCTCTATACGTAGTCAACTGAATGTCACAGGAAAAAAAATGGTTTTACTTCCAATGCCAATAGATGAGAGAAGTATTATAATCGTGAAAATATAGAATTCAGAATATTGTGTTTTCTTAATGTTTTGAAACATATACATCTTGTGTGAATAGACATTTGTCTCTCGCAGCCTTTGCGTGAGGTTATCTATAAATAAATTAAAAGTAAGAAAACTTATTAGTCGCTTTGAGTCCCTTTATGATGACAACCTAACGAACAGCTGCACGTCCTTCAAACAGAACTAGCTCCTTGTACCAACGTACTCCATATTGTGAACCGTATGTTTAATCAAGATTTCTTTGTTAAGATTTGAAGTTCTCAAATGGCCGTGTTTCCGCGAATCCTCGAAAAGAAAAAGGAAGGCCGGCTCCTGTATTTCTCCCTCGCATTTCCGCTGTTTCTCAGCCGCTGCATATACCTTACTTACCCACTCTAGCTGAAAAGTCGCCAAGCAACTCATATCTATCACAAAACTCCCATTTCCCTGATTATGTCAGACGTATGTACGAGGATATACGAGGCTTTTGTCAGCAAGATGCATGGCGACGTTTTTGAATTGTTCATGAAGCCGCACTTGAATTTCAATTTAAATAGAAATTCCTTTTATTTGAACGCCAACAAGTTAAGGAAATATTCTAACCGCGGGAAATTCCGAAGTCAAATGTTCTCTTGTTGGTTCATGACACAAACGTCACTAAAAACTATGTCCGTATGTCTGTCTATCTGTTTGCCTATACGTTTGTTATCTGTCTGCCTGTCTGCTTGTCTAACTATTTGTTTTGGATGTTTTCGAAGCCCCTGATCTAAGAAATGTTTGGAGGACCTAAAGTTGGGGATGGAGTTGTAAGGGATGGGGAGAACTTCTTTTGACGTTGTTAAAAGACGTTCTATTATATGTAAGCTTCAGATCTCCGTAATTATCCGTACTTGTTTTGGCATAGATGATGATTTAAATATTTTTTCTTCAAAATACAGAAATGATACACAGATTAATATTCAATAACTGGAGCTTCTAATTTCACTGTACATCCAATTCGTATACATAAAAAAATTTGATGCGTTTTAGATGTTTTAAACAAATCAGTCATTCCAACTTCTAAAAGCATTTTCTTGAAGCTTATTTGTTCCAGTTCTGTAGTAGGAACTACTACTACAGACTACTACTTACTGCAAATTAACTGAATATCATACATATTTAAGGAAGTGCTACTTAGTCTCTCAAAAAACCACATCGAGTAGGTTAACTACAGTGTTTCACATGCAGTAGGTTATTCAAATTTTTGACAGAATTTCAAGATTTTAAATACACTCAAAAGAGGCACTGGGAATACCGGAAATTATGAAGATTTTGTAAACTCTAAAAATTTTGAAATAATTGAAGATTTACGGTGTTTTAATAATGTCAAAAATCTAATAAACTCCTATCCAAATCTTCATGTGAACATGATAAAAGATATTTGCTAGATGTTAAGCGTATTTCTGAGTCATTTGAAGATGGTTTGTCATAAATTGTTAGTATTTGTATTTCTATTGATCAATAATAGTTTCACATTACTCTTCGCATTTTCTGATGTTAGTAATTTGCAATTACGTTATCAAAAAATAAGGGCTTCTGTAATCCCTTCCATGATGAAGATATGCATTTTCAGTAACCTTCACAGTAACCGTAAACGGAAACAACACAGTACCTGCCGAGATTTATTAATTTGGTTATGAGTCACATGTAGCTGCAGATAAGATAAACAAATACAATAAAATAGCGAATACATAATATATAAGAGACTTATTTATATTGCTTATCAAGATGATAATCCTACAATTGATTATATTTATTTTTAAAGTTATATGATATACCGAGTAAACAGTCGTTAAGAGGTCAAGGATTCGTTTTTAGAAGTATTTTAATGGCATCCATCTTTCCAAATGGAGCTAACACTTTATTTCGTTATATTTCATTTACATCACCAAATCCATGCTGATAATTTTACGCGGGCATTACCATAATTTTGTTAAACTGATTGGTCGTGTCAAAGACATCTGAGTTGTTAGGATTCTTAAAACTACTAATAGCTTGTTTTTCCAATATTTTGAGGTTTCTTATTATCTTAAAGCGCAGTTAAAATATTATTATATTTCTCTCAAATAGAAAATTCTGATGGATAGTGACAATTTCTTATCATCCTATGTTCTTCATTATATATCGAAAGACAAAAAACCAACAAACAGTTAGACAGAGACATATCGACCGACATATATTAAGTGAAACAGTAATTCAAATTCTAACATCGGCGGCAGAAAAATGCTATCCAGCAAAGACATCGGAAAAATTATTAAACGGGGCATAGTAGTAGTAATGGAGGAGGCAAAACCTGGTAAGTAGGCCACCTTTGGCCCTTTTGCTGATCCCGAGGACCATCAGTAGAACTATGCCAGACATGGTAGTTTCTTAGTATTGAACACTCCAGACCTTTTAATAAAGGACATGATGTCCGACCATTCCGCTGAATAGCTCTATTCTCTATCAAACTCTGCTGTGCCGAACACCTCGGCCCTGAAGCCGCTGTATATGGCACACTCACCCAGGCCTGTTCAATTAACAGTGACCTGTGAGGATTCCTACCAACAAGTGGAGATAATTGCTCCTCCAGTTCAATAGCCATAGCTCTCTACGTTTGTTGGGGCCTACTATGAACTTCTTGGAATGCTTGCAGTCATCTTTCTCCAACCATGCAGGTTCGCAAGTTCGTTATATGCCCAAACATCTAGGGCATTACTGACCTGGCCTCTGCTGATACCTAGCAAGGGTTTGGGGCCAATGCATGTGCACCTTGCTCGCATCCTCGCCAAGCAGTCTGCTTTCTCGTTACCTGACACCCAGCTGTGACCAAGGATGAGGATCACGTTCTTCGATTGGGCTAAGGGCTGCATTCCTGGACCAGTGGTGACCTGATCTTAGGAGATGCTACCGCTCTCGGCTGCCTAACTATCGGAGCATATATAGCTGTCATGCTCCGGTCACTGTTGTACTTCTGCTGAATATGCCACCATTAGCATGGAAAATATCTCCGCCTCATCTTATCTTATCGTTGGCCTTTGCTACTCCGAGTGAGTAAATGGGGCTTACAAATAGAATCAGTTCATCTCACTGATGATTCAGATATAGCCACCAGGTGTGGAGGTTCACTGATTCCCTATTGTCGAGTCAGCTTCCATCAGGCTTCTGGACAACAACCTAACGCTCATGCTAGGTGGGCGTCCCAGAATTTGAAGGCTGTCTTGCGCCCAAAAAATCTCTATACAACAGCATAGCTGCTATTCTACTCTACTGAGATTACAAAGGATCTTCACGGCCTGAAACATCGAATAAAAGTGGCTGATCTCTCCCAGAAGCTAAGAATCCTCTTCCACTCCAGAATATTGTATTAACTACTACTCTACAAGCCCAAGTTCAAACCATCTTTGGAATACCACTCGTATGACGCACCGGGACTCAATCGATAAAAATTACAATACCTCTAGTGGGGGCGCATGATATTACAATGGACCTCTACAGTCTAGAATAATGAAGAAAGATGGAATCATCCTCATCAGGTTTAAATTCCAACACCAGGAACGAGCCGTTTCTAAAAATAATTCGTTTTGGAATAGATATCTACCTTCTCACATCGCCTCGGGCGCTCTGGAGGCTATCCATACTTCCTCAAATCAAGCCTGGAGGGAAATAACGGTATGCAAGCGCGTTAACTGATAATTCTTTGAAAATATCTAATTCTGTAGGCATTCCGCGGAAAATTAATTAAAGGAACCAATATTTGTTTTCCTATATAAAATTCCAAACGTGACCATCGTTTAATTAATACGTTTATCACTATCTAATACATGAAACAAGTAATTGACCTGTCGAACGTGTTTATTATTATATAATAATGTTTACGGGGGAGTATCCAGATCTAATTCACAAACGATTGTTATGGGGAGTAAAGATGCATAAAAGAATCGATTAATGATAACACAAAAATATCTCTTTACTTCGCTCGATGATTATCAAAAGTTCAAATGCTGTTGAGGAAATTTTTCAGCTTGTATGAGAATTATAAACTTTTCAAATCCTGTCAAAATATCAACCTTGCCTCAAAATAAAAAATATTTACAAAATGCATTTGCTACATGTTGAAAATTCTGTAGTGATTTCAATTACTTACTACCACAGTCAATAAAGTTCAAAAACTTAAAGATAACATGATCTTGGCGCGTTTGAAATTTTTAGAGTTTAAGAATTATTAGCCAGCGATGTACCAATTTATTATTTAAAATATTTAATTGTCAATTATAGTACATTTTCAAGAAGACCAATTCAAATAATATAATATTATAAACGAATGCGAACGATAATGATATGTGAGCGTGAAAATTTCATTCCTCTGCAATGTACGAAGTGTGAGAATTTTATCAGAAATATCTAACGCCCCTAATTTCGCCGTATGATGATCTGAGGGATTATTGCCAGTTTTTTGGTGGCTCCATTATGAACCTGTAGTCAAAATAACAACGAATTAATATTTGGTGTGGAAGCCTACAATCCTCACGTTGACAAAAGCCCCTCCTAAAACTAACCGTGGTTTAACCAGACTGGCAGAGACGCAGCTAGGTCGAAACACCAAGAATATTCTGAATGGAACAGAAACCGTCATTGACGTTCAGCTTCATAAATACGTGGACAAAACATGATCAACGATCACTACGGCTTCCGGAAGGATATGTTAATGGTGAATCTTCGTCACTAACATGCGAGGTGAAATAATAGAACTTCAAGAAGAGCCTTGGGTCGTCGCACTCCGTATATAATAATAATAATAATAATAATAATAATAATAATAATAATAATAATAATAATAATAATAATAATAATAATAATAATAATAATAATAATAATAATAATAATAATAATAATAATAATAATAATAATAATAATAATAATAATAATAATAATAATAATAATAATAATAATAATAATAATAATAATAATAATAATAATAATAATAATATTAATAAACTGTCTTTTTCAATGAACTAATTGCAAAAAAAATCCATAGACTGAAGGCAAAGTCTAGCCAAGGCTACTCCACTCAACCATCAGAGGGGCTAAACACCCAATACAATTCCAAAGCTTTCCATAGGGTGGGGGTATATTAAAGGAAGGGTGAGGAATTCTGCTCAAATATGTAATCGATCTTCGTTTTTTTATTCTGTATTCACAATAGTTCCCACGCTATAAATAGGGAGAAAAAATTAAAATTTAAAGTCGATAACTAGAAGTTCAAAATTGCTTCATACTACTCACTAATATTGTGAATGTGGAAATTTCAAATTAGGTTAAACTGAATAAACGCAGTTCGGTTTGGGAATATTGCGGCGCTGTATATGGTATGCGAATTATTTCCCCACACTTCCTCGTATATTACGGGATCAAATGTAAAATACATCCTGCTATTCTAATGAACGAAAAGCTACGCTGATGTTCAAGATGCTATACCGTAATATTATGCGCACGTGTAAACAAACATTCAATTTAACTGCTTCTTTTATTACAAAGTGTGTATACAGGAACGAAATTCGCACAAAACTTAAGATATTGATGCTTAATTAGTTTTTCAAGTGCAAGTATGCAAAGCCAAAGTAAACAAAACTGTGCATCAGAAAGTATGGAAGTTTTATGTATTATTTTATAGATGCAACCGGAAAACATCTTCTTTTAGTAATAATAATAAATCAGTGACGGCAGTACCAGTATGTCGATATTAGACGAAATTAGATGTTCAGCACGGTAATAAAAATGTCAACCTCCATTTTGATCATTGTTTATCTAAGAATGGCAAACAGAAGAGCCAAAAAGATATTAGAATTCGTAACATAAAGTTCTGAGCACAATGAACAAATTAAAAAAGTAGTTATATAATAAATATCTCTATTTTAATTTTAATTTTAATTTTAATTAATGTACCCGAAGCAGCCGAAACGCTAGTGAAGCTATTATTTTCAGTACAAGTATCAGGTATAAAATGAATGAGAGAGGAAATCACGGTATAAGATTCACAAGCTACATTTGCTCCTTTTTGTTCCTAGAGTAACATCTACATTTTTTATAACAATCAATTTGGTATTTAATAGGTATCGGTCTTTGTGTCTGTTTAGGTATGAAAAAAAAGTAATTGTGCTTATCAGATCGCCATTTGTTTTTTCTAACAGCCTCGAATACCAAACGCTTTGGATGATGTAGTAGCGCCATACCAGCAAACGTAATGATATCAATTTTACGTTTCACACCAATAGGCTAGGTTAGTATTGTAAATACAGAAAATTTTGAATTCGAGATATTGTTTTCTTGATGCTCCATAGCACATACTTCACGAAAAATCACCTTACACATCTATCGTATCACCATGAATGTGTCATTTGAATTTTGATGAAATTCTGGAACTAGGCTACTACTATGACAAGTAGGAAAAAGTTATATTTTTCAAAACTCGATGCGAGGGCGGCGACGCTATTGTCCAAAACGAAGAAAATAAAAGCGCCTCTTCCTCTTAATCCCCTATTCATTTCCCAAAAATGTTCGCTGCGTCCAAAAACTATGGTTTAGAGAGTTGAAGGGGTGAAAACATACATTTTCCTTTGAAGTTGGTGAAAGACATTCTATCATGGATAAACTTTTTACCCAGATAATCCTCCGCACTTGCTAGTCGTAGTTAATTGTCAACACATTGCAGCAGAAATAAGTTGTTCGTTATTTTAGAGCGAAGCTAACATTTGTCCGAAGAAGGTTTTAGCAACTACTATTAACTACAGACGACTGCATTTTACCTGAATACAAATCGTGATCAATTGCAAAAGTATTATTCAGCACTGCAGCAGTATGGTACCATTTTATTGGAGATTAAGTGTTGGAAGGAGATATTGAAATTCATGGATATTTTGGAAATGTAGATTTCAAGAATTATGAAAGTAATTCCAAAATATCACCAGTTTCAACTGATACCATTGCTTGGGAGGTACAGCGTCTACCTTCTCGACGTATTTTTTTTATATAATCGTATTTTCAAATCACTACTTTCAAGGTATGATTTCATAGAATATGGGGTCTGAAATAGTCTTAAGAACCTAAGACAGTTATCATAAAGGTACATACTTTTCATTGATGAAGTACAGGTATGATATTAATGAACCAGCTACATGATAGGATGTTGTTTCCGCTTATCAGCAGCATTAGTTCGATGTTCTTTGACCTTGCTGATGACGTTGCATGAACAAAGCGACGCGAACGACGCCGCCTAGCGTCGCCGTAGTTTACTTTTTCTATTTACATCGTCATGCCGCGACAGATGATGATAATGTGTTTTCGCGCGACGACCACCTCGTTATTTGACATCCTCCTTGTTATTTGACATTCTCCTCGTTATAATCCTAAGTGTATACGGCGGACGAAAACTGTCTAGAATGCTCATCGTTTACTTTCCACGCAAATAGGCGGGGAAGTATTGATATCGCGAAAAAATCGAGATATTATTTTCTTTTATATTACATCACAAAGAACCGGAATTATTGGCCCCTTTATAACTCAGAAAATTCCATTTTCATTTGGTAAGACTTCGACACTAGATTACCATTATGACAATTTTAAAATCGGTACAGTGGGGACGGAGTTATAGTCCACCCAACAACTATCACCGTGAGCCCGAAGATACCAGAAGCAAGGTTCCAGCATGTTGATGTCAAATGTATCGTTGGAAAATTAAACTTCAGGAAAGCTCCTTGACCTGCCAAATAAGAGTCATCGTCCTAAAACGCGGCACCGCAGAACTTGAACCAATCCATTTCAAACTTTTCAAAAGCTCATCCCAGCGAGGCGAGAAGAGTTTCCTAGCAGATGTAAGATCGATTGCGCACAACCGATCTCGATAAAAAGCATCATGTTGCAGATCTCTCTCTATTCTTTAGGTAAATAAATGGTGAATGTTCCACTGAGCTGCCTCGGATGATGGTACCAAGAGTCATCAATCCGACATAAATAAATATAAAAATGTCCAACAAGCTCATCCTCACGGGTCGAACAAGGTTATTCCAAAAACTATACTTTTTGAGAACCTCATCGTTGTGGAATGAGCTGCCGAGTAGTTTTTTCCTCTATAATTACAGTTTACGCCGTTTTGAGGTCGATATCAACAGAAATGTATCCTCTCACAGCGCTTCTGGAGCACAATAAGCTTCGTGAGAGATTAACTATAAAAAATTCAAACTATTTGCACGTCAAATTCGAGAGCACACTAAAAACAACTACGCCTAATTATGACTGGTACTTCATAAAAATAGAGTTTACCATTCTAAAAATAATCATAAACTTGAAAAGCTTTGAAAAGTTTAGCAATATTTATAATTTTGTATTCCATTCGCAGCGAATAACAGAAAATAAAAAGTGTCGGAATATCGATGTAATGTTTCTGTTTAATTTTTCCCCTCCTCAAATTCACCTAAATCGATGCAGCAGTTACTGAGACTACGGCTATAATAGTCACTTACCGACATACAGACCAATGAACCAAGAAACCTACAGAAACGATAGAAATTATTGATATTTTTCTGATGCATCTCCGTTTGTGCGCTTGAAACAAAGTTTGAAAAAGATATTCACCCACCAATCACTACAGAAGATGTCTGTTCCGATCCCATTCAGCCATTTCATCCCCAGCCTTCTTGCAATGGCAAAACAGAAAAATGGGATAGCCAGGTGAGAACACGCGATCTCGAACTATTAACGCTCGACCGCGGAATCAGAGACAGCTGAGAACGCGATCATGACTGAGGACGGTGGCAGTGGGGACTGTAGCGACGCGGAGCGGTTTCCACTACCAGGCGTCAGACTGGGAGGCGGCGTCACGACGCCGATGGCACGCGCCTCCCTTAGATCACACCTGTGGAAATTACAGCCTCTGCTACCTGCTACTGGATCCTGATGACCGCCCATTGTTGGTAGGCTACCGACGCTTCAGCCATATCAGGGCACATTATATAGAAACTTCAGAAATCGAAAGAGTAACCTCCTAAAGAACCGTATCTGAGTATGTGTGTGGTGGAAAGTTTCTAGCCAAAAGTCTATTTCACGCAAATGCAGAGAGCCTTCATAAGCGCTGCGAGAGGATAAACGTCCATTCACATTGACCTCAAAACACTGTAGATTGTAGCCTAAGTGAAATTAAGTCCCCGGTAGCTCATTCCACAACACCGAGGATCTCCAAGTAACGACTTTTGAGAAAAGCTCGTTTAAAGTGTTGTAAGCTCGCCATGGTGAGGTTGCGCCCATTGGGCTCGTCTAGTCTTTGCTGTATTGAACTTTTTGATCAAGGTTGTTGTCTGAGTCTTCTGCGCATTAAGCTGAAGTCCATTTCCCCTATTCCACAATTATCTTAATGTCCCCATTAATCTGAACAGCATGCTGCCCTCGCCCAAATGGGGTTGGCCAGTTTCATGCAGGAAATAAGGGTATCTACTGTCATCTACGAAACTGTAGATAGATGCTATTTCAAACAGTTCGCTGATGTTCAGCAAGAAGAGCGTTGGAGTTAGGACAGATCTCTGAGGAACACCAGCATTGATGATAAACACTTCGGAAGCATTTCCATCCACCACCACCAAGAAGGAGCGACTCGTGAGAAATCTATCCAGCCAGTGACACAGACCCAGTGACAGCCCATAGGCAGCAAGCTTGATCAAATGTCTCTCATGCCATAACCAATCGAAACTCAATTGCTGTACTTCACACATGTGTGACGCAGACTAGGTGCTTTCGGAAACCATATTGGCGATCGTTGATGATATCTATTATTTTTGTCCGGGTACTTCGGAAGCTGTACGTTAATAACAGTCTCCATAACCGTGGATATGATGCAGAGCAGGGTCACAGGTCTACTGGTGCTAGGTATATTTATCCTGCCCTTCTTACGTATAGGTTGCACCCGAACGACTCTCCACCCAGTAGGGATCACTTCTCGCCGGTAGTAAATACAAACGTTTCAAAAGAATTGCTGGTATTTGGTCTGCACGAGTAGCTTATCTGGAGTTCAATTTTTCTAGAATAGGTATTAAATCTCGGTGTTGAAATCTAATTTCTGGTATTTTTGAGTCCACGCTGATGGTAGTAGATGAAGTGCCTCCTTTGAAGGTTATTGAAGAATTGGCACTAAAATCATGATCTTTGTACATTTACTTTCTTAATACTTTGTCATCATATATGGACTTCGAGATACAAACGATATCCTCAAATCTGACACATTTGCCAGTTTGATGTCATATTCATAACGTTTTTTTTAAATAATATTTTGCCTAAGAACAACTCCCAGTATCAATACAGTCAAGATACGTGTTCGTGTATTGGAAGTCAAGCTTAAAAAACAGCATAGTTTGAAAAACTGGGGTCATGCACTAAGTTACACTCACAGCCTCCCAAATTAGAAATTTCTCTTGTTTTCGAGTAGCTTACACAATTAATCGAAATCTGAGGAGTATACAAAAAATGTATAAGTTAAAATATAAACTTACTATAGATAATTGTCCAAGGCAAAATCCAGTAAACACGCAATATAGGCAGAAAAGAATCTCATAGTTACTAAACTTGAGATCGCACTTAGGGTTCCATAATGTAATAGTTGTAATACAAAATGAAATATCACAGTTGCACCCATAAAAACCCCTCTCTTAATAGTCGCCGACTGAGAAATACATGTCTGCTATAGTGTTTCACTAAAGTCAGTTATTTATAAGGCCCCAATATTGAAAAAATGGGAGCTCCTTATACATACTCAAAAAAAAACATAAAGAAACGTGCAAAATCAATTACTTCCTAAGATAATCCTAATAAAATATTTGGAGGTATTTAGATATTTCGTTGTTTTTATGCTAATCATTTCCGCTGCCATCATGCACACGTTTAAGAAAATATATATATGAAAAAACATAAAACCTGTAAATAAATCTCAAATTCGAAAGTGTTACGCGCGGGACGTGTAACATTGGCTGCAATCACAAATCAAAAAGTTTTGCACTTCTGACAATTGTTTTATGAATGATATTAATAAATGACATTCTAAAAGAGCAATTCACCCTCCAATATCCGGAAATATCTACTTCAAATTACCGTTATCCATTTCATCCCTTCGCCTCCTCCAGCGGCGCCAAAACTGGCCTTTCTTCGCCTCGTGAATGACCAGTTGAAAGTTGAACGCGCGCGATCTCGTGGTTGACTCTCGGATGCGAAGCCGAAAAACACAACTCACGACGCGATGGTTACTGAGCGTCGCGTACCGCGGTGGCGGCGGACGTCAAGCTGGGAGGCGGCGTCACAACGTCATCACGGCGCGCGCCTCCCTTCAAGCACACCTGTGGAAATTACGGCCCTTGCTGCCTGCTACTGGTGTTTCCTCTTTTCAAGACACCTATCTGCGTTATCAATCTGAGATAATGGCATGGGTTTGGAATTCAAGTGGTAAAATCATTGGCGAATGATTGCGATTGAATTATCATAACTTTACACAAAATTTTCCACATGAACATGCATGAAATCTGTGAATGTATTCGCTTTATTTGAAAGCATCGCCCAAATGGCAGTGGCTGCGCGTAGCAGGTTTTTCGCAATTTCTACTAAATCTGCGAGGTGGGACAAAAGTTAGGCGGTGGGGAGTTGGAAATAATTTCCATTCAGCTTGTAGTTTTCATAGGGGGGTCAACCACATGGCTGAGCTTTTTTGAAGTTCAGAAAAAATAGGGTTTGTATACTCAGATCGTTCTGAAAATGGAAACAATGAACCTTTTTTAGGCTAAAACTATCATTCAATGCACTCCGTCTAGCCACTCCACTATTCATAATTTTCTAAAATATAGGAAACTTTATGTCAAATGATCGACGAGCGAAAAGAATCTACTCGAACCACTTTTCCAGAACTATGCCGATACCTAAGATGCGCCCAGCCAGTGAATGATGGCCATCTGAGTCCTGGAAATTAAATATCCAGGGAATTCGCCTTCCCTTCTATGAGCTACCGTCTCTGAAGCCAGCTGCTCCTAAGTACTTTGTGCATACAATGCTCATTAGATATCAAACGCTGCTAAACATTATTTTAGTTTTATATGGTATCTATGTGTTTTTAAAATCTTCAAATGTATTTTTTGTGTATTGCATTAGAGTTGAAGGAACCTCTTAGAAAGGCCCAATAATCAACGTCAAAATATTTTGAGGATACTTCACCCTATAAAATATTCAATTCCCCAAAATAATGTATAAGCCGTAAAAAACAAATCCGCTGAGATAATTCAAGAGTAAATCAAAATATAAGCTCCACAAGAGAGAGGGGCGGCGGAGTCTTCCCCGAGAATAAGGTTCATGGGGGGGGGAGGCGGAATTGATATGCTTTATAAAAAATTTCAGCTGTAGGTACTCCAATTTTGAATGCGGTTTATTTTTTTGCTCTACAGGTCTCTAGGGCGGTCAGGATTACCCCCCCAGGACCCGAATATTCTCTTAGCGGGCCTGTTCAGACGTCGCACTGGGAACAGGATGTTTTAAATGCTATGGAAGCCTCAATACTAACCATGTTTAGATCATGTTTCATTACAACTCTATAGTACAAATCCAATCATCAGAAATAAGCATCCTCTTAACGCAAAAAGGTGAAAGTAAGAATATTTTGAGCACATGATGTACAATAATATATTAGGTAGGACGCTAGATTCCTATGCCAGTTTACCTTTAACTTGAGTGGCCTCTGTAAACAGACAATTTAACAGCCAGTCTACCTTTGAATAAAAGAAGTGCCATGGCTTTTATGAATTTTCACTTTGGTAATTTCGCCATGCAATCTACATTTTTTGTTTCATACGATGGGTAATAGGCTTATTGTCAAACTAACTGAATTCATCAGGTGCAAAGGCGTATAAAATTTATCATTTTAAATGCATTTAATTGTATATATTGGTTGTGTTAATGCCCTGTGCAATAGGCGAAATGCAAAGGATTGAAATAGGTCGCAAGGCACTTAAAACGGTTAAAACCTAGAATATCCTTCGTTCTAGATCACTGGAAATTTCTTGATAGGACAGGTTCTCTAGGTGCGACACAATTGGCGAACACAAATTAGCGAAAATTTTGGCGACTACTTGAATGACAGCGATATGGCTACCATCACGACTTGGCAAACGCGTTTTTCGTCACTTTTTCAAACTCCCCTCTTCTGCACTTATTGTACAACCATAAATATCGAAATTTCAGAGCCTAAAATATCAACCGGGATATTACCTCGAATGAATATACTCTCTGCGCTCTCAACAGTTTAAAACAAAACAAATTTTGTCCATGAACTGACTTTATTACGACCTAGCGGTGCTAGCCATGCTTTCTCGTTCGAAAGGCTCTATTTGGATGCAGTCAGGACCGACGCAAATGCTCCCCTCTAGCGCCGATTAATGTGAATGATCCTAGTTTTGCTCTTAAAAATATCTAACAAGTTTGCTTGTTTATTCAACGAAGCTGTATTGGTTTGGAGTATAACAGAAATTGTATTTTGATTTTTCATACACAGGATACCGTTTAAAAATATACTTGCATAAAAAATCGTATAGCAAAGTGTGGAAAGAAGTCAATCTACTTTATGCCGTTGGTTCTGTTTGTAATAAGGATTAGAAAAATTGTAAATTTTCCAAAATGTGGATATGTATTTGTGAAATATCACTGGGGCCAGTCATCCAGTAATTTCATAAATTTTGAATATTTTAAAAAACATGCAATTTTTTATCTAATTCATGCAGACGTTTGCCTCACAGTGTCGCATAGCATATGAGCCTTAGATGGGCATTATAAATATTGGTAAATACACCTTTGTCAAATATAGCTCGATAGGAAAGGTCTCGCAGTCCGTACATTGTGAAGTTTCCGCTGAAAATAACGATATATAATCCGATGTGTTTCAATGATAAAAAGTTTCAATGGACTTACAGATGCAACATACAATTTTGGGAAAAAGGCTTGCGGAATATCGAAACAATCATTTTCAGAACAGTTAATTTATTTCCCGCCTTATTCCATGTTATAAACAAAAATGTACAGAAAAAAATAAAATAAAAAATTACAACCGGTACATATTGGCGATAATATCAAGCTAATTGTGTACAAATTACATTGTGATTAACAGTGTACATCAAGATCACTTAATAGCACCTAAAATATAATACCAATAATTTTCCAATCACACAAACATCTGATGGAAAATCCAAAAATTACCCAAGAAAAAACTACGTGAGAAACAAACTGTTCCGTTTTTAACTTTTACCAATTTTTTTGTACATTTTACTAATTTTTGTTTCAGTTTTATCTTCTGTCCCTTGTTTCAAAGATGGAAAAAAACAAAAGTTAGATGTTTCAATTATCATATTTTTTTGATACGACACGCGACTAGTGTTGTTAAGGAGTCACGCCTCGAGTTTTCTCATATTTTTTCTTCAAATTGTTATGGAAAAAATCACCGCAGCTAGACATAAGGTCTTAAGACGTTTCACACCCCGAGCGATACCTCAAAAAATTTCCGAACGAAGTTTGAACGCCACTTTCTCTCGAGCATGTCAACTACACGCTACCTAAAAACATTTTACAAATTATACGATCGTACAAACATCAAAGTGAATATAAAAGTATCAAAAATGTATTTTTCATTTCTGATTTTTAACCCGAAAGGAAGTGAGGGGCATCAAACTCCGCATTTCTTCATGAAAGACACGCCACAAGTTAAGGGAGATACTACTAAGTTGACAAACATCTATATTATTAAAAGTAAATCGCGATCTAATGACTGTGAAACGCCTTTTGTCTGCTATAGTATTATAGTATGCTTTACATAATAATTCACGCGCTAAACAGTGGTTGTTATTTAAAAGAGATATTAGAGTAACTAAGTTTGACACTTGAGCGCGTTGTGATGTGTCACGTGGCGCGCTTAAGCACTGCTTTCGGTTGTTGTGTTCTGCACCGGTTGACTTTCCTGAAACAAAAACGTAACATGTAAATTAAACTGGTCTGGACAAAACAATTAAAAAATCTATCGAGGACGAGAAATAACTTTTGAAACATATCCTGTAGTTGTTTCCATTAATCATTTTGCATCTATAACTTTACTAAGGTTTCTACTACTACTACTGCTGCAGCATTAGTTAAAGCAAGGGTGTTGAAGAAGGGTTTAACAATTATCCCTTCTCCAGAACTTCAGGATACTGTTACTCAAAAAAATCACAATTGAAAACAGAACAAATGTTTTCAGTCAAGTTATACTGTATTTTTCTGGATAAATAAGAAAACATGTAAATAGAACAACCATACCGCATCAATCGGTATAGCAGCGCAAAGCCATCGAAACATAACTTACGAAGCGTTTATCAGTGTACACTGGAAAACCCAAGAAAGTTCCCTCATTCAACCGTTCTCTTGCCCAATTTCCCTGACAAACAATTCCTTTTTTCAGGTACTCACCAGAACAAATATTCCAATCTTACCTGCCTTTGAAGTTAAAACCAATATGATGTAATTGGAAAAAGCACTAATGTTTTAGTAATGAATGGGCAAATTCTTGCAAATAAAACTTATCTCGAAAAATATCAATATAGATAGTATGAAAAATGATAATTCCAAAATTAAATTTTCCACATTTTGTACAATGATAAAGGCTGTTGCGGCAGCCAAAACATCGATCCCATAAATCTCGCATATGGTTCTCATGAACGAACAGTTAAGATAAAAGATGAACAAGATAGACAGAGTATAAGGGTAAAGATAGATTAATATAGATAGGATCAACAAGACCCATCCCCAAGGAAAAATTTCTCGATGACGATGTATCAAAAGGATACTTTTATTTATCTCTTTCAATTCTCGTTTACTGAAGTATAATGCTTATTTCATATAATTCACTCTACTGAATAACTGTCTAATGAGGAATTTAGAAGACAATTATTCACTTTTATACATCCAGTTGCCTCAAAGTCCCTCTTTCTCCCAAAAACTAGCTGTTTCAGAAATTGAAATTTACGTTCTGGCTGTTTTGGCAGGTGTTTCATTTGACAACCATACATACCAAAATCTTAAATGATACACACAAAGCAGTGAACATATCATACAAATGTGTTATTATTAATCATGCATGCATTCAAAGAAATACAAAGGGGGACAGCAGCACATCAAAGACATTCATTTTTAGTTAATTACTTACTTCTGCTGTCTTTTCGGGTGCAGGTACAGTAGTGGTAGCAGGGGCTGATTCAGGAGCCTACAGTAACATACAAGAAAAGATAGTGGGTTGTCTAGAGTGCAAAATCTAAAGAGGAAATAGGGGTGCAAGAGTGCAAAATGATCAATCTCTGCCAACAAATGATTCCATGCAATGATGGTAAATATAGAGACAATGTAGCTACAGAAAAAGATGATTGAAAATAGCATGCAGAATGACAAATCAACTACATATAGGCTGATTCAATAAACTACTAGACTAAGTCTAATACAGATGTTTGACATGTCCAGAAGTACACTTAGGCAATCATTGCATGTTATAATATTTACTGGTATACTTATTTTTCATAATCGATATCCATATTAACGGATCATGGTTCTTTGCACTAAATAACTGGGCATCTCATTTAAAAAAATTGGACATTGAATTATATGAGTCTTAATATTATTAATTGAAATTCGACTTTTCTAACAAGTAAAATATAAGTAATGGGTGACTAATTTGGCATTCTAATATTCCTTACAAAATATTTTATTTCGCTCGACAAAAATCCTCATAAAAAAGATGATGTAAATTTACAGAATTTATCTGACCAATAGACGCCTAAAATGGAAAACTAAGCTCAGATCTCAGCCCTGAAGCTCTCAGAAAAAAAAATCACTTTTACTCATATATATATATATATATATATATATATATATATATATATATATATATATATATATATATATATATATATGGATTGACTATAAAGATATTCTTTTGTAGACATTCACCTAACAATGCCAAGAATTTTAGTGAGTAATCGTGATACAAAGGACATAGTAAAATAGCTTCACGTTTTGATACAGCGTACATAATTTCGCCTTACTTTAGTCTGCTGCTCCCCAGCGCTCTGCTTGTTCTGCTGCCCCTCTCCAGCTGCTGGCGCTGCTGCTTGACCATTAGTCTGTTGGCCATCGGACTGCGAGTTGGCACTGCGCTGCCTTTGCGCTCCGCCGCGCCTTCTGTACCTGGGCCTCTGGCCCCTTCCGCCCTGCTGCTGCTCGGGCCCCTGCTCGCCGCCGCTTGTTGCGCCGCCCCCTTGGCTGTCCTGGGAACGGGAACGCACCCCGCCGCCTCCGCGACCCCCGCGGAAGTTTCTGCACAAACAGAAACAAATCGGTGTAATTGCTTCAAAAATCATGCAAAAGTCGAATATTTAACTTTCTGTTCATCCTGGTCTAATTAGGCAATAAATTTCAATTAAAATCATAGATGTATAGTCAATAGCAACATCAAATGACCAATACCAGTACAAATGGCAGCAGTCTACAGCTTATAAATGCTAATAGTATAAAAAGTATTACAGTAGCTATTTTGATTTTCTGTGATGGAGATATATCATATCATAGATATTAATGTTTCAGTTACTCACCAGTGGAAGTTGTCAGCAATAAATTGAGAATATGATGTATATCTACACACTATAAAAAAATGAAGTTTGCCACCAACAATGTTCGACTGCCATACAAAGCAGATAAAGAGAGTGCCTACCTCACAGAGCTAAACAATAGATCATACTATGCTTTTCAGGTATTATGGATGGAAACTTTATTTTTGCACAATGTGTATTTTACTTATATAAGGACTAACCTTAAATATTCCACTGCTGATTACTGGATAGAATTGTGATGAAAGTCCAAACATATTCCAATAGTATAGACTTTAATTATTACATCCAAGAAAGAACACTTACCTCCTGAAGAATCGTCTGGGCGGTCCTCTACCGCGCGGACCCATCCCGCCGATCATCTCCTGGTCTCCACCGGGTGGTCCGCGATATGGACCTCTATAGTAGCCTCCGCCATATCCACCGCGGCCTCTGCGCGGACGGTAGCGTCGTGGGGGGCCCGCCTGCGGTCCCCCTTCGCCGCCTCCCTTTACATCCCCTTCGCTTTGGCTCTCCCTGGGCGGCCCTTGCATTCTGCCGCCCCTACCGCGCACCATCGGCGGACCGCCTCGTCCTCTTCCTCCGTAATACCATTGTCGGTAACCACGACGTTTGTCGGCAGCGTATGGTGATCCCCTGACCTGTACATCAATTGAAAATGCAGTTAGAATACCTTCGTTTATTATGTTTACTCAAAATTTCGTTAACTTAGAGCTAAAAAGAATAAAACACTCAGAGGTTGTGTTTTGAACTTTGATTGTGAAGGTGATGTTTACCCGAAGACGATTGAGGATAGTAAATCGAAACGTCATGACACTCAAAATTATATAATGGACAATCAGTCCGAAATAGTTTTTTTTGTTGTAACTTACCGCCTCTCCATTGGGTCCGGTGACGTTGGCTGCTTCGTTTCCTTTTTCACCTACCACCACGCTGAACTCGACTATTTCACCATCACCCACAGAGCGGACTGCTTTCTTTGGGTTGTTTTTTACGATGGCAGACTACAAATCAACATTAAAATGTAAGTAAGTTGAAGTGGACGTTACATCCAGTTAAATACAATTTCATTGAAGGTCTAAAATGCAATTCTATGCAAATTATACATAGTTATAATGGTGGACTGGCATATAAAATTATGTTCCCCAAGTGACAATGTATAACATTTTTTGTAGAAAAAATGCTTTTGGTTGCCAAATGGAGTTAATCTTATATAGCACACTTATGACTCAAGCATCTCCTATAATATCAGAGATGGATCTAAGGAGTGTGCATACCCATACAAAGAAAATTTATTTAATGCCAATTATTCGAATAGTAGTTTGAAAGAGTTGTAGACAATACCAGGAATAGCTTTTTCTATGCCAGTAATTTGTAACAACAAAGTTTAAATCGCATTTTGTGAATAACTTCTTATAAACTTATAAATGTATGTTTGACATCCAATTATTATACTTATAGAATCATCAAGAGCTATTCCATTTCAAACATTTCCTATCCTATAAATAATAGTGATGAATTTATACAATATTTTGCTTAGTATCCTTAATCAAACAAAAATTTCCATTCAATTGATTTTGTCCACATCTAACAATAATCCATCAATATTGTACTTAAAGCTGCATAAATATATTTTTTGACCTTGTATGTATAGCTATTCAATTTGGTGATAAAACTGTGTTTATCTTTATATGTATTAGAAAATTGCACTGATAAAATTTCATGAAGTGCAAAAAATACTACACGCAGAATAATCACTCAAATAACACAAACACCAATGAAAATATGTAACATACAAAACAATATTATGAGTATACGACTGCCTGTAACACAACTTGTTATGAGAAACTTTCAACCAACCCAGAAAATATTTTACCATAAAACAACTATTAGTGTCAATTTTTCTAACTTGCTGTTCAAAAACCAAATTCACAACCTTAAATTTTTTATTCTGTGCTGCCAATTAATTTAGATCACATCAAAAATTACCCAGTATCTAGGCAGTGAGAATTGCTTAATGATAAAACAAATTTAATACTCACTTGATGAACAAAGACATCTTCCTTGGTATCATTCCTATTGATGAATCCATATCCGCTCTTAACATTGAACCATTTCACCGTGCCAGTAACCTTGCTTGCTATTAATCCAAAATAAAATGGTGTCAAAACCAACAATATCAATAATAGTATTATAGTTCTTGTTTTTAGTATGAATAAATGAACGAATAACATACACAAGAGAGAATTTTTTATGATGGAAAGAGTTCCATGCAGGGCTGACTAATTATACAATAATTATAAGAATTACAAAGTTTCAACTTGTACTATGCCATCTACAGATACAATTCAATTTATTATTAACATGAGCACATTCATCCTACTGCAGAAAAATATGCAGAACAACAGTCTGGATTATAAACTATTAATACTATTGAAATGTTACTTCACACGAAAATGGGCTGGTGAGGTATTTATTGTAACCGCAAAAAATTTCGAAATTGAAAATTTTGATGTTACATGATATATAACAGAAAAAATAATGTGCCTCATTTCCGTCGGTCAATCTGCCTTTTGTTTCAGTAATCCTTGATCTCTCTAACCCTGGAAGTATTTATTGGATTTGGTTTAACCTTTGACACACTAGGTTACAAACCTTTTTTTACACCTGATCCCCTTTTGAATTTTGTTTTTATCATACTTTGGGAGAATTGGTTGACTTAATTTATTCTAGCGTTGTTAAAAGATGTTCTATCATCCATGAAACTGAGATTCCAGTAATCCTTCGTACTTGTTATCTTCCAATAGTAATATACATTTTTTGGAGCATAAATAAAATATAAATCATAATGCTGTCACAGCCTTGTATGATATAAAAAATTCTTCAACTAGGACTAACTGAAAACTGAGCTGTTCATCCTCACCTCATCAAGGATGGTATATTAAATAGTTAAATAAAAATATTTTTTGTTATTTGAATGGCACTTTAGGATGCTAACTTTTTTCTGAATTGGTCAAAGTTGTTCCACTTCTGTTCTAGCTACTACTAGAACACATATCTGCATTTCATGTGTAGTAGTATGTTTAATGAATTTTCTTTTTGAAATTTTGAACTGCTGATCCACATGAAGAGTTTATAAAATACAGACAATTAATATTTTTTGGAAAACGTGAGAAATTTTTTTGGTAATTTTTCAATTTAAAATATTTCCCGGAGCAAAATATATTGAAATATAATAAATAGAGCTATTTTGCTGGCCAATGCAAAGAATTTTTGCTGCACTTATATTCAACAGTCAGTTCATGATTCAAGTCAAAATTATGGAAAGAAAAATCGCCACACACTCATGAGGAGTAATTATTCAATCTCAAAAGAATGAGTTTTAAGTATGTGAACATACTGAGAAATTATTTATGCATGGTAAGGATAATTCAGTTTATGATTTATAAAAAATTGTTATTTTTATCTGTAATGAAAAAATCAAGCATTGTAACAATGGAACACTGCTACACATTTGATAAAGACAAAAATTGAAATTGTGCAGAGCAATAAAACAGCCTGTTAAAAATATCTCGTTATTACAACATGACTTAACAAAACTTGTATGGTTTGAGCTTTGCTTTGAGATACAAGGCTAAATGTGTATAATTAAGGCAGTAGACAATCTAGAAAAAAAACAAGTCCCAGAATTCAGTATCTGCAATGAAATCGAACCGACAGATATATAGTTACAGAAATGAGTGACAGTTTTTTATGATTTATATGTCAGGAAACATTAAGAAAATACAAAATTCTGAATTCTATATTTTTACGATTATAATGTTTCCCAGCCAATTGTGAAGTGGCAGGTAAACCCAGTTTGAGAACTGAAAGTAATGAGTAAAATTCCCAAAAATACAAAATGACCCATTTTGTTCAAAATTAGTTTCCAAAACATATTTTCAATAAAACAAGATAATTTGCCAAATTGGCAATATAATTCATTATAGGTGATTGGAATGTCAGCTTTTTATTCCAATGGAATTTCACAAATATTTATGTGACTTTTTATATATACATACAAAAAAGTCAACAGCAAATCACTTGAGAAAGATATTGATCACACTCATTCATAGTTTATGCATACTGTAAAAAGTCTAACTTGGTGCAAATTTACAATCATTGATAATTTGTGTAATTCAAACTCAAGGTTTCATAAAAAAAAAATTGTTTCTAATATTTCAATTGTAGTCAGACAGTCTAAAGACTTATTCAAAGCTATTCGCAAAAACAATTTTCATTCGCAAAACCTGATGTCTGAATTAAAAATGCGTAATTCACAATTTCTATGACCACCAATTTTTTTGGGTTTCAACAGTCTTCAAATAGAATGTAATTGGAAAAGAGCTATATATATATATATATATATATATATATATATATATATATATATATATATATATATATATAATAAAGGCTTAGCACGGTACGTCGATTATTGAATTTTTTACTCAAATTTATAATAATAATAATACATTCTAATGCTCCAAATATTCTAGAATGTCATAGAACTATTACTGTTCAACAGGAAATAATCAATTTGCACGAGTTTCAAATTATTTTCATTGGAAAAAATTATCCTACTTCCTTTTCGAATTAAGCACAAAGATATACTATTGGTAGTTGCAGCGGCATCAACTGAAGTAGCCAATCGATAAACGGAAGTTTTTTAAGCCCAATAAGATAGTTCATTCAACTATGCACACCGCGTGCATTTGCTTCGAAAGTATTAAAAGTAAGCAAATTACATCAGTGCTAATTTTAGGACGTGAATTCAGAAATATGTATGCTATAACAACGAATTCTGCGAGTAAAAAGCCGCAAAGTAACTATTTTGTCGCCATGTGCTCGCCGACGAACATGGAGGCGACCATGATGACAAATAAAGCACGCCGGATGACGTCCGGTTATGATTTTTATTGTAGGAGTTTCTTACCGATAACTTCTTTCTGCTTAATGAGCTGTTTCGAAGGCTGCTCTGGCGCCGGCTGTTGCTGTTGTTGTTGCTCCGTCTCAGCCATGATGGTCGGGCACCCGGTGCAAGATGTTCTACCGCTCTCGCCTAGATGTTATTTCCTCCCTTACAAATTCAATTGTTCAAAGATCTTGCCGATTTTCAACTGGTTGTCGTTTATATACCCTAACGTGCAATGATCCCAGAAGTACGTAGTAACTTTCATCTCTTTTCATATCACAGTAGAGTGACACGAAAATTGTAAAATATAGTTTGGATTAGATAATTGCGCACGCGCTGCACAGGCGATGCAATAAAGGGTGTTGACATCTAGAGATGTAACAATAAACGTGTGGTAGTTACAAAATAACCATGATTCGAGAAATCACTTCGAGAAACGTAATGCAGAGAAATAAGAACAAAATTATTCAATGAAATGATAATGACCACTGTTAAAATCTGGGATGTATGTAAAAAATATGAGTGATATAGAATAGCAGAAACAATATTATTCCTAATAATTATAATTGCATTGTTGACATGTGCCGATAAAACCGTTTTCGTGAAAGCCTGTGCCATGAAATGTGCAGGGACCAGCATCATTTTAACGATAAAATTGCTGAAATCTTTGACGGCAGTGTTTTTTAACAAGTCGTCCTAAAGTAATAATGTGTAAAATTATGATAGTTCTTCCACTGGCCACATAATTAGACGGTCCTTATTTTAATACTAACACAACACCGCACGGTATGGCAAGAGCGCATTTTCTTATTGCTGTATCACTCATTAATATTTCATATACTCTTAGCGTTCAGACCAGCATAGCCTCAAGTTCGGTGATCGTGTGATTCAATCGTCGGTTTTGGAAAAAGAAGTTTTCGGATTGAGAAGTGATCTAGATGCTATATTTCTTTATGAGCTGTCAGAATTTCGTATATCCGCTCGCGGCCAGACCTACAGTGCCAGGGCTACTTATAATTACGTATTGATGCCACCGCAGCTACAGATTTGGTTAGGTTAGGTTAGGTTTCACCTGATGCTGTCGCCATATGAACACGGATAAATAAGATTCCATATGATGTCTCGCTGTCCCCCTCTGTCTCTTGTTCCTCCATTTAGCACTGCTGAACTCCTCCACATTTTCTCAACTGTTATGTCTCTACATATCTGCAGTGAAACCTAACCTAACCAAATATTGTAGCTGTTGTGGCGTTAATACGCAAGTACCTTGCCAGGTTTTGTAGTAACACCCAAAAGTTTCTCTTAGGATAGGAAAAAAACGGTGCTCAATACCTAGACTTAAATAATTAATTCAATGCAAATCTATGGAAAATGGGTTTCATGGAAGAACCAACTTAAGAAACACTCAGAAATTAAGTAGGTATATTGCTCTGATAAAATGTGAACATTCGGCATTAATGCAAGCCATCTTGAGAATGTTATAAGGAAGCCTTGCTATAAATTGCGTTCAAATTAGGCTTACTTCGGCTTGAAGGGACCGTTAAGGAACGACTATAAATACAACCCTAGGCATCATAAAGGAAGGTAGCATAGTTGGTCTGAGTGAAATCAAAGTGAACGATCCATGAATTAACTTCCCATCTCTATTTGTTGTAACCGCAGGTGCTACAGATATTATCGGATAGATGGCAGAACATGAGTTTTCGACCACAGACCTCTTGAAAGAAGACATGTGGAAACCAAACCAGAAATCATGACTGATCCGTGACCACAGACCTACTTACTTACTTTGGTTTTCAGTTTTTCTGGCATGCTGTGTTAAGGTTATGTTTTACGAAACTAGTGGCAAAATGGGCAAGGCAAAGAAAATAAAACCTTCAGAAGCTGGAATGACTAGGGCACCTTTAGAAGATGATATTCATGATGCAAAATTTGTTAAAAGTAAAAACAGAAATAAAATCCGTCTTAGACAGGACGACGACCAACAGGTACAAATTAATGCACCTTTTCTATGCTTTCGTTACAGTAGAATAATTTAATATATGTTCTGTCAATAATTTAAAATGAATACTGTAGAGATTTAATCATTATACCACAAGATCATAGATTCTAAATTAATTCATTGCTTGAGTATTTTCCATATTTAAACACAAGGTTTCATTCCAGTAAGTTGAGTTTTGTTTACTCTCATTTTTGGACTAATAATTTCTTTTGTAATTTTGCTTACTCCATTAACCCCAATAGTAAACAACTAGATCTTGATACACAAGTAATCTGTATGTATGCTTTACTTGGGTAGATGATAATAAGCATTTGGAACATCCAAATTCAAAAGTATTGAATCAGAGCAAACACTTCACATTAACAATTCAAGTTAACATTTGTCAACAAAAGACCTCTAAAGGATTATTTTATGATCACCAAAGATCTGTTCGGAAAATCAGGGGAAGTTAGCAGTTAGGGAGATGTCAAGGAAGGAATAGGTGGTAAGGGATAGTCAGGGAAACAATTTATATTTTTATGAATATTTGAATCAATCACACTTTTTTTTTGCTGTGGTATATTCTATAAAATATGGACAGATTAATGACTTTTCATGAATTATAACAAAAATAATCCTCTAACTTAATCATATCATTTTGTCTATATATTGTAACTCTACAATATACAAATTCTGAGATTTTATTTTTTTCTCAGTTTGTAGATTCTTCACTATCTCGTAAAATTTTATCAGCAGCAAGACAACAACAGAGAGAATTAGAGTCAGACCAGGAAACTGGGTTGACTTCTGATACAAAACCTAAAGTTCCAAAACTCACTGTTGAAGAGAACTCTGATTCAGAAGATGAGGAAGACACATTGGAACCAGATACATTCTATGAAAATATCCAGATCAATGAAGATGATGAAAAGGTATATAGCAAAAAATATTTAAACTTTCATTTGGAATAGTAGGAAAATCTTTTTGAAAAATATTTTAGCTATCAGTTATATGCTGCTAAGAAAGTAAGTAATGATAAATTTTGCACACTGCTGCCTTGTCACGTTTTTAATCAAGCGCCAATGATCTGAACTTTAGCCGCATGATTATAAAATATTTATATAGGAAATGTCATACTGGTTCTAGGAATTGGGCTCCTTCATTTGTACATTCCTCATGTTGATTATTATTGTATACCATTAGTTAATATTTTCATTGTGATATTTTTCAGCTCAATAGAAATCTTGATTCAATAATATGGAATAATCATCTTGCCTTTTCCAAGAAACTAATCCCTTTTCCCTATCCCTTCAAGATAGGGAAAAGGAATTAGTAACTTGATTACATCAGCAAAAATTAACTTTTAGGCTATGGAAATGTTCATGAACAGAAATGCAGCACCAACTAGGACATTGGCAGATATCATAATGGAAAAGATTACAGAGAAACAAACTGAGCTAGAAACACAGTTCAGTGATGCTGCATCTCTGCAAATGCAAGACATCGATCCTAGAGTGAAACAGATGTATGAGAGTGTCAGGGATGTTTTGAGAAAATACAGGAGTGGAAAGCTTCCCAAAGCTTTCAAAATTGTTCCCAAGTTAAGAAATTGGGAACAAATACTTTATATTACAGGTAAAGACGATCTATTAGGGGTGAATTAATGATTTTCCTCAGAAAATTTCTGATTTGTTTTTATTTAACTTACTCAAATTTAACTTTACACAGCCATTTAAATTATGACAGTTTATGTTTATTCTTGACCATCAGCATCAGATTTCAAAATTAAAATGATGGAAAATAAAATACAATCTTCCCTAGAACTTATTTACATAACCATATTTTCCATTCTGTTAACTATTATTGGAAAATCTTTTATATATTGATGGGAATACTATTGTAAATATTTTTCCAGATCCACCTAGCTGGTCAGCAGCTGCAATGTACCAAGCCACACGAATCTTTGCATCAAATCTGAAAGAGAAGATGGCTCAGAGGTTCTACAACCTTGTGCTATTACCTCGAATCAGGGATGATCTGGCAGAATACAAAAGATTAAATTTTCACTTATATCAGGCACTAAGGAAAGCACTGTTCAAGCCTGGAGCATTCATGAAAGGTGATTAACATATCATCAGTTTGTTTGTGCAGATGCAGATTATAAAATAGTTAAAAAATACTTACTTTGCCCAATGGCCTACATAGAGCAAGAGAATAAGCCTTACGTGATGTCACCTTGTCGCGCCAAATACAGAGTAGCATATTGGCGCTCTGCCCCTCCACTGTTTTAAAAATGTAGATTCGGGGCTGTTTTATATAACATATGTCGCAGCGGAAAATCTCCCAATTCACTATAATATAACTAAGTACTTCAAGTGGTCCATAACTTTTATGTTACTATTCTTTGAACAATGTACTTTGTATATCAGGACCTATGACTCAACTCTGAGATTGATAGGTGATATAAATATCTGAATAACTATCAAGTTTGTTAGAAGCATTTCAAATAGCACATGTAGATTGACTTATTTGATTAAAATCTACAAATTATATCCTCACAACAAGAATTTTGCCTGACTTTTTTATTATATCTTTTGTTAGGTATCCTGTTGCCTCTCCTAGAAAGTGGCAACTGCACTCTGAGAGAAGCGATCATAGTAGGATCAGTGGTGGCAAGAAACTCAATACCAATCTTGCATTCATCAGCAGCCATTTTGAAAATAGCGGAAATGGATTATGTCGGCTCTAATTCTATTTTTCTCAGGATCTTCTTGGATAAGAGATATGCCTTGCCCTATAGAGTTGTAGACGCCTGTGTGTTCCACTTTTTAAGGTAATTATTGCTTGTTTTCTCTCGCGCAGTGGCATGAAAGTTATAATGCTTTGAAATCATTGAGGTGATACATTGTTGAATGTCATTATGTACACTTCAGAAGAATTGTCACTTTCCTATTTAATTGATTTTTCACAGAGAAGAGATCACTGCATAGCAAATAAAGTATTGTGCCAGCAAATATTTGAGAATTTTATATAATGTGTTCCTTAATTTTTTTTTCTATATTAGTGATTTAAGTAAGTAAGTGTTTTTATTAGCCTTTACTTTGAGTAACCTTTGTACCGATTTTGATGAAATTTGTGGTTCTGGTTTTATACAAATCCTTGCATCATCAGTGGAATCAAAGAACAGAGACTGAAACATTTTTCCAGTCCTTATTTTTTTGTATCTCGAGATTCGTATGGTGTCATCAAATCTTTTAGGGACCTCAACAGTGTTAAAAAATAACAATACATCGACTTAACATGTTTCAAAAATTCAACCAATGTAGGGAGTCGTCAACAAACATTTTTAAGGTGTCTCTTCTCCAATAAGTTGTAGCATTGGAAGTACTTTGCCAATTTACTCTAATCCATTTTCACTTGTTTTCGTTGAGAAGCTTATAACTCTTAATACTAGGAATGAAGCTTCACTACTCATTGTTGAAGTAATGACTGAAAAGATATATTTGCTTGTTATAGACACCTAAATAAATCTTTAATTGTCATCCAAAACCACCTTATTATTCTGACAAGGCCCTGATCATCTTATTTCCAGATTTCAAAACGATCCCCGAGAACTTCCGGTGCTGTGGCATCAGGCTTTTCTCACTTTCGTCCAAAGATACAAAGCTGATATTTCTAGTGAACAGCGCGATGCTCTTTTGGAGTTGCTTAAAAAGCAATCGCACCACGCCATCACTCCAGAAATAAGGAGGGAATTACAGAATGCCAAATGCAGAGATCTAGAAGATGCGGAGCCGAACATGGAAATGGATTAGATTTATTTGTGTTGAATTTGTGAAACGACATTGTTTAAATAAAGCGTGAAAGTCTAGTTCTAGTGCTTTTTATCTTAAAAATGTGTGGCTGATGATACTGTTATCATGTTGCAGGATGATATGTGGGACTTAGTATATAGGAAAGCTGAGTTGCCAATTAGTAGAGCAAAAATATGGTTGGATACTAATTTATTAACTTTGAATATGGAAAAATCCAATTTCATGTGTTTCAGTTTAAATAAAAAGTCTTTTCCAGCCTGTAATTCTATAGTAATTCATTCTTACAATTGCAAAAAAAAATTAAAATGTAAATGTAATCAAACGCTTGATTTGGTATCAAATACTAAATATCTGGGTTTATACTTCGACTCACATATGAATTGGAAGTGCTATGTGGAGTATGTAACCACAAAAATAAGAAAAATGTATTATAAATTTTATCAAATAAAAGACTGGTTGCCTAAAAAGAACCTAATTAACGTATATAAAGCCTTGCTGGAATCAGTTTTGTACTATGGCTTGGCCGCATGGAGCTCCACCTGCATGCACGTCCATTTTATCCCCTCTGATCATTGCACAAACAAGAGTACTAAACATTATTTTGTTTAAAAGCAGGAGGTTTTCTACCAAGCTATTTTTCAGTGAGGCCAGGGTTCTAAACCTTAAACAATCGTATATCAAGACTGTCACTAGCACTTTATTGAACAAGTATGAGACTAAGCATGTCTCACATGAAGTTAAGACTAGATCTGTGACTTGGTGCAGAGTTATGGTACCTCTTCTCACCTCATATTTATCAGTACAGTGTAGTCTTTATTATAATGCACCAAAAGTCTATAATATTTTACTTGATAATTTTAAAGATCAACCCTACAAACATATTAAAACAAAAAGTACATTCTGGTTGCTTGAAAACAATATCTCTACATATTGACATATCTGAACTAGGGGCAAATAGATTACTTTAAGTTTTTTTTTCTCATTTTTCTGATTGTATTAATATATTTGTTATTGAGATTGAATATGATTATAACCCACACACATTCTTTGTAGAAAATCGTTGTTACGAATGTTTGCACAACTTGTAAATGTAAAAAAAAGAGATAATAAATATAATTTTTTTATAGTATATTTCTCATTATTATTGAGATCATAAAATGGAAGTATTACCATGTCCGACGATTGAGGGCTTCAATCCTGCAAGATATTCTTTGAAACTTGGCATCAAGAGAGCTCATATCCAAGGGAGCAATTTGAAAAACTAGGATAAAAATAACGAATTATACAAGGCTACAAAGGACAGGTCATTTAAAATGAAATTTTCAAAAATATATTAAATTATTTATTTACAAAAGTACAATATGCTTATCAGTATATAATTTACACTTTACAACACATAAAAGCAGAATCATACATCATTTTTTCAGAAATATGCATTCAATTAGTTAATTAATTCTCCTCTCTAAATGTCAGTAAGTAACATTTCTATTTGATCCTCATACTTGGCGGTGTGGATATTCATTTTCATAATATATTTTATTCCGCTTGTATATTAACATATATACTTTAAGACATTCGGTTTCTCTTATATAATCGGATTTTGAATATTACAGTTTTGATTGAAATATGTATATATATAACATGATGTTAGGTTCATCATGTGTCATATAAAACTGCATGCAAAAAACTTATTGCTGTACCCTCTAAATCACTCGCTTGCAGTAAACAGAGTGATATTTGTATCTTGTATCATTATAAGCTTACAGTGTATGGCGACAATCTGAAAACTGAATAAAAAACCCATGAAATATTATTTTTGAATTAAAAAGTTTTATACATCATACAACAAAGAGTTGTCCTTAAAAGCTATCTATATTTTTTTATTGAAAATACGATGGGACATTTTTCAAATGATTATTTTTATTCATTTTATGGCTTCATATTAACATTGGTTATGTCAATAAAGACCCCAGGGTAAGGTTTTAAAATCCAATCGAAAAGGAGTGATGATTCCCTGCAATAGTAATTCAGTTTTACCCAACAAGAAGATTTACATTATAATAAATAATAATTTCAGGGAGGAATCGATTTTACACCCGCAAATTTTAGATACACGTTTTCTGCACCCAAAATCTATCAAAATAGTTATTTGCTTTCGTCTTACAATTCTGATTCATCCTCATCTTAAAATACTAATCCAAACTGAGGTTTCGGATAGAAATACCCATTAGGCTCTGGAGGTAAGTAACTCCTATCCTCCTGAGTTGTTGGTCGGGAAGTAGTAACAGGGGGTACGTAGGCAGTAGGTTTTGTGGTTGAGGGGGGTAAAGGGGGTCTGGCTGTAGTTACAGATGGAACGTAAGTTGAAGGAGGTCGAGTCATAGGGGGTACATACACGGATGGCTGCGTAGGAGGTAGTGTAGGTCTCCTAGTAGTTGCAGGAGGCACGTACGTTGAGGCTGGTCTGTATACTGGTGGTTGCGTTGGAGGAGGGGGAGGTATTCTGGTATTTGATGGCGTTATATAAGTTGGAGGAGGCCTAGTTACAGGAGGTATGTATACTGGTGGCTGTGTAGGAGGAGGAGGTCTCCTAGTAGGTGGCACGTACGTTGACGGTGGTCTGTATACTGGTGGTTGAGTTGGAGGAGGAGGAGGTCTCCTAGTAGTTGCAGGAGGCACGTACGTTGAGGGTGGTCTGTATACTGGTGGTTGCGTTGGAAGAGAGGGAGGTATTCTGATAGTTGATGGCGTTATATAAGTTGGCGGAGGCCTAGTTACAGGAGGTATGTATACTGGTGGCTGGGTAGGAGGAGGAGGAGGTCTCCTAGTAGTTGCAGGAGGCACGTACGTTGAGGGTGGCCTGTATACTGGTGGTTGCGTTGGAGGAGGTGGAGGTCTTCTAGTGGTTGAAGGTGGTATATAAGTTGGAGGGGGCCTAGTTACAGGAGGTTTGTATACTGGTGGCTGCGTGGAAATAGGAGGAGGTCTCCTAGTAGTTGCAGGAGGCACGTACGTTGAGGGTGGTCTGTATACTGGTGGTTGCGTTGGAGGAGGTGGAGGTCTTATAGGGGTTGATGGTGGTATATAAGTTGGAGCAGGTCTTGTTACAGGAGGTATGTATACTGGTGGTTGCGTGGGAGGAGGAGGTCTCCTACTAGTTGCGGGAGGCACGTACGTTGAGGGTGGTCTGTATACTGGTGGTTGCGTTGGAGGAGGTGGGGGTCTTCTAGTGGTTGATGGTGGTATATAAGTTGGAGGGGGCCTAGTTACAGGAGGTATGTATACTGGTTGCTGGGTAGAAGGACGTGGAGTTCTCCTAGTAGTTGTAGGTGGCACGTAGGTTGAGGGTGGTCTGTATACTGGTGGTTGTGTGGGACGAGGAGGAGGTCTTCTAGTAGTTGCAGGAGGCACGTATGTTGAGGGTGGTCTGTATACTGGTTGCGTAGGTAGTGGAGGTCTTCTGGTAGTTGATGGCGGTATATAAGTTGAAGGTGGTCTAGTTACGGGTGGAATATACACTGATGGAGGTCTATAAGGTGCCGGAGTGCTCGGAGGTGGTCTGTAAGGTGGTGAAGTAGGTCTTACAGGAGGCGCTGTTGGTACCGGGAATGGTATCCTTGGAGTGGAGTACTCGTAACCAGTTGGACTTGGTGGAGGTTGTGTTGGGGGAGGTCTGTATGGTGCTGGAGTAGATGGTGGAGGTCTGTAAGGGGGTGAAGTAGATGGCCGAGGTCTATATGGCGCCGGAGTGCTCGGAGGTGGTCTGTAAGGTGGTGAAGTAGGTCTTACAGGAGGCGCTGTTGGTACCGGGAATGGTATCCTTGGAGTGGAGTACTCGTAAACAGTTGGTCTTGGTGGAGGTTGTGTTGAGGGAGGTCTGTATGGTGCTGGAGTAGATGGTGGAGGTCTGTAAGGGGGTGAAGTAGATGGCGGAGGTCTATATGGCGCCGGAGTGCTCGTAGGTGGTCTGTAAGGTGGTGAAGTAGGTCTTACAGGAGGTGCTGTTGGTACCGGGAATGGTATCCTTGGAGTGGAGTACTCGTAACCAGTTGGTCTTGGTGGAGGTTGTGTTGGGGGAGGTCTGTATGGTGCTGGAGTAGATGGTGGAGGTCTGTAAGGGGGTGAAGTAGATGGCGGAGGTCTATATGGCGCCGGAGTGCTCGTAGGTGGTCTGTAAGGTGGTGAAGTAGGTCTTACAGGAGGTGCTGTTGGTACCGGGAATGGTATCCTTGGAGTGGAGTACTCGTAACCAGTTGGACTTGGTGGAGGTTGTGTTGGGGGAGGTCTGTATGGTGCTGGAGTAGACGGTGGAGGTCTGAAAGGGGGTGAAGTAGATGGCGGAGGTCTATATGGCGCTGGAGTGCTCGGAGGTGGTCTGTAAGGTGGTGAAGTAGGGCTTACAGGAGGCGCTGTTGGTACCGGGAATGGTATCCTTGGAGTAGAGTACTCGTAACCAGTTGGTCTTGGTGGAGGTTGTGTTGGGGGAGGTCTGTATGGTGCTGGAGTAGACGGTGGAGGTCTGTAAGGGGGTGAACTAGATGGCGGAGGTCTATATGGCGCCGGAGTGCTCAGAGGTGGTCTGTAAGGTGGTGAAGTAGGTCTTACAGAAGGCGCTGTTGGTACCGGGAATGGTATCCTTGGAGTATAGTACTCGTAACCAGTTGGTCTTTGTGGAGGTTGTGTTGGGGGAGGTCTGTATGGTGTTGGAGTAGACGGTGGAGGTCTGTAAGGGGGTGAAGTAGATGACGGAGGTCTATATGGCACCGGAGTGCTCGGAGGTGGTCTGTAAGGTGGTGAAGTAGGTCTTACGGGTGGCGCTGTTGGTACCGGGAATGGTATGCTTGGAGTAGAGTACTCGTAACCAGTTGGTCTTGGTGGAGGTTGTGTTGGGGGAGGTCTGTATGGTGTTGGAGTAGACGGTGGAGGTCTGTAAGGGGGTGAAGTAGATGGCGGAGGTCTATATGGCACCGGAGTGCTCGGAGGTGGTCTGTAAGGTGGTGAAGTAGGTCTTACGGGTGGCGCTGTTGGTATCGGGAATGGTATCCTTGGAGTGGAGTACTCGTAACCAGTTGGTCTTGGTGGAGGTTCTGTTGGGGGAGGTCTGTATGGTGCTGGAGTAGACGGTGGAGGTCTGTAAGGGGGTGAAGTAGATGGCGGAGGTCTATATGGTGCCGGAGTGCTCAGAGGTGGTCTGTAAGGTGGTGAAGTAGGTCTTACAGGAGGCGCTGTTGGTACCGGGAATGGTATCCTTGGAGTATAGTACTCGTAACCAGTTGGTCTTTGTGGAGGTTGTGTTGGGGGAGGTCTGTATGGTGTTGGAGTAGACGGTGGAGGTCTGTAAGGGGGTGAAGTAGATGACGGAGGTCTATACGGCACCGGAGTGCTCGGAGGTGGTCTGTAAGGTGGTGAAGTAGGTCTTACGGGTGGCGCTGTTGGTACCGGAAATGGTATGCTTGGAGTAGAGTACTCGTAACCAGTTGGTCTTGGTGGAGGTTGTGTTGGGGGAGGTCTGTATGGTGTTGGAGTAGACGGTGGAGGTCTGTAAGGGGGTGAAGTAGATGGCGGAGGTCTATAAGGCACCGGAGTGCTCGGAGGTGGTCTGTAAGGTGGTGAAGTAGGTCTTACGGGTGGCGCTGTTGGTACCGGGAATGGTATCCTTGGAGTGGAGTACTCGTAACCAGTTGGTCTTGGTGGAGGTTGTGTTGGGGGAGGTCTGTATGGTGCTGGAGTAGACGGTGGAGGTTTGTAAGGGGGTGAAGTAGATGGTGGAGGTCTATACGGTGCTGGACTGCTTGGAGGTGGTCTGTAAGGTGGTGAAGTAGGTCTCACGGGTGGCGCTGTTGGTACCGGGAATGGTATGCTTGGAGTAGAGTACTCGTAACCAGTTGGTCTTGGTGGAGGTTGTGTTGGGGGAGGTCTGTATGGTGTTGGAGTAGACGGTGGAGGTCTGTAAGGGGGTGAAGTAGATGGCGGAGGTCTATATGGCACCGGAGTGCTCGGAGGTGGTCTGTAAGGTGGTGAAGTAGGTCTTACGGGTGGCGCTGTTGGTACCGGGAATGGTATGCTTGGAGTAGAGTACTCGTAACCAGTTGGTCTTGATGGAGGTTGTGTTGGGGTAGGTCTGTATGTTACTGGAGTAGAAGGTGAAGGTCTGTACGGTGCTGGAGTAGACGTTGACGGTCGATATGGAGCTGCCGTAGTTGGAGGCCTATAAGGTGCTGGAGTACTCGGAGGTGGTCGTGAGCTGGTTGGTAGTGTAAATGGCACTTTAGGACTCGGATACTCATACCCGGTCGGTTTAGGCGTAGGATAGCTGTACCCGGTAGTTAGTGGCTCAGCAGGCGCGGGTTGGTAGTTTTGTGGTATCTTTGTTGATGGAGATCTGCAAGGAAGAATTAATAAGATATAAACTTCTGCTAATGCTAACTGTGCTTGTCAAGATATCCCATTAGTTCGAGTGGTATATAGAAAGCGAAGTTATACCAATTTTAATATGCGTCCGCTAAAAAGATTATTCTTTAGAGTGTGTTTATTTTATCGATTTGAATAGTAAATGTTTCATGTTGTTTCAATTTAGCTGATCAAGTTCAAAAATTGAGCATACGTATACAGTATTGAAACGAAACTGAACTAAGTAATCCATCAATGTTCAATGATTTAACATAACGTACTACGGAATCTTTCACGATACCTAAGTGAAATATATATAATAAAATGCTTTATCAACAAAACTGCTTGGAAACAACCTAATGTCGACTTTTTTCAATTCACGCACGTATCAGCTGAAAAATAAAAGTATTACGACTCGACAATACTATTCAGCTATTTCAATCAAATTAACAGTTCTCTAAGAAATCTTTCAATGACACAAAAGTTTTGTGGTATTCACCTATAAGGAGGCTGAGTAGGTTGTGGCGTACTGGAGGGTTTTGGGGGCTTGGTACCCTCTTCAAATGGCACATTGGGCTTTTCGTATACATAGCCCTGTTGTCGTCTTAGTCTGTTACCAAAGTTCAGGCATTCTTCGACATTCAATACGTTACTGCACGGGTCCGGGTTTTCCTGCTCGATTTCACATATCGTCGAAGATATTAGGGTCAGCAGAAGACAAGAGATTATCTGCAACAAAAATAATTATAAGGAGTCAAATGGAGGTGTCTAGAAAACCGCATCTCCTCCCCTTTACTTGAAATATTTGTATTCTTAGAAAATTTTGTTCAATAAAACCACCAGTAGTTAGTTTTTACCCTGTTTTATACAGCGAAGCGTGTGGCGTTACACTACATTAGGTTTAATTGTATAAAAATACATAGCACTAGTGGAAGTGCGGCAAAAATCCAACGGTACAAGGAATGGAGGAAAAATCCTACTACTGAAACTCACCGCAGTAGTATCGATGCCTGAAGCCACTGTGAGCGGGTCATCGATAACAGCAAAGAGGAACACATCTAAAAGTTAAGAACAAACTACTTTCATGTCCAAATTCATCCAGATCGTTCCATCACATCCACGCCAAAAGAAAAAGCGGACAGCGGGCAGATTTTTGTTGCCAGTTCTACAATAAACTTCCAAAGAGACACTCCACTAATGACCATCAGTGTGGATTCAAAAATGCTAGAAATTAGATTCCAACACCGAGATATAAAACGCATTCTAGAAAAACTGAACTCCAGAAAATCAATCGGTCCAGACCAAATACCAGCAATTATCCTGAAAAATTTCCCTGCAGAGCCTTCACCTGTCCCTTATTCACTACTGTTAACTATTTAAACTCTCCTACGAGTGAGGAGTGTTCCCTACTGGATGGAAGATCGGTCGAATACAACCTATACCTAAGAAGGACAGGAAAAATATACCCAGCAACTATAGACTCTGCTCTACATCATGTCCAAAGTTATGGAGATTGTTATTAACAAGCAGCTACTGAAATATCTGGACAAAAATATTATCATCGCCCAGAGGGTTTCCGCAAGTATAAATCTTCTGCTGTTCGTCACACATATGTGGAGTAGATCAATAGAGCTTCATGGAGAGTCTCGAGTCTTGGTGCTCGATTTATCAAAGGCTTTCGATAGGGTGTGGCATGAGAGATTTTTGATTAAGCTTTGCTGCCTATGGGCGACCACCGGGTATGTGCCACTGGTTGGATAGTTTTTCATGGATCGCTCCTTATTTGTGGTGGTAGATGTACTCACCATCAATGCGGGTGTTCCTCAATGATCTGACCTTTCTCCAATGATCATCTTGCTGTACATCAACAATTTGTTGAGAACAACATCCAATCCTATGTACAGCTCCGCAGGGGATAGCACCCTTATTTCCTGCATGGAACCGGGCAAACCAGTACTATCCCGAGATACCGCATTTTGGCGTGAGCAGCATGCTGGTCAGATCAATAAGGACATTAAGAGAATTGTTGAATGGAGATATACAAACGGAGTTCAGTTTCATGCGCAGAAGACTCAGTCAACAACGCTGGAAAAGAAACCGCATGCTGGTCTGCCAGCCATGGAGATGGAGGGAAACCCAATAGTTGAATGATCTTCCATCAAGCTTCTGGGAATCAACATCAACAATAACATGTCATCATGTTGCTGGCTCGCTAGTTCGACGTCCCAAAAACTGGGGGTTCTCTTCCTCTCCAGGAAATGATATTCTCCGGAATAGCTACAAGGCCCAGATCAGATCATCAGTGGAGTACTGCTCGCATCCAGAAGCGAGCAATACGTCTAGTGGATGCGCCTTACCTCACGAATGACCGCCACAGTCTGGAACATCGAAGAATAGTCGCTTATATGTCCCTATTCTATAGATATTATCATGGCAGATGTTCGACCCAACTGTCTCGCATAATAACTCCAAAAGTCGCCAGTACAGCAAATAGTAGAGGAGCTCATCGGGCTCATCCTCACAAGGTCGGTAAACAAGCCTCTTCCAAAAGTCGTTGTTTGGAGAACCTAGGCGTTATAGAATGAGCTACCGGGGACTTTATACCCCGACGGTTACAATCTACAGCGCTTGAGATCAATGTCAATAGGCACTTATCCTCTTACAGAGATTTTGGAGTGCTATAGGTTTTCTGCCTTTGCGAGAGATTATTTATAAGAAATGAAAATAGTCGCCACTCCTTATCTTGTAGGCAACAGGCTAGAGCAACAAATAGACACAAAACAGAAGTAAATTTACCCAGAAGTACAGTTTTATTTGGAAACTGTGTTAATTACGCAATTACACAATCTGCATGATGGAAGAGTTTCGCCAAGTAAGAGCATCTACAATCCATATGATAATTTTTAACGCTGCACTATTGACTCTGATCACTATTGATTCTTTTAAATAGATTTTTTTCCATTTAGGAATGTATCTCCGATAAATCGAATAATTCAATTAATGTATTTGACTCTCCATACACGGGCATTGCAACAGCTTACATAACATAATCAGGCTAAAGGCGAGAGTATACTCGTATGTACATGTAATATTGTAGATACCTACTCACTAAATTATGACATTTAAGGTGATAAAAATAATCAAATATCTTTCGTTAGATGTTTCGTGATGAGGCCGTTATAGAATTTATAGAAATATTTATGAATATTGAACTATTAGCAGCTTGCTCAAGTACGTTCCAAGTGCATCCAGGATATGCTGATTTCAATTCCCGTGCACAAGTGGGAAGACCTTGTTAGTTGAGCTGTCTATCATCACAATTTATCGGTCACGATGGATGTTACAAAGCGATATGATATACAGGGTGATTCACAAGTCGTGACCAAAAATGAAACCTAGTGACTTTCATGTAACATTTTTCCTTCGAGGAGTTCATTAAAAAGATATGGGGTGTTGAAATTCAAAAATGAAAAACAGTTTTTTTAATATCTTCAAAACCTTCAACTGGATTGATCTGAAATTTAATATGTAGATTTACCTAAGAATTGTCCACATTCAGTGGTCTTTACTTAAAATTAACGTGCACCAGTGGCGGAGATAAAGGGGATTAGTGGCATAATTTTCCCAAATAAAAATAGTACGCCACTGTTTTTTTTCTGAAACGCACAATTTTTTGAATTATACCTTCAATCTTCTACAAATAACCACTTTTGTGTTTTTTCCTTAGAGTGCATTGAATTCGGAAAATTGCGCGTTTCGAAAAAAAACAGTGGCGTATATTTGGAAAATTAATCCCACTAATCTCCTATATCTCCGCCACTGCTACACGTTAATTTTAATTAAGGGCTTTTAAATATGGACAATACTCAGGTTAATCCACATACCAAATTTTAGTTCATTCCAGTTGACGGTTTTGAAGATATTTTAAAAAAAATGTTTTGTTTTGGAATTTCAAATAATTTTTAATGCAGCCCTCGAGGAAAAAATGTTACATGAAAGACCCCCCTTGAAATACGTCCCTGTGTATGATGTTTCATTTTTGGTCACGACTTGTGAATCACCATGTATAACATATTAGAGGTGCTGGTGGTGGTGGTTCAAACCACCTACAAACATTTCCGAACTTTGTTATATATTTCTCCACTTTCGCTGTCTTCGGAGTCGGCAAAAGGTGCCAGGTTTTGCCTTCCAATTTACTACTACTACTACCACTTTCGCTAATCCTCAATAAATTTTGATATAGTTAACGTGTAAGTAGCTTGACTCTTGGAGGAGATGTTTTCGAGGTGATTGTAGTTCGACCTGGTAAGAATGAGCCTGTTGGGTTTTTTAGTGTTCGTTCTACTGATGGCTGCCGTAATTATTCGAGACACCTCGGGCGAAATTTTACTATGCTAGAATCTCTAAAATAAGAACAAAACAGCCCCTTTTATTCTTTTATCCAGAGCGTTGAGTTCCTCTGTAATATCAGGTGCGTCAACTAGAGGTATAGATCTTTTCTGGATTGAGAGCATAAGCATCAGGTAGTATTTCGGAGGGCATCTCTACACATGTGAATAGTACTGTAATGGTAGTCTGATCAGAGCCTTGCATAATAGTGGTAATAATAGTTCTGTAAGAGAATCGCCCAGTCTCTGGGACGTCGACCTAGCAATGCCCGAAATATGGGTGTGTCAGAACATATCATTGTTGATATTAACTCCCAGAAATTGGAGGAAGATGACTTGAGTAATTGGTGTCCTTTTGTCTGACAGACGAGTATTATTTCCATTTAAGTGAATTCTTCAGTATGTTGAAACAGAAATCGACTCGTCTTCGTCAGGCTGGATGGTCTGTAGCTGCCACTGTATACTGTATACAAAAGAACTATACAATGCTGACGTTGACTGCCCTTGTACGGCTACCAAAAACAGACATCCTACGACATTCAGATGACAATTTTTCATCTGCGTACAAATGAATGAGAATTTTCATTGACCGGAGATTACATAATTGAAGCACCTCTGACCTGAATTCATGTCACCGTTTCAGACATTTGTCAGAAATAACCGCGATCTCCATATGCCATCATAGAAAGGAATTCATGTCGCTTTCGGTGGTCATCGCACGCCAAAACCGCTGCTACGCTGCCGTCAACGCTTCTTAAAAACCATGTAATCGGTCATAAATATATATTTTAATGTATACAGGAGGTCACACATACGTCAAGATCAACCGATATCCACTCGTTTTAAGTCCTTGATGTCTATTTTCATCCGTTCTACCATTCTTATACAGCAGTGTTCCATCCTAGTTGTAAGTATAATGGAGGACTTTAAGGGAGGGTCAGATAAAGGTGGGAGCGAGGTAAAAAAGGGTAAGTGTTTCAGGTGAAGTGACGGCATCGTCCACAGGTGCTTTGTTATTTTTCGTTTCTATCTGCGCTCTTCCTATTTAATATTTATTTATTTCAGGTTGCAGTTCTAAATTTATGTTCTTTATTTTAAATTGAGAATGGTTGATGATGTCATCTTCAATATTGGTTTTTACGCAGTTCTTTTATTTTTATTTATTCCAAATCTACCTAGTGTCTGTCTTAAATATTTCACTTTTCTATGGAATCCAAATTATTATCATACTAAAGCTAATTATAATATATAACAACGCACGATGTATATTCCAGTAGAGTTGCAGCACATCCTCACACCTCCTGAAACAACGGTAAGATCGAGATTCTATAATATAGATTCTTCCCTATTCTAGCTATGTGCTACTTATATTTCAGTACCTAACGCTATCAGTTTGTTGAAGATTTTGAAATGCTCATCTACTTGGATGAATTTTGTAAATATTGGAAATTTTAGAAAACTTGAGATTCTCAGGTATTTCTGAAACAGAGTCAACCTACTTAAATCATTTTCGGTGCCTATGGGATGGGGGAAATACACCCATTTTTCCCCAGTATCCAAGCAATACGCATTTTGCTTTTTTACGATAGACGAGATTATGAGAAAATGTTCCTCGTCGGTACGTTCCGAAATAGTAAGTGAATCTCTGAAAGCAAGTATTTCGCCTGAATAGATGCTGCACAACTGTTTGAGTTTTACTAATATTCCTATATTATGTGTGATTACAGCACATCCTACCCCACTTACTGATTTTGATGCATCGGTATAGATGTGGTTATAATCTGTGAATTTTGCTATTATATTTTCGAATTTATTGCGTAGGAACACGTTGACGTGTTCTTCATTGGGATATTTTTCGAGGAGGGCGTAGACTTCTGGAGTTGCTGATATCCTGAAGGAGGAAGAGGTCTACAAGGAATTATTCGCCCAAATTCTATATTCGATACGTCTTAATCTTCCAGAGAATGGAACACGTTTGTTAGTTTGAAGTGTTTCGATATAATTTTAGTTGAAAGCTGTCAATTAGGCAGTCTGACTTTTAAATGCAGATATTTCTGTTGCATAGCATAGCGATAAGTACTGTCCACGTGGATGCAACGAGGGTTCTTTGATTAAGACGAGTACACTTTCGTTGGGGCTGGATTTTAAGGCACCGGTTATTATTCATATATTCTGAGCAAGGCTGTATCACTACCCCATGTTTTGTGAGCAACAACATTAATTAAGTTAAGTCATCTGTTATTTTACTCTAGCCGCATTCATAGTACGTTCAATTTGACAGCATTTTTTTCAAATGAACAACTCCAATGAAAATAATATAAATATAATAAGGCAAATGATTGAATTTTTAAGTTCACGAAATGAATCAATCCTAAAAAATGAATTGTCTAGATTGTCCTGAACATAAATTGCTTCTAATTCACGTAATATTTAATTATTACTACTATACTTTACTTTTGTAGTGTTATATTGATTAATTGGAGTGGCACCATTCTCTCGCAGTAAGCTTACTGCTGGTATTTTTGATGTTCAATAATCTTGTTTCCGATACTGTATACCTATGAGTCCACGTAATAGGAGAATCCATATTTACAATTGAGAAATATGGAATTCATATCAGAGATTCTATTTATTAATTTGTTTCTATGGTATCTACAAAAAGGTCATCAGCTCATCATATAATCATATATACATTTATATGTAAAACAGATTGTTGGATATTCGTAGATCTGGTAGGTATCCTTGTGAGGAACCCACGGTTTTTAAATATCTGCCGACAAAATTCTAAAACAGGTGGAAACTATATTTGGCGTTTTGATGCCTTTTTGCTTCTTCATTAATCGATTCCTATAAAGTATAGATTCATTGCTCTATCGCTTTGATATACTTTAAATATGAAATCTTACGATCAACTCACTAAACTTACAGTGGGATGCCAAAGTTTCTATGTATTTAAAATATGCAATATTTTTAATTCTAACGTGAATGCCTCATTATTAAAAAATGTTTACAAAAGTGAGGAAATAAAAAATGCAATCAAGTAGATTGACTCGGAGCTTCCCACGCATTGTCATCTTAGAGATGAGAATAATTCTAAACACCAAAGAGAGTATTTGTTTAAAAAAGCGAGTACGGAAAAAAAGGTTGAAAAACACCAGTTTTTCAAAGTTATTCGTGAATGTAGTGAACATTCAAATAAGTTTTACACATTCCAAATTAAAAATATGAATAGATTTTTAAACATTCGCATATCAGGTAGACACTCTGTACAAAAATACTATCACAAGAGCCTCAAATTGCGTAAAACATAACATTCCATCGTAATATCTAAAGTCCAATTTGAATATTGTCAAATGCTTTATGATGATTAGCTGTCGAACCATTCTTCTGTTTGTGTCGCAAGTGTTCAGCCTGCGCAGAGCGCACAACCTTTGGCAGAGATGATGATGATTATGCAGTTAATATTTAATGGTACGCAAGAATGCAACTTTTATTCCATCAATGATGCGAGCTATTACACGCGAAATAATAATGACACTTCCACGTTTTATATATTCTTCTCCTTTCTCTATGCGACCCACGTTTTCGCAGGCATGTCAAACCGAATATTCCAATAAAATCCTACTATTATTTCGATAACTCAACACACGTATTGAAAATGAGTAACTTTTCTAACGTCATTTTTAAATCTATGGGTAAATGTAGGCATCAGGATGTGTATACAGTTACGTACGATTTCACAAAATTGTTTACGTGTACCCATCGACACTTGCTACATTATAACAAAAAATATTACGAATAATGAAAAGGTCAAGGAGGATATTTGCATCGGCTGCATAGAAATTAGTTGATTATCAGGTGGAAGTTCGATATTAAAATCTTTTAATTCGGAATTTGCTTAGATATGTATACTCAAACAGGTAGAAAACATTGAACAACCAAATCGAATAAATTTTAGACCAGCTATATCCAACTGACGTGGCAAACTAGAATTTATATTGTATATAAATCTACATATTTATTTGTTGTTAATTTTTTATTTTCTCTTTGTTACTGAATTATAAACAAATAATTATATCACATCGTGTGTTTGAAAGCTACAAGTAAAGTTTTAATATCAACCCAGTGTTGGATCTAGGCAAATGACGACACCCAACATGTTATATATACATCAATTCTAGATATTTAAATGTCGCTTAGTCAGTGCCTAAGTTTCTATAGATGCTGTTCGCTGTGTATTATTGCAAAATGTTTGATCTGCAAAATAATTCATACAAAATCTATTTCCAACCAAAGATTTGCTAGTTGCGTATCATAATAAGTAGGTAAGAGTAATAGACTGAAGAGTTCATAACTGATACATTTGGAAAATTCTGGTGTGGACAAAATCACATTTTATTATAAACAGAAAAAGTCAAACAAAGATTTCCTCAATATGAAAAATTGTTACCTTTTATAGGAGAAAGTTTCTGATAATGGATATGTGGAACATGCGAATCTGATCAATGTTCAATAATAAACAACAACTTTTTAGTTCAAGGTCAAAAATAAAAACCATTCTATTTGCAGATCATCTAAAACCAGTCACATTTGCTTGTCCATAAACATGCCGTAATAGAAGATGCACATTTTGCTTGGGTGTATCCATAGTACAAGCGGCGCACGGCATTTTTTGCAAGAAAGATACTGCACTTGCTCTAAACTAGTTATACTGTTTCATTTTGCACGATCTAAATATACTGAAAACAATAATTGTATATCCGTCACATGAAACTATCACAAATATTATTAGATGTTGAAACAAAACCTGCTTTTCTAATTCACCATATTCTCATAGTATTCTGATAGAGATGGAAAACGATATGTCAAATGGAATAATAAGTGATTTATAATATTATCAAATTTGAGAAATAAAGAGTTGAATAGTATCGTAATTACAATGAGAATGAAACTGAATTATTTTTGATTAATTTTAAGCAGGTTATACAAAAAATAACAAAGTAACCTTGTGTAGAAAGCGGCCTTGCCTCTCATGCATGGTAAGTGGACTCAGCAAAAGCCTCGTAAAGCAAATTACTGCTTGTGCTGCGCTGATTAGGTTTACAAATGACGATTCTCAAACTCAATCATATAACGCAAGATTCTCAATTTGTTTTAATACACAATACTCGATTTTGTCTTATTTCCAACTCCATTTTTATGTCCGTCTCAGAATTTCAGTCGGCGTCGGTCTGTTGTTCTGTCTACCTGTCTGTCCGTAGCTTTATTGTCACCATGTAATTTCAGTAACCAATGCACTGGTTTTGATGTCTGGCTAACGATATATATTTTAGTCAGTAAAATCAGCAATATTTTTATAAAAGCGTACGTTGGCGGCTCTAATTTTCTTGCGTAGTCTAAATAATCTCAAACTTTGTTTTTGTACGTGTCCTTATTCCAGGGAAGATTGAAGGATTTAATAAGGGTCCAAAATTATTAAAATCCATCAAATTTCATGTTTGAATTTTTTCAGGGAACATATATACGTACTCAAACACATTGTGAATGTTGCTTTTTTTAACTGCCTGACTATAGTTGTGTATTTAACGCATAATATCAGTAACTGCTTCACCAATTTTAATCAAATTTTTGAAAAAGATATGCTGTCTGTTCTTTTTATATTTATCGGGTAAATAAAAATATTTTCTGGGGTTTAAACCACTTGAAATTATACGAAATTTAGATAAAATATACATCAAAACACAAATTCAGCGATTTATTTACGAAACATTACAGCCATGAGGATATTTCAAAGACCTATCAGCGTGTATTTCACTCGATGACAGACTAGCATAAAAGTGTAAAACACAAAATGAGTTTAAGGATCAATGACGAAACTTTGTAAAAGTCTGATTTAATTATTATATATCGGGGTTCGCGCTACAGTGTGGTAAGTGCTGTACTACTTGACTCAATTGTTTTCATAGTACTGCTAGTACTAAATGTTCAGTGCAATCTAATCGAGTTTTCGCATACGCAACAACAAAAATAAACAAACCAGCCTGTGCGTAATAAACAGAGGAATATATTGCTTTCGCCTGTTTCAGAGATGACCTTTCCTAATTAACGCTTCTTCTTCATCTATTGCCCAATGATGGCACAGCAGCTGATGTGCCGCCGTTGTGAAAAATGTATTTAACATGCAAATTTGTCTAAATGAAAGATATTACGAAAAATCAACGGTTGATAACATATTTATTACATATAACTTGAACAAGGTGAATAATTTGTCTTGCTACAGGTATTATCGAAATCGCCAATTGGCCAAGCATGCATAAAGTATCTATCCATGAGTCTGATGTTCAAAAATGCAGTCAAGTAGATTGACTCAGTACTTTCAATGTTTCGAGTCTCAAAATATATATATTATACATTTAAGTTACGGATATCATAAACCTCGTCGCATACTCTATGTTAAATGCTTACTCGTAAAAGTAAAGTAACTTCTGAAACATATCCTGTGGTTATCTCTCTATTAGTTTATATTTCCTACTGGTCGCTAAGTAAGACCACATACGAATCATTTAAATATGTTTTATAACGTTTAGGCTGCATATAATTTCAATATTCAATTTTCCATATTTTGTAGCTTGAGGCAGCCGAAACGTTAGTCAATATATTTCAGTTAATCGATCTGGTATTAAATAGCAGTCATCAATAAAAAGTGTTATGAATGATCAGAAGTTAAAAATATTGCAAAATTTTAGGGTGAGCATAACTTTTGAGAGGGTTGATCCGGTAACCAGTCGACATCGGTTTTTGAAGCTTACAACGTTGCCGCTTGCAAAAAAAGTCGTACGAATTCTCAATAAAATTTTGTTTCGATTTTAATATTTATATCTCTTCCTACTATTCGTAATATAAAGAACTCTAATGAACTCGACTCAGTAGAACCAGATATAGGCTAGGTTTTTTCTAGCACCAATCCATTCATCATATTCCCCTTAATCCCGTATTGTTCTTTACTTCATTGCATTGATTATATGACTATATTACACTATAATATTTATTATATACTTGCACGGCCATTATTGTATACTAAGTCCACATTGCATCAGACCTGTTATAGTCATGCTTGTTTCGTCTTTAGCCTAGAATCGTCAGTATATCTTTTATCTTGGCGGACTAACTGTAGAGAACAATTGGGTAGTATGTACGTAACCCAGCCAAGGGTTTGATAGCAAAACCAACACTCATCTCCAAGAGTCGCGTACGGTGGCGCTGCCCATTAGCAACTTAAGAAGTCAAGGTCCTACCACTTGACTGCCTCGTAGTGGCGAAAGATGTCCCGTACGACATCTTTACAAATCCCTTGTTCTTTGTAAACACTATTTACGAGGTACCCTCATTTCAGCTCAAAAGCTGACAACTGATACTAAGTGAATATTCACTATGAGTGCACAAGACGCGTCAGTATAGCCAATTGGGTGGTATATACGTAACCCAATTGTTGTCTGCAATAGGACCGCCATGGCTATACTGACGAGTCTAGGCTAAGGACGAAACATGCATGTCTCTAACAGATCTGACGCATAGTGGACAGAATACACTGAATGTCAGCTTCTGACGTAAATCAGCCGAGATAACGGTACATCGTAAATTATGTTTACGAAGAACAAGGGAAGTTGCTGTAAATCAGTTCATATTTTTTGACAGATGTCGTAAGGGACATCTGTCACCGCTCCAAAGTAGCTTAAGTGTTAGGACCTTTATTTTGTAAGAATTTTGATCTGTTCATATTTATTGAATAAGTTTATATTAATTGCATAGGAAATACTGAGTCAATATACCTTTTATCACATTTTCTTTTGTTTTGTAAAACTTCACCCATTTTTCAAGATCCGTGCTCTTCTATCTGATAGCATAGTTATGAAAAATGCGGCATGCCTGTATTCAGCGACAACAATTAGCAAAAAATTAACAAGCATTTCGGATACCATCGACAATATCTCGTCCTGTGTACGATCTATTATATGCAAATTTCGCAAATATTAAACACTATGAGCGTTTTGTTCTGTTCAACGGTTACACTTCAAAAATATTTATTCTCGGCATGATGAATGCACATTTTACTGCAGACATGCATCAGTGACTAATAAGAGTTCTTTTGTAGTTGCTACGGGTTATGTAATGTATGTTCCTCTATGAAGGATTTACATAAACGTAGATAAAGAATTTGTAGGGTTGATGTATTCTCGTTCTCGTAATTTGTCACATTTATTCGTCATCCATTAGTTAGGATGGAATAGGCTCATCAGTTCCCAATGACAATGTATTTACTGCGGCTAGTTGACCCTCTGTCAATACTTAAGGTATATATATCGACCCCTCTTCTCCACATGCTGGGTGGAGAGACCTTTAGTACTAGGGCCGTCAGGAAAAAGCTGAGAGCCCAACGTTTTTTGGATTTGTTGTCGTTGTGAGCTACAGAGGTCGCTCAAAACCTTCTCGCCTCCTCCAGGTATCACACAATTCCGTATTTTCCCAGATAATTAGAAGTTTATCGTATCCAATCGGCATAAAAGAGGATTTGAAACCGTAAAGCTGCAGAATAACAGTGCTACATGTAATCATTGCTCATCGTTCCTCTCTCCGAATCACTCACTCCAAAAGCGCACCGAGTTGGGGAAGACGCCGCTCAGGCTAGTAATCCCCTAGCCATTGAACTGACCATATGTGTCTTAGTTGTGCGATGTCGCGTGGTGTCAGTGCGTGTGATATAGTAGGGGAAGACTACTGGATTGGTCAGTATCCATAACTATACAAAACCGTCGAGCACAACCGTATGTGTTTGAGCCCTCTTAGATCCTGTACTTTACAAGGAAGTCAAATAGATGTCTTTTTGTGTGAAAATTTATTGACCAACAATCTGGACGGACAAATTTTTATACTGAAATACTTATTACTTTTAATGAGAACTGTTATAGAGTAACAACGAATGATTCCTGTGACATTTTTATATCGGTATAGGTCGAATTCAAATGATTTTTATAAAATTACAGGAAATCCTTTATGATAATTTATACACCAAACGATAGCCTTGCCTTATCCGTCTGAAGAATGTTTATATTATTTAGAAGATCCAAACAAATAGATTTTTCATCATTAAAAGCACAGAGTTATAAAATATCATCTCTGAACGTGTATGATTTTAATAGTGAATTATATCTAGTTGAGCTTGACAAATGAGTTTTTGGTGTGATTAGCATAATATAATTTTTATTATAAATTAGTTCTCAGCATGTATTCCACAATATCTGCATAAAGAAGATTAATTTATTTTTCATAGAAATTTGAAAACTAAAATTGTACCTATTTGACTCAGCATATCTTAATTTTTACTTAGATAAAGCAGATACTACTGCACTCTAGAATGACGATAAAACTAAGTAGCTTTTCGCGCACCAAAGTGCAGAAAGCTGTCTATGGCAGATCGTGGATATGAAAATTTTTTGTTAGTCGGTGGATTGGTGTAAGAAAAATTATCAAAAATTGGAAAGCTTTGAAAAGCTTAGCTCCACCATGTTTCTCAAGTTTCCTATTATTTTTTAATCCAAGTGGATAAACATTTTTGAAAAATAACGAATCGTCTTTTTTACATGTATTTCAAGTAGGTATTTGACCAGTGTGAGATGCAGTAAAAAAATGATATAGTAATTTATTTTATTTTAATTCCCAAATTTCAGTTTCAAAGAATTTTGATTCCATCAACACTTTATTCTACTACACCAGAAAATTAAAAAAATATGATGAATACAAAAATTATATTTGATGGAGTATTGGTTAATTTTTGTTTTCTTTATTATCACTTCTTATTACTAATACTAAATTTTTAGAGATTGGTTCAATATTGTCAATGTTTCCCTTTCCAGTAACGGTTTAAGAATAAATAATATTTTTGCAATGAATTAAAGACATTATTATTATATCGATTTTCAATGCTTTGATTTTATTGTGTTCTTGTTTCAAGTAATCGACTGGCTTGGCTCTATTTTACTTTCCACCTACTGCCGGTTGTCTTTCTGTCGGCCTGTTCGTTGATGTTTTTGCTACAGAATCTCAGTAACCGCTGCATCGATTTTGATTAATGTGAAGTGACAAAGGGACAACATCACGAGAATCCGTGTCTCTCATTTTCGTCGGTCTGTCTGCCTGTTTTTCGATTTGTCCGTTGACGTTCTTATCACCGACTAATAGTTACCTCTGCATCGATTCTGAAGGATATATTCACATGTTACAAGTGCTACATATTAGAAAAAACGTACATTGGCTGTCAAAAACAAAAAAATATCAGACTATTCCCCATTTGGCGTAGTTGTAATATCTTTAGTTGTACTTGAACTATTTTTGGATTTCCACGATATTCAAAAACTGGTGTTTTTTAAATTTTGAGCACAGTAAAGAAATTCTTAGATGTCCACATCGTATATGCGCATAATTTGAAGATGTAAATATCTAGTCAATCTGCTTGACTCCATTTCTTCACTGCCACTGTTAGTAATGCACGGGATGGATTTTGAGCAAACGTAAAATTTTCCAAAAAGAGTGAGTAAGTACATACCATGGTGTAACCCCTCTCCAGCCCTCTGGCGGAGGAGATCTGGTTCAGTAGTTTCCGCGGACGCACAAAATTTCTCAGCTAGGTGTTAGACCGACGATACGCATAAACGGTATAACGGCCATTTGAATCGTAGGAGGGGTTTTTATATTATCACCATCAAATCATCGACGGTTGGTCCGATGGCGATGTGTCGAAGGTAAGCTGGTTGCAAAATACCATCCAGCAGACGTTCGGTTCTGCCGATGAAAGGATAAGAGCATTTTTGTATAGGCGCTTCCACCAATAATGTGCATACACTGCATTAGGTACCCTTTACACGGTCATTACAATATGTATTCGACCAACAGTGAGGCTTGAGACATCCAAGGGTCCTAGAATCGAAGGAATATCTATATATATATATATATATATATATATATATATATATATATATATATATCCGCTCTATAGCCTCCATTTCTCTCGGTCTTCCCAGTCTCCTGATCTGAGGTCCCTTTCCGACATCGCTTTGTGCACACCCTTTAACCAGACTATTTTTTGACTTCTTTGCTTACGTTTTTCCATGGGACTCAAATTCATGATTTGTTTTGGTATTCTATGCTCACCTATCCTCTGTACATGGCGATACCACCTCAGTTGTTTCTTTTGTATTTCTTCGATTATAGTAGTTTTAGCTTTCATTATATCCAGAATGGTGCTATTTGGAACATGTTGAAGCTTTGAAATTCTGACTGCTCGTCGCCAAAAGTCCATTTTTTAGAATAATAGTTTTTTCTCTGTCCTTGACGTGACTTGCCAAGCCTCACATCCATATAAAACTACACTCTTGAAGACCGTGTTATATATTCGTTGCTCCTTTTCTTTTGATATTTTACCCGACCATAACATCAAGTTCAAGGCTCCAATGAACTGTTTTCCTTTTATGATTCGTTCTTCTATCTCAGTTTCGGTCGGTTATTGTAATTTTTGTTCCTAAATATGTATATTCTTTAGTAGAGCTGTTATTCTTCTTCCGTCTTGCAATTTTGAATCCTCTTCCTCCGAACCTACACAAATATACTTTGTTTTTTGCATGTAAATACTTCATCCCCACTTTCCATATTCAGATTTTGAAGGACGTGCCATAAAATCTAGGTCGTCTTTATCCTGCGACATTACCACCTGATGCGAAACGTAGGGTGTACAAAGTTCATTTAATTTGATTCCCATTCCATGGCATGATCTTCTCCAATGTCTCAGAGCTTCATCTAAATATATTTTAAATAGCATTACTTGCAACAATGCTTATTTTTTTGTTACCGAAACAAGGTTAGCAGTTCGGGTCGCGAATCTGTAAACAGGTCTACACCACAATTCAATGAAGTTTCAACAATCGTTTCACTCTGTATCTAAGGGAACTTTTTACGCGTCAGGCATAGGCATAGAGATATTGAGATGCACTATGTAAATGTGTCAACATTTTTCTATTATAACATTTCTATAGTCTGAAGAGACGTCTGTATTCGGTTGTCTTGTCTGTCCCATCGCCGAAATCACTTTCAATTTCTGCTGGCAGCGTTATTGACAGCTGTACGGAAAGGAGTAAAGATCAAGCTGGCTAATCGCGATGATGGCTATGGCCTATAGGTACCGTTACTCTAATATCATCTTGCTTCAAGAAAATGATGTGTATGCGAGAGGTCAGGGACGTGCGATCAACATAATAGGTATCCAGCTCCGAGCTTGAAAATAATCAAAAAGTTCGGAAGTAGATTTCTTATTTTTTGACCACAATCAGGTTCAGGGACTCAAATAAGACTGTTGTCTGTCTCCAGTACTTTTCTATATACGAGGGCCGTTCTCCTAGTAGGCAATGATATGTTTACAAAAATGTTTGTCTGACATTTCAATTACCTTATTTGTTCCCAAGTAACAATTTTTGGAAATTATTCAATTTCCAAATTGGAATGGGTTTTCAGCTGATTACCTACTGTTTGAAAATTCAAATCTTCTAGTAACTATTCTTTACATTTGAGTTCTTTTAAACACAAAACAAAAATTAGTTGAAAATATATATAATAATTTATTTAAGTTTACTATGTATATACAAACCGTGAGTTAAGCGCATCACTTTAAAAATTAATACCTATGTAGATTATTATGTAGAAGTTGATGATGATCTTGCTTGGTAAAACTCTTCCGTATATATACAAAGTATTAGATGCTGAGCTCACAGGCAATAAAAAAGATAAATATAAAACTAAAGGAATGTCAATTTTTTAACATAACTTTGTCAAGATATTAATATAAATCAAAGCATGGCGGTGCTTGTAGAATTTGCTGTGGTGAAGTCGTAGTCTTATGAATTAGTTGGAAATATTCAATTTTTCAGGCAAGGTATTGTGCTTGTGTGGTGGTAGATCTTCAAGACAGGCCTTATGTCCCTTTTGAAGAAGAGAAGATGTTATGTTATGATACGGTTTAGTAATTGTATACAAGATATACATCTTCAGTTTTTCAGTATCAAGGTACCTACTAAATTATCGCTATCTTTTTTGGTTCTTACTCTTTTTTTTATTTGAAGCTTCTAGTTATGCAAATCATACATAGAGATATCAATATGCACTCATGTTTTACCTTTTACCATGTTCACTGTTACTTTATTCTAGCACTCAGTGATCGATCTTTCATATATATATATATATATATATATATATATATATAAATATTTGTAATCAATAATAATCATTTCCTTCCTTAAACCCTAATTTTTGATTAACATATATGTGGTGGAGGTGGACGTTCTTATTTTTTCATTTTCTCATAATATATCGATCATCGGCTCATCTAACAGCAAATAACAGGCGTCATCTAGCAGCGAGTAACCGAAGTAGTAAGGATGCCACAGCTAAGGCGATTACTAGATCCTACCTACTTTACCGCAGTGATAGACGGCAACAATCCTGGGGTTATAATCACAATAACAGTGACCGTATTATAACAGTTCCTCTAGGGATGGGCGGTTATTTAAAAATATCTGGTTATGGTTGGTGCAATAAAGATAACCTGTTATTCATTGATTAAGGCAGGCGGCCACTGCGAGCGGAACCAAACTAAGCTTTGCTAGATGAAGCTAGCGATTACTGAACTAAACTAAGTTTGAGCGGTCACTAGACACGATTTTCGTTTAGAAACTAAGGTTATAATCTTTGTTTAAACATCTTCGCTTAAGTGGCCGCGGATGCCTTTAAGAGTATGAGAGCTGATTTTTAGAAATCTTATCTTCGCTTAGTTTAGTTCCGTGTCGCTCGCAGTGGCCGCCCGCCTTTATGCATAGACAGACACCCTGTTGTTGCTTTCCTTTATAACATTCCCAAAGGTTTTCTCTACGTCCTAAAATGAAAAGAAACTTGAGGCACGTGGAAAATTGATTTTTTATGGAATTTACCCTCTTAAAATTTTGTATATTCCGTGAGATTGTAAGAACCCAAAAAATATGAAAAACAAAATTGAAAATATTTTCTCAATTATGTTATAAAAATATAATATCTTAGAGAATATTCGAATGACAACAACAAAACTACACATAACGAAAAAATGACATACTCCTACGTAGGACAAATACATTTTTTTAACGGCATTAAAGAGTATAAATTAAAATAATACTCTATCTATCCATATCCGAAAATGTGAAATTATGTCAGTGGGTAGTTGTCAGAAATATTTTTTATCCGGATAATTATTTTTCCCATCCCCAGGCTTCTATCTTTGCTTGCAAATCAGCTGGAATCGTTCCTGGTTGCTGCGCCACAGCGTTTCGCTTCCAGCTGTCGCTACGTTTATATCGATACTTCTATCTTAATTGGGAACATTAGCAAAGAATTTCATCTTATGGATAAGCAGTAGAGTCGTAGCTAGATTAGGGCAAGTAGGACTCTCGGCCCGGCGCTGTGTACATGGGGGGGGGGGGGGGGATATCGTGGGCAAAATGGACGCGAGATGTTAGATGTTTCTTGTTTTTTTAGCAGTTCGTTTTTTTTGGAGAGAATGAATATCCAATAGGGTAATAGGGTAGGATGCTGGTGAATGGTTTGAGAGACTTCTTGTTCTTCAAAATTTTTTGGGGCTGGGTGGTATGTGGACAAAGAGGGTAAAATTACGAAACTTGTCGGATAAGCAGCCTCGAAAATAGCGGTATGTGCGCCTAAAGGAAGCCGGGAAGTTATAGGCATTATGAAAATATTCAACATTTTACACTGCTACCTAAGTGTCATTTTTTACATATTCAGTAGGCTCCTCCTTTTTTTTGCTCTCCAGGTCTTCTAGATCCAGATCCACAATTTTTTCGTGGGCCCGGATTTTCACCCGATGATCGGCATGTAGGCAACTTTCAGAAATATTTCGAATAGCTATCCAGTCAACCCCTCAATTTGGTCGTTCAGTTTATATTGTCTGTGGTTATATCGATTCAGTTTCCCATATAAACGCACCTACTGTTATCTTTGTGCAGCTTGTGATTTCCCTTTTAACCTATGTATCATTGTATCTAGATTATATTCAAGCTTGAATTTAAATAATTGTGAGTATTGTTTGATTATTTTCTTTTGATCAGTTGGTTCACATATTTACAAACGTACGATGATGCTGCTTTTGTTTTCGTTGATTAGGTTTTATCACGAGTTTTGGAAAAAAAGGTTTTCCAAATGGATATGTAGGATTTTCCTCCCAAGGAAATATGCTATTGCTATGGTATTCTTGATTTTTTTAAGTTTATTTTCATTTTGTTATGATGTCAGTAGGTGTTTCTAATTTCCAAACGAATAATCAACTGCTTTGCACAACAAAAAACCATAAATTTATGGCCTAATTCAAATAGAAAGTATGAAGTTCCTAGATATTGCATTAGGGTTCATGAATTTCTCATTTTTATTTTTTTAGGAAAAATTGATTGCTTTAAATGGTTTTTTCACAAGGTCACATCAAGCCCATTTTTAGCAGCTTTTTTTAGTGCAATTGAAAGGTATGACAAATATATATATGATTAGGAGTTACTAAATTACTGATAAAAAACAGGAGCTATTCTTCAATTTATCCTCATGCAAGATTGATTTATTACTCGTATATAAAAAATCACTGTTGATATTTTATACAATGCAAGTTAGATCAGCTTACCTGATCAACCACACAATTATCTAAAAACTATCTTGAATTAAGATCATACCAGTGGCTTAGAACCTCATCTGGTGTAAAGAAGTATATTTGAACCACAACAGTCATATTATTAACAGACACCCAAAGGCATCTAATTGTTGATCACTATTATAGAGTATAAAGTATAAATGATTATGTCAATAAACTTGTTCAATCCTTTGTTTTCTTTGAAAAACTGCATATCTTTTTTTAGTTGCTCTGTCACTCTCATAATTTCTTTCCAGGCATTTCATTCTGAACAATGGAAGATGATGACCATGATGAACTCCTTCAATGTACTGATGATGAATCCGTGTCTGAAACAGAAGACCATTGCATACCCTCCAGTGATAAAAATCCTGATGAACCAGATTACAGGCACACTGTCACCTACTACCATCACACCAAGCTTGAGTTCCTCACCACAAAGATCACTCTCATCTTTTCTACTACAGTAATGCTGATCCTGCTTCCACTCTACTTGGACTCTGTCAATGTTAAAGGAAATGCCTACTCATTGATCCTGATGAACACATTGATATCAACACTGTTGTTTGTGATCACCATGGTAATCATCTTAGGAATACATTTAGTCAAGATTTAGATGTAGAATTTCAAAATTTGTTTCATAGCTATAGATGAAAGTAAGGTAAAATACAAGTGGATTTTTTGTCATTAATTTCTGGGCACCGAAAAATGATTGAAGAAACATGGAAAAACTCTAGTTATTTGTATAATATATAATATATAACATATAATGTAAAATATAATAATTTTTTTTATTGTGCCATAAATTTATATTTTATACATTCCAAATGATCTGCTACTGGTAACATCTTGAATATGAGCTCAAACAACTAGACCTACTTCAACAAAATTTGAAAATAAATATACTATATGCTATATAACAAAAAAAAACATTTATATACATAGATCTGTGTAATTAAATTAACAAATACTGTGACATCTGATACCATGTCTAATTTAAACGACAGAATTTGTTGTATTGCAATATACCAAATCACTGTCCTTAATTATTTTGCTAAATATTGATTGTTTTTTTAATGTTTAAAGGTAATCGCAAAGTTCTTTTGCGAGAAGTACAGAAACATTAGCATAACAAGCTTTCCAGTAAGGTTTTCCAAGTTGCTGCAACTTGCGTTGGTCTACTTCCTGTGTGCATTTATGGTCATCTATGCACTTGATAGGAAGCGAGTGGTTTGTCATTTGCAGGATCCAATCAAAGGCGTTGTACTGGTTTTTTCATTGCTGTACTACTTCTTCTTCTGTAGAAAATGTAAGTATTCCAGCCACTGTGACTTTTGTTAAGAAGATCTTGGAATATGATTAGGGGTCTCAAAAATGCCCAAAAACCGGGTTTAAATATTCTTTTTTGATTAAGAATTTACAGTGACTGGCCCAATACACAAAAACTGTTATGTTCTTTGTACCTACCACAGTAGTTATTTAATGAAAATATCCAATTACAGACAGATAAGTAGTATCCAAGTTATAGTGTTGTCATAACTTTTGGTTAATTTTATTAAGTAAATAATAATAACAGATGTCAATTGGCCATAGACAGTGCATATGTTATTGAAACAAAATTTTTAGGGGATCCTTCCTATTTGCTCCTACCCTTATTTTCTAAAAATGTTAAATCAAACAATTTTGTAAAATGATCATCGCTTTTGAAAAATTAGCAGTTTGAGAATTTTTCAGTATATTCATTTTTTATGACTGCTCTCTGGCTACGAGATTGATTTACAAAAAATGTGAATATTTTTCACCCTTGTGCTAGGATTTGAAATAATATAAACATTCCATTAAGATATCAGAACTAAGAATTACCATATACAATGTTCACGTTCATCGTCTGACAAATAGAAGTGACTACATTTTCAAAATAACATTTTATGCTCAAAATTGTAATGGAGTGTAACTATGTTAATTGCAGTAATGGGACTGCAACGGATCTTTTCGGCGACCACGATCATCGTCGGGCTCTTCATCTCGATCGACTACGGCCTTTGCGACGAGTTCCGATGCAGAGGGTACGAAAGGGAGAAAATAACAGACGACTCTGGAGGGTGGAGTTGGCGCACTCATGTTGCTTGGACTGTCGTATACATCGCGGGGTTGGCGCTTTTTTCTGCTTACTTTTCCCTCCTCGATATGTATGTCCTCGACAATGACGAAATGGTGAGCAGGAACATTTTTTCTCATTATAGTCTGCAGAATTATCTTTTTTCCCATGCGATATTATTTATGGACTGGCAAAATAATTTGGTGGAATAATTTTTTGCATATATATATATATATATATATATATATATATATATATATATATATATATATATATATATATATATATATATATATATTCTATAATCACAGTTATAAAACGCAGTTTATGAATATGCTCCAAACGATTTCATACACTGCGGAATTTTATTCGTTTTTGTAACTTCAATTCAGTTGATCGAATATACAAGCGGTTATTGAAACAAAATGTTGTCATTTACTGTTTTTTTTTCAGGAATGTCATCAGATTAATATTCCATCGTCGTTTTTGAGCACAGTGTCTCGATCTGTTTCCTTCCCAAACTCGAATCATGCCATTTCACCTCAGCTCAGCACGAGTTCTTCCACTGGTAACTCGCATCTCACCAAAAAGCACTCTGTCGTGCACCTGGCCATGTGGCTGCACATATTCGGACTAATAATCATTATTAGTCTCTTTTGGACTGACCTTACGCCAACTCTGGGAAAGGTGAGTAAATTTAGACAATGTTACAGCATATTTTAAGATCCAATGATTAACTCCTGAACATTAAGGGCTCACCATGACTAGTAGCATGCCAAGGCTATCGCCACTACGTTCCAAAACTACGGTTTTTTTCGTTCTTGCCGTAGTAGTAACCTAGTTTTAAAATGTCATCAAAATCCGTATAGTACTTTCCGACTTATAAGGCCCAGATTTATCAGACAAACAATCGACATACTGACATGGAAATTAATATCTGGAATTTGACATGTATGCCTCCTTGATGTTTCGTGAAATTGAATTTTTTTGCGATTACAATACGCAGGGAAAGTGAAACACATGATTAGATGTTAGTATGATCGATTAGGATATTAATTAATGGCTGAGGTCACCGGCATAATTGTAAATGATGATGAGAGAAGAGTATTCTCGAAAAAAAAAAGATTTTCCTAAATGAACAATTTGAAACACACAGTTTAACGCTATCGTTTATCCTTAGGGCAATAACTTCGCGGAGTTTTGGAATTACACGCTGAACGGCATGATGTGCCATTTTGAGAAACCAGTTCCTCCCAATCTAGGTCCGCCTCCATGCGGCAACGTGTTCCTGTTCTCCTGGTTCTTCATGTGTTCATACGTCCTTTTTGTAGTTATGTCCATGAAGTTCATCATACTCTCTCAATCAGCAGTCTACACTATAGCCACCATGTCTACCTCTTTACCATTTGTGGGAATTTGGTGGTCACTCTTTCATGTGGCTCCTCATACTATAGGTAAGTCCGTAAAAATGTACAGATACAATGTATTCCTACCTGTATGAAAAACATACAGCCAATTGAAAAACAATACATATATGTAATAAAAACGCGTTGTGAACTACATGTGGAATATGCTTCTGTTATGTGGTCGAAGCAACTAGAAATCAATATTGAAAGAGTAGAAATATCTTTTTTTATCTTTGTCAATAAAGAACTGGTATCAATGTATCATATCCTATAGAATTATACTTCATTTGACGAACTTTCAAATGTTGTTTATATTATTAATCACTCAAAATACAAAACACTTTACAAATAACATTATTAAAAAAATCTTATCAAGAAATTTAATTTATACGTACTCTGTTAATTAGACGCCAATTCTATAAATGCTATCTGTATAATAATAAAAATAAAACACCTCACATATAAGTAGCACAAAGAACAAAAATCCTGTCTTGTTCGGATTTCGATTTTAGCAGATTTGTTAGTTTTTATCTCTGTTTCATAAAACTCAGACAGCATATCTGATAGAATGATTCGTTTGGCACAAGTACAAATAAATATATAAGATCACATTACCTTGCAAGATTGCAATGATAAGAATTTGCTACTACAGGGTCGTATCAGTGTTCACGTGTTAAGTGTAGTAACACTTTTTCATGCTACTCGCATGATACGAAAAATATGATTGACACTTAATGGAAATTGCATTTAAGGCATTATTTTAACTACGTTTCATCACAACAAAATCTATAAAAATCCAAATCTGTAATTGTCATTCTAAAAACTATCAACTGCTGATTTTGCTAGATTTTATAACACTGTACAAGAAATAATTCTAGCTAGAAGCTGCGTAAGTCTTTATATTATTAGTTTTATTTATTTCTTTGATAGGTCTTCTGATATGGTCACCATCCATAACCGGCGAGTTGATCTGCGCTGTATTAGGTTTGCCCATCATCATAGTGGGTCTGTATTTATTGTGCAAAGCACATTTCAAGGATTGCCAATGGTCAAGGATTGCTAGAACGCACGTTGGGTCTAGTAACACATTAGCTTAAGTTCTAAATGTGCTAAATGATGGCATGTGCTTTAGTTGCTAAGCCCTGTTCATAAACTTGTCATCTGCCGTTCGTCGTTCGCAATTTACTCAGTTCACCAGAACATTTATAAGCTACAGTTGGTATGATAACAATAAAGTAATGTAGCCTAACCTCGAAACATCCTATAGCACCATCCAGTTTGTTAACGTATGTTTAAACGTGTAATGAAGTGATTGTTCAGATTTTTCTTTGCCTTCTCAGGGTTTTTACTTTTGCGGACAAATTCGCCCAGTAAATTTATTTTGCTGTTGTAGAAATACATTCAGTGACTGCTCAATGGGGGCGTTCTTGATCCCTATAGCGATCAACGACAAGATTAACTGCGAACTGTACAACAATTTATTTTGGTTTCACCAACGACTATCTGCGAATTGCGGGTGATGGGTTTTTAAAACGGTCTTTATACTCCGTTTGGTTAAAAGTTGGATCGCCAGTTGTTGCTTGAGGGTTATAGATGAGAGAAATGTTTGAAGCCATTTCTCTGAAATCTATGCTTTTCCACACCTTCTTCAATTGTATACGTTTATATATCTGTCCAGCTTTTTACCATTCAAAATAGTACGCTGAAAATTCTAATGCTAGAATGTAGGCTTTGTGAATTGATATTAGAACGAAAAAATGCGTAACTATACATTGTTGTGTGAACACATGATGGAAAATAACGCATTACTGTCTTTTTCACCTCAAGTTTCTGTTAACTGTGGTAAGTGAGATTTTAATTCGTTCTGATAGCAGTTCAGAAGAAATTGTGATTATGAATTATTTATTTATTTATTTCATGATACTGATTGTAATGTTTGCTTCAAGTGTAGTAAGATAAGTTGCTTATAAGTACGTGAGAGAACAAGCAAAATTATACTTATTTTCCGAGGAAGACTGATTTTCAGTAGATCTTTCTAAAAAACCATGAATTGATACCACCTTCTTAATAGTGTATGTGTGGACATGAACAACTCTAATATACCGCTTAACAATTTATGTACAAACTAAAATATTCATAATTTGCAGCATCAATACAAATGTTTTGGTTATCAGTACTGACGTTTGTCACGTTAATATATGGTGAGCATTGTATCACAAAAATCTTCCAATAATCAACCAAAAGCTTGCTCTTTAGCATGTATATATTTTATACGCATGATAATGATGCCAAATTGTATTTAGTTGAAACAATGTATTCGCGAAATTGTTATAAAAGAAGCGCTTATATATATATTGTTATAGTTATATTATTAACTATATCATAAAATTTATATGTATTTATTGCAGTGCTTCACTAAACTACTGTCTGAACTTTGTCGACAATGTAGATGTTTTAATAACACTGTTTTATATTATTTATTTCATGTTGATTGATGTGGTACCATTTAGGTTCTCAATGTGGGTGATAACGTTCCTTGTGGGCGTTTCGGACTTTCAGGAGGACAGTCCTCTTATTAGAGGACAGAGAAGTCTACGAAGCTCGGGCATTAATTAGGGTAAAGTTTTAGCGGGTGCAAGATCCTGAAGATAGAACGTCGGTTACATCATAAGAAAATAAAGCGAGTAGAAAGGTTTTTTACCCTTCAGTTAGTTGGAGAATGTGAATGTCCGAAAGAGTGGGAAATATTTTGTCGAGAAGTTCTGTTTGCCGTTCAAGGAACTTGCCCTGGGTGCCACAGTTCGTAGTCAAAGAAACTGAGGGCCGCAACATTTTGAAGACCTTGATAGCAAGTAAAAAATCTCAAAGTGGGCGGTGAGCCAAATAAGGTTGCAAACCTCGGCTCTATCGTCTTAAGGTGAAATAGTTCCGCTCGTTGTTGTATATAATCTTTGCCGCTGTGGTTGGTGGTGATGACGGGGTAGTATTTTGCTCGACAATCGGGCGAGAATGTAAACAGCATTAGGAGAAACTAAGCGGTCATTTCACCCTGAAGACGACTGAAGATGCCGCATCAATCTAAACGTTGAGGAACACAAATTCTTAATACAAGGGAGCCGTGATGCAGTTTTGTTGAAATTTCGATAAATCACTTATTGATTCATCTCAAACTAATATCTAAGGGTTTAGTAGTCTCCTAATGAGTGTAAAGAAGTTCGTAGAATGTTTTACGCATCAATTTTATTTGGATATCCTATTTTGAGAGTCCTTTGGATTTCGAAGTCTTGTATGATCCTTGTGTTCCATTGATTTGATAGCACAGTTAAGACTATCACACCAGCATTTAATGAACTTATTCTCAACAACATGGAATTTGGTGTAATCATGAGATAGCTCCAGCAATATCAGTACGCTGGCGAAAATGTTTTTTAGGAATACCAAAATTTTAAATAGACTAATATCAATATTGGGATTATGCGAACTCATGTATTGATACATAATACTATACTATATTCCATTACAAAAAATAATAAGGCCCGTTTAACTGAGATCGCTTGATAGAGGTTATTTAACGAAAACAATTTTTTAAAATTTTTATTTATTAGAATTCATATTTCTGGAGTATTTTCGCCAGGCGATAAAAAATTATATAACTATTCCATTCCTTTCTGTTTCTACGTTGTTCAACTGACTGACTAACTGATTTGAGTTGTAGACTTTCAAAAAAAAGTGGTACAAACCAGGTCAGTATGACACATGACATTGTTGTTGTAGTGAATTATATGTAGTCCTTTAGATTGTTATAGTGTAGTACTAATATTTTATAGAGATTAATATATTAAAACTGCCACAATGGCTCATTGGTTTTCAGTAATCTTGAAATCAAAAATTAATATATGTGTTTGTGTTTATTTGCTGCAACTTTCTGTATTTTTGTAGTAAATGTTCACATAAATAATTGGTTTTCCATTGGCAGATTATGCTTAATCCTAGAAATCAGGGAAGATAGTTGAACTTATTTTATATATTTATATATTATTGTAATGTGCCAAACAGTGAATTTAACCGTCTATTATATGATTAAAGTTGTAGAATGAACTCAAAAATCCGTCTTTAGCCAACGAAATATTTCGTACTATACACCAATATACAATTGTTTGATTTTGAATCACGGTAATGTGGAATGAAAGGTTCTGATTTATAACTTTTATATGATAAATCATTAATAGACATGTTTTAGAAAATACATAATTACAATTTTTACACTAATATTAGTGATGCTCCACTTCTTCATGAATTCAAACATGTTTTAATAAAGTTAATAGTTCTTGTGATACACATTCAGGATGGGCTAGACTTGTAGTAGAAATTATAGCTAGCTAACGCCCAGTTTAGGACACATTTTTTGAAATCTGCAGCCAGCTTAACTTTCTTACTGTATAAATATTAATATGCAGGGCTTATCAACTATAGACATAGGGATATGAGTAACAAAATTGGACAATACATAGAGAATGCTCAATACTTCATGGAAAGGTGGAACGCACTACTTATACATTTTCATCAGATTTATTTCAATACTTAATTATAGGTATATGATAGAAAATTAACGGGTATACCTGTACTGGATCTGTTGAAGTAATAAAATTATGATATATTTATAGGAAACATGTATTCAAGAATTATAAACTGTTGCTCAATATAAAAAATGTCATGTTTATGATATAAACTATAAAGTATGTATTATGATAATATTATGAAGTTTTGTTATTACGAGTTTTATTCTGAAGTTTTGTGCAGATTTAGGGTCAGTTCAGCTGGTGCTTATTTCACCTCTATGCGAAAAATGAAACAAATTGAAATATTACTATTGATATTCTGTTAACGTATTTTATTGCATCATATATTTGTGAAGCTTTAATTGTTAACAAAAATCAACAAGTCAGTATTTTTCGAGCCCTGTGAGCTCAGCTGCTGTTTCAATGTCTATGTGGTCTCCTAGTTGATGCATTTTTCTAATTCGTTAGATGGCGGCAAATAATTACCAAAATAGTAAGAACCTTTGGTTTCTTGTAGTCTTTGTTTTAAAAACATTTTAGGACAGGGGCAGAAGCTGTCTAAGGTGGTAGTTTCGTAGTTAAACAGTATGTGGCACTAGAATAAGGGGAATAATTCGAAGTCTTAGAGGTAAGATATTATGAGCGATCTGAATCTAGGCCTTCTCCACTTTTGCTATATGGGGACCTCAAGTAGTCATGTTTGTCTAGGCTCCCCAGGGGATTAGCCGGCCAGTGGTGCAGTAGAAGATTGCATGTCTTGAAGGCAGTAAAACATTTAATGCCATAATGATGTAAATAACTTTTGGGATTGGAAAGCTTAATATTAAACACTCGAATCGTGAGAAAGATATATTACACATACATACAAATATATACAAATATTTATAAAAATCATTTGAACATAACTTACAGAAATTTTAAACTTAGTTTAACTAACATATAATGACAACGAAATATAAAAAATACTCTTCCAAGGCACAATGCTTCACTATGCCAAAATCAATATTTTACACAGCTTTTACAGCTGAGCCCGAACGGAATGGAATAATTAATGGCAAGAATGAAGAGAGTGAACAACTTCCCTTTCAATCCTAATAAATCCCAAAACTTTGCTTTCCACTCAATAAAACACATGTTGGAAGACTTATCATCCTTGATACTATGTCCATCTCTAGTTGAACTTGCAAAACTATTGCATGTGGATGGTTTCAGAGATTTGGTTTAATCATTGTAGTATTCAAACAAATAATCATGAATCACAAGACACTAGATCTGGAACATTGCATGGTTTTCTATTTTCCTTAATTATGCGATTACAAGTGCTGATATTCTTGAATTGTCCCCCGATATCCATATGCTTCGTTTTTGAGTTATAATTTGTAGAATGGATTCTATTTTCATATGATAACATTGTTATACGATTACATTATACATGTAGAATAGGTGTTGCTGATGAAAATCGTGAGATTTATAACATGCCACATACGGCCATTCTTCGATTTTTCACACTGAAATTATGATGAACTTTCTTGAAAATCGTTAAATGCCCAATTTTTCGCGACTTTGATCCTAAAGATCAAGATGAAAATTGGAATTGATATCTTCCAAGGCTGTTGCTTATACGTGACATATTGGAAGTTACGTTTGAGACGCGCAAATATCTTTCGATATGAGTCATATTTCTTTCAATTTGTGTAATATTTAAATCATACATCTGACGTTTGACTTTGTCATCAATAACACCTCAGCTGTATTTATAACTTAGTTTCATCGTTAATTTATGAAATCTTAATCTAATCTCAACAAACATCAAACACTTATTCATGTTATTTCCTTTGTTTGGTGAACGAAATGTTCATTCCTCATCCTTTGAATCTTTGGAGAGTTATAAATACCAAGACAAAGGGTATCAGGAATATTCTGATTTGCAAAATTTATTACTTGTCTCGGATATTTGGCCACCCGAATTACGTTATTTGCCATATTCCAATAATCTGAGAATTTTCAGATATCACAGCAAACTCAACAATATCGCATTAGAGACTCAATTATTGTTTTGCCCTCGAGATATGATGACCCAGTCGTTTGCTGAATTTCTAGACTGTTCGTTTTCCCCCGATGACCTTTCCCGTTGTTGCAGTAACAGGTTCCTAGCTAACATCAGTGATTCCTTTTCTTCTTGCAACGCCTTCAGGTTCAGTTGCCTTTGTTGATCCTCTGCTTCTTCGGCTAATAGTTGATTGTGCTTTTGTGTCATGAAAACAAGTTCTTCTTGTACCTGCAATCGTAAGAAAAAATTGTCGTGAAGTTACATTCCAGCCAATTATAGAATTTTTTTACTTTTCTGTTGGAATTATTTTCTATTATGAGGATTTCTTATATGACATTTCGTATCTCAAAAATGATGAGGTGTGGTTTTTCTTATGAGCGATACCGTCGTTTGGGGTGAGATTGATTATTTGAAAAATATATTTTCAGATAATTCAGAATCTCAACGTGAAATCAAAATGTGCGGATAGGTGGCTTCAGTTGATGTTTCTGTCAGAAACAATATCAAACAATCAAAAAATATTCAAGAAAATAATTAAACACGCCGAATATGAAAAATATGCTGAATAGTCTCATACTACCTGTAGGGTGTGATTGATCACAATGAAATTTAACCGTTAGAATGCGTAGCGATTTATAATATGAAAATGATCAATCAAAGTTTATTTATTTCGGCCATATATGGTTGAAAAGTTATACGATTTTTCATTGTTTGGTTTGAGATTGTTCATGCAGCTGAGATTGATCAATGACAAACTAGTGATGCAACTACGGTTGTAAAAGGATAATCTCATCAGAAACGACGGTATACCACATTTTATGTGTAGAACATCCACCTATCAATGCAAAGTTGGAAAACTGAAAAATCGCTAATATTTTCCCCAAAACCCCCTTACTGATGTAGTGAGATATATTACCTTGCAATATTCTTCTACTAATTTTTTGTGATCCTCATAAAGTTGTACAGATTTTTCGTCATTGAAGTCCGGTGTAACAGGCCTCAAATGCGGATCAAGAGAATCTAAGAGCGCGAACATTTTGCCTAAATCCTGATTGCCGTGGCTACTGCTACTACTCTGTTGTGATGAACTCTGCACACCTGCCTGGATAGTACTGGCAGTACCTGGAATAAATATCAATTTTGAAATTTTGTCTGTTGGTAATACATTATTTATATAATTTGGTAAAACCACAAACGGATTTGAAAAATACTGCTTCAACATTAGAATTGTTACGACGATATTACACGGTTCAACCAAACTCCTTCACTTTGGAAGGAGCAAAGATGCAGTCTATTGCTGTATAGCTAACACACATTACTCAGAAAACACCGTAATATTTGGAGTTTGGATCGAATTTTGCAACTGTTGAAACGTGAAACTGAATTTAAAGGGTATTGAAAAATTATTATTCATTTATGTCAAAATTAGACACTTTTTGGACAAAGTTGTTAACTGCGTCTTAAAATGCGGTATATAGTTTTCATTTATCAGAAACATTCTAAATGTATCGAAAATGTATGATGTCCAAAGTATTGTCGTAAAATGTCCACAGCTATTGAGAAGAACCTACCATTTTTGTGATTGGAATGCAAATTTATGAACAATAACATATCTAACAAGTACGAAGTATTACCGGGGTAATCATTTTAGATTATGTAATGAAAGTAACGAAGAAAACGACGACGTTGATGCAACAAGATCTGGATGAGAGCTTCAAACCGTCAGCGTCTACTGAGCGAATCATGATTGAGAGCGAATGATCCAGTTGTTGCCACTTTATTATATGAACAATTCCTAAATAAAGGGTACTCCATTAAATCAGGAAGAAAGTACTATAATGAAATGTCAATCATTGCCCCCTTAAAGTCCACCGGCTGGAATACTTCTTGTTTCAATAACAGGGACTTGAGCTTCTCTATCAATTTAGAAATAATGTTTTTTTTGTTAACTGATACTTTGGTCACATGTCTATTTTCCACTCGACTGATTTTGATGGTGGACAAGGAAATGTGGAAATTTTGAGAGAACCAAAAAACTGATGAAGCTGCTAAACCGTCCGCTCAACAATTATCCACATTATATCCTCCCATATAAATTTATCAGTTTTCAAAATTATCAATTGGAGCCCTAAAAATGGAAACTGAAAAACGTAAATAAAGTTCGCTCAATGTTCGAAAATCTAGTTCGGTGCCTCGAGTAAATTAAACAAATACGTAAACTGTTCAGAGTTTACGATGAAGTATGAAGGATAAGCATGGCGTATTTTCTGCAGCTGTATTTTTAGAAAACCTTTGCGCCGATGATGATCTTTTTGGATGTGTCCCCAGAAAAAATCTGGTTCATTGCTGTAGTTTATAATGCGTCATTCAATAAATATATTTTTTCGTTAAAATTAATGATAGCCCAAGGATAAATGGTCAATCATTACAAATCTATTTGACGGCACGAGACTTACTGGTGTCATTTGGGCATGTGTTTGCACTTTCAATTGCTCCTGAAAGTGCATAGTTGAATGAATGTAATTGTGGTTATCTGCATGGGTTGATGGAGCTCGTCAATGAATTTCGCAGCCCCATTAGAGTTATATATTTTGGTAACCTCCCATTTCCTATTCTTGGAAGTTTTTGTTCGAAACAGCAGGGAATGGATTTCGCGATATAGCCTAAACCAACATTATTTATCATAATTCAAATTTGCTTTCATAATCATATGCTGTAATATTAGAATTCCACCTGGATTATCTTTATGATGAATTTTTCAGTTCTGGTACTTCTACTAATAGATCCCAATTAGTAATTTTGGGTTCAGCTTTCAGGCTAAATTGTGAAGAAACATCCACTATTGTTTATTGCAAAAATAATACTATTGAGTGTATTTTCCAAAATTCTCATCGATATTTTTTCAAAATCGGTCCCAATTCCTTTTTTGGGTTCAGTTTTTGGGGTAAATTGTTAAAAAATGCCAATATTAGTGTTAATAAACCATCTTTTCGATGATTTTATTCGAAAATTTTACAAAATCGACTCTATTCGCTCAATTATATACATATATTATATGTATTTATATACATAATTATAAATATATCATAGAATATGATTACTATATGTCGGCATTATAATATACTTTCAATAATAAACGCGGCTAACAAGCTAGTATTTCATAATAGATATAACCCTAGTTTTCATTTTACTTTTGTTAGTAATTTGAGATCATTCCTGCTGCATGTCTCACATTTACGGACATTAAATATATCGAAAACTACTTCAAATAACGCTTGAAATACACCAAATACGTGAAAATATGAAGTAGTATCCAATATGGTAACTTTTCTAGAAATTAAAGATTTTCTACAAGAGCACTATACCTCAAATATGTATCTGATGCAACGTTTAAGGCATGAAAAAAACATAGAAACCTTTTAGCAGTACAGATTTTATCGGCGATTGATTATAACGGTCATTGTTCAATTTTTTCTAGAAGTTTTTGGAAATCGGACAATTGTTGAACAAAGACAAAAATATAAAACATAAGTAGATAAAAAAATGTGTACTTCCAATATCTTCATTCTCTAGGTAGCAAATACAATGTGAAGGTTTATGAATATCCCGACAAATATATATCTGCATATAAGCATGTCTCGTCTTGGGTGTTTTTTCATAAGCACAGCCTCTTTTCCGGTTTTCCAGATTTTCTCCTGTCAGAACATTCAACCTTGTGATTTATAAACGTACAGCACTCGCTTTGCCAAAAAACTTCGGCCTCCAAGTTGAAGCTTGACAGAATAACCAGGATAATAATATTCGAATAGTTGGAGACTTCACTGAGTAAATAATAATAAATATATCGGCAGTGTGGTGATTCTGGTTTGAAATTATGATTTTGATATGAGAAACTGTGGTCGTTTAAAAGTTGGAATATACTGGGTGACAATGAAAGTACCGTCAACAGCAGCATTTCAAAATGCTACAGATAAAAATATGCAATCTGGTTTGCTGTTAGGGTTAAAAATTGTGAACATTTATAAAATATCATAATATCCATTTGTTTGTATTTTATGGTAAAAAGAAATGACACAAATAATTATGTTCACCTATTTAATCCTGCTTCATAGCGCAGTTTAATAAGTTTTGAAAGCAAAATTTCTCGCTTTTCAAATAAGTATTGAGTTTTTCGCGTAACGAAATATCAAATTGATCAGGTCCTGCTTTTTTACATTACATGAAATAACAATAAAGTTAAGTTTCAAAGATACTTGTAAGACTTAAAATTAAACAATTGATAATAGATATAAAAGGAATTGATTTTCGCTTAAGATGAGCATCAAAATGTTCAAAATACATTTATGATTTTACAGAAGCTTATGAAAGTTGACTTTATCCCTATAGCTGAATGTATGGTAAAGTAGGATTGGACAGTAGAGGTTTCACTCCCGTACGTTGAGGCGTTTTCATATAAGGACTAATCAAGACAGGAAACGCCGATTCGCAAGAAACACATTAGTTAGAGAGAAATGTTGATTTTGATGTTTTATTAGACCCCGTTTTGAATGAGGTGTAACAACCCATAGTTGTGTTTGTTCCTGGCCTACTCCATTTTTCCGTAAAATAGAAGGAATAACTAGGAGATTTTTTTTGAGACAAACAATGTTGTGTTATGCTGTGTGAGGGTCCTCAGACGACAGAAATACATGCAAAATAATGTCTAATCGCGGTCTTCCAAGTGTTATTATCTAAGTGCACGTTGTTATAGGTCGGTTTTTTCATGCACATGTAAGATATTGATTTTCAATCATTGCATCACAGGAAAGCATGCTGCTTAAGTCTCTTGTGACAATAAATGCATGCCACATTTCCCGACATTCGTCAGGGCGGCCTGCTATGAACCTCTCAAGCCTGCCTTCTCTGTCCATGTTTTCGCCAGCTGTATGTCAATTAAAAGTTCATTTTATAGTGGAATAGAGATATATATCAAGCTGCCAGGAAAGATTAATTATCGATGTAAGTAATAATTATAAAAAGTAGGAAGAAAAAATTTGTCGGCAGTGGGGACAAATTTTAAATCAATGTTATTTGAAAACACATTTTACACGTTGTGTGAATATTTTTACTCATCAATGGGATTGTTTCACTTTTTTTGTAATAAAACGATAGCAACTCTGAAAAATTAGATGTTTATTAATGATAGATTTCCTGACATTTTCTACGCTACTGTGTTATCACTATTATCATTAATTTTTGTCTGTTCTAATCTACGTATGTGCTACTCTTCAAAAAGATGCAATGCAATATTACATCACATCTGGAAAACAATATTTATCCTACACCTGTAGCTATAGCTGCAATCTAATCTAGGGTACTGGTTATCTCAGATCTTATCTTGTCCGCAAATATTACTGTGGTACATCGAATCTAGCAGTATTGCTAGTTATATCGCAGTCAAACCCAGATATGTCTAGTTTCTTTTCGAACATCTTTTCCGGGAGCAAATCAAAGAAAAACAAAAATGTTAAGTCGGAGAACAAACCATCGCCCGGAACCTTCACATCCAACGACAATGAAGACAGGGAAGATGAAGACCTACCGGTACCCGTTTTGAACAGACGGTATTCGTTATCCAAAAGTGGGAGGATGAAAGAGAGGAAACGAATGAAGATCGCTGTCAAGGACAATTTTCCGGGCTGTGAGGATACCATTCAAAGTGCCGGTAGTGCTGGTGATAATGACTGTGATTTTCCTGATAAGGCTGTATTTGACACAGATGGGATAATTGATGAAATGAATAAGTGCTGTGATTTGAATAGTAGAGATAAGCATAGTGAATCTAAATAAAATTAATGCAATTTATAGAAATGTTGCTCCGATTTTTTCAATCGTTAATCGAAGACATAGACGGTATATAACGTTTTGATCCTGGTAATTTTCTATACTTTCACTATACTAAGCCGTAATGATCAGTGGTTTACCTTCAACGAAAAATAGTGATAGAATCATGTGACTGAGGACAGAGATTTTCATGAACGTGAAAAGTTTCACAAAAAAGCAGGTAATGTGCGATGCATTTCGCTATATTTAATAGCGCTGTTAGACTTCAAATTCAATGTCTTTCTAGGTTACAAATAAACCAGAAGGCAAAGTCCAACACGCATATAGAGATAATGGTTGGATTACACACACTCAACCATGACCGGCAACATGCGTTTTGATTCGACATATTCCACTTCATTCCTCAGAATTTTCATTTTTTTGGATATTTAAATGAACAGTTAGAATATTAAAACACTATTACATACATATGAACATATCATAATTTTAAACGAAGTTTGAGTGTATTTCGTTTAATATTTTTCGATCTTGACGATAAGCTCTCCGCCTTTCAAACTATATCAAAGTAGTAAATTAAAGTTAAAAGAAGTTAGAGGGAGAGCGTTTAAGAATTATCCGAAAACGACACCACAACAGACAGAGATACGAACTGACGGAAATGGGTAGGTTTTACGTGATACGTTCATGTCAACGTCAGTTAAATATTATTTTATCTATCTTATATAAAATATATTATCCCGGATTCAGATATATTTACGTTTAAAATGCTTCTTCTGCCGATTCTCATGGAAAGTTACGACATTCTCCTTTCATTCCAGTACTTGAAATTTGCGACTGTCGTGAAAAGTGTAATATAAGAATAAGTCATTTTGTATTATTTTGGCAATCATCCACCTTAATTCTTGCGCTCGGGGAAATAGCACATTGCAATTGCGTTAGGTAAGTACGTAAGTAGTCCCTGATACATCCAGACCGCTTAGCGTACGATATAAATCACCACCAAGAAAAAAAATAAACAACAGGTGCAAATTTCGACGATGTACCTAAAGCAACCACAGCTTTCCATATTTTTAAACACTGGGGCATCCGGGTGATTTAACTTTGCACTAGAGGACAAAACAAAAATTGATTTATTATTATTTTCCATCGGAAGCTAATAGACATCACATATGAATGACTGAGATGCACAATCACAGAATAAGTTCCCGCAGCTACATTTTATGCCAAACTTTCTTCTATGAACAAAAAATTCATTTAACTCCTAAGTTTAGAAACCACTGCTCCACTGTGATGGTCAAGATCTCCCAAAAACCTATTTGGATTACATAAGTAATCACAAAAATCACAATGGTAAAAAAGTATGATGCAGCAGGCGCATTTAATTTGGAAACCTACGAGGAGCCCTCGTAACATTCTATCTTCATTATAGCGGAGGCCTTCTACTTAAGATTCTTGAAACCAATAACTACACAAAGATTGAATGTATGACCCATTTGAAGAAGGACTGTCAGGTTTCCCTAGGGCAATAAATAAGTCTATGCTTGGGTATAATAATATTTTATCGGTCTATTCAAAAAGGGCAAAATACTGGACATAACTTTTGTTGACAGCATGACAGTACAACCACACGAACAACGCAAATAGGTACGGAAAATAATAAAACAAGACCGCTGGAGTATTTTGGCTAGCAACTTGACCACCTCAGGGACGAATATCACCAGTTTGCATTTTTTTGCTGATTTTAGATAATCCGTTCATTTATCACGTCAAAAAGAAATGCATAATTGAATGTTATGGTGGGTTGTGAGGATTTACTAGATCTTAAAATATACCAAAAAGAATGTCTATTGCTAGGGAACTCGGACTCAAACAATATATCATCCATTTATCATGTCGTAAAGAAATTCAGGATTAGAAGTTAGAGCTGGTTGTAGGGTTCTAGTGGATTTCTAAAATACATTTAAATGTAAACTCGAATTCGAATAATATAAATCTGATTTTCAGATATATTTGAAATGAATATTTGTAATAAGAATTCCCACCACTCCAAGATATTTTGTAGATTTTTGCTCAGTTTCACGAATAAAAATATATACTAGTACGTGTCAGTTATTAATATTAATTGCCTCTGCTTTCTATATAACCCTGTCTATGATCACGCTAACTAGATTCTCCATTGTATTAGGTCTATACGATATAAGAATGAATTCAACATTTCACTAGCTTAGTCTTGACACGGCAATTTTCTCATTTATTGAACTCTATAACTGTTATAAGGAAGAAAAAATGTTGTAGTTCCACCCAGTAACAATGAGTAATAGCCAAAAACATTGTATTGTCAGCCATCACAACAGATTAATATTATTATTGTAATTCAGAATCATTAGGTAGTTAGGTACTGCCACTTATACTAAGATTTTACAAGGCCTAATTACATTAAATGAGCCTTATAAACGCCTCATATATGACATATTACTATAAAGATTTAAGGTGCAAAAGTCAATCCATACTGCATTAGATGGATTATCTCTTAAATTGTATTTGGGTTGTCAAGCACAAGTAAACATCAAATTTTTTGGCAAACACTTCTCGGATTTCTGATGTCGAACGATGTTGACACAGCACAATTATCATTTGTGAAAAATATAGTGATTTCATTGAAAAAATACGTGTGAATGACTGGAAACTGCTCTAATGATCATTTGTATTGGTTTTGACATGTCGCCAAAATGCAATATTTCTGTATTTATAGAGCTGATAACATTAATGGAATAATATGTCCTCTAATTTGGACAACAACTGAGTTACTATGCGACGACACTTTAATTAATAAATTTAATAATCAGCTAATTTGAACACTTTTTTGGTGTTTCACAAAAAAGTGTGATTCAAAATTAGTCATTCTGGTTATTTTAAGTATCACTTTAAACTAAAATTAAGTTTGTCCTCAATGTTTCGGCTCCTCCAACAACATTCTTCAGTACAGAATCTATTTTCTGAGTTTTCTAAAAAGACTTTAATATTTTCGGGGAACTTTAAAATATTCGAAGAGTGATAAACCTCAAAATATGCAACTTTTAAATATGAATATATCTGAGTTCATAATCATTCAGTTAGTTTATAGTAACCTGAGTAGTCATTGTAAACATTTATTCAGAAAGGCTGATGACGATTGTATAATCAATCGTAATTTTATAATATTGTTTCATCACAATACAATTCAGAATTTTTAGGTTTTTTCCATATGCATGTAACAATATTTCTGGAATTCGCAGAAACTCCGAAGGAATCCCTTAACATTCCGTTTAATGCGCAGAATAACTTTGCTATTTTCGATGTCTCTTACTTAACAGACAATAGCATAAATAAGCCATTTAGTTTGGTCCCTTTTGTGGTTGCAGTACAGTTGTGGAGAAGCCACGGTAGTAGAGGCAGCTGCAGCGATCTGAGAAACCCACCTGGTGCACGTATTTGACTGATAAAATGTTCTTATCTGTTTGCAATACCGCTGTCGGCATCGCGTAGCGCAACTGTCATAGCATTCAGAAAGAAAGGATATCCTTTTTTATGCTGGCCAAGAGAAACTTGATAACAGCCGTATTATTCTACAGATTTCAGTAAAAGCATGATATTTTTTTTAAGAGAATCTTGAACATTTTTTATTTTTATTTTCTGGAGGACCTAAATAATGATAAAAAATTATAGTAAAAAGTGTAAAAAAAAATTAAATTTGTGTGGCACCTGATTTTGGACGCATTTTTCTGTTGCATATCTCCCTTTTTCGTAACTACTCTGTGCGAATTATAGTTCTTTAGTCATAGGGATAGCTTTTTTAATTATTTATATATTTATTTTTGCGATTGTCGCGAATAGTTTTTCCCTTAAACTGATGCAATTCTTGAGATACTTTTATATGAGTTATAGTCTTATGTATCTGTATTCTGTTTTGGTCGTTCTTCAGCTAATCCTACTAAAAAGTATCATTTATATTTCGTTATATGCGAAAATGGCAAAACACCATGAACAAAAATAATGTGGCATCTCATCATGATGATGAATATGATGTAGAACAACCGTATTGCTTGACGCCCGCAGGTGAAAGCTATATCTACGGCCGTGTGATCTTTAATCCATAATTCCAACCGCAAAACAAAAATTGTTATGATTCGGTGCTTACCATTGCCAGTCTTGCATTCTTTGAATATAATCCAACTGCTGTACGCCTCGTGGGACGTCACAACCCCGGCAATCGGACAATCGCACATCTTCCTCTCTGATAACAGTTTCAATCCGATTTCTAAAGCCCTTCTGACACCATTCCCATCACGCTTGAATACGATATATATATCAGGTGGCTATGCTAATCTGACAGACACGAAAACAACCGAATACTCTTTTGACAGTCGAAGCGACTAGATCCGTGCGCGTCGTGAGTCGTAGTGCGTTTGGGGGGATTACTCAATACTCATGCGAAGAGAGCGTCAGAGTTTACCGTGGCGCGTTAAGGCGCGATATTTCCGTCTTTGTGTTGCCGCCCCGTTTTAAAATAGATCGCCAGTAGTCGGAAATAGAGCAGTTTTACGACATTTCAGGAATCGCCCGAGGGCAAGTCCGGGATTTCAGAAAATAGGTTGACGTACCCCGTACCCGCAACCCTCTTTTTATGTATGAATTATTGTGGTTTGTTACTAAAGTAGGATTGGATTAGATTATCTTGTGTAACAGTTATGCTTCACCCAGGACAGAATTTGAACCACAAATCTTCTGTTTGCTCCAACTGAGCTACGCTAACACGGATTTCAATCGATCTGAATGCTAATGCTGGATAACCTTGCCTTAAAATCATCTTTGACCGAATTTCAAACTGCGCAGTTAGTTCATATCTAGAAACACAGCTTCAGTGTTTTGAGACAGCAAAATCTCACATTGTAACTAGTTTAAAAAAAAAGATAAGAAATACACTGAGACGACAAACACATTGATGTCCATATTGAATCCTGGAGAAAATAGATCCTCATAATGTCATAATCATAGCGCTATATCATGAATTGGTCATTAATAAATTAATACAGTATAAAAGTGTTCAACAAAAAGCAAAAATAGATCAAGTAGAAAAATCTCCTGTTACCTTCAGAGTTTTCAAATATTTATGACTCATGGTTTTAAAAGATCTGAGGAAACTTATCAGATATATGCTTATTTTCATTCGTATAATTTATTAGCATATCAAAGAAAAATTAAATATATCGCCTGGTTATACAGTCGCACAACGATTATAGACATGCATTTATCGAAATCGGATCCCATTCATAACTTCAACACAGATTTATTATTTGCATACTATTCCACATTACACACAAAAATAATAATATACTGCACAAAACAATACAAACAAAACCAATACGTCTAGTGGAACGGTATTACAAAGGCGTTCCACAGTCTTGAACGAAGAAAAGTGATGGATCCCTATCAGATAATCTATAGTGACTTTACCATGATGAATATCCGACAGAGCTGTCTCGGATAACACCAAGAGCCATCAGTACAACTCTAAAAGATCCCTACGGGCTCACTCGCACCTGTTCGAGTACTGAACAAGCATCTGCCAAAACATTTTTTTGAGAAAACCTCTGCAATGTGGAACGAGCTGCCGAAGAGATTATTTCCCGATAGGTGAATGTCAATTAGACATTTATTCTATTGAAAAAACATGAGCCTTGAGTTACAACAGATATAACAGATCATAAGCTAGATCTCTAATCTCTGAAAGCGTCTTTTGAAAATGGGAACGGGATATGAAACATGTTATAGCTATATAGTTGAATATGATCAATATGCGCATAATAGAATGAACTCAAAAGAAAAAAAAAACGGTTTCAAGAAATGCAATGTTGCTCAACAGGCTTTGCCATGAAGATTTCTTCAATTTCTGATGGAACCTGGGTCTTATTTTGAGTTAAATGCAATATTCTAGTCAAGTAACTGCTGATACTTCACGTTTATTCAATACAAGCAGTTGAAGTAGTATACTATCTGCCACGTTTGTAACACGTAGTTGTATTGTGGTGCTTCCAATATTTTGTGTGTATTCTTCAATTGAATTGAGCAAATTCGACCCTGCACGGCGAACAGCCGGTTAAAGAAACTCCAACCAAACAAAGGCTAAATCGGTCTCGACGTGAGTCAGCCACAGTCTAAAAACATACTCGCCACACACTGAGTCGCTGCTTTCGGGTTTGTAGCTGGTTACATTGGCGCGACTCTCACCAGACGAACTGCGCTATTTTTTTCTCATTTATGCCACCGAACATAAATGGTCTTTATACCAAGTAGTTTTGTTTCACTTTATGAGCTACCTTCCGCGTAGCAACGCGTTGTTTTTTTAGATTTTGGAACGTGACTGAATGCTGAAGGAGGCCTTCCGGGAATTGTAGGAGGAAATGAAATGTAGTGATTTTTTGCGTATAGATGCAGTAGAGCCAAATAGAGTGGCCAAGCACTTCACTATATGTGAACTCATCTAAAGTACATACGCAACCTTTTGTTTGATAATTTTGTGGATAATTAAAAATTATAATTTTATGAATTCTGTGCACATATGAGTACATTTTCTATTTCCTATGTCCAGAAATTATGAAGCGAACATGCAGAATTTACCTTCTAAATTTTTGAGGTCAGTATAAAAATTTAAAGGCCAAACATGACTGGCAACAAAGTCCTAAACAGAAAACTAAGTGTATATTCTCCATTATACACGTATTAGACATGTATGTTTTCGTCTATTGGCTAGTATTGTCCAGAAAATTGTATTCAACGGAATGACTACTACTACTCCTCAAGACTAAGATGAGACAACTGTTAGCATACCTCTAGCATGTGTTGAGGAGCGCTTATAAGCATTTCCTCTAACCCTATGGAGTCCATTCAGAAAAAGAAAATACCTGTAGTGGACTTCAAAATGGACAGTGTGGAACATAAAAAAAAGTTGCTGATCTGGCCATGCTGTATAAATTCGACCATGGTTAATGTTCGACTAAGAACTTTGGGACAATAATACAAAGTGTAAGAATATTGGAGAAGTCCAATGGGCTCATCCTCACAGCGTTGAACTTCCACTACCTCGTTCAAGCCTCTTCCAAAAGTAATTTTATTGTACACCCTCTCAGCTTTATGGAATGAGTTACCGGGGAGTTAATCCCCTTGTAGTTAGTTTCCAGCGTTATAAGGTCAACGTGAATAGACATGTCAACCACACTGCACAGTGATAAGTCTCATCTATCTATAAGCTCTCACCATATCTTTACTAAGTTTTCATCAAAGTAGATGTAACTCGGCTTAAAATATCGCGACAAACAAATAGACAGACTGACTAAAATGAGAGATATACATTTTTATTCACAGTTAGTAGCCAAAATACCTCTTTAGCTTGTGCTTAGATGTAAACTGCAACAATTATTATTTTGGTGAAGTTCAGTGAAATCTTCATTCACTACCTAAATGTTTTGTAAATATTATATAGTTCATGGTAGATATTCGACCGAACTGTCTCGCATAATAACTCCAAGAGTCGCTAGTCCAGCAAATTTTAGAGGAGCTCATCAGGCGCAACCTCACCAGATCGAGATTACAACGCCTCGAACAAGACTGTTCCAAAAGTTATTCTTTTGGAGAACCTCGGCGTTGTGGAATGAGCAACCGTAGACTTTGTTTCCCGATGGTTGCAATCTACAACGTTTTAAGGTCAATGTGCATAGACATTTATCCTCGCGCAGTGCTTATGAAGCGCTATAGGCTATCTGCCTTTGCGTGAGATTGTCTATAAAAAAAACTTCGTCGATGCTCCTTGCTCAATTACATTAATCATACCAACAAATAGACGAAATCTATGAAGTATTTTAGAAACAATTCTAAATCAATACTTGATCGCAGTATCTCAATGTCGTGTATATATTTTTTTAATTCTGTACTTTTTATGAGCTGGCCGTGACAGTCACAGGCATTTTGCCCAACATTTGATCCAGTATGTCAGGAGTATTAACGAAGTTGTCAACACAATTGTTTGATCTCAAGCTAAATCATTTTTTACTATGTTATTATCTACAGAAAAACATTTGAAATTCTTCAAATTACTGTGGTATGCATATATGTATGTTTAAATGTCACATTGCGATTTTCGCGTAAAATATTTTAAAATATATATGGGACTCCAGACATATACTAGGACGCAAACAGAATTTTAAATTTTTTCCATCAAGTTACAAAACTGTGCTGTACTTGAGGAAAACATAAACACGAATTCTAGCACCTCATTTTCCCAATAAAAATTTACAGTTAATGCATTTTTGAAAAGTCCGACAAGACATGCAATAAATTTGATAAAGTCTCAGCATTCTGTCTTCTTTAACGTACTCATGAATATCGGTAAATGAAAAATCCAAAAACTATATTTTAAAAAAATTACTTGCTTTGACTGCATTGAGAATAATCGAAAAGCCGAGAAACATACAATGACTGAACATTGACATATTTTGATATTATTTCAGGTTTTATCAATTATTTCACAAATTTAATGAAAAAATGAGTTTATGCCAAGATTTTAGTGGAACAAAATTGCAATAGTATAGCAAGCTTACATAACTGCAAATCAAAAAACTCTTAATGCAACTGTCACACTCATGTTTACATAATTCAACTATTAAAGTTAAAATTAGTAAGAATAAATCAAAAAAAAATTAAATATCTTTTGTCATTAATATCATCCACCAACCTTTAGATACAACGTCATTCAACTTACTTTCTAATTGAAATTGCTTCAGACTAAACAGCGATGATTGGAGTGTATTTTCTAAGAAGTAATTAGAAAGATAAAAGTAGGTTATTGTATCTCATTTTAACTCTACTGTACGCAAATTCAGAGAAGTGTGCTCAAGTTAACTGTACCCCACCTATTTGTTGTTATTTAGAAATATCGTTCAGTCGTTTTAGATACATTTCTTCGTACAGCTACATCATCAAGTTACTACGAAAATGTTAACGACTTCTGAAGGGGGTACCTATCATAACTTCTGACGAAAATAGTTTACCAATTTTGAGTGTTCAGGAAATAGCAAACCGACCCTCAACTGGATTTGCAGGACATAATACTCCAAATTTATTTTGCAAATAGGATAAACAAGCATGCTTAAGGTCACTACTTTTGATTGAATAAATATTGTTCGGATCCCCACTGCACAATACGACAAAAACCGTTCATTATATGTCTAAAGTAACTGAGCTATGGGAATCGTTGTTTTTCGTGCTGTAGCTCTACTATAGGGTCATAAACCTAAGCAGTATGCAGGATATCGGCCAGTTCCGCACAAAGAACGTGAAATAAAAGCACGTTTGCGATATTTTTACCTTGTTCACAATTTATTGTACATGTATACGTCGAACAAAATACGGTTGGCAAAACAGATATTGACGACATCGAATTCCTGTAATGCAATGAGCATGAATGCTTCAATGTGAATTTTTAGACATCCATCACGAGTTGGACTTACAGTACCAATACTAAAACTAACATGGTAATTACAGATTGCCGATACTACTACATCTTCAAATGAATGTCATGATATCCAACCATTCCGCTGAATACCTCAACCTCAAGGTCGCGACACAGAGCACACTTGACTAAGAAGTGAAACAATGTTCCAACGCCTTTCCAGTACCTGGAACCCATATGCTCATTCGTTCAGCGCGGTTCTATCATTAGGTCTACCCACCATAAGTTCTGTGCCAATCTATGAGTTCTAGTCAAGCCAGGTGATCAACTCCATTGTTTTCTGGTACACTTAGAGACACAGCTAAGAGTTACGTTGATGACTGGGCTGAACTTTGAAGGGCGGTATCACATTGCTGAACCAGAGCTGATCGAGTCCTCAAGGATGCCTTCAGAGCTGTTCGACTATCGGAGTACATGTATATGTGGGCTTCCGCTAAATATACCACCAATAGGATGACAAATATCTCTGGAACACAGAAGTGTAGGTTTAAAGTGCGAAGTTAACCACCGTACGTATGACTTCCAAGCACATTTCCGTTCCACTAGATCTCATCTCCTTAGAGTGAGATCCGTCTGACAAGCATACTAGAATGTGAGGCAGGAACTCTTCTACAGATTAAATAAATGTAAATAATATAATAAAAAAAAGAAATGTATGACCGAGCTGTCTCGCATAACAACACCAAGAGTCATCAGTACAATACTTCAAACAAACCTCTTTCAAAAGCCATTCTTTTGGAGAACCTCAGCATTGTGCAATGGGGCTGTAGGGAAGTTTGTTGCCCCCTAGTTACAATTTAATTTGTAGAGTTTCGAAGTCAATGTGATTAGACTTTCATCCTCTTGGAGGGCGAGAGGATTTATGAAAAATTTCACAGATTTTGCAATCCTTGCAATCATCGGAAACACTGGAGATAATGATTAATACGATATATCAAACATATACATTTACAATGTTAAAATCAAATAAACGAAAATAGCGCCCGTCATTACGAGTATACGGTGATGTTAATATAGATCATCACATGTACTGGCTCGGTTGAGCATTTGTATGGTGATTTTCGCGACACTCATAGTTCATCCGTGACCGATGACGCGCAAAAACGCTACTAGACAGACAAACAGACCAACAGACAAATCTACATACCGAGCAGTGCCGTTGCCATCCTACAACTCGAATAATTAATTCTATCTAGCAAATCTCCAAACCACGCGAATCCCTCAAATAAATAAATAATACATAACGAAGGCGGTTGGAGGCCCAGTGTACGTCACGTGCACATGCTGAAGCGTGGCCTAATTATTTAACGTAAATATTCACTCCAGTGAGACATCTCACGATGTAATATTGCTTCACGCCGGTTACACATCGTTTGTGTCGTTCGCACATGCGGCTAAAATCATGAACATTTAGAATTTTCTTACACAGCCTTACTTTTATGCCGTCGCACATCTGATAATTTTCCGGCCACGCGAAAACTTTAGTTTATGAACTGCTGCAGCGATTAGCATTGTTTTTACTCGAATAATACTCATTTTGGTACAGAAATATCAGCTGTATGTAATATTTCATCTAGTGGCCGATGAAATTTTGAGGGCTATTCATCGGCTGGAAAGTAAAAAAAACTGCTAAGCCGTATCTGGATCAAATGCTGAAAATAGCCCGAATGGATGTGTCATGTAATTCCTGTCATTGTGCTAAACTATTTTTGCCCCGTGTGACTAAACGCTGCATCTGCGTTGATTAATGCGCACCTGCTGTTGTCCACATCTTCTTAGTTTGTGATAGATCTTTTATTTTTCTTGGACGGGACGACTCTGTCTACTAATGCAAGAGAAATGTGACTAATGCTACTTATACAGGGCACTGCTGATACAACCAATGATATTATTTATTCTGTATTGGTATACGTATGGGCGATTGCCGAGAATATGTAATTTTGAAACTTTATATCCACAAAAAATGAATCAGAGGCATGATACGAACTAATATTTTCTTCCTAATGTAAAATAACTATCATTAGGGGGAAAATATTGAGCCAAGTAGATATTAGTAATTCGCTTAAACATATTATCCGAAAAAAATAGATGCCTGAGCTGATCTTGCTTGTCTTCTAGACATGGTTCGCGTGTCTAAGATCGACGGAATTACTGTAAATCAATAGCTAGTAGAAGACACCTATAACGTCTCAGATGCTGGTTAAACATTGTAATGTTGTAATGATTATGGATGTTATGTGTCCGGCTAAATTGATCAGCAACCTGAGAAAACACGTAAAAATGAGTCTATTCACCATTCAAAATTTTTGAGCTCCTCCAGAGATTTTAAGTACCTCCTAAATTTATTGAAAACTATAGAAGCACAAAAAATTCTGATAATTTCGGTTTTTCGTCACCACCAATGCATGGATTTATAAAAAAGCTGTATAAACCTACTGCGCGTCCCTACCATATCTTTCCCCAAACTTCATCAAAAACAGAGGAATAGTTAGTGATTTTACGTGGTGATAAAACAGCCAACAGACCGACAGAAAGCAAGACCGATGGAAATGAGCAGGGATTTTCGTGATGGAGAGATCATAGAACATCGAAAAAGGTATAATTGAATTCGAAAATTTGAAATGTTATAACAATCACTCTCGCTTATATGGGAAAAGTAAAAAACAAAAGAAATTTGAATTTTGAAACTTATATGTCATTGTTATTCCCAAATTTAACTTTTATCACAATGCCATTTATGTAGATTTTAGATTAAACTCCTGCATATTTCAGATAAAATTGGGTGATTATCAGAGCAGGTTTCACAATAACCTGATGCCAATGCATTAAAAAAATTAAAAGAAACACGTCATAACCCTGCGACTTTTATTCATGAAACCTGGTGCATTAATTAAACATTATATGCGTGACGTCATTGCCACTTTCATCATTTGATTTCCTCTCATATTTCGAAAGAGGGCACCAAGGCAGCTGAAACATTGGGAAAGTTCGTTTTGTAGTTATTCAATTCACGGCCAGGACAAGTATGATGAACCATCGTGTCATAGATAGTCCATCTATGGCACCTTGTGATCTATTAAATTATTGGGCAAAAAAGCATTCTATTATTGTATATATATATATATATATATATATATATATATATATATATATATATATATATATATATATATATATATATATATATATATATATATATATATATATATATATATTATAGATACTGAGATACTCCAAGAAAATGTAGATTTTCAATCCGTGTTTTGAATTTGAATTACTTCAAAATATTGGAATTTCTTACTTTTATGATTGGGTATCGATATTCATGAAGCTATCCTAGACACAATTTTTGGCCGTCTGCAGCATAGTGTATTCTGGCACTGCATGACTTATTTCTTAGCACGTTGTTGTGGGCCTGTTACGATGTTCTGGCGATTAATAGTTCGGGCTCATGAGTCAGGGAATCAGATGTTTTTTGTTTATGTGAAGTTGGCCATGGAACAGATGCTAGAAATATATTTTTTTTCGCATGTAAACCTTATATAAATAGAGGGAAAAGATTCAGGCGACCACAAAACTGAACACTCCTTTCTTATCTTACTGAAGGTGTATTTACGTACAAGGTGTGTCCAGAAAGTCATGCATCTACTGGCCACACGACATTTGGACTAACAAGTCATCAGCCTCACTTGATGGAGTCAAAATCGCTGATTTAGTACAGTTCTGATACTACTTCGCGACGCAAATATTTTCAGACAACTATGAGTTGACCTACTATTAAACCTCCTTACATTGTACTTGCAGGAGGTCTTTATAAGATCTGGCTTGGAATACTCTTGCGATGGCTGAAGAGCTTATGCTCCAACTATAGCTTAATAGCGATATTATACTAACAAATACTTCACTATTCCCTAACAACCACAAAATCAAAATCTAGTATCGAGGCTTCTACGAAAAAGTTAGGAGTTTGTTGATACAAGTTTTGAACAGATTAACGGTAAAGATGTATCTTGGTAGATTGTTTCAAACTGATATCGTAGGAACGAACGGATGTATTGGTCAATTCTTGAGATATGAATAACCACCAATCACCAGCTATATCAATAGACAATTATACTCTTGCAGTGCTGCACTACTACTCGCCAAACAATTTTATTTAATCCAGACTAGTGTTTTGCTTACTATGGTAGCATCTTCAGAGGGAGATTAAAACTAAAACTGTTGAAGTTTTAGTGTTAATCTTCATCTGAAGATGCTAACATAGCTAGTGAAGCACGGTTCTGGTTTGAATAACGTGGTTTGGCGAGTGGTAAAGTTGTGAGGTTTTTGTGGTGACTGCGTCAAAGGCTAACGTATACATTAACAACCATTGTGTTGAAATGAAGAGCGGTAACAAGCACTGTCAGTAAATACTAATCGTCTAAGGACAGTGTTTATAGTTCTTCCTCAAGACGTCCTTGAACCCTAACCAGTCCTTATTGTTGTTTCCCAAATGGCGTATCATCAATAAAGTTTCCTTAAAGTTCAAGGAACGGAGATAAACCTTGAAGACACAGACAAATTGAAAATAATGCGGCGAATTCCTTGAAAATTGTCTACCTTTTCCATGTGCGACGCATCACCATAACCATTGAAGCCTGGTGTCGTGCCGTGCGCTTCTAGTGCTTCCACCACTTACAGCTCGTGCCTCAGCCGACCCACTCATCGACATCATTGTCATGTATTTATAGATATCGACGCGTCGCACTGATGCCACGTCTTGTGCTTTTGCACGAGATCTCAAAAATGATGTCAAGTAGGTCTACTGAAAATCCATGTACTTTACGACGCCCCTCGTTACTGCGTTAATTTCTTCTTGTTGCGTGAAACAGCAGTCTGTAGTTGATGATCGATCGGTGATCGTTTTCATCATGCCAATTAACCAATATTGAATATGCTTTTGGGTGCTGGGATGCTGCACGGTTGCAGCCTGTATGCCGACAATTGGGTCGCTTTGGTGGATTAGTCTTCAAGGTCCATATAATAGCCCAACAAAACGCCAATATCAGCACGGGATTTTGCATGCATTATTTGTGATATCATACTTTTCACATCTGGCAACGCTGCGCAACAATGTGGTATTCGAGCGCGAGCGACCTCATGCAGCAATGGCGGATCAACAATGATTCACTGGCGGTGAGGATGCTTTTCCCAAATGTATTGGGCTACATTTTTTACGATTGCCATTGAAAATGTTTTTTTATTGTGGATTCTATCATTCGCTCATTGATATTTTCTTAATATCTCCGTGAACACAAGGCAGTCTTATTGATGAAACGCAATTTATAGTCAGCTAAGGCTTTCTTAAAGATAAGGTAGTTTTGTTGCTACATTAAGGTGGCCTTAACGTTACTTTATTTACCACTTGATGAGCTGTTAGTTGTTTCTTGTGGTTCATTCGGTAATGTTCTCTTCGTATACCTAAAATATATGGAAAATCCTTTTGGGAAATTAAGGGACAAAAAATTCCTATGTCAGTAAAGATCCTCTTATCATACAGGCTACTATAACAAGGTTACTTGTAGTTTTACCTATATATATTCAGTTATTTATGGGAAAAATCACGAAACAAGTTACACATTCAGTGACGAATATAAATACAAAGCCAAACCATAAAAGGAGAAGTAATCCCATATAAACGGATGAAACACAGTAACTGTTTGGACCACGAATTTTCCCAGCCTTTCTCATGTTGCCAATATTTCTTGCTCCCTTATAAGAGTGAATATCAAAACATTCGACGATAAATCAAGACTTGTAATGTCCCCTTGAGTAAGGTATCCTTATTGTTAGCATCAGTAAGGAACTATAAATACTACATTAACACAATTAAGGGATCCTCAAGACTTTGGTCTCCAATGAACGAAGCGAGCTGCTTCCTATGTCAATCGAACTATTGTATTTGTATACTACCAATGAAATGTATAATGTTCTGTCTGTCCATGCATATCAAATTGAGGCAGTAAGTAACATGCTGCATTTACTACAGACCAAATGCCACAATTATAGCAAACAAATAAACTGGCAGATTTCACAAGTACCCATGAAAGAACCATATCAACACCCTCAAGGCTCCTTACTGTGGATTTTCGATGTAAAAGATTCTATTCTCTATTAAAAGGAGAGTCAACAGCTAAAATCACAGCACTGATTCAGCTACCACGAATTAGTGACAAACCCACCTGAGCTTCTCTTGTACTTCCCATTGATCGCCAATATCTTCCAAAAACGAATTCACATATTTAATGGATAGCCAAGACTTCAAAAGTCAGCTTTTTGTATGTCTTAAAAGTTGATAAGCAAAACATTATAGAGACTTCACGACAATGTAGTTATTCTCACGTCACAGGATAACTAGTCCCAAAAAAACTTTATTTGAAATTATAATTCATACAATCATTCACCACTAGCGCATGCCTAAGCACAAGTGAAAATCATAGCAAAAATTCTAAACTGTTATGATTTTGAGTCATTCACTTCCGAGAGACCCGTTTTTACATCCAGTTATTTCAGTATGTATAAAAGCTGTTTTCCTTTGATTTAATGGCACGATCAAATTCTTATTTCACCAGTCTACCGAAAACAAATGGTCTGCAAATCTATTTTCGAGTGGTCGAATCCGGATTCTATTTGTAGCATCAACCTATATTTCGCATTTCCTAGGTATTAAATATATTTTATTATGCGTGAGTCACACAGTATCGCAAAAAATAAATGGCTCATCAAAAATAAAACAGCTCGCTTATTTTAATAATTGCCAGATATATGGCATAGTGAATCATAAATACATTAATTGAATGGGATGCTGCTACACACTTCATAGTGGAAAATATTTTGACAAATATTTACGGAAACATTGTACCAGTGCTAGTATTTATACGGTATGTTTTAGAAGCTCAAATTGACATTTTCATTAGTTGTACAATACAGCACAATAGTCTGAGGAACTGATTTTATTTCATTTTTTTATGAAAAATCGTTTATTGATGATGTTATGCTCTGATCAAATGTATTATCCGACGGTTTTGCCATTTTTTATCGCCAGGTTCTCCTGCAAAATTAAAAGGCGCTTATTCAATGGTTTTTTGCTGGATTACGATAATTTTACCTACACCTGTCACCACCCTCGCATAGAGGGAATCGTTGGCTCTTAATTGATTTTGGAAGTGAAGATTTTTCAGTAAAAATCAAAACGCATCTGAGATGCCTACCCAAAGACAGACTGATATGATGACTGGAATGGTAATTCCTTGATTTATCATTATGAAATTCTATTGAAGATAGCCAAACTATGAAGGTTTAAGAAATATATTGTCATCAACATTCAGTTCTCAGCATAATCATGATAACAGTGCGTATAGATAATTGTACATGTATTTAATGCTGTTAAGACTGTGTTAAATCAAACATATCGATTGCTGCCAGCAAACTGACTGACCTTGAGGAAGAGGTGGCGACCGAAATCTGTTAAAACTAGTGAATTTGCTTACCTCCAGAAATACATTTTGTTAGATATAAATATTATTGACAAGTGTCCAAATGAAAGATTTTCACTACCTATCTTCCTTGCAAAAAATTATAATAAAAAGCGTGATAGAAGAGCACATAGGCATGTCCCATATTAGAACTTTAGTCTAGTTCAAACTAAACGTAGAAATTCCTGCCACAACTGCCATGGGCATCTAAGTGCTCATTTTTGAAAAACTATTATTCAGCTACATGCACTTATAAGCAAACTCACCATTTTTCGGCACTGCTCTGTCAAATCCGGGTGTGGTCTGCATTTCATAGCTTGTCTCCAAGTCCCAAGCATTCTGAAATTATATCATCAAAAGTTAGAACATTAATATTTTATAGCAACACTTAAAAATGACAACGATAGATGAATGATCATAAAATCTTGCAGAGGCCTAGACACATGTTACCATAAATACATTCAAAGAATCGTGCATTCCGTCGTGAGCGTACTTTTTCATAATAATCCAGCAGCTATTATAAAACTAACGTGTGCCCACAAAGTAGGTGAAGTGAACTAAAGCATTAGAGGGCATGCATAATGATACATATTTTTGCAAATAATGACTACCTTGTGAACAAAACCCCCAAAACCATTTTCTTTGTTCGTCAACTTCACTATACAAGTTGTAATAAAGTTGGATTCGTGATGATGCTAATGGGCATCGCCACTATAAGCGACACTTGACACAATGTTAAATAAAAACTATTTATTATAAAAATTCAACACACCACACGACATATACAACAAGTTTAGAATTTTGCATTATGATGTAACTATCTGTACAAAAATGATTTATACAAAATGTATTATAAATTACTATCCATTTATCTACGCAATCACGTATGGCACACTTTTATTATCTCATAAAAACGAAAGCAATTAAATCAATGGGTTTACGAGACGTGATGATGGGAATCTATAATAATTTAATATATATTCTTACTTTAGCCGGCATTTATGGCTGACTTTTACTATTTTTGAATGCTAATTTCGTAAACCAAAATGAATTTGATTTATATGCGAGGTCATGCCAATATGACCCTGTAAAGAATGAAGGGTATTTTCTTTAATCTACCTCACTACTAAATGAAAGGCTTGAGGTGTTACCAGTCTTTACACTCATTCAGAGCTTAAATATTTAGCTAGATACGAATTTCAGCTACATTCAATTATATTCTCAATATCTAAACATATGTCATAGGGCGTCAGTGTTTAAAAAAATCTGGCTGACAGCACGGTTCTCTCGATAGTTGAGGATAAGTTATTTAAATGTAATCTGTGACGACAATCATCGTCTTATACCAGTCAAATTTTAATTATTCACCAAAAATACCAACTTGAAGAGTGTGCGCAAATTCCGCAATTTTTTTATTTTTTGATCACTAAAACCCAAAACAGACAAAAATCTTTGTTGTTGATTAATTGCCAGTAACGCAAATTGACGTATATTTGAACATAAGTCAACTGAACGTAAATTATATAAAAAACAATATATACAAATATTTTGAGAAATTCTGTTTTATTTTTCGTTTTCTTGTAATTGGGGGTAGTTTTTTAAATTTCATGTTATGGAAATTATAGAATAAATATTTTTGTCAGCTTTTATTACAAACTCAAGAATCGCACCTAAGCGGTGTAGAGTTTCTATCAGACAAAAAAAATTCAAAAAAATATCATAGCAACTTTTGGAAATACAGCTGTGGTGAGACTAGTTGCTGCGCATATCTGAGATCAAATTGGAACATAATTTATGAACCAGCATAAACAGTTGTCCTAACACTGCCCCTTATGTAAGGTTGTCAAAACATATTGAGTTAATTACTCAAGTGCCGCCAATAGGACTATTTAGAGTAAAATAATTAATGTGAAAATATCTTACAGGATCACACTCTATCATTAGAGGAGCCATGAACTGTTCACTTGGCTGTGGTAACACCTTGACGCTGTTGTCACCATTTGTATTTGTACTACTGCTATTACTAAATATATCTCCCACTTCAGTATCCTCTTCATCATCATCTTCATCACAATTACCTTCTTTCTCTTCATCTATACAGCCTTCCTCTTCTTCAGGTAGTTGAATTGGCTCATCAGCTCCTGGTAACAGGTCACAGATGGCCTTCATTCTTCTCATAACCTGCAATGTAAATATTTGTGAATCACTAGTACTAAGTCAAAAAAGCACTGAGCATGTCAGTAAGAGGATATATAACTGGATTATCTATATTTTCATGAAGAAAATTCATCAGAATGACTAACAGTCTATAAGTTTATCAGTCTGATAATTTTGATCTTTACAAATCATAAACTGATGTTCTAAATGTAATGGTATTTTGACTCACCTACAACTACATATTTTCTGGAAATAAATCCTGTAAGGTTTCCAAAAGACGATGATTTGATGGATGATATTTAAATGACGACAGATGAAAATGAAGAAAAAATGTTTCAGTTGTTTTGTTTAACCTATAAGGATAATATATTCCTGAAATTTTTACACACTCTTTAGAAGTTCCATAGGCGCCCAGTAGATGCATCATTTTGTCATGATTCGACGACTTCATTGTAGAGTATTTGTTACATCTTCTCATTCCTTTCATTTTCAATTAAATAACACTGTCCTGATGAGGTCCGACTAGTCCAAAACAGGTGTACTTATGGCAAGTATTGTTGTTTTTCATCACATGCTTATGCCATAATCATTTTTTATTCATGATTAATACTCATAAAAGAAATTTTTGCAGCTAAATCAATACAAATCAATAGGATAATTATGACTTATTACCTCAGTCATGCTGGGCCTGTTAGTAGGATCATGATCCCAACACGTGGTCATCAACTTTTCAATGGGCGGAGGGCAGTTCCGTATTAATGCGGGTCGTTTCCCTTTATGAACGGCCCACATTATACTGAAGGCAGTTCCTCCTTTGTTGTAGAATGGCTTCTTACGAGATATCACTTCCCAAAGGATGATGCCCCAGCTGAACACGTCGCATTTCTCGGTGTAATGAGAAGACGAGAATACCTGAGATTCAAGATTGATGTACAGAACAAAAAATGTATTAAGTATGTATAGTGGAGAGCATACAATTGATATCTCTTGTCAGATTCTGACATAAATGAAGCCGAGATATCCAGACATTCTTAAAAAGTGATTATGAAGAACAAAGGATGACACCAACAATCAATCCACTCTTGTTGATAGATACCACTTCAAGGCAGTCCAAGTGTTATAACCTTGACTTGGTAAAGATGTCAATGAGCAACGTCACAGTGCGCGAGACTTGGGAGATGAATATTAAAAAATGTAGATAAAAAGTTGTGTAATTTTCACACAGTTTCACAAATAAAACTCTTTCTTTCAGTGACATGATTTTTATAAAAATTACACAACTTCTTATCTACATGATGGAACAGTTTCGTCAAGTAACAGCATGTATAATCTACATGGTTAAAAAATGTATTAACTAAAAAACAAATAGTGTCTACTCTCAATTATACATTTGGCATACTATACACATGCTTGAGGGTAGAGTGCAATCAGGTTGTATACACTATCAAAGGTGATGGTTTAATAGTAACATTTTCTCCCTCTGTCGCGGCAAGTGGCGCCACCCATTGGTGTCTTTAAAAAGTCAAATTGATTTAACACCTGAGCATTGCTTAATGGTGGATATAAAATGGTCCCTATGTCAGCTTCCGACATGGATAATGCTTATAATAGTTCATAGTAAAAATGCTTATGAAGATTGTAAATTTGTTCACCCTTGTTGTTACATGTATGGGTCATCTATCACTGCTATTAAGAAATGTCCAAGCTGTTAGTACCACTTGACTTTGTAAAGACATCAATGAGCAGCACCACTTGGAGAAAAATGTTACTAACAGAAAATATGTAAACCACTAACAAGTAAAAGTAATAGAAAATAGAGAAAATAATTCAACAAGACTTCTTGAGAAATTTTGCCCATAGTGTGTCTAGATGCTTAAGCAGATTTTTGTGTGTGAATGGTGTTACTGTTTGATTCTACTCCATATTTATCATTACCTCAGGTGCCATCCAGGCTGCAGATCCTTTGTTATTAGTCATGTAAGTATTTTTGTCAGCTGCTGTGCCAAAATCACATATTTTCAGGTTCACGCCTCCATTTATTAATAACAAATTGGGTGGTTTCAAATCTCGGTGGATGAGTGGTTTAGGTTTCATTGCATGTAAATATTCTACTCCCTGAAACATTTGATAATTGTACATATTAAAAATATATGAATGAAACCACTGAATAGTCATGAGATAATTCATATGATGAACAAACAGAAACAGCATAACAAGAAACTAAACTTTGGCTTGGCAACCACAATAAGTTCCTTCACTTAAGATGTTGAATGTCCCTATAGGTATAGATAAATCAGTTTATCAATAGATAGTTGAATGTTAAGTTTTGTATTCTCACTCAGTCTTTCAAGCAATGTTTACTCTGTTTGGTTTCCAAGTTCAGGTTTGATTAGTGTCATAAAACAATACTAACTTTAGCACATTGGTAAGTCCATGACATAGCATGTGCTAAGGTATATTGCAAATTAGATCTGTGAAGCACATTAAATAAAGATCCTCCTTCTGCATATTCCATAACCAGACAGAACATTCCTTCTGTGCAGGCCCCATATAACTTCACTATATTCTCATGGTTCACTCGAGATAACTGTCGCACTTCTATGAGAAATGACTTCTTTTCTGTCTCTCTTGATATGTTCTTCACTGCTACCAAAGTGTCATTCCATATTCCTTTATATACCACACCAAAACTACCTTCGCCAACAACCTGCAAATAGAATTTTGAGCATTACTTCAATATTTTTAGAGGACTGATGATAAAAACGGAAGATTTCTATAGTTAAGATACCTCTTTCTTTTGTATTTCGCTGTAGTCAATCTCTCGGACATAGTACTGATTTTCATTATCCACTTGATCTGCAGTCGCCATTGAATATTTTCCAGTTACATATTCGGAAAAAGTTATCCTAGAAGTTTGGGAATACTGAAAGCCTTTGAAAGTTCTTTAGAATTTCAAAAAATGTTGGTTAGATTTTTCCAGACAGCCATTATTATTTTTGACTTTACTATCAAACCAAGTGTCACATTTCCATAGATCACAAAACAGACAGATACGTTGACCTTTAACCATCCATAGTATTTACACTGCCATCTCTTGAACCGAAGATGACCTAATGCAAATTGAACTAGTTAACCTAGAAAACTTCCAAAATCATATGGAAAACGGATGCAGGCGCTAAGGATGTCGTTTCATTTATTATTTTTGAACGATTTAAATTATTTCAAACCTATATTCAAATCATGCTACAACAATTCAGATATTTTTGTTGAAACATGAAAATTATTGAAGGATTTAGAATCATTGAAAATAAGTTAAAAAAAAATCGAATAGGGTATCAAAATTTCAACTCTGCATACTACTACATTCAATTTTACGTTATTATCAGTAAAAGCAAAAGCAATTGTATTGAGAAAAGATTTTCATGTATGTAGCTTATATTAATATAAAAAATGTGAGGGTGTGTTTCATTAAAGGCTATTTCATAGCTTTTGTGTCAGTTATTATGGTTTGAGTGTAAAACCCTGTTTGACAAAATCCCAAACTAAAATTAAATATGATTCTAGCCCAAGCCAAGAAATTTATTGTATTCAGTAAAAGCAGGTGACAAAAAATAAGTAGAAGAACTGAGAAAAGAAAATCAAAATAACTTAATAATTATTATTGAAAGCTTGTAAACAAAAAAATATGCTTAATTAAAGTAACATTATCAAAGCCTACAAACTACTGCTTTGGTTTCTGCTTTTGGAATGGAGGATTCCTTCCACCCTGTCCAGGTACTTTTCCGGCACGACCTCCAAAGTTTCCCCTAGCTGCAGGCCTATTCCTTTGGTTCTGGCCTCCCCTCATCCCCTTAGAATCGCCTCTTCCTTTATTCTTCACAATGGCTTCTTCTTTTACCATATCGATCACCTCATCTGGAATACGCAGATATTTGATAGTACTGCCTCTGATATAGCACTCGGGCATCCTCCAAAACTTGTCCCCATCTCTGGAAGTGCATATTACTTCGCGTAGATTGATGTTCATCCAGTTGTCGCAACTGACCAAGTGTCCATTGTAGGTTTCTCCATTCTTTAGTTCTACCAACATTGGGTGGTTTTGAGCGGTTCTTAATAACGAGAGCGGCAACATTTTGCTTTTTCCAAATTACAACAACATAACCTAAAATGTCATCCAGTTGTCATGAGATTTCAAAAACCGGCATATCGCACTGAACGTTGGCTAGAGATGTAGGGTACAAAAACACGATTCTGTTTTCGACTGGAATTGATCGAACGATAGTACAGTTAAATTGCTTTTTGTGACTACATTGCAGAAAATTCATCAGAAACTGTGTATGCCGTTACGAAAACACCAACGGACATGCAGACAGAAAAACATATTCAGATAAAATTTGTATAATTTGAACACAAAATTTCTGAGCTGAGTGATGAAGCAAAAAGGATAAATATTGAGATAAGCTCGATACCTTCGATACACCTCCTTGGATAAGATTTGCCCCAACGGTATGCCGGATTTATCAAGAATCACGTTTGATAAATTTGAATGGTATTGCAACACCATTCGCCGTCTATGCACTTTGTTTTAATGAACAAGTGTCTCTCTTGAATAAGAACATGACAATATTCACCGACGGATCCAAAATCAATGTACTTAGGTAGGCGCTGTAGTAGTCATTAGAAGTCACTCCTATTCATGGTCTCTTGATAAAGCTAGTAGCATATTTTCTACTAAAACCTATGCTATACGGCAAGCCCTCCTGCTTTGTTCTTTCTCACATCATAGTTATAGTTAAAAACTTTATGAGTGCATTAAAAGCTATAAAAAATATATTATCGGATACAGTAAGTATATTATATATATTAGACCTTCTAATTCTGCTTAAGGACCACAACAAATACATTAATATTCAGTTATACTCAAACCAACTAAACGAGCAAGATAACTAATTGTTCAAGTCATAACTTCGTAGAAATTAATTTGCATATTTAAAGAAAATCATTATTAACCTTATGTTAACCGTTATAAACTTGTCTACACAACTTTTTCCAATTAATCAGACGTTTTCAAGTCGGTGAATATTATTTTGAAGTCTTATGCTGGTCTGCAAGCAGTGGAGATGTAGGGACACCCAATACTTGGATCATCTTCCATCAAGATTCTGAGAATTATCAACAATAATAACATGTCATGGCACGATCATGTTGCTGGTCTCACTAGGTCGGCGACCCAGAAACAGAGAGGTCTCTTCCGCTCCAGGAAATTATACTCTCCGGAACAGCTGGTGCTACTATGCAAGGCCCAGATAAGACCATCACTGGCGTACTGCTTGTATTAGTGGGGATGCACCCCAAGGCACTCCCTGAACCTTCTGGGCAGAATCCAGAAGCAAGCCATACGTCTTGTCCTCACCAGGTCGAGCTTACAACATCTCGACCAAGCCTATTACAAAAGTCTTATGGCGAACCTCAGCGATGTGGAATGAGCTACCGGAGATTTTATTACTCGATGGTTACCATCTACGGTGTTTAAAGGTCAATGTGAATCGGCATTTAACCTCGCGCAGCGCTCATATATGCCTTTGCGTATGAAAAAATGATTCTGTTACATAGGATTCAGGTGAAGCTAATATAAGCGTGTTAAAAAAGGTAACCGTAACATTTTCTCCCGCGCTCAAACAAAATATCCATAAATTCAAATATCATATCATATCGACATCTTGTACTTTCACAAATTGATCATTGTTAAAACGATCATATCACTCACACTTGAATCATCAAACATCTGAAATACGATTTCAATATTAACAGTCCCCAGCCATATGCTTGAAATTAAATAATGTCATCGACAATTGAAAAATTACTCGCACAGTTCCTAATTTAAGACATTTAAACTGTCCACGAGATGAAATCAAATCTTAAAACAAAGTAAGTGAGATGATAGTATATGCAGTCTCTCAATGAACAAACGTGACAGAGACCACAGCGTAGTGAGTGAAGGCTAAGAATTAATGTTGAAAGTAGGTCGTTCTGAAGTGCTTCAATATCGGGCTATGAGTTTCAGAGAAATGAAGTCGTAGAGAAATAGTACTCCGTGAGGCTTATTGCTACTAAGGTAATTATTACAATTATTGAAAATATAGTTTTCTGTTTCTCAGGCACTCATTTGAATGTTGAATGGAATCAAGTAGATAGACATAGGACCTCCAGTCCTGTAGAGATACCGTTTTATCTTCGAAAATAGCTATAACGAAGATAGAATTCTATGATGAGCCCTCCCGGATTTCAATTTTTTTGTGCGAAGCTGTTTTCGGGCGTTGGATTCGCGTAATTTTCAACTGAAATATTGACCGAAACAGTTTTGTACAACGCGGGGTTGCGATTTAGAATTTCATTGTTTGGTATGACTGATATTTTGAATATGGCCAGACCATGTTTTTTCATATATAACTTAACGCAAAGGCAGATAGCCTATCAAGCTTCATAAGCGCTGCGAGAGGATAAATGTCTATTCACAATGACCTTAAAATGCTGTAGATTAGATTCATCGGAGAACAAAGTTATAAGCTCGACCTGGTGAGGATGCGACCGTGAAGCTCCTCTTTGCTGTACTCGTGACTATTGGAGCTATTATACGAGATAGCTCAGTGGAACATCTGCCATGATACTATCTATAGAATAGGGACAGATCAGTCATCCTTTTTCGATGTTCTAGACTGTGGAGATCCTCTGTGAGGTCAGGCGTATCCACTAGACCTTTCTGGATTGTGTCCAGATAACCTTGGATATGATGCAGAGCAGACTCGCAGGTCTATAGTTGCTGGGTATATTTTTCCTGCCCTTCTTGGGTATCTACTTCCACCGAGTAGGGAACACTACTCGCTGACAGGAGAGTTTATGTAAGGTCCATCAGGGCTGCATTTTTATAGATAACCTCTCATAAAGGGCGAGAGACCTTGAAGCGTTGTAAGCTGTAATTATCAGAGTATACTTTCCGAAAGCTTATTCCACAAGGCAGGCTTTCTTCAAAAGAGGTACTTTCGGAGGATGCTTGTTTAAGGCGTGCATCTTCGACTTAGTGAGGTTAAGACTGTTTAGGGGCTTCCTAGCGCTCGTAGCACTGATGGCTCTCGGTGTTATTATCTGAGACAGCTCGGTTGAACATCTACGACGGTAGAATCTGTGGGATAGGGACATTCAGCCCGTTTATTTGATGTTCTAGAATGTAGAGCAAATTCGTTATGCCAGGCGCATGCACCTATATAGCATAGCATAGATTTTTTTCTTTATTGAATCAAGATGTGAGCCTTGTATAGTAGTAGTAGATGGTCCGGTGAATAAAATTCTCTGCAATGAAAGAGATCAAGGGCGTTAATATGGTCGTCGAAGGACATGCTATCGATGAATCGAGTAATGCTTGGTAATAGTTGAAGTCTTCCGCGCTCTGAACTGAACATTTATTTGTGAAAGACGCCTGCCTGTCAATGAGTACAGTCAAAGATTGCATACACCTCTTTGCATAAAACACAGAAGTATAAACCATCTGAATACCAAATATGATCCTCGTGTAGGTTAAGACCCCTTGATCACTAATTAAATTATCGAAATTGATTTTGAACCTAATTTTAGGAATTATCGGGTCCCTTCTCCTATTAAGTATTAAGTATAAGTATAGCCTATAGTAAACCATTTTTGCCTCCATCATTATTATAAATTGCAACTGGACAGGTCCAGAATAGATTCTTTGTATCTTGCAGCAAAGTGATCATCGGAACTTACGTGATGAAGGGCTGTGAAGTACTTCACGCTGTTTCAGGTATTTTTTTTACTCCCCCCCCCCCTCAACGCCAAAATGCTCACACCATCACGAACTTCCCCCCTGGGTGTCACTTAACAAATTTAATTTGAGGTTAAACTAAACGAGTATTAAGAATAAAAGGGCTCAATTAATATTCAATATTTTAGGATAATTTTCATAGAAATTTCACTATAACAGTTTTTGGGTTTTAAAAACATTAATTGGCGGAATCAATTGGCATCACTGCAGCTTTTTGCATGTCCCATTTTTATTTACTGGAACTTGTATTCCAGTTGCGTATGTCCATTTGATTCACTCTTCTTAACATCAATATAGAACAAGCATTATTTATTTTATATTAATAGGAAGTACATTGAAAGAAGATTGAATGAAAACAAAAAAGACTTATATTATCAATCCATGTCAATTTCGAAATCTCAATAAATGAGAAGAAAATTGGTCTTTAGATTATCCCCGATCCCTTCTCCTACCTTGTGACAGCTCCTAATGGATCTAACCACCACTGTATTGCACGATTAGAACACCCCCATACTGAGAGATCTACTGAAATAAAACCATACAATATTTATTAAGTCTTCACTTGTCAGGTAATTCCACTTGAATGAATCTATGTATTTTAAGATTCAGGTTATTGAAAATGGATCACGATGCATTCTATGGAGAAGATGAGGAAGCCGATAAAGAATGGGAGGATTTCTCCAAGTTACTCCAACAGAGGAAGAGGAACCAAGCACAGGTCTTCTATCCTTGTCCACCTCTTGAGGATAACGATGACTATGTTCAAAACTTGGTACGTTTAAGATACATCATCATATTCAATGTGCAGCAACCGCATAGCCTTCAGATTTCTTAACTGTTGATTCAGTTGAAGTAAATTTCGTAGAATGGCAAATTTTGGTAAACTCGGAAATTTTGAGAATCTTTGAAGTTGTGAAGGACCTTAGGTGTTCCAATTCAATGATTCCAACCTACCTGACGCCATTATTTGAGGTTCATACGCACCACGTCTGACATAACTCGCATTCTATTATCAGAGTATACTGGACTAATAACTAACATTTGGTATTATAGCTAAAATATGATAAATTTGTATTTCAGCGTACTTAGATTGTGTGAGGGACGTCAAAGTATTTATTTTTCAATGGAAACACTGTAATTTCTAACATAGGTAGATGAACATTGTAATTGCGTATAAAAAATGTTACGACATTGTCTGATAAGCGCAACTATTTTAGAGTAATTTGCGAAATAAATGCCACGCTTGAACGCCTGTTTAGCAAATTGCTCCAAAATGGATCATCAATAAAAAGTGGTGTGATACCTTTTTTTAAACATTATATCAATATACCCGAAGAAAGTCGTAGTGTTTCCATTGTAAAGTTCTGTTTGATGTCCATAGTCTTTTCGGCAATGCAAAAATGAAATGTCACATGTTTCGTAGACCATCTTGTGAAACTTCGCGAAGAAGTCAGCTTATCTGTTGAAGCAAAGAGTAAGTCAATGTCTTATTGAAATAATCTATCTGTATAACATACAGAGTGAGTCACAAATACATTCATTACTTTTAACTCATGGTGGAACAAAATTTAAGTCTACTTTTTTACGATTATAATTTTAACGAATAATCCTGTTAATAATAAAGTATACATTACCTCATAACAGGTATCAGACTTCAACCTTGAGCTGATTAAAAAAAGTTGTATATTTCATCAGCGGCTTTATAAGGATGATAAAGTTCTCGTCACAAATCGGCCCCAGTATAAATACCGGACGATTCAGCCTCATTATAAATATCACTAAGCTAATTTTTCAAGACAAAAATGCATAGCCCTTATCATCCAGGTGGTACTGTTTGCCTGCCATATAGATAAATGCAAATTACTTTTAGTAAGTTAGCCTAATGACACAAAGTATATCAGTAATGTTGTTTTACGAGGCGGACAATCTCACCTAGAGGAATGTTAATAAGGAATTTGCTATGATGTTATAAATGTTTTAGACAGTTTTGTCTTTCTGGTAGTGGATGGCGAGTTTGAGGAAATTCGTAAAAAAGTCTAACTAAAAGTAGAATCGTTTTCGTTTTTATATCTTTTTGTGACACTTATTCAAAAGCTAAAAATATTCTGAAAATATCTCAAAATCAAAGCAAATAAAAATGCTATCTGAATGTCTTTCCCAAAATTCCGATAAAACTGCTTGCAATTTTTGCATACACTAAATATTTTGAGAAATGGAACAGTTTACGTATAAGAAGTTGAGAGTATAAAATAAAACCAAGGACCGGCAAATAATCTCAAAAAATTGATGCTCGTACTCCTCTAAGGCCTATATTACAACATTCCCCGCTTGTCCTATAATAATAAATTTGTTTCATCAACATATTAGCGATATATCTTTCTTATCGGTCGAAAATTGAATCTAATTGAGTTCGTATATCTTCATTACCTAACGTTTATTATCCAGGAGCTTATAGATAATCAGGTTTTAATATTTCTGAAATATAGAGACCATTTGAAGTTGTGAATAGTTAGACCATAGATTAAGGAGTCTTTATGATTTTTAATGGTAGCTTTATAATTTGGTCTAATGGTACAAATTCAACCAGTCATGCATAAAATATGAGTGAAGTTTAGTAGAGATAAGCCATTATTTTATAGGCCTGTTTCTCTCTCAAAGAGCTGGACAGGTTAAACTAAAATGCTTCAGAGAAGGTCTGTTTAGCGAATAAGGAAATTAGATGAAAGAAGTCTCATATTTAAAAAACTAATTTTCAAAAACATCGTCCGTTCTTGTTTTTGGAAAAACTATAAAATTACGTAATTCAGTGGCTGGAAAATGCAGGATAATACGAACTCAATTAAATTGTTGAACCTACCATGATATCAGTTTAGCAAAAGGATTTTGGTAGAAATTCAGGGTTATTATTTATCATTTATATGTTTCAAGCAAAAGTTGTGAATAGTGTATCCATATGTAACAAAATACTGAGTTTAAGCATTCTATTTTGATTCGTTTTAGGACGATTACTTTGCTGGTGTACCGAAACAATCGATTATGTTCATTACATCAATTTAAGACAACAATATTTTAACATGATATACCATCACTTGTCCTTAATATGTGAATTTAGAACACTTCTACATCCCCCGATAGAGCATCAAATAGCAGAAACTCATACTGTGAATCATCTCTTCTCCAAGAAGACTCCAATGACTATCTAAATATGCGATGTTTGCTAGTGAGAACCGTGTGTAATGATCCTTTGAGCTGCGTACAACCTGCCTCGAAATTTTACTGTTTAGATGTAAACCAGACAGATATTAGATTCAAAACTGAATTATTAACCAGTAACAGTGGTAGTGATTCTTTCAAGGCACTTCGAAAAAAAATGCTTTCTAGCATATTGAACGCACCGTGTTACGGCTTATTTCCTAATCGTCATAATGTTTTGATATGAAGAGCAAACAACATTATCACAACAACGAATCAGATGCTGGACAATAAACATGGAGTTGATCTCTATAAGTATTTATGTTGGATTAAAGGTGTTCCAGGTATAATCTAGATATTTATTCAATTTAGTATTGCCACAACATCATGATATGGTGTTTTCAATTATTATTTCTGTAATGAATATAAATTACAGACATTTTAAGTGAATCGCATACGAAGTATATTATTATTTGAGAATATCAACCCTGTATTTACTGTTATCTACCAATGCATTTTCGTACTTGTTCCTACATCACTAACTAGTTGCTACTATTATGGGCACTCGACAAGATAATGTTTGGTCCTAGAATTGAAATGTGGGAGCATAAAATTAATTTTAGATGATTTTTTCTGACAGATGTATGGTCGATATAGTAAGCAGATCGATGAACTGTCAAAACTGGAGAGCTTGAGAGCAATTGAGAAGAAACGATTGAAACAAGAAAAAGCTAGGAATAAAGAATTCATGACTTACCAAGGTGAGATTGAATGTTTTTTAGTTTATATGTTCTGTATGGTACCCTGATAAATCTTAATGTCCAGTGGTTTTCATCAGCGACCATAAGAGCACTTACATTTGCTAATTGAATTCTGGACAGATTAGAATACGTGCCGGGATCTAAAGCTGTAGCGGTGCATTTAATTTTTCTTGGCTGCTAATTAAAACAAATACTACATGCGACTACTGGATGGACTTTTTCAAACCAAATAAAAAGGAATTAATTTTTGGAAATCGCAATGATAAATTAATTAGTAAAATATTTTCAGGATAATAGTGTTTTTTAACTTAGAATATAGTTAACTATTATTGGAATCTCGAGGAAGTAGGGAAAGTGTAGGGTATAAATGGCTTTCTAACTAAGGAAGGCACTGATGCAGGGTTGTTTGGACCTCAAACACGATTCTCACTTTCCCTTATTCAATTCTCTACGGTTTTTTCAGGCCTTGATTATAAGGGTGCCTGAACATGCTTTGATATGTTACTTTTGGGCAACAGAGGCGTGGATTCAGAACCAGCACTTACTGAGAATGGAAATAATCTCCGTCAGGCACGCGAATTTGAAATAACCTAAGTGATATTTGTATTTTAATATTTTCAGGAAAATTAGCAAAAATCATATCATTCTTATGGAGGCATACATTTGCAAAGCTTGGCGAGGATTGGGTTTTCTTAGCTTTGTTAGGAGTCATCATGGCAGTTATCAGTTTTATCATGGACCGAGGAATTTCAGCATGTGACAATGGTACCAATATTTATTTATGACTTATTCATGTATTATTTTTTGATACTTAAAAATTTCTGGCTTTTGTTTTTGGTTACTTCTGCTTGTAGAACATCTTTTAAGCTTATGATCTCAAATGTAGTTTTAATCCATATCTTTCCAATACAGCAAGACTTTGGCTATTCCGAGACCTAGCGACCAATCCTGCAGCTCAGTATACCGCTTGGGTATCTCTTCCAGTATGTCTGATTCTATTCAGTACTGGATTCGTGCAACTCGTTGCTCCACAATCCATAGGTAGGTGTGATTTCCGAAGGGTAGTATAATGTCCAAAAGGGCGCAAATTTCGCTAGAGGAGTTAGCAGTTATTCAGTAGTGGATTCTACGTTCATTTTAAATCTGAATATACCCATGATTTTAGGATCTGGTATTCCAGAAATGAAAACTATACTCAGGGGAGTAGCTCTGAAAGAGTACTTGACTTTCAGAACACTTGTCGCCAAGATAGTAGGATTGACAGCTACTCTAGGTAGTGGAATGCCTTTAGGTGAGTACAAAAGAATATACATATATTTATTTAGTTACAAGTACATTTGTACATCAATATAATTATGTATATATTGTCGAATTAAATTAAGAATTAATGTTCTTCACTAAGATGAATAGGAGTCTATAATTAAAACCTCTTGGCGCGAGAGTCTGATGTTGACATATATTTATCTTTATACACTTTTTTTTTCTAATTCTGAAATTATTCTATAATGGTCTCTATATTTCATCTTATAGTTCTATAGGCCTCTAATTAAGGCAACATTTTATTGGTGCAACGACTTTATTAACATTTTGTCTACCTCAGCAGCCTTTAACAAAGTACAAAAAATGAAATATGTAACTTTAACATTAGAGTAATATTGACATGACTATTTTTAAATAAGAATTTAGTATAAACTTTTGTCAAAAGTTAGGCTACAGATGATGAATTTGCATGATAAATTGAAAATTATGGATATAATGCATCGTCAGAGGAACATACAGCTGCGTCATCCCAAGGCCGTGACTCAAAATCCCCTGATTTGGAATTCCAGGACAAACACACAAAAAAAACTGACAACAACCCTTGATCTATATAACTAGTTTGATTGTCGCCTTTTCAAAAATTGAATTATGGATTCAAAAAATGGAAGCGTTAAACATTTTTCGTCTCAACCAAGAATTGATTAGGAACCTGATAAACATATACAAACATGAAGTTTGGATCATTTTGATAACCCTCTAGCTTCCATAGATTTTTTGAACTTTAGTTAGGAGTGAAGGTATTCCGGACAATGTTTTTTGATATTATATACTATCATAAATATGATTCGGTAGGTAAGGAAGGTCCCTTTGTGCACATCGCAAGCATTTCTGCCACTTTACTCAGCAAACTGGTCACAGGCTTCCAAGGAATTTACGAAAACGAAAATAGAACAACTGAAATGTTAGCATCTGCGTGTGCGGTGGGGGTAGCAAGCTGTTTTGCAGCTCCCGTTGGAGGTACGTAGGAAAATACATCTTTAAAAATCTTTAAAAGTTAATGAATTTTCTATGCATTTTAATTGCTGTTAACTTTTAGTATGCCCTAGTATGATGGATAAGAGTAATTAATTAACTTTAAAGTTCATACAATTATATGATTTTCTAGTAGTTTAGAACCCTAAGCATTCTGGAACAATGATAGCTACTACTACGTCATCCTCAATGTTTTGCTACACTAGACCACTGTACCAAACATTTAGTTAAATATTGCAATAAAGTGCTGTACTTTCAGGAGTATTGTTTAGTATAGAAGTAACCACAACTTACTTCGCTGTGAGAAACTACTGGAGAGGGTTCTTCGCAGCAGTCTGTGGAGCTACCACATTCAGACTACTCGCTGTGTGGTTTCAAAGAGCAGATACTGTTAGTGCTGTATTTAGGACGAATTTTTTTCTGGACTTCCCATTTGACCCACAGGAATTGATCGTATTTGCGTTGATGGGGTAATATCTTTGAGAATGTAATATGTTTGAGATTTATGACGGATTATTTGATCTTTTATAATTTTTGCAGCGCTTTCTGTGGACTAACTGGTGCATTATATGTTTGGATGCACAGACAGTACGTGATGTTCATGAGGAATAGCAAAATCATCAACATTATTCTCAAGAGGAAGTGAGTATGATTTTATATGATTATTCTAAACTGATTATACTAGTTTATGTGGAAAATACCATCAATAAACGAAGTTGCGTGGAAGACCAACTACTTGCCATGCCATAGGCGAGGGATGAAACTTTGATGCTAGATTACTAGTGTGACAAGGTCTAAAAAGCTTTACAGTTGAAAATCGTTTCAGAGACGGCGGAGTTATCGTCAAAAACAAAACAAAAAAAGCTTCGTTTTTGGTCGTTTCCAAGGTCTCTGATCATTTTATAAAAAAATTTGGGAGGTGAATAATGATACACAATAATAAGTAATTGCGGAAATAATATTGACTTTGAAAATATAGCGTCAAATAGGTCGACTCTTTATTAGTTCACTAAACATTCTCATCGGATTTCAGAATAGTTGATTCATTCGAAGTAAGATTCTGAATTTTTTTGTAATTTTGGAACATTGTAATATTTTTGGTCTTGTATAAGCCATAACGCATTTTTTAAATGAGTAGTTTCATTTTCTTGTATTTCAGTTCTGAATATCAACAGCTCAAAAATCAGGTTCAAATCTTAATTCCTCAGATGATGAGGTCACTTGGAACAGTGTCAATCTACTTGACGCCATTTTTTGGTGTTTTATGGTCAACACATCACATAAAAGCATGCCACTATGCATGCCACTCAGTTCTTGCGGGTTTTGTGTCTGACCTTCAGTCTATGTCTCCGAGAAATCTCAATAGTCACTACATCGAATTTAATGACAGAATATGACGTGAGGACGTTAGAGGAATTGTTGATATTTTTTTAAATCGTTGCATTGGTAGCGAAGTGATTAACTAAAATAAATTATTAGGACTTCAACCTTTGCTTTATATGCTTGAGTTCATTATCATTTTCCGGCGTAGGCCCAGTCCAGTATTTTGAGCTGGGAAGTCTCAAAAAATGTCCATTTTTCATCTTTTCATCCTACTGATCATTTTGGGGTGTAATCGAAAATATTTTTCATTTGAACCATTTAACCAATTTTTGTTGTTTGAATTTCCCATTTCGTCTGTTTGTCGGCTGTCAGTGAGATATGTTGCCTGCCTATAATATAATATAATAAATTATAGGCAAAATAAGTATTTGAAGAAGCTCTCAATGATTTTTACGTTTGTCTGATCTTTCATAAAAATATATGAGCTAAAATACTTGTAAGGTTACAAACTGTTAATTTTTGTTCGAAATGAAAAAATTACTTATACAAGCTCAAACATGTTTGCAGAATATCCAAATATATGTGTGATAGCATCTCATGGTTCAGCTCGCACTAGTTTTTTTAAAACAATTTTTAGGAATCAAATATCTTTGAAAATCTTGTTTCCAATTGATTTCGGAATTATCTGTTATTTATTTATACCTACCATACTTTGAAACCGAGTTTATATTAATGCGTATGAATTTGAGTAATTTTTTTTTCTGCAGCTGGTGCATACCTTTAAACCTACATGATTAAATTATGATTATCTATGACATGAGTGAAGCAAGTACATCGAATACCTACTGGAGATATTTTTGTTTTATGTAGCCGCTTCCTTTACCCCGCACTGGTAGCACTGCTAGTATCAACAATAACATTTCCACTGGGAAGTGGTAGGTTCCTAGCAGGTGATTTAAACGTCCACCGTCAGGTTTCATCATTATTCAGCAACTGGACTTGGACTAACACAAACTTGACTGTATCGGAAGCTGAGGTTTTGGGTCATTGGACAACTGATTGGACTGGACCCTATGTCAGTCTCACTTGCTACATCATATTCACGGTAAGGTTGATATAAATTTGGGATTGCTCGCATGAATGAGTCAAAACTACTGAAATATAATAATTATGTCCACTAATATTAGGCTACCAACCGACGAGCAATGCATCTAATGGATGCGCCTGACCTCATAAAGGACCTCCAGAGTGAGAAACATCAAAAAAGAGTTGCTGATCTGTCTCTATTCTATAGATATTATCATGGAAAACGTTTGACCGAGCTGTCTTGCATAATAACACCAAGTGTCGCTAGTACAGCACATGCTGGAGGAGCTCAATAGGTGCATCGTCACCAGGTCGAGATTAAAATGCCTCCAACAAGCCTCTTTCAAAAGTCCGTCTTTTGGAGAACCTCAGCGTTGTGGAATGAGCTACCGCGGACTTTGTTCTCCAATTCTTACAGTCTACAGCACTTTAAGGTCAATATGAATATTGCCTCTCCGTGAGGTTATCTATAAAAAAATGTTAAGTAGGCTGAACATTTATTTTCCAGGGAGTTATTCTATTTTTAGTCAGACATTAGGATGTTATCATGCTCTTATATACGTCATATTTAATTAGTGGCTTATTTTTAGATTTTTTTGTACTATCAAAAAACGGCGGAATGTCATACAATATCGATGGAACTATTTTCTTTATCGATTTTTTTTTTAATCCCAGCCAAAAGCTTGTCTCTATTTGCAACTAAGATGGTGTGATTTAACTAAAAATACTACCCTTAATCTCCTTTCATTGCCATACATAATTATAGACATTTTGGTATATTGTTTTCAGATTGTGTTTTCTATAATCTCGTCAACGATACCAGTGCCGAGTGGCAGTTTCATTCCAGTCTTCAAAATAGGAGCAGCTTTTGGACGAATTGTAGGAGAGCTGATGCACATGTGGTTTCCTACAGGTAATGGAAAATTACGCTTATAGATAATATATACAGTAACATTTATGAATATACTTAAGCATTTCATTGAAAACAGAGTAAACAAATTCTAGTTAACTTAACTTGACAGTCTAAAGACTATTTAATAAGAAAAGGCCTTAAGATTTTCAGTGATTTATTGGTGAAACTCTGAGTCTCTGAAAATACCGAAGTGAACGATTAAAAAATTTCACAATGGAATCGTATATCCAGAGTGTATATGGAGATTCGAAGTTTATTGAACGTTTTTGTATATATTCCAGGTATGCGGTATGGAGGCACTGTAGCCAAAATAATCCCAGGGGGCTATGCGACTGTAGGAGCAGCAGCTTTTAGTGGTGCAGTCACTCACACCATCTCAGTATCCGTGATAGTTTTCGAAATGACGGGTCAAATCACGCACATAATCCCCATCATGATTGCTGTGCTTATTTCGAATGCTGTGGCCAGCTTGCTAGCTCCTAGTTTGTATGACAGTATCATTTTAATAAAAAAGCTGCCGTATTTACCAGATTTATTGCCTAGCAGTAGCGGTAAGTGAAATTGAGCCTATAAATCAGATCCTCTTAACATTCACCTACTCGTCGTTTTGTATATTTATGCAGGTACAGAAAATCACTTAGTTCAGTAGCTGCTTGAAAATTTGAGTGGCTGATATTCACTTTTAAAGAATCAAGAGCTTTCGAAACACACCTTACTTATCCTGCCCGTTAATCAAAAAGCGCATATGACCACCGAACAAAGTTTACTAACGTTTTGACTGCTTCGGCAGTCCTGGACAGAGTACAAATTTTTTGATAATTTCAATTCATCAAACATGATTGTCTTTCGAGTTTCTCAGTAGACTGTGATCCAGTCAGGTTGGGTATGTTTTATGGCAAAATATACTCAATGTTCGACAAGCCTACAGACACACTAAATTGTTCTCCATATTTCTTTATGGTATGATTTGTTCTTGGATCTGAAATGAGATGGTATTGTGTGATTCGATTGCGCCGTTGGTTGATGTGTTTGTCCTAAAACAGGTTGCATTGTGTTTCTGGGGCAAAGATTCATTATGCCACTCAATTTGGATAGATATTTAAAATGAAATCACTTTTCATTCGACTACCCCATAACATCTTATATTTAATTCTAATTTGAAAGCAATTCCCGGAGATAGCTATTTAAGTAATGCCAATTTCATCGGAATTTTCATGAATATATTATTGATATTTTGTATTCAAAAAAAGGCTTGTGGAATAGCCAAAGCATTAGTAGAGTTCATATAGTGGTTTTACCCAACGGAGAAGTCAAATTAATTAGAAATGATAAGTTTGATAAAGTATAGCTTTCTAAGCATTCCAATATTTATATATAAAAATAAATATGTATTTTCAGTAGAACAGTAGCAACTATAAAAAATAAAATGCAAATTGAGCATAAAAAAAGGAACACCTACAAACATGTATAATTGTCTAACATAAAATCTTAAACATAATTCCAAAACAAAGGATTTTGATATAAAATTGAGTTGGAACACTATATGGGTAGATATATTAGAAAGATGGGACACAAAATGGAAATAGCTGATCTGCACCTGCAAAATAACACGTTAAACAAAACAGGAAATAATTATATATATACAAGTAATGTAGTGTCAACGAAGTCTTAAAATTTGAACGAACTAAATTTCAGATATGATGTTTGTGTGTCAGGCAATGTTCTCGATAAGCTTGTATAACAATTTTACTGGTTATTGCAACTAACTGATGAATGAAGTCTGTTTTCACTCGTTTAGACGTTCCGTTATTTCAGGAATGTACAACGTCTTTGTTGAAAATTTCATGATGAGGGATGTAAAGTACATTTTTTATGGTATGACTTACAACCAGCTAAAACATCTGTTGAAGGATAATCGACAATTACGTACATTTCCGTTGGTGGACAATCCAGAAAGCATGGTGCTCTTAGGCTCGATTCAAAGGTTGCAGCTTATTCAACTCATCGAGAAACAGATTGGGAAGGAACGACGACTAGAGGTGATCAGTATGAGAATAATTGTCGACTAGTAAAAGTGGACTGCATTAATTTTTGTAGTGACGAAAGATTATGCTTGTTGTAGTATTTTTAGATAATATGCTCAGTCGTCTCATCTACATAACTCATTCATGCCGGTCTGTATGTTAATAGTGAAATCAATTCATATTCAGTACGAATGAATGCTTATCATTAGATAGACGTTGGAATGTTGTCAACATAGTCTCACAGAATCAAGTTATCATACAATATTGAGTTTATTTTTTATGCAAATATATATTCTAAAGTGTCCTTAGCACCTGAATATAGTGAATTATGAGTTTTATAAACTGTTTGAATGTTACTAAAATCATAATACTTCTTCTAGAAATACATTATAAGCTCATTTAGATCAATAGGGAAATAATCACTGAAAGAATTAAATTATTTAAAATATTTTTGAGGTGGCTGCGATAAGACAACGAGAAGCTGAAGAAAAAGCCAGAGCCGAAGCTATCAAAGTAGCTGAAGAGAGAAACAGAAGGAGATCGTCAAGGTTTCAAGTCGTACCAGCTCCAGATGCTCTGAAAAGGCATACTTCTGAAACTCAGCTTGATCAGGTAACAATTTTATTTTATTGCATTTGCCGGTGGGGGGGGGGGGGGTTCCTGCCTGGTCTGGTGTAACAAAATATGAAGCTGCATATTTTATCGGTTATAATCATTTTTTAAATACAATATGGGGGGGAGGGGAAGATTTCGATCAGGGGGAGGGAGGAGGGGCTAGACACATCGAATAATTAGGATTGATAAATATTTGGAGGCATGAAATGAAAGCGTAGTCGTATAATATCAAATTGTTTTCCAGCGTTGATCATCAGAATGGAGAAAATCATTTGCAGAAATGAAAAGAACACTTTGAGGTTTTATGAATTTGGAAATAATTGGTGAGGTGAACAGGAATCAGAGAGACAGCTGCCGCTTCATGGCCCCTCCCTGTGTAGACTCTCTCATTGAGAGGTTACTATTCACCAGTGAGAAATAATATTTGAACAATGCTCACCAAGGTGAAGGCCTTGTATTAAATCAAAAGTCATCTTTCGGAAGCAATCCATATTACGACGGTATAGCCAAATGCTTCCTTATTGCGGATATAATTTATGGCTGCTGACAGTTGAAATGCTAAAAAGCAGCACAATTCATTTAAAACCAATTGTGGATGACTCTGTTCCATTCTCCTTAAGACTGCCAGCATGATGTAGGCTTCAGATTAACAAATGAAAACATGATAGTAGACAGCTACTCGAAAGTAGGTGCGCCAGCTTTAGGAACAAAAGTAAATTTTTTCGTTTATCCGCTGCCGAAATCATGCTGACGAGTCTCAAGAAGGATGAGACGTTGTCATCACGATTGGTTTTGGATGAACGAATGAAATTACAACGCTGTGTTCCATAATGTGTATGTTTATGCGGATTAAAAAGTAAAGCACAACCTTATTCTGTATTCCGTTCTTTTCTTACAGCACTTTACTTATAATCCAGTATTTGGGTCTCAGCCCAAAAAGTCGATCTTGAAGAAAACGAATTCGTTCACTTTGAAAGGATTTTCTCATATAAGTCCAGGTAGCACCCCATATACTACCGTCACTGGAGCTGAAAGTAGAATTAGATCTGCGTTTGAAGCCATTTTCAGGTAACGAATCAAGTGGGAATATTACTAGGGTTTTCAAAATTTTATGAATTTTTGAAGAATGATGACTTTTTTGTGAATAATATGATGTCTTGTGATCATCCAGATAGTCATTAAGGCACTATCAATAAGGGTGAAGTAATTCACCCTTAGAGAACGTTGCTATTACACCTTTTACCTGAGATATATAGATCAACGTTTATAAATGTTTGGCTCCGTGATCAAAAATATACATGAAGGTTATTTACTTAATAATCTATAGGAAAGATAAAACCTGGTATCGCTCGAATTTGAAGCACAATTATTTCGACGTCAAACCGACGCAGCGCTCTATCAGTTGAGCAACCATACGTGACAATGACTCGATTGTGCCATCGGCATTGTAAGGAACACTCTTTGGCTACTATTTTTCAACACACCTTTCGAACCTGTTTTGATCCAGAGGGATTTTTGACATAAAAGCTGACGCTGTGTCACTAGACCCAAACAGCGTTCACAGTTATATTGGAGGAAATGTGATCCATTTTACGCTAAACAGTCTTAATATCATCATTTCATTAATGTAATTCAGAATATTAACATTGCAGGAAATCTGCTCATCTACAAGATGTTGACAATAACAGCAATAACGATACTGATGGAACTTTAGATAATCCTATAACATCAAAAAAGGTTCAGCTGGTAAGTGTTAATAAAGCAGCAACAGTCTTATTCAATGCTATTTTTCAAGTCATTTTTATGATTTTTCCTTAAAAAACTTACAACTTAGCGAAAGCGAGCCTTTGAGCGTATCTTGTATTGTTTGTTCAGAAAAAAGTTGTTGATATATTGTATCTCTCACTCTGAAAGAAGCCTCAAAAAATAGATTGTGGCAAGTTCATACTGTCATCTGTCTTCCTGCCTGTCCGTTTGTCGGTCACTCTCTATTGTTCAGTTCTTGTCTGACGGGCAATAAGACACAGCCTCGCGCAAATAGTAAAAAACTGCAATTTTGTACACATCAATATAGGAGGGAAAATCTGACTTCATCATACCAGATAATGATATTTTCTGACAGGAAGCGCCATCCGTACAGCGTGGGAAGTAGTGATTTAATTTACTTAACTCTACTTACATTTCTAGGGAATGTAGTTTGCGTTACTGATTTTCTCAATATTTTTGCATGTCTCTCAGAGAACATCTTTTCTCCGAAATTCAAATTCCACATCAATCGTAGTACTCACTATGCTGGTATCTTTGACAGTTATATTCACTTGCTAATCCGCACCGTTATAGAAAATACACAAATTCGTATTAGAATTTGAACACAAAAATCTAGTATAAGCTATGATTCGAACTAAACAACTTCAACTTGCTGAACAGACACACTACCAGTTAAGCTACGTAGGCATGTCTCTTAATCAGTTCAAGTGGATATGAAAGGTAAACTCATTCTGTTCGCATTTATGGAAGAGTAAACATTTTCGATCGTGTAGATTGAAATTTGAATATTTACTGACACACACGTCACAAAAGCAGATTCAATTATAAAACCTTTCCCATTGAGAACTCGCCGTTTTTTATAACTCTCTTACTTCCAGTCACCTACTCTGAGGTCCCTATCTATCAACGCACGCCCAAAATATGTTCCCCATCTTTAAGTGGGTCTTCTTTTCCGCCTTCTCCCTGGGGCTTCTCATTCCAATATCTTCCTTGACCACTTGTATTCTGAAATTTTTCGAATATGTACTATTGTAGTGGTTTATTTTCTAATTTTGTTGTTACTTAGCGCTCTACTTCCATCTGGTGCCATATTTCCTCAGTCCTTATTTAATCCTGGTCGGTAACCTGTATGCATCTTCTCATAAAGTCTAGTTCTACTGCTCTTTTTTTCTTTTCTCATCAAATACTAGTACATTTCCTTGTATCGGTATGCCCATTTTTCTACATTTGTTATACCACCTACCCTTTTTTATCTTTCAGTGCCACTCTCCTATTGATGTTGGCGATCACTGCCATTTTGAACAGTTTTGATCATAACAACGACTTACTTACCTTTCCGTAGGATGGGAGCTGATACAGTATTCACATTTTGAAATACGAAAACAACTGGCCCAGTGCGGGAGTCGAACGAAACACCTTCCGATTGCCGGTCGGACGTTCTACTTGTTGAGCTAACTATCCATTTATTGCAGAGTGTGGATGATGTTAGGTGGAACCCTTCAAGCTCCAATCTTCTTCCGAACTTCAAACTGCGCACGTCGTTCGTATCTCAAACTGCAGCAGCGTCAGTGTTTTGGGTTGCTAAACATGATTATTGTTTGAAATGTGTAGTTCTGATGATGGTAAGCCTGTCCATTTTCTGAAGTTTGGCAACCACGAAATGCGCCTGGGTCCTCTCTTGCTGTTGATTTGGCCTTGCCAGATCAACTTCAGCAATCGGTATTTCGCGTTGCACATGATATGTCCAAAGTATGCCACTTTTCTGCATTTAATCATGTTGAGGATTTCCCTGTCTTTCATCAGCCTTTCTAAGGAATGGTCGTTGAGGATGTGGTACATGTATGACACTTACAGCATTAGGCCCACATTGCGAAGACATGCATTTTCAGTAAGGCTCCAACTTTCTGCACCATATAAAGGGATACACAACACATAGAATCGAAGAAAGTACATCAATATTAAACGAGATAATACAGAGAACTTCTCGCAGGCGGCTGAAGATATGTTTTGCTTTTTCAATACGAGTTCTTATTTCGTATGAGTGGTCCAACCATGTTCCATCCCAAATAACAAAATCTGTCTACCCGTTCCAATGCCAAATTCCCTACCTAGGTAAATTTTTATGTTCAATGTATACTGCGAATTTGTATATTATTTTCTCTCTTATAAATCTGAAATTAAGGGCGCTATTATATTTATTCCAGCCAAGCGAACGCGTTTGCGACATGAGCCCCGAAGATCAGATTAAATGGGAAGAGGAGCAAATGCAGCTACCGGTTGACTTTACCACCTGTCAGGTGGACCCCGCACCATTCCAACTAGTCGAACGAACCTCCTTGCTGAAGGTACACTCACTTTTCTCGTTGGTGGGAGTGAACCACGCTTATGTCACCGCAATCGGTAAACTAGTTGGAGTTGTAGGGTTGAAGGAGTTGAGGAAGGCTATAGAGGAAGCGAATAGCGGTACCCTTAATTTCCAGAGGGATTCTCTAGAGAATTGTACATCCACTGATCAAACGAAGGATTCAAAATTATAACGGAATATCAGTGATCACCAATTTCTGTGATATTCTATCTACGTTAGTGTGGAACACTTTTAAGGTGTTTCATACGCTACCAACGATATTACGCTCATTTGGATCAAGACAAACAATTCAACTGTTGCTTCTGGTCATTGGAGCTGAAGGGCATCATGGTAGTGCATACAGAAGTTTTTTCACCCAGTTGAGTACTATCCAATGATTCTAGATTAATTATATGACTTTTTTATAGATCACCTCTTACAAATACAGACAATCTATAGCTCTACAAAAGAGCTTTCAGAGGATAAATGTCTATTCACTTTGTTAATTACTGAAACTGTTACAACTGGGGAAGAACTTCCTGACAGATCATTTCACTACACTGAGGTTCTTCAAAAAACATTATTTTGCAATAGGCGCGTTCATTCCGTTGAGCTTCACCAGTGTCATTGTACTAATGGCTTTTGGAGTTATTCTCCTAGCCAGTTCTATAGAGAACTTTGTTATAATATATAAAATACGGAGAATCAACCATTGTTCTTTGATGTTCCAGACTGGAGGTCCATTGTAATGACAGGATCGTCCATTTTACAGTTTTTTCTGGATTAAGTCCCGAAGCTTTAGGGAGTGCTTTGGACCACATCCCTACACATGTGACCAGTATTATTATCTTAGCTTTGTAGATTAGTAGTAGCTGTTCCAATAAATAGAATTCTTGCAGCGGAAAATACTTCCCATCTTCTGGAATGTCTGCTTGATGGACTAGACTCGAGTACTGGGCTACCTCGATCTCCCCTCCTAGCATACCACGGTGTTATTTACTTGTTAGCCCACTGTGCGTTTAACCTTTTTTCGGCATCTTCTTTGATCTGAACAGCATGTTACTAGAGCTGATGTAAGATTTTTTGGAATGGTAGTGGTTTGTCTGTTTCTATACATCATGCAAGGGTGCTGTCATCTGAGAATATGTGGATTAGATACTATTTCCAAAAGTTCGCTTAGGGACAGAAACGAGAGTCTTGGTGTAATAACAAGTCTCTCGGTAATGCAAGTGTTGATGATAAATTAATCAGAAGCAAATCCATCCACCACCAGAAATAAAGATCGGCTACAGAGACAACTATAAAATCTTTGGCATAGACTATGTGTTAGTCCATTGACAGCAAACTTGATGTGCTGTCACTCTTAGTCCTTCATTCCTTTGCCCCCGCCACCTCTGAAGTCGGCACGGCCGACAAGTTCGATTGTCAATTCGTCGATATCTAGTGGCGTATCTTGCATACACACTCAATCTGGTAATCAGGTTTTAGTTAGTTGTGAGACCAATTAAATAAGTTCTATATGAGAAAAACATGTAATATAATTTGTATTACGATACAACTGTAAATAAACGAATCTAAGTATAATTCAATGTTTTACTGTAGTTATATCACTATACACATAGCCGAAGACGAATTTCATTACTCTGTTTTGTTTTCTCAACAAAAAATTCAGTTAAATGGCTTAATAATCTTGGGTTAAGCCATAGTTGTAGTAAAATCCGAATATAAGAGCATTTAATGAATTGATACATTCTTCATCGTTTGCATACCTAATATTACATGCCTAGTAATTCTGAGATCTTCATTGTAAATTCTAAAGAGATATTCAGCATATTTTCTAAAATAGGAACTCGAAACGTTGATAAAGATGTTTCAGTCAATCGTATGTGGTTTTAATTATATATTGAAATTTAAGTCAACAACCGGTATTAGGAAAATCTATTTCATCAGTTTCCACTTATTTTGAAAAATGATAATAGTTAATCATCAGTTTTTCAAATTTGTTTCGGAACACTCTGTACAGTGGTGCAGGTGTTCGGCAAATAAAAAATCTCGTCCATCTATTGGTACAAGAGTATATTTAGGAACAGACTTCGTCGTCAAAAAATCATGTCTTTTTTGTCCTAACTACCTTTTTACATTGAAAGGATTATAAAAAACAACTGGATTTGTTTCTCTCCAGAGTACGTCAAACTAACAAAACCATAATGATCTTCATCAAAAAAAGCAGAGCGATTTTGTACTACTGAACAATAAAAGTCCAATGAAAGCGGTGTGTCGTCCCTCCGGTTAGCAAATATTAGTTTATTATTCAGAGAGTATAACATGGCCGAAATGCGAATGCAAACAAGAAATTGCGATGAGCGCAATCAGAGTCCAACCGTTGAAGGTGCCTTATTTGGAGTAGTCGCGAGTTGTAGTGGCGGTAGTTTTGGGCAGATCCGAGAAAGATGGAGGTGGAGATGGAGAAGATCAAAAAGAAAAGACCCTTTAGTACAACACCTATTGGGCAGCTGTACGATTCCAGGTACTCGCCTGTGCAGGTACGGATTTTCCAAATGAGCAATGCCATCAGCAGATCAATTCTGAGCACTATTTTCACCCTTTGATCCCTTATATTGACTATTAAATATTCTGCTTAAATATATGAGATAATAATAAGTAAAATGAAGAATTTCCATAAAGAATTTCATCCCTTTTCCGAGTATGATATCTTTTCATGAGAGTATAAAAGTGCTTTAATCAGTCAATGTACCAGCACTTTTTATTTTGCTGTTTTTCACTTCACAATCCACACCTTCATTAGAACATTTATTGATCTTAATAGTGCTCAAATCGTTTTATCTTGAGGTCATTTTTTTAGGCAAACATATATTATGATGGCCCACTTTCAACCTGAATCATTTTTTAAATTATTTAGTGGCTTTTTATACTCATAATTCGCGTAAGATTCATTGTTTTTTTATTAAGGAATAATACCCAGATAGCTTCAGTATGTGGTATGTATGTTTTTAAGTATTGTAAAATTGTAACTTACTTATTTTCCTCAATTTTTTAAGTTTGTTTTTAGGTAACCAAAACTCATTTACCTCAACAACATTAGGTAGAGAAGTCTTCCCTTCCACTGTTCTTACTTGCACTGTCCTCCAATTCGTGCAAAATTTCTTGAAAAAGATAAAAATGTCATCTTACCTTAGCGATACTTAAATGTTCATACATGAAGAAATTAGTACAAATGAAGATGAATAACAGTTTGGCAGATTTCTGAGCTATTTGAACAAATTTTAATTGGAATTAAAAATGATCAGAAACTTAACTTTGAGCCCACCATAAATTTCTTGATTAAGCTCAAAAATTATCGGGAGCTCGAGAATCTGGCGTAGATTTATTATTTTTTGCAGAAGCTATAAAATTTCTTTCACATCAGTGAATTGTTCTTATATACTAGACTGAATGAATGCAATGTTATATTGAGCTACGTGCTTTCACAACATTTCTGGACAAATGTATGATTAGCATGCAATAAAATACGACAACCATTTTATAAATTGCATGCTAAATCCTACCATGAATTTTATAGCTAATATTTATTCACCCAGTGTCTCAAGAATAAGAGCTGTCGCAAAATTTTCATACGCATACAAATTTGTACTTAAGCAAAATATATTTCACTAATTGACAATTCAAAATGACTCAGGAAAATAAATTTCTCTGGAATGTTATCTTATTCGATGTCCAGTAAAACAAGTACATAGTATAGAGTGGCTAGAGGCATAACCGAAAATAAAGTAAGGAGTTAAAATGAATCCATAAATATCAATAGGCAGAACCACCGTCCAATCCCAATTAGATTATGACTCCTTTCTATGGGGCACTATGGATTAAATGAGGCATGGAAGACCAATCGACACACTACAGAAGATGGAAAAGGAAATTATGCTAGATATTCACAAAATTGTCTGGAATTAAAGCTGAGATCATGATTTTTTATTAATAAATTTCATTTTCCAGTACAAGTTTCGACTCAATGTGGACAAACTGAAAAATCAAAATTTTTGAGAATAAAATAATGATTTTTTTCTCGGAATTTGCAAATGGACCTATACCAATGAGTGAAAGAGTTATTCCACTTCAGTATTGTTTTTAATACAAAATTAAATGTTTTCCGAGATTTAAGTCGAATCTATTGAATCAAAATATGCATAAATTCGAAAGAGACGTGTGACAGCCAGCGTTGTTTTTTTATTTTTAATTAAAATTGTCTCCACATTTAAACATTTTCAGCTGACATTATATTTCGGACATCATGTATAATGAGCTGAAAATGTTGCTGGAAGTGACCTTACTGTGCGAAATTAGATTTAGTATAAAATAAACATGTCAAGTGGTCTGAAAACTCATCAACCAACGTCCGTAATACAGATGACACCTTACGAGATGAGATGACATTAAGCAAATACTATGCTGTCTATTTGTACTATACGTACCAAAAAGTTAAATACACAAGCCTACAAAACATTAGAGAAGCATTCCACCTTATGTTAATTCTCAAAAAAAAATCGGTTCTTGATAACTCTATCATCATGGAATGACTAAAAGGTCTCTTTGTGTGAAATGGATTCCAGTCCGAAACCAAAACTCGGCCAAACAAAGATTTAAAGATTTCTTCAAAAGTACTAATATGGCATGAGAAACTAGTTACAATTTTGGCTGAGCAATTTTCATGTTATTCAGGGTTTTTAGGATTACTGACTAGATCGACATGCAGACAGACAGACAAAACAACAAAAATGATTTATAGGGATGTTCGTAATACACACAACATATACACAATAATGTGACGTCGAGAAAAAGTATGCGTGGATCCAAATTTGGTACGATTAGAATACCTTTTTGTTGCTAGAATGAAAAGTAAAACATTCCTGTTCCTTAATTACCATCAAGATGAACGTATAAAGAGGGTATTAAAAACCATTCTCAAGAACATTTTGGCGTGCAATTATGGATTATAAAATAACTGATAAGTGAAATTGATACGTTCTTGGAGAATGTTTGCTCTTATTATTATATCTCGAAAAAAATTTTCATACATTGATGTTCATTGTGTTAATATGTTCTGTAAATCATGGATTGTCTCTGAATTAGCAGCTTATTACAAAAAGTATTAGTGAGAAACACTTCATTAGAGTAAAATATTGCCAAAGTGTATTCTAGTGTGCACGGATAAGAAACATGTATCGGGTTAGTACTTGATTATATAAAGAACGAACCTTTCACAGATTTAGGTTTACAAAAAGTATAGTGGTATACGGGGGCATCATAGATAAATTATAATCCCGGACCAGTGGATTAATCAGTAAAACTCTATATGGACATATTAAAAGGTTCAGAGTTATCAAGATAATGACTTCTATCGCAGGAGTGTGGGAAGTATTATGATCAGGAACACTTTTGAGTTTGAGAGAACATGTCTTTTAGACTTCATGATATCTACCTCACAAAAAAGGCAATCTGTTTGTCTGTCTGTGGCTCAAGCGTTTTGGGAAGTAGACTCAATTTAGTTTTCTACTAACTTAGTGCGTACTGTAAAATAATTGTTGATACGTCCAATTTTTCAAACCTAATTCAATTTTTGCAACTGTAATATCCAGTGAAATAAATAAGGGTTTGCTACGACCAAATTTCTACGAAACTTATTACATTTATTATGTTTCTAGTGATTTTATTTATTGTGAGAAAGGAATTTTTTACCGGTTCCAAACTAAATTTGAACCATGTATGAATACATGACATAACAGCCGCGATGGACATTACAAGGACTGACGAGACGCGTGTTCCCAAATATCAATTAAAAAATCTTAATCGAACACAGTCTTTTCGAAAGGTATATCTTGAAAATCTACAGAATTTCATGAACTCCGAATTTCCTTAAATTTTATCGGAGACCGATATTTCTAAGTAGAAAATGGTGGGCGTAGCAAGAAAGTACTTTATTTCGCAGAGCACTTTCTTTTATCATTTCAAGTTTTTTACAACCAACAGTACACTAGAAAATAAGACCTTTTTGAAAAATTGCGTTTTACATTTTCTTGTAGCTTTAATGTTGGATATAGTAGAATCAACTATACACGAATGAGTACAATCTGTGTTCACAAATTGTTTACAGAATTAATACATTTTAATATATTTACTTATCTGGATGTAATATTTGAATAAACAGATCTCCAGAGAGGTTCCTGGGTTCAAATCTCTTTTCAAAATACCTTACAGATTCTTCTTATTCTAACGTATTTCATTTCTATGTGTATAACCATTGATTTACTCTTAATTGACTCTCAGTAGTATGCTACTCATTGGTACAACGTTTGATTAAAAAACTGTCTAAAGAATTGAATATAAAGTTCAACTCCCACTATAACATGCCCCTGTAAAAGCTGCTTCTCTATTTTTATTGTCTGCGTATGTATGTGTATAGTTTATTAAACTACAAGTAAACAGAAACTAATTACTTCATGAACGTGTGATAAAATGGCAAACACGTACTAATTACCAACGATAATAACAATTGATTAGCGTGGTTTGATTACACACAGGCCTATCACAATAAACATTCAAACAAACGTAGACCTCTATGCAAAGGTATGACAGAGGCAAACGTAACCTAAATCGTAGTGTACACGTCATCAATCCTAATCAGTTTACAGCAATTTGGATGTTATACCATTGGTTATATGTTATTCGTTTTTTTTGGGGGTAACAAGATGTCTATATCACGAAAATACATGTCGGACTGTCTGTCGGCAGAGGCGGGGGGACAGGGGTACTTAACCCCCCCAAGATTATTGACTAAAAATTTAATTCAATAAATTGATTTTTCCAAGGAATAAATCGTTGATATCTAAATTTGAGTTGCGTAATCTTTACAAAAACGTATCGTTAATTCAGGATATATAACTATACATTGCGTTTCACATAAAAATAGCAGATCAATACATGTTGTATTTATATTTTAGCATACTTTGTGCACTGATTGCTGTTTTCGTATTTTTAAAATACATAATATGAATATGGTATCATTGAAATCAAAATAAAATTTTGCAAACCTTGCGATAACTCAAAATCAATTGCATAATTCTTGTGCGATTTCCAAAATCTTATAGCGTGACTAGAGCTGAAAGTTGGCCGCGCATTTTTACGCATCGGAGAGACGGACCGAACGAAAATGATTCCTCCAAATGAGCTGAAACACATCGTATTTATTTGCTTTTTCTCATTTGAGAAAACAAATCAATGCTTCTATTCTGGCGGCTCCGTACAAATGCAAACTCACCCTTGATGAAAATTTATTAATCAATCGATGTTTTATGTCATCTTCTTAAAACTCCTAAGATTTCACAGTATCTTCTCCTTCTTAATCATAATACCATTGACATACCCCTTTCTGTTGCTTCAACTACCTCGACTTAGGTATTCCAAAACATGGTGAAAGCTAACACAAACTCAGGCCTTGCTGCTTCCCCCAAGATTGACGTCGAGATACTTCCTTGTCTGTCGGTATATATGCCGGTTTGTCTATTGGTATGTCGATTGGTCTGTCTGTCGGGCTGTCGGAAATTTGTTGAGTTGGAGATCAATTTTATACTGGATATCTACCTTCACATTTAATTATGGAAATACCTTCCCCTGCGCATTACTTCGCCCAAACTAATCTAATCATCACTAATCAGTGATTGTCAAGTCTGATAAAGATTTTTCCAGTACTTTCGCCTTCTCCTTTGAATATGTATATCCTGAAAATTAATTCTATTGCTTCTTAGACTAGATACAACTATACCAAGTCCATTCAACAAATCCATTCCCAACTCAAAAAGAAGAAATTAGAAGAGCTCAAAAAGTTGAAGGAGATTGAAAAGAAACGACAGAAGGAATTAGAAATATACCAAGGTGAGAACTTTTCTATGATTTTTTGTCACTATATCTTGATCACTCTGCTACTGGCATTTCCATCTGATCGGAATATGCTTCAATTTTTCTAGAAATATTAGGATTGAAACTTTTTTCAAGAATCTGACATTTTGTAGATATAAAAACATTCAAGATGTCTAGAGTATGTTTAGTTCCAATAAGCCATAGTAGCAATAATAATGTTTCCCGAGTCAAACTTAAAGGTGTATAAGTATAAATCGGTTTCAGAATTAAATTTTTCTTCATTTTAGCGTGTACGAGTATTTCGTCACAAAGTGAGTTTGATTATATATTTCCGCAAGTCTACATACGAAACATTATAAGTAAAGTCAAATTGGTAATAAATTTGATGTAGTTCACGTCTTACAAATAGATTAAGATATTAAGATTATTATATATTATATATTACATTTTTTAGGGAGATGGAGCCGTATCTTTTGGAAAATATGGAGCAAAACCTTCGCACAAGTAGGTGAAGATTGGGTGATATTAGCGATATTAGGAATTTTTATAGCCATCATTAGCTATTCTATAGACAAAGGCGTTATGATGTGTAATAAAGGTGAGATCACAAATATAATAATTGGTGTATATTTGCATGCGATACCAATATATCGATTATAAATATAATAAATTTTATATTTATTGATAGCACAAAACATATTGGCTTAGATACCATGCGCTGATTATATCGAGTTGACCAAGTTTATGCATATTGTGTTAGCATTGCAGTCATAAGATGATCAGAAGGAAAAAATGTGTTTGGATAATTTTGTTTTTAGGTGTAGTTCAGTTACGAATGGATGAATCTCTTGATTTAATAATTAACAACTAGTGAAACAAATATTACATTTTTTCTCTATTTCCTTCAATTTATCCCATTCTGTTGACTTTTAGTATTGAAGAAATTGTTCGTTATCAAGCTTTATTAGAAAAATACTGATTGAGGTCGCTATGCTCTAAGGTTTAAAAAACACGTTTTCTTCACTGCGCTGAAAATTCTTAAAGATCATGTATCAGTTATTCCGATGATATAAAAAAAATCAGCAATTGAACGTATTAAAACAATGGTCAATGTACCAAAATACTTCATAACGCTATCTGTGGATTCGTGGAAGATAATACTTTCATTTTCAAAAATACATGCATTGCCAACGAGTGATCAGGATAAAACAAAAATACACCAACACATCTTCAAACTTTGTCCCAATATATTTCTCGAGATCCTAATTAAAAGCGGTTTTTCTTGAGAACTTGACAATTTTGAGGATTAGTCAAGGAAGTGGAGTCAAACATTTTGAAATGTGGCAGTTTTTGACTGTTTCTTAGTATCAGAGGAAGTTTCAATACATTATTTTGATTGATTATCGAATCCTGAGCTATTTTTAGATGAAGACAAATTATTTTCTGACATGCATATAATATTTATATAGATAATTAAAAAAATGTGTGGTGTATATTAATATACTAAATCAATTTTTTTACATTTTCCGCTATGATATACTTTTTGATCCTGGGTCACGCTATTCACAGATTTTACATATATGCATTATCAACAAATACAAACACAACCTAAAGTCCAAACAATGTATATTTTATTACATCACCTGAAGATATATTAACCGACTGGGGTTTTTGGCAAATATCAATAAATTATTTTTACCCTTTCCTCAAAATCGATAACAAGCCCAAACATTGAGGAAATCATACTTTGAAAGACATACAAATGCAGTTTGATCAAGCCGGCCGCATAAACAACCAAATTTCTACTTGCTTTCGTCCCATTGTTTTTAAGTTTTCGTGATTTAGCATTCAATTTATAGGCCAGATGTACTTATATAGCGAACTATCAGAAGGGATGTTCACAAAATGGGTTGCGTGGGTCAGTATTCCAGTGTGCCTTATCTTATGGGATGTGGGACTTACACATTTTCTTGCACCACAAGCGGCAGGTGAGTAGTTTAACAGAGGAATAAAAAAATAATAATAAGGTTGAAGCACAACTTGAATAATTGAATATTAGGGATTGAGGGCAACCTCAAAAAAACCTTAACTACCACTGTCAACATTTTATGGTATTCAATTCCTTGAGATATTCTATTAATTATAGAAAAAATATATATATACACCTTTGCTTGACAGTCTAACGTGTGTCTAGTGATGCTATTTAATATAGTGAGATACATCCAAACCATGCAGGAGTTCAAACAAGTAAAAGCACGTAGACGTTATACATTTTCTATTGATTCTTATAGGTTCCGGCATTCCTCAAATAAAAACCAGCCTCCGTGGCGTGTTCATGAAAGAAGTGCTAACCTTCAGGGTTCTGTTGGTGAAATGGTTAGGAATAGCAGCCACATTAGGCAGTGGTGTCCCCTTGGGTAAAGAAGGTCCTCTCATTCATATGTCTAGCATCATCGTCACGAAGCTCAGCAAAGCTATATCAAGCTTCAACAAGATCTACGTCAATGAAAGTAAGAAGATAGAGATGTTAGGAGCTGCGTGGGCAGTAGGAGTGGCTTGTACTTTCAACGCACCTATTGGAGGTATGTATGGTGTGAGAATCTTCGGAAATTGTTAATATCATAAAAAGGTATTCGAAACAATTTTGACAGTTGATCGACTTATAATTATTATGATGACTGATGAATAATCTTTATCGATTGATATTCATGTCGTTTCAGGTGTCCTCTTCAGCGTGGAAATAACAACAGCCTACTATGCAGTAAGAAACTATTGGAGAGGCTTTTTTGCGGCAGTCTGGGGTGCAACTACCTATAGATTACTCTTGGTTTGGATTGATAGAGTGCAAACCATATCTGTCATATTCAAGGCAAACTTTTTTGTCGACTTTCCCTATGATCCTTGGGAGCTCATTTCTTTCGGCATATTAGGGTACAGCAGCCTAACCAATATTTATTATACAGTTAAAAAATAATTCTAGGAATGGATAGAATATGCTATATTCGACACAAGTGGAACTGATGAAAATACCTTTCCATCACCATTTTTCTTTCATGTTTGTTGTTTTGTATAATATGTAAAGTATATTCTCCCTGTGACGATATATTTTTGGTTACAAAAAACCGTTGATCTTAAAAATATGTTTTACTCAAAAAATCATATTAGTCTGATCTCTAACGTTATGTATACTCCCACCCAAAGTATACAGATACATTTTGAGTGGCATGGGTGTCACTATATTCAACAACATCAGTAGACAAATATACTGAAAATGTGTGAAAATACAATTCGTATGTACGTGAAATTACCAGAGCTCACCAAAGATACAAAAATTAAAGCTGAGACGATATGTTGAAACTGACTTTTCTCAATTTTTTTCAAACTAATACATACATATACATGTTTTCTACAGAAGTACCCAAGTTTTTGCTATAGTTGCCAAATAATTAAGCGTACTAAAGTTACAAAAAGTACTAGCACTACTACAACCACAATCTAGTGAGAAACAAAAAAGAGTAGGAACGTACAGAGACTTTCTACTGGCTACTAATTGAAACCACATACGATCGAGTGAAATAACTAAACTACGCTTCTGCTTTCTCGGAAGACTTTTTCAAAGTACAAAATAGAATGAATAGATTTTGAAAATATAATGGCATTAATACAAGGCATCTTGCAGTATGTATTCTCCTGCTCGTAATATGATAAATATTTGCCAAATTTCTGTTTTCAGGTTAATATGTGGTCTAGGTGGATCATTCTATATTTGGTGTAAGCAGGTATTTACACATTGGTCAGGCAACAATGATTTAATCAAGAAAATGAAAAAGACTAAGTAAGTCTCAACAACTTTTTGTAAGAAAATACATTTAACAGAAGCGTTAGAGATATAAAATCAAAAAGTGATGGGATTTTGGCATATGTACAAGACGTTTTTTACTCCGTGAAAAAAGGTTCACTGAACTTTTTTGTTGTACAATAAGCCACTTTTTCATTGCTGATTGCTATCAACTAAAACACAATTTATTTGGATACGATTCAGACGAGACATATTTTTTTCCAGTTGCTTTATATATCCATTCTGTGTGATAATGATAATCTCAACGATAACGTGGCCACCCGGTGTCGGCCAATTCCTGGCTTCGGATATTCCAGGTGGTGCACAAGTTATTGGCCTGTTTAGCAACTTTACCTGGACAGAACGAAACCACACTGTACAAGAGCAAGAAGTATTGAGACATTGGACCACCAAGTGGACTGGGATTTATACAAGCCTCGTGGTATTCTTTTGGTATCAGGTATAACTTAGATCATATGAATTCCTAGGAATAAATGAATCAGTTAATTTTTCTTGGTCGAAAGTAGAGATGCTGATTGCTAATACATTAGATGTTAAAATTATTGCTGAACATGCTGACGATTGTGTCATTACTCAAAGATATACTGCAAAATAAATAAGGTCTTAGTGCGAATAAATTCTGTTAGTAGGACCATGCGCATCATTCTTAGTAATTCCTTGTTTGATTATTTATATTTTCCCTCCCTCCGTAAGAATGGGTCAGCCTTTCAAGTATTTTTAGTCTTCCACGCGTTGTTCTTCCATTTGCATCTAATTGTGCTTGTGATATATTCTAGGAAATATTTTTTTTGGTAGAATTCAGTCTCATTTCTCTACACTTTTCACTGCATTCAGAATTATACCCAGGTTATATTGGCTTCAAATGACTTCACCTAAAATCCGACACCCCTTTAGATTTGAGTACGCTGAAGCTCAATTTATGAGCATTCTTCATATCAAGTTGGTGTCTTACTCACGAAAACCAAAATGACTTTTTCTTTGCACCATTAGGCTAAGCGTTTCTGTTTTAAGGCAAGGGTTTCACTTCATCACGATATATTATTCTATTTCTACAGCACAGATTTCATAACACATTAGTTTTAATGCAGATTTTAATTGCCATTACTTGGTGAAACTCTTCCATCATTCAGATAAAAATTGTGTAATTTGTGAAACCTTACCTTCAAATTACACAATATGTATCTGAAACTCATAATTTCTGTTTTCAGTTTCTTGCTTCAATATTGGCTTCATCATTGCCCATTCCGAACGGGAGTTTCATACCCAATTTCAGAGCAGGTGCAGCCTTAGGCCGTATCGCAGGAGAGTTGATGCATGCGTGGTTTCCCTTAGGTAATAACTATTCAGACCATGTAAAGTATATAATGCTGCACTGTAACGATATTCGGTCGTGCCTAATTGTTTCCAGGTGTGAGCTACTCCGCCGTTCATCCAATAATTCCGGGAGCTTACGCAGCTGTAGGGGCAGCAGCTTTCAGCGGCGCTGTCACTCATACTATGTCAGTCTGCGTCATCCTTTTCGAGATGACGTCATCCATCACTTACGTTATTCCAGTACTCATTGCCGTACTTATTGCTAATGGGGTGGCTAGATTTCTCACGCCTAGTATATATGATTTGGTCATTCAATCAAAAAAGTTGCCCTACCTTCCGGATCTGCTGCCCAACACTAGCGGTAAGCCATGAGTAGTTGATATAAGCTATTGTAAGGTCGAGCTAAGCTAGCTGTTCTATTCGAGAAACGGCACAGGAGAGTTGTACTTTTCATACACGTTAACTCGATTATTTAACAGTTATATAAAAAATCTGTTTCCTGTTCAAGTGAAGCGACTTGGAAAACTTTGTAGTACGTATCAATTATAATTTTTTTATCCAGTGTTTTTAATTTTTCCAAAATAGTTATAGAGGGGTAATACAAAGTAACACGAATTTATGTCGAAGTTAATGCAATTTTCACAAAAAACTCTGAAATTTGTAGGTAAACAAGAATTTATGTGTAACAGTTATTGCCAGTAGCAGTTTTATATCAAAATTAGGATATTATATATTATAAAAGGATGATTTAAGATTTAATGTTCCAATTCTCTAATAAAAAGGAGAGATTTGGTTGCATGAACCATGAATTGCCTAATTAAATTAATTCCATATAGTATTTTTCTATAAGTTAATTTACCAGTAACCGACTTTCAGTTGCACTCTCGTTAATCCTTCATCGTTTGATTTCATTTCAACATTGTCGTGAATTTCTTCTTCTATTGAATAGCCTAGATGAAGAGAACGAAAAATACTCCGTCCATAGGCAAGACTTATGTTGAAATCGATTGGTTTTGGATTGTAGCTGTGCACCTTAAGTTTGCTTACAACTTGATGATCCGCTTGATTTTATAATTAACAATTATTGAAACATAGTATTGTTTCTCTAATTTCTTCAATATATCCGTGTTAACTTTTAGGATAATAAATGCAGTAGCAATGTTGTTAGTTATGAAATATTAAAAAAATGAGCACAAAGATCTGATAGCAATTCAAAACGAATCTGTTAAATAAACTTTATTATTTTTTATTCCAGCTATATATGACGTTTACGTAGAGGACTTTATGGTAACTGATGTAAAATTCGTCAACTTAGGAATGACATATAGCGAGTTAAAAGAATTGTTAATGAGTCATAAAAAGTTAAAGGTGAGGAACGACGGACATATCTAATTCACATAACTTTGAATAATTTCCTTACACTATAAGCAATCGTACCGTGAAAAAAATGATCATAGCTTTCATCTGATGTCTTAGGCCTAGTTAGTAATGAGGGTGAAACAGTGGTATATAAGATTGGTTGAACTCAGTGGTGGATCGAAGGGAATATAGCGCCTAAAGCTTATCGATAAAGAGGTTATCTGGTTTTTCCAAAGTAATTGACAAACTCTAACTGAGCGTAACTCTTAAGTCCGCCACTGGTTGAGCTTATAAGGAAGAAAAAACACATATAGTTTTCATTCTTTACATTACAGGTTTTCCCTTTAGTAGATCATCCTCAAAATATGACGTTGCTCGGTTCTGTACCCCGACACGAACTCATTCTTTTATTGGACCGCAAAATTGGAGTGGAGAAGAGGAGGCATTTCATTCCTAGTCCGCATCTCCGAAGGTAGGCTATTGAAAATAGTTCAAACTGTATAATGTTTCGTAGGCAATTCTTTTATTGACCCCACTAATGATACTCCCAACCTTTCACGAAAATGTAAATGGAAGGCACCAACACGATGACAGCGAGAACGTTGAAATCATTCCATACCGAAGAAGAGATACCATCAAGCCTGTAGATGATTCTAGCGATTCAGATACTGAAGAAACCAAACCAAATGAGGGAAAGCAAAATGTGGAACAACCTACCGAAAAGCATAAAGAATCTGATAAGCCCAGGGAAGTAGAAAGTGAGGTAGGTGGAGCGCTGTTCGTATCTGTATCTCACCATGGTATTGATTAAATATATTTATTTTAACCAGCTAAAAAGCAACAACATGAAATGTCCAATTTTGGACAAAATACATCGCGGCGTGATCAGATTCTCCTACAGTGTTGTGCAATGTGGGTTGCATGTCAAGTTGAAGAATACAAATATTTATTGTCGTTGATATCGGTTAAGGTTTTTTTAGGCATGTGCAAAAGTTGAAAATTGAATATGCAATATATTTGATCAATATTAAATTAATCGATTTTGGAATCACTGTCGATGCCGATATGAACAGGCAATCCGGTATGTTGTTCTTCAGGATCATTTCATTCCAAGATCCACCGAGGTGGGTGAAAGATGACAGACATTCGTTTTCTGTACTAATGATATCTGATCTTAGTTCTATTATACATTCCAGGAAAAAAGAGAACAGATATTTAAAAAATGGGCATCAGGCCAGAGTAAAAAGGAATCCAAATCAATACCACTGTCCCCTATGCCAGATAGGAGGCCTATGTCTGCTGTATCGATGACTTATCTAGAAGTGGTAAGTATAAGTTGGTCCAATTTACTCACGAATCTAAGAATGAAATGATACCAAGATGGCTGTTGACGCACACATTTTATATTGAATTATTCCTAACAACATTATTATTTGTTGGACTTCTGTGACAAAAGATGCATCTTGACATACAATTATAAAAAAACAAATTCATAGATCTTATATAATTTTTTATGCAGTATAGAAATATATTTCACTTTACCAGGTTGTCTCAGTATTAGTACGAACAATTCAACGCAAACTAGAAGTATCAGATCTTTTATTACAGAAGTAACATCAACATTGAAATTCCGTGGGAAATAGTATGAATATTAAATAGAAATGATGAATTCTTAGGGGACTTCAGTATGTTCAGCAAGATTTTGAGCTTTGATACACTAACAAATACTTTTATCTTTTATAAATTCACGCTCAAAAATTTTTAGGATTTGTGAGTCTGTGTAAGTCTTGGGAAAAATTATTTTACACTTTTTGGTCGATTAAACAAGTGCTTTTTCACAAACAATTTGAATTGCTTTTATGTGAATATGATTAAAGTACTGCAGATATCGTACGTGCTTACTGTTAAATTCAAACATACTGCACATTTGCATAACAAACAAGATGCATCTGATGGTGGAGTAACGTTGTACTGATTCTAATCAGTCTAGGTACCGTCTAGGTATTGTTGATCAATCTCATTCAAAAACTCAATAAACTTTATTGTTCTAGTATAATACGCGAATCTGCGATCTACCTGTGAATGAACAGAAAGTCTGGGAAGACAACCAGCTGAAACACCAAATCGACTTCACAGCATGCAGGATAGACCCAGCGCCATTCCAGCTCGTGGAACGGACTTCATTGCTCAAAGTACACTCCCTCTTCTCCATGCTGGCCATCAACTTTGCTTATGTAACCTCTATAGGTATTTTTAATTACTAGCTATCAAATATTGTTTGGTAATCCACTGTACCTAACCCCAACGTCTGCTTTCTGGAATTTTCAATTATTATTACATTACTAACTCACACCAAAATATTGTGAGCTTTGAATTTTCATTTATTACTGTCTCTTCTAAATACGGAGCTTTCTATTCGTATAGGATGATAATTCAGTCCGATATTTCGGCAAAAATTGGACGTCTATTGCCACGTAGACTTCCTAGGAAGATATCCACTAAATTACATATCACCGCTGATCGGAAGAAGCTTTCAAGAGCTCTCAAAGTTCATAGCAAGACCCTGAGATTCATTAGTGTCACACTACGGTACATATCGAATAAACACTTGAATATTTGCCATTTTAATGAATTCATTAATCAAAGGATTTGAGCTACTATTTGTCTGATCTAAACAAACACAAAGACTCTGAGCTTCTGATGTCATCATTCAGTGATCAAATATTTATCACGCCTGTTACCAAATTTCATTATCAACCGCGTAAGATTTAGCCTCATCTAGTTCGCGTATGTTGGGTCTACTCTCTAAAGAACTATGCTCTGTTGGGTGAAGGTAAATATAATGTCAGGTTCTCACGGTACGAAACGGTACCAAGATTTTGGAATGAATTCAGCTTTCAAACTGTAAATCAGCATTTATTTGATCCTGTTCCTCTTGCAGGTAGGAGTTCATTTGAGCAACATGCTCGTGCACAATTTGTATTGTTATTTTTTGTTTGTTAAATATATACAGATGAAAAGATTGTGTAATTAAACACACAGTTTCACAAATAAAACTCTTTCTTTCAGTGACGAGTTTCGTTCGACGATGATATATGTCAATATAAATCGAAAAGCGTCACTGAAAGAAAAAGAGTTTTATTTGAGAAACTATGTACTTAATTATCTTTTTATTTGCATAATGGAAGAGTTTTATCAAGTAAGAGCATCTACAATCTACATGTTGAATATAAGTACAAGACACATCTGAGATAATTATCTACGTTAACAAAACTTTTTCTTCGATAGGTAGGCTGGTTGGCGTCGTGAGCTTGAAGGAACTCAGACAAGCCATAGAGGATGCAAACAGTGGTAATCCGCCGAAGAGAAACAACAGGGAACAAACAAATCACTTTTTTGCTAGCAGTTTATCCAATAACAAGTCACCAGAAGCTCATTCAGTTAACATATCTAATGAAAAATCGCGATTGTGATATCATTTTTGTTTATTTTATAATTTATACTTGTATTCCTTATCCTTAAGCAACAATTACATATACTCTGTTATCCAGAATAAAAAATAGTATAAGCACATATTCCAGTTTGTATCTGTTCATATTTCAGACTGATGGTGACTAAAAATTGTCACAACACAGAAACTTATAGTTAGGGGAAGTGATTCAGTATAATAAATAATCACTTGAATCATCAACATCAGATATGTTTACTCGGTCCTTCCACGCGTCTTTGTTAACACATTTTCAAAATTAAATACACTAAAAAGGATTTTGAAGGAACCTTAAGATGATAAGGTAATCAAGAACCACCCAATAACTGTAATTCAATTTTTTTTGACTAACCCGGAAAATGATAATTTGAGAAGTACACAAAGTTAGTGTAGCTTTTTTAAAATTCTTCTAGAGACCATCACCATTATGAAGAGATATATTTTTCAACATAAATTGTTATGATAAAATCTATCATAAATCTCATCACTCTTAGAGTACGTTTCTTATTTTAAATTCAAGAAATGTTTTTAAAATGATTGATAATCCTATCAAATCTACATAAATGCCGTCAGCCGGAACTCTATACTAAAGTATTGCAGCAAAACAAGCTGAAATCAATAAGCTGATTTCAACTTGCAGATATGTTCTCTGAAATGAAGGAAATTTAAGATAGATCACTGTTGCAGTATGTGGTTTAAGCTGGACCAAATAGCGATCATTTTAGGGTATTAGAATATTATTATACCTGTCTTTATATTGTTGTACACTTTGTCTGCTTTAAGTAAAGTGCCACATAATTCAAAATAATGTGAAATTAATGTGTCAACTACAAGACGGAGAAGAGCTAACATAAAACATATATGTTTAGAGTACTTTAAGTGTATCAAAAGTACAGTATCGCATTGGAATTGACGATAACGATTTGCATTTGTAAGTACTTCATAAATTTAAGTTAGACTTACATATGTACAGGGAAAGCTACTTATATTGAAATATCCTGTGAACAAAGGTTATAAAGTTAAGAATATAATATGCTGAAAGGATATTTCAACGAAATGACGGACTAAATTGGATGCTAAATATTCCTAACTTATACTTATTATATGAGGTCACTGTTGAGAATTTAAGTAGTATTATAAAAATAAGGAAGTAACAATATACCCTAAATTAAAATAGTTTGTTCGGATGTAAAAAATTAATACAAAACCCTATCTGTCCATGCTGAGAGGGAAATCGACAAATAAAAATTTACTATACATAGTACAAACACAACAAAACTCTGCAATAAGTCTGTCTGCCCTAGTCTCCAGATTGTTTTCAGGATATTTTTCATGTTACATTTTGTACAAGTAAGGTAATCCTAAACATGAAAGGGTAATTAAATTGCATAACAATTAATCACTGTAGCCGGCAATCGAACATATTGTTGAATGTTCATTTTAAAATCTACTCACCTATTTAATATGATATATAGATAAGTACAATATAATTAAATGTATGAAAATAATTCTACATATGCTATCGTTTAACAGTTGGGCAGTAAAACATCATTGAAGCGTTTAAATATTTTTTCGAAAAGATATTAGAAGTTCAGATTCATAGTATCGATTTTACAATCCAACGAAAATTAAAATATGTTTATTGATGCAATCATGACCCAAATACAAGACTCCAATTCCCCATTGTGGGATATCGTGCTGTTTTCCTGGCAAGGGGATACTTTCTGTTTTGGTACATGTCATGCATCAACCGTTCTTAAGTGTTAGTTAAGGTTTTATGTCGAAGTAACCTTCATAAAATCTCTTCTATCGTTCGAACTGTCGAGATTTTCACTGACCTATAACTGCCCTTAGTGCATGTATATAGATTCGAACGACTTCATATATTATGTTGATCTGAGAACCCATCAAAGTACAGTTTGTTTCTCCAACCATTATTATTATCGAGTAGTCCGTTCAGTCATCTTTTTTAGTCTCCCCTTCCTTTGTTATATCTTTATTCTGCCCGAATCCCTTTTTTTCATAATCTTCCTTTGCTACGTTTCTGAGGTAAGCCTCCATGCTGCTGCCAGTTTCCGCCACCATTTTGGCGAAGAAACCTTTCGAGTTTTGCAACAATTCGTGAGGATGAGCGAACTCCACACATTCTCCTGCGTCCATCACCACCACCTGTCAATGACAATTTTTTTGTTAGATTGACAGCCAGCAAGCCACAAAGGAAATAAATATTTGACACACAATTTAGGAGTTATTTTATTAATTTTTTATATAGTTTTATTGTGGACGGGATTCGAACTCGTGTCTCCGACGCCGTCACATGGTAAGATTCAGAAGTTAAATTTATAGAAACATATTCAAGTATCCAGTGGGATATACATTACCTTATCTGAGTCCATTATAGTATTCAACCGGTGTGCGATAGTTAGAACTGTACAGTCTTTGAAATTCTTTCTTATGGTCTTCTGGATCAAAGCATCAGTTCTGTGGAAAATATAATATGCGTAAGATGGAGTATTCATAGATGTATTGCTGTTGTTATAGATGCTACAGGGACATTTAGTATGGTATATCTATCAGGTTTCAAATATAAAGCGCCAAATATTGTTTATTGCCTCCTTGTCGTACATGCAACGAACAAACAAAAAGGTATCAGTATAGAAATAGATCGGACTTTTCCGGGAGTCGGCAAAAAGGGCCAAAAGTTGTTTACTGGCCTGGTTTCGCCTCTCTAATACTATTCATATTACTACTAGAAATAAACAGTATAATAATAATTATAAATAATTTAGGAAACTCTCAGACTTCTTAAACATATATACAATAATTTCCAGTAATCTGTAGTAGTAGTTACTGAAACCGAAACGGCAAAATCAGCCTCATTCAAAAATTTAATTATGCTATACAATTCCATACACCTAAATAACTGAATAATTTCGGTATCAGCAGGAATAAAAAGAACAACATATATAGTGTATAGTGGTAAATATCACGTAAAATTCAAAATTCTTCAAAACATCTTAAGCAAATAAATCAATTTACCGTGGATCCACATTTGCTGTAGCTTCATCCATAACCAAAATCTTGTTATTTCTCACAATTGCCCTAGCCAGGCATAACAACTGTCTTTGGCCGGCGCTGAAGTTTGAACCACCTTCACTAACTTCTTGATTAAGGTCTTCTATGGCTATTTTCAACTCAACCTTAAAGAATATATTCAAGTTTTAAGGAGCATGCACCTTATCATATCATGATGATTGTATGGATTTTAAGGTCTCAAATAAATCCTATAACTGGATTATCAAAAAAAAACAGAAAAACTTACATCCTCCAATGCCTTCCATAAAACGTCGTCGCCATGTTTTTCGAACGGATCCAAGTTGTATCTGTGTAAGAAAGCAGTATGAAAGATTGGTCTAGTGTACTACAAATAGAACAGTTATCTTACCTAACCGACGCAGAAAACAATACTGGTTCTTGAGGTATGATAGAAATATTGGACCTCAATTCTGTTAGGCCGATTTTGCTCGTATCAACTCCATCAATGATGATAGCTCCTTCGATCGGAGCCAGTCGAAATAGCGAAGAAATAAGAGTTGATTTTCCAGCACCTGTTCGGCCTACTATACCGACCTATGAGGTAGAAAATGGAGTTGCGTGATACTAAGCATACCATTTTTTCAGAAAATTAATCTGAGTATTTTCAATGATCTCACCTTTTCTCCAGGTTTCACCTCAATGGTTAAATTTTTCAGCACAGGATCCAACTCAGCAGCATACCTCAAGTAGACCTTTTCAAACATTATGTGTCCTTTATTTGGCCATCCCAAGGGAGGCTTATTGACGGGTAATGTCTCAAATGGTCCTTCCTTATCTAATTTTGTGTATTGTAAGACTCTCTCTACGCTGACCATGTTGCTGGACACTTCTGCTGTTTGTCGGACACCAAACTGCAGCATACCGGTCAAAATAAGACATTGCGAGATCACTAGACCTACGTTTCCGCTTAGGGTGTTCTCTAGAATGAATAAATTGTTAAGAATTATAAACATAGGAAGAAAAAATATTATTGTACAACACTGAAACGGTGATTAGGTATATCTTAGAGATTCAATATAGAATGTGTGTCCATTCAAAATTCTAATAAAGAATTTTTGACATTTCCGTGACAGCTTCACCAAATTTTCCTGACCAATAATGTTTTTTTAGGTGGTGTTGGAATTATATACAAAAATGACAAGAAAGAAAAATGCTTTGAAGGGAAAATAGTTAGTGTGCGAGTGGAACAAGGAAATTTCTTTTTCGTGGTTGTGGGCTCAAATTTTTATAATATATGGGTTTATTTTAAAAAGTATCAACTTTATTCCAGATTTCGGATAACCAAATAATCTCTTGTTATCCCTCATTTTTCTTTTTATAAAGACACTGTGATAACATGAATAATAAAAATCAATACACAAAATCATCTTGCAAAATTGTTTAGAATACATTACTGAACACAAGTCTAGGCTAAAAATTGCTCTAACACGTTAGAATGTTGAGATACCCTGTCCTCAAAATCAAAAAAACCTCTATTAAGTTTTATGACAGCTTATATTTGTAGCTGTGGCATTAGTTTAAGACGTGCAAGAAAAAATATAACTGTGTACAGTACATCCTAGTACTGCAAGTATCACTGATGACCTAGATAATCAGTGGCACTCAGAACCATCCTTGACATATGTTGCAGAAGTATGATGATCGTTAGTGAAGCTCGTACAAAAAATTAAAAAAACGAAGCTAAATTGCTACTTGCCATCTTCAAAAATGAGAAACTGGAATGTCACCAAAGAAAGGAATACAGTGCTTATGACGTCTAAATAGAATCCGAATGCTTCACTGCTTGTCAAAAATAAAAACCAAGTGCTAGTATGTCTGTCCTGCAGACCGTCAAATTCACGCTTTACCATCTCTTCTGCATTGGAGGCTCTTATCGTTGATATACCATATAGCGAAGAAGATATATACGAAAATACTGGAGCTCTTGCTAGAAACAAAACAGAAAAACGTAAACTTTAAACTGGGGCCCATTACAACCCATCATTTGTTCATTTCATAAGATTTTTATCTATCAAGTTACAAACATGTGGATATTAATTAAATTTATATTTCTTCATAGCTATCGTGTTCATTCTAAATATATTCTGTATATGCAACACCTGATTTCTTATATTGTTCAACTATTTTGCTTACTACAAATCTGTTTTTTCAAAATTAAGCTATGAGCATAATCTTAAATAAACATGAATACACCAAAGCAAAATCTATGCTAGAAGTACAGTGGATGAAAGTAATAAATTTTTATATCTATATTGTCAAGCCACCAAGGCTTTCAGACAATTTCACAGAACGAAATTATCCGACTCAAAGAATTATATATTTGCGTTTATAAACTTGCAGTAGTAATATAACTAGCAAATCGATATTCCAAAAGAGATGCTATCAATTTAATAAGTTGAATAGTGGTATTAAATTTAGTTCTAGTTTGAAAATATCCAAATGGGAATTGGAAAAGCACTATGATGCATATTCAAAGCTCATATTAATGCATTTCTTCTAAGGAACATGTACGTGTCGTCAGGTGAGAGTTCCAAACCCAAGCATGAAGAAAATCTTTGATACTTACTGACACCTTCTAATCTTTTGATGTCCTGTGCACTGGAAATATAAACGTTTCTGAACCAATAAAATATAAGGCCTAAGATGACTGCCGGTATCAACATCAACGGTGTTACGATAAATACCATTATGAGTATGCCGAACATTACTAGAAAAACTTGAATCGCATCCAAGGCAGCTTTAGGAAGGAGCTCGTCTAGGGCACCCATGTCTTTGGAGAAACGATTCAGGATTCTGCCTACAACAATTGATTAACGTGTTAGGTTAGTTCTGTACGGAAAATCGAAGTACCTAATGTAATTTCTGATTCATAATTATTACTACTCAATATCAATATATGCACCAATCTGATAAGGCAAGGGTCAAATAAGAAATATTTAAAAAGGCATATATACGAGGGTCACGCTGAAAGTCTTTAGATATTCTTAATCTATACAAGTTTAAACAAGTTTGAGCATGCAACGTGAAAATGGAACCGGGTAGTCGCGATTTTCGAGCCATTACTTTGTATGACTATAAAAAAGGGTCTGAAAAGCGGAATGTCACGAAAGTTTAGTGAGTTGCTTTGGAGACTCTGCCCCTTCTAGGGCTACAGTTTTTAATTAGTTTGTTTGAGTTTAAAAGGGGCCGGGTCTCACTCGATGATGAACCTCGCACAGGTCGACCGCCTACTGCTGTTACTCCGGAAACTGTAGAAGCTGTGCAAAATATGGTAAAAAAAGATCGACATATAATGTACACCGAGATTGACGCTTCTCTGGGGATTGGATCGGCAGCGGTCCGAACAATGATTCATGATCACCTTCGTCTAAGGAAGCGGTGTTCTAGATGGGTGCCACATTTGTTGACCAGTGAGCAAAAAGCAACAAGAGTTGATTGGCATAATTTTATGCTCGAAAAATTTGATAATGGGCACAGTAAAAACACTTTGAATATCGTAACCGGAGACGAAACATGGCTATATCATTATGATCCCGAAACTAAACAGCAGTCATTAGTTTGTTGCTTTGAAAGTGAGCAGCCTCCAACGAAAATGCGTCGCTCCAAGAGTGTTGGAGAGAAAATGTCGCATCTTTTTTTTTCTAAACGTGGATACATCACAACGGTAGCCTTGGAAAATCGAAGGACTGTAGCAAGAGCCGTCCAAAGACTGGTCTGCAGAGTATTCAATGGTACCATGACAACGCACCCGCCCACAGCGCCGCTAGAACACTCGATTTTTGTGCTGAACAGGGTTCTTATTTCCTAAGATCAAAGAAAAGTTACAAGGTCACCATTTTTCCACCAATGAAGAGGCAATCGTTGCATTTGAGGAGGAAATTAGCAACCTTTCAAAACGTTAACACAAGATTTTAACAAGTGGTTTTACCGAATGCGTAAATATATTGAGGTAAGGGGAGAATATGTTGAAAAAACACAATGAAGTTTTTTGAAAAAAACCTTTTTAGTTTTTCTGTATCTGAAACATTTCATCGTGACCCTCGTATTTCAACAGGTTTCCAGCGTAGTCGCCGAGTACTCAGAAGTAGCAGAAATATTTGAGAGAAAAAAAATTATCGAAGGACTTACCAGAGGGATTGGTGTCGAAGAACCTCATTGGTGCTTGTAAGATACATGCAAACATTTGATTATGCAAGACCTTAGATGCAGTCATGCATATTTTGAAGTAGAAGATCGACCTGAGCGAGGTCAATACTATAGCACCGATGATGTAGAGAGTATACATATTAACGTAATATGGTCTATCCTCGAGCCACTGTAAAATATCGTTCAAATAAATATCCTTCAGGTTTTTTTCTTGTTGCAGTTAAATCACCAATGGAACATTTTAGCGGCCCCAAACTAATTTACAAAAAAACTAAACAGCACCTTAAAATCAGGGTTTAATAATTAGGGCATACCAGTGGCGGCTCGTGAAAGTATTAGATGGTGGGGCCACAACCCAGAAGCTGATGATCAACCCCCTACATCTATTTACAATAACTTCAATTTACGAATATTTTTTTAATATTTCTCTTGGTATTGTCTTATGAATGACGTGTTTTTCATATGTAGATAGATTCAGGAGCCAGGTAATAATAATGTCTGGAATATAATATTGGAATTTTTAAAAACCATATCTATAGCTTTGAACTCTCTTTTATAAACAAAAACACGCACAAACCATCTATTTTATATATGAATTTTTTTGTACCTATATTTCCATTTTTTGGCTTTGTATTTGTTCGGTCCTAATAATTGTCTTACAAAAAAAAACTCTTTCTGTAGATACGTTAGAAAAGAAAGATTTCGGTCATTTTCTAAAAAATTGTTTTGGATTTTTTAATAACTATATATGAAAGAACGTTTACTTACGGGCTCAGTGTAATTCACAGCAACAGCTATCAAACTTGAACCGTTCAAGGAATCATCAGCATCGTTCGTCATATTTACATAAAGATCAGTATGATTTTTGGTGATGTTAGAGAGTCTAGATTGGAATAGTGCCTCTTCCTCTTTGTTGGTCCTGAAAGAGAAATCAATATTAACATCAGTAATGCCCTGGATGATCTTATGTAGAAATATGGAATTTTTTTACGCCTATTTTCCAGATTAGAGAATATTGTGCCTCACCGTCAAATACGTTATAATGTGTTAAAGCAAGAAATTTGATATTTTCTATTGGCTTATCAATGTAAGTTTTTCTACGATAACTGAAAATGCTACGAAATGTGTCTAAATAATATTATTAATAAAAAATACCTCTACTACTACTACAATACTACTCAAGTAACAAAACAGGCACTTTGGAGGCAGCCTTACTTCTTGATACACCATAAAAATTTCATTTACCAATGAGTGAGCCAAAGATCAGAAGCATTTGACGCCATTTGAGCTACTAGCAACAATAATACCAGCAAGGCTAAAACTATCCACGAAGCACCGGCTTTACAGTAATCTAAGTACGTTGAGGTAGATATACCACCTTTTTCGATTAATTCATCAGTCTCTTGTGGTTCTTCTTCGTTATTTGTAAGGACGGAACTCTAAAAAAATATTATTATCAAATAAGTAAAAAAGGAAAAATGAGTCGAGTGCAGAACAAATGACAGCAATATTGCGCCGCAGTGTTTAAACCCATCTCCCCGAGCTTTTGAAGCTCGATAAGCTTTTTGCCTTTACGATAGGATATTCATAAAAGAACACGTGTATTGGTCTCCCGTAAGAATATTGCTGGTCAATTATATTTATGTATTTATAAAATAACAAAATACGAAGATAAAATATCTGGAATTTTATAGAGACCAAAATTTATTTCTCTGTAACGTTACTGTTCAGTAAAAAATGCTTGCTTACTTTTTTCCAAAAAGCGAGCATAACAGTGAAAAAATTTTTCCATGATGGTGGTTAGCAACACATAATGTGTATAAATAGGCGTTGTATTGCCTTTTTCTCAACTAGAAAATGTATAGTCGACCAAATAAGACTGAAAACAATTAGAGAGTTTGGAAAAATTAGGCCTCAGCGGGATTCGAACAATTAGGCGATTTTGTCAAAGCACGTCTAGTAGCCACGGTATTTAGGCTTCAGCTTCGAGGCTGATGAGGAATAAAAACTTAACTACATTTGGTGTTAAATCTTTTTGCATGACTCACTTTTGCGCATTCAGCGACAAAAATAGTAAATCATCAAGTTGTTTCGTAAAGCTCAAAATTTTTTGTAAATGCTTTAAAATGACAGTACTACTTACAGTTATAGAAGCAATAGATTTCACTGATTTCAGTCTTTCTCTAAACTCTGCCTTAGTTACTTTTTCTGGTTCATGTTTTTGTTCATGTTCTTCTTGCTTTAAGCAATTTAATTCGTTCTCAGATAATTCTTCAAAGCTTCCCATTTTTTCTATCTTACCCTATATAAAAACAGAGAATTGAAAAAGACATATAACGCAATTCAGACATCGAGGTGACCATTAATTGGGCGTGATTATTTCGTCAATACCTCACATAATTAGGGAAAATCACTGTTCATGATATCAGTAGCATTATTCACTATCAAAGTATCTAATATTGACAAACTCAAACATATGCGCATTTTAAAAATAGTTTTGGATTGTATTGTAATTCAAGGTATAAAATAAATTTCATATCCCTTATGATCCATGTGGGTCAGTAATTCGATAAAAGTTTCATAGTGCAATCAATGACTTACTTACGTTATTGATGACTATAATGACATCAGCTTCCTTTAGAAATTGCACTTGGTGAGTGACCAGCACTCTGGTTTTTCCTTTCAAGTAGCTACTGATACATTTGCGGAACAAGTGTTTGGCTACATGCGGGTCGACAGCAGACAGAGGATCATCAAAAAGATAGATGTCAGCTACAGAATACACCGCCCTGGAAACATTACAATGATATTTGAAAAAAAATCACATAGCATATATAATCATGCTGTCCACTCAACATCCAAAAGAAAACTTCTGAGATTTTTCTGACTTTCTTTGACTACTTTAACAATATCTCCAAAAATTATATATTTGGTGATCAATATAAAAAAAATCCAATACCCTCTGAGTTTTGAGTCAAAAACCATACGATACCATACCTTTTTCTGATTGAAGTGGAAATCCAGATAATGACAGAAAAGGATTGCCAGCAGCGGCGATAGATGGTCCCCTATGAAAACATCGAATAACAAATTTGAATTGATTTACAGCGGCATCTCTCGTCCTTCGTATACAATTTTACGATAGGACTGTTACTGGCATCATTCCGTTACCCTGAGATTGGTATATGTACAAAATATTTGCTCTCTACTATCGGCCGCCAAGATATACTGACGAGTCCAGGCTAAAGGCGAAAGACGGTGCATCGTAAAAGTGTTTCCGAAGGACAAGGTATGTCACTGTAAATCAGTTCACCCTTGTTGATAGATGTCGTAGAAGGGTGTCATCTATCGATGCTGTTGGCAATCTAAAATGATATAGTTTGGAGATTTCTGAACGTCAAAGTCTAAGCATTCTGGAAATTATTTATTTAGTCAATTAGCTATTTTCCATCCATTCTTGTGTTTAGTAATAAATTTGATTGAGATTTATGCAGTACCTGGCTAGGTTTATCCTCGCCCTTTGTCCGCCGCTTAGTGACACTCCTCTTTCACCAACCATTGTTTTATCACCAAAAGGTAATTGTTCAAAGTCCGTTGTAAGTGCGCAACAGTCTACAACATCATGGTATCTAAGAAAACAATAAAACATTACAAACGACTATTATATGGATTATAAATTTAACTTTAAGTTTATATACAGTATTCATATTATATTTACCTCTTCTTGAGATATGGTCTACCAAACAGTATATTATTTCTCACGCTAGATACAAACAGCCATGGTTCTTGACTAGCATATGCCACCCTTCCAGATACTTCTACCCTTCCAGTACCCTGGAATTAAAATTCCACGTTCTTTTTAGCAGCAAGATATCGAATATTAATCAATAGTACACAGAGGTGCAAGTGAGAGTTGAATTCGTATATATAACTTCAAAACCAATGACATTTTCTACTAATATCGTATATTTTTTTATTATATTATGAGTGATTGATATATTCAAATTTTTTTCTAATTTTTCAACCCATCTAGAGGATTTCCAAATGCGATAGGAAGAACAACGATTCTATCTTACATCATGTGTCGTGATAAATGCATGCAGGACTGCACGCGGTAATATTATTAAAAAAACTGGCGTTAATTAGTAATGGGCAAGAGAACAAGTACCGACCTGTAATTCACCAATAAGCAGCTGCAATAGCGAGGATTTGCCAGCACCTACATTACCAACCACACAGCATAATGTGCCCGTCTTGATGTGGAAGTTGATGTCGATCAGCGTTGGTGCAATGGAATTAGGTATCCAGGTTGCGGTTACCTATGTATAATAATAAAAATGCTTATGTTACTAAATAATGATGTCAATAATCATCATAAAGGGTGGCAATTTGATCACACCTTACACTTTAAGACTCGACTAAGACGCCAGATCGGAAAAACACTTCATAGCTATTTGGAAGGGGACACTGTCAACAGCGAGTCAGTTGACGATGTTCACAAAAGTACGTTTGTGTTGCATGTGAAGCATATGTTTATGTTGAAGACAGCGACCTGTATCGACCTATACATTCAATGAAAAACAGTACCAGCTTGCGGTACACTGGCAGTACTGGACTCGTCGCCTGCTCTCTTGACGCCCATGCCACGGTGTGCCGAGGCCGCACCGTTCCGGAGCCGGGAAGTTTTATTTCTGAGACTGTGTGTTAATTATACATTTTTTTTAATCTGTATACTATGAATGTTTGACCGTGCCCCGGCCATGACCCTGCCCAACTCCGGCATGGTGTAACCTGAATCATCCGAAATGTGCCACCCTCTCACCTTGGTCAACTGTACTTCTCCCACATCGCCTTTGCTTATCCTCGCATCTGTACCGCCTTTCCAGCCGTTCTCTTGCAGCGTCAAGAAATCCTCAATTCTCTTCACCGACACTCTCGCCTCGGCGTAACTGGACATGGCCAGTGGAAAGAAGATGCTCATGTACATCTGGACGGTGTTGAACAGTTGTGCAACAGCGAAAACAACGTCACCCGTCAACGGCTTGCCAATCCACATGGCGTAAGTGATTAGCGTCAAATACAGCGTAAACCGTTCTGTGAACACGTAACTGGATACTGTGACGCCACGCACGTAAGATGTTTTAGTTATGTAATCGATTTCGTATCTGAAAAATGGAATAAAAAATAGAGTCAAGTTGATCGATTTTGTACTTTCAAGGCATTCCTTTCCACAAATCTCTTTACGATTTTGTCCTTATTTTTTCATCATTGTAGAAATCGTAAAATTGACTGAACCAAATTCTTTCCTCCAGTTGTGACCACTTTGATTATCACGACCTTGTCATCCACACTTAAAATTTTTCGCTTCAAATTTGCCGACAATAAAATACAAATAATTGAGCATTATTGATTACTTCTTCGTGCGGTTGGCTATTAAAGCGTGTTTTTTAACTATAATTAATTTTAATTTTTTAAATCACAAGACTAGATTTTGGCGAAAAAACAGTCGAGAAACCATTTAATTTTGGAAATTCAAATGTTTGCAATTATTCATTTTACAAATGATTTGTTTTATTTTTTCGAATTATTCATTGGGCAGATCGGTTAGATAGATACAAGTGAAGCTAATATAAGCATGTCAAAAATAGTGCCCCAGGGTCGAAGTAAAAGTAGTTAACTTACCTTCTTGCTAGTTCAACGATCTTCTCGAAAGGCTTTTCCCAGGCGTACATTTTGATAACCTGAATACCTGACGTGATCTCGCTCATCAATTTCACCCTATAGTCTGTACGTAAGGCTATTTTGCCTCTGTAGTATCCTTGAAGCTTCGAGAGATACCCTACATAAGATACCAAGAATAATTCACACCGGTTACGGGGTTGTTACATACAAGATATAAAGCTCGGGTTTACAGACTTCTCTGACTAAATTGTCGATTTTCATATATTTTTATGTCTGAATGAGACAGAGCGATTATAAATCAGACAAATAAAGTTATATTAAATTGATCTTACCTTGCAAAGGTATCGCCTGCAAAGTAATGGCCACCATGCCAGCCAGAGCTGCCATCTGTACGCTCCTATACATAACATAGAAGGCTATGACTGACTGCAATGGCATGATCCAGATGTAATGAAGGTAAGTGGAAGCCATATCGAAACGTTGGACGTCATTAGAGAGCAGATTGACCAGTTGACCTGCTGCCGTTTGGCCTAGAGATTGTTGGCTTAGTTTCAGGAGCTATCAATAGTGGTTCAATGTTAGTATATATCCAATTATAGTTTTTTCACGATCTATGTAAGCGATATGATTTAGACTGGGTTGCTATAAAACCATACATTTTTCGATTTTGTATCACTATTGCACAATACTCTTACTTCGGTTAACAAAGCTTTTTTGATGACGTTTGAATCTGTTCTCGCTTGAAGGCTACCGATTTCAATGTAGCAAATGTAAGCACGTATAAATGCTCTACATACAAGTTACACTACGAGCGCTGACCAATAAGCATCTGTGATTGCTGATAGGTGGAACTGCTGAAGGAAGTTGGTGATGCTGTGCAGTTTCTATCAAAAGACATCGTATTAAATCTCGAGCTGATTAAGAGGTTAATTTTGGTTTGGCGTCAATTTTTGTCTCACGCTTTTCAAGTTCTTCGATAAAATGTAAAAATAGCAATATCGATTCGTAATTCGTTTTTTAATTTTTGGATGGCAAAACATATTAGTAAATAAAAGAGAAGTCGGATGACAGGGAGGTATTGCTTAACGAATTTTTGATGTGGGGTGGACAGGTAGAGGTGGCTACCGACATGGACCAGGACACGATTCCTGTTGATATCAGAAGTGAAGCGCGTTATTTAGAGACATTGGAATTCGAAAGTAATGATCCTTATGGATTATTCGCATAGAGAAAAAACGATCACGGGTCAGTTCTAAAGTGAATTATTGGACCAGTTCGATAAAAAATTACTGGAGGCATTTGCCTCAGAAAAAGTTGTGTTTCACCACGATAATGCAACAGAATATTTAGTTCAAATTGTGGAAGCTCGATTTGGCATCTAGAGAAGCGTATTTTGCAAAATTGTAAAAATTTTGGGAAAAGTTTAAAAAACTAAATGTGCAGAAAAATAAAAAAATCAAATATTTGTATTCATTCATGGAATTTCCAAAACATTAGCTTTGATAGAATGGCGTAGCTCTGACAATTCGAACTTATGTGAAAGGTTGTGGCTTCTATTTGAACGCCCTCTTTCAGCGAACTTTTACAAATCCATTCTAAAGGATGTGGTCAACTGTCAATTCTGTTTTTTATACAATTTGGCACAGTAAACTAAGGCACTCACCTTCCTGTAAACCAAAGAACAACATGCTATTCTGACTCTCATTCCAATTCTCACGCAGCCTAGGTTACTATAATGCATGATTATCATGTTGGCGAATGACATGGTTACTACACTGACGGCCAGAAGCCATCCTATTTCGGGCCCTAATGGATTTGTGCTTTTATCGTAATATCCGATGTACTGTGCTAATACCACCGGCTGTAACATTCTGAAATGGCGAAGCAAATGTTAAGTCAACTTTTCACATTAACTGAATTATCTTTACTACCGTTTCGGCTGCTTTTTTATCAAAGAACAAAATATAAAAAATAAAGGAAATAAAGATTAAAGACACAATTTTGGAGTGAGAAAGATCCATCTGGATTTCTTGTATCTACCGTTACCAATCCTGATTCGATTAGTCTTTCATGACAATTTGAAGCTAATGATTATGTTACGAGGTGCTGAAATGTCTCTTAAGCTATTTAGTTAATCGCATCAGGCTTCATTAGGGGTCAGGAAAAAATATAAGTCGAACTAGAGCAACAATCACAAGGTAATTTTGGAAGAAGCATGTTTTCAAGAGGTTTTATCATATAGTAAAAGAGCCAATAACACTTGACCCTACGTCATCGCGGATTTGAATAAGAATCACACAAGCGTTTAGTATGCGTATAGGCCTTTATGGAACCCAAATGCAGAAGTGCATTAATTAATTATTGAAAACTCAAAAAATTCTGAAATTTAACATGATTGTTCCTGGCAACGAGCACTTTAAAAAAATCTTGGAGTGCCTCAGCCCGCAGGTTCAAAAGTAATACCATTGATAATTATATATCAGAGCTTCGAGCGGTGACTGCAGTCAGTCAGTCTTCAAAAATCAAACAGTTAAGAACTAGAAATCGTCGATATACATTTTTGCACAGGATTTTCCTGGCAGACTTGATGGTTCCATAATCCCCTATACGCATACTAAACGCATGTAATATTTATTTAAATTTGCGATGACGTACAAAACTCAAATCAATGAAGATGGGTCACTATCACTATTTACTACTTGTATGCGGTGTAATATTATTTTATACTTTATAATCCCTAAAAATGGACTGTAAATGCTGCAGTTCTGAAGACGATGGAATGATTCGAAATATGGATAGATCGACTAGCAAATTCAGAACTTCTGAGATGCATATAAGCAGGCAAAGAGAGGCTATCAATACATTAGAGATACGTGATTTGGAATATCTGGGCTACATCATGACAGGAAAAATATGAATTTCTACAGTTGATTGTCCAGGGAAAAATTCAAGGAAAACACAGTGCAGGCAGAAAAAATGAGTAATGGTTGAGGAACCTGACAGACTGGTGCGGACACTTCTAACCACTTTTTTAAAGCGGTCGCTTACAGAGTGTAAATAGTCGCCAAACTTCGACTCGGAGATGGTACTTGATGAAGACGGAGCCCTATAATAAATTACTTCTCTATTCTTACACACATTTTTGATTAAACGTTTTTCCATATCCGAGATTTTATTCTAGAAGGTATAGTCAATATTTTTGAGTTTGCAATATTCATTATTATTTATCGCAATGTTGCGCAACAATGCCTAAAAGATATTATCTGATCCGCAATAAAAAGTACTACTGCTAGCTGGATATCTGACGAATGAGGCGTGATCTAATCTCATCCAGATAAGGCATACCAACACACTACATGTAAGAGTGTTGGCCTCATACAAATAACGCCAACGTAAACCTTGGATGATAAATATACGAATATTATGCGTAATCAGATAAATTACTTACTTTATCATCAAACATTGGAATAAAAGTAAAAGGCCATATATGAGGTAGCTTTTGAAGAAGGTCTTAAATATAGCCCTAGAGAGGCTAGGTTTTCGAGGTCGGTCTTTGTATTTCGATGCCTTTTGTACTTCTTCCAACCAGTTCCTAGAAGTATAGAACAGTGGAAAATATTTAAGTACAGTAACGTATTTATTGATAAATAATACAATTCACTATTCAAATATTCACATTTAGTTTGTTCCGGACTGAAGGATTATATAGAGAAAATAAAAAATGCATCAACATGAGCCGTATAGTTGACAATAGGAAAACTTCTTCAGAGCTGAGCAAGCAAGTAATCTTTCTCTCGTACTTCATGATGTGACAATTTTGTCTTTTCCTCATTAGATGTCCGCAAAAAACGAAGTAAGTCCGTAAGCGCTGCACTTTTCATGCATTGGTATTGCTTTGAATAGGATTGACTATCTGTTTAGGATGTTGTAATGGTTTTTATTATGAAAATATTCATGATAATTTACCAATATTTTCATATTTTTCAAAATGTCCATAATTTATTACATTTCTAGAACTTACTACGATTGAAACAAAGAATTAGATCAAAATCTTATAAAGTAATACATCACATGTCAAATACAGTAATTCTACTTCACGCAATTCTTTTAAGTGGTCAAATAGTACTTTCATAACTATCTATGAGCCTTATTCAGTCAAAAGTCGACAACTATTAAAAACAAATCTATTATTTTAATGTGTTTGAAAGACAAATGTGTGAAGGATCATCTATTTCTAGCATGTACGGAAAATGTTGAGTTGAAAGTTATATATATTAGATTGTCCCCTCTCAGCATCGCCAATGTTGTTGAATGACAAAGGCGTTTGGAAACATCCAAAAACGATATTCGAAGGTTTTTTTATATTCTTTGACGACAACACCGCCGCCACCATATCGCTTTTCAAAAACTACAAAGCTTATCTTTGCCATAAATGCAGCCTAGTTTGAAAGTATCTTAAAAATTATTATAGTACTTTCAGTAGTACAGACGACAGATAGACAGGCAGGCAGAGAGATAGAGAAACAAACACGGAAGGAAATGAGTGAGTGATTTTTCATTATGTATATTTCATAGAACACGCAGAAGCCGAGCCATCAGAAACATTAATAAACATATTTAATCTATCGCACAGTAATAGAAAAAAAAACGTCAGAATACTGACAGACAGATCGATGGAAAAAGTCATACAGATTCCGAAGTAAAAACACTCAAATGAGATACTTAAAAACAAAATTAAAAAAATCAGAAATCTTTAATTTATTAAAACTGACACAGCATCTATAAGTAATAACTAAAATCGTGAAAATACTACACATTTTACAAATATGATTCAAATATCTGTTTTATGTGCAAAAGAATTCATAAATATCAACTTTTTTTGTTTTCAAGACCACAATAGCAGTGTTATCGCAAAGGAATGCGCTAATACACCTAACAGTTGAAAGAACTACCTCTGCTAATGTGTTGCCATAAACATTAAACTTGCTAAACGCAGATAAGCGAACAATTCACCTGCCTACCTTATCGTAGGTCAGGTCAGGGTTTTATAATGTATTTTTTATAATATATGTAAACAATGAATAATACGAAGTTTGTTGAACTATACACACCCACTGCCAGGGCCGACAAAAGGGGACAATGGGCAGTTGGCAAGAGGAGGTGGTCGAGAGGAAACCAACCGAGCCTGAGGTCTAGGTGGGAGCCTGTGTCCGAAGGAGGACCGGAAATGATCAAAAATATCAACTTTTCAAACTGCATTTTATCAGTTCTATGAGGTCTGATTTTTTGCTCTTCAGGTATATAAAGAGGCCGAAGTTCAGATTTGCCCTCGTCCAGATCATGTTTCGACATAGTATTCAAGAACCCATCGTAAAGGTAGATATAGTAGTTGCTTTTGTCCTATTTACATGGGGCACCCTCATGGCACTAAGACGGTTATCATATTAAAATGTATAGTCTAGGCCACACTTCTCCCTGTCGATAACTAAAAACTTACATGATTTTTAATCAAATTTAACTGATAATTCGGCAGCCTCTAAGCCGATAGGAGAGTATTGTAATCCTGACAAATTTCCAACTCTATGATCCATGATATATACATCACGTCGTGCCACTCAATTCCCTCGATCTATCTGCCTGTCCGTCTCCGCCAAAATTTGTTCTGCTTTTGTTTTAGCAACTAATACTACAGACAACTGTATATGAACCGAATAAGGGTCATAAGTTATTGCGAAAGAGCTATTCAACCTTTAAAACGTAGCGTAAAATAAGTTGGTTTTGTATTTCACGCGCAGTTCCATCAGTTTATTGGAAACTGAAGATCGGATTTCATTGCTGCTGATTTAATTTTTTATTATCAATATCATCAGTTTACATGATTTAACTCTAAAAGATCTGACGGCCTGAAATCTGATCTGAATTCTTATAGGCCAGTATATATCCTGATGAATTATTCTATGATGTGGTATGAAATAATGAGGTAGATAAATTTTCTGGGTGATGAATAGTCGTTATTGAAGTACATACGTATAACATAATTATATGAATTCTTTAGATTTTGAAATGCAAAACGCTTTCGCTTGAGACAAAAATAGTTTTTTCTTCAAATTATAAGAATCAACTAATAATAATGGATCATTGCCGTTCAAAGATGACAGACGTGTTTCGATCGCGAGATGTTCCTATATAAAACCATGTTGATGAACAATTATTATGGGCATATCAAAACACCTACTTACTTTTCCAACTTATCCCCAAGATCTCCTGAGAGATCATTTTTTGTGGTATTATAGATGTCCTTGATTTGGAGATCATGTTTGTAGCCATACTTGAGGAAAGGCAGAAACCACCTAAAGATAAAAAATAAAAGTAATGTGCAATGTAATTACTTGAAAACAAGATATAATAGAAAAAAAACAGTTCGAAGTACAAGTTTAATGGATTATTCTGAACATTATCATTTGGATTTTAATAAAGTATTAACGTTTCATTGTGTTTTATATGCTCAGTAATTTTAAGCTAGATATGTTTAGAGAAACAAATTTACTAACATTTTGACCGACTCCGTAGATTTAATCAAAATACAAAATAATTATAGATAAATATACTAATTCAACAATTGATCAATTGCTTCCAATTTTCATTGTGTTATGTATTATGACAGAATCAGTAGGAGTAGTAAGGAATTTAATAAAGGTCATCTGATATCGTGATGATCAATTAAAAATACACATGGCTACCCAAAAAAATCTCACTAATGTTTAGGCCGTCTTCATGATGACAGTGTATTTATGTCTAATTAGTATTCAGAGTTGTTGCAAGCTGTGAAATGAGGAACATAATGCATAATCACTTTAAAAACAAAAACAATGGGTACAATCTGTTATGTGAACGTGATAAAAGTTCGCAGCATGCTGAATTTTCGATACAGATATAACTCTTATAGTTGTTTTTCATGCAAATACGTAATCAGTCAGTAAATAATATATGATGCTCATTATGTTATTCAACTGGTGATGATATAACTTCTTTAACCAACGCCAAAAAAATATTACATCCCTTCCTACCTCTATTCCCGACATTTTTGACCCTACCAGAAAATGTTGAAGACTGATAGGAGGTCCCAGAAACATGCGAAAAAAAATTTTGCGCGTTCTTCGATTTCTTTGTTTTTGGAAAAAAGCTGTGGTTAACGCCATTCAGTTAGATGCCTAGAATCGTTTATCATTGAACTTTAATGAATTGGTTGGCTGAAAACTAGCCCATTGAAAACGCCTGACCCAAATGTCGCTAAGTCGTATGAAATTTAGTTTCGCAGTTTCGCCACTGCATGGCTTGTTGTTATCAAACCAACATGGTGTCAATAGACAGGGATGGAGGGGTTTGTTGATTTTTGTAAGGATGATAATGATGATCGTGATTCAACCTGTGTTATTTTTGACAATTCTTGCACAGGACCACATAGCCGCAATTCCTGTAAAAAAGATGTTCATGCTATTTTTGAATTGACTGGAGAAGGCAATGATAGAAACGGATCTAATATATTTTGGTTTGTGCAAAATTAAACAACATACAATTTGAAAGAAATAAAAGCTACAAAAAAACAAAAAGAGCCGCTGAAAAATTATTGGAAATACTACCGAAAAGCTGTCTCCTTTGGTAGGAACGGTATTCATAATTGTGCCCAAAGTGGATAGTGAAATATTGGACATTGAACGATATCAAAGGAAAAAATGTCGACTTTAGGAATGAATTTTGTCGAGTAGGAACAAATTCTGAAACCCAAAATAACTGTTTTTTACGGATTCATGAGATGATTATAATGAAAACATTTCAGATGCACCCATAACTTAGAGAGCAGTTGTATCTAACCAGTCCACATTCGGTTGTCAACAATGTTACACAAAGAAATGAACCTGTTTAAAAGAAAAGGTTTTATGTGGATCGAAGTGCCACAGTAATTTAAGTCGTATACACAAATAAACTTACGTATGGTTCTTGAATAAAGGTATGTTTCTTAATCATGAGGTTTTAACCAAGGGACTGAAACATGGTAAAGGATGATTCAGGTTACACCGTGCTGGGGCCGGGCCGGAGCACGGTCAAACATTCACATGTAGTAGCATGAATGTGTTCGCCAGGCGCCAAGAGGGCAAACGACGAGTCCAGCACTGTCAAATCTACCGCTTTTGCGGTATATTACTAGGCATTAAAATAGAGCGCTGCTAATATGCGATCTCTTCAAGCTTTTCCCGTTTTATTTTTGAATATACAGTTCGATACACGTCGCTATCTTTAACATAAACATATGCTTATTTCACACGCATCACAAACATACTTTTGTAAGGATCGTCTACTCACTAGCTGGTTTGCAAGGCAACTGCTACAGTTATAACTGATAAATTTACTAGGTTTTCACGTTATTGTTAACAGAAATCCTAATCGATTCGGTTTTTAAGGCTCTATTTGAGTCAAGAGATTTGGTGAATTTTAGGAAACTTCTATATGTTGGATTCATTCTACAAGTATGGAGTGGTTTTAAGGAAATGTTATGAATCGAAAAACTTATTACCGACATTGTGAGAATCTAATTCAAAAAATTCATAAAAAATACAATATTCATTATGCCGTATACTGATAAACACAGAATTAATGAAGGTTTTGTTTAAGTGATTTTATGGAATTTCCATTATTCCATGAAGATGGACACAAAATTCATATGAATTAGGATAAAAATTTATCACTGGCAAAAATGGAAACTATAAAAAAAGCTTCGAGCTTCGAGCTAATATACTTATTTAAATTCATAAGTTCTCAACCCAGTATAAATTTAGAAGCCTCCCGTATTAATTAATTATTTTTCATTCATCATGGATAGTCAGGAATGCAGATTATTATCTATTTGATTACGGTACTTGTGCCATACACCTGGAAAAACGAATGAATATACTTACCAGTAAAATATTTTAGATAAAATGTTTGCATCTTCTTCTGGTGAAGGATTTATGTGCTTTTTTGTCGAATCCATCACCTTCACTCAATCCCAATGCACCATAACCTTATCAATTTAAGTTATTTTTTTTACTTGAGTACACTTTCTGAAAACTATCTAGTAACATATGCACCATTCGGGAGAAATATAACTTTTTTGACTGCAACTTTTATAGCTAACTCATGTAAATAACGCTTTGAAAATTTCCAAATAAAACACCATCATTTGGTCTGTTCGCCTTTGTGACATCAACTGAAACAAGTGAGGTTATGCAATTTGCCTGTTGTTTTAAGTTCAAAAATCTGCCGACAAATCCCGATGATTGGTTGATAGATGATAACGACGGCAAATCACTCGACAGCCTTGGCCATCGTTGGCCTTGGCACTACATTTGGTATGAACAGATCCGGATTCAGGATCGATTTCCAAATACATGCTTGAAATAAATTATGTAAATAGATTGCGCAAATAAAAAATAAATATTAAATATCGCAGAATTACCGATAACATTTGGAGAGCAACAGAAGGGTAAGTGTAATAAATAAATACTTACCGATGGAACTTGGCATTTTCGACTTTTTATGTAGGTATAGCTTCTTATGTAAGGCCGAGAAAATTTATTTTTGAAAAATTATTTAGAAAACATTTCTTCTACTTTCAAAATGCTCGTAAATAATTTGGAATTATTGCTGATTTGGGCTTTGTTTTTAAAATCGATTTCTTTTGATAGTGTGATTAGATTTGTGTTAATATAGATACTCATGCATCAACTAGGCTAAATATCCAGTTAATCAAGCGAAAAATCAAGCATGCATCTCCGTTATCTACTAGTTCGAAACGTTATGAAAATTTCAGTTCCATAAGTCGAAAATTATAAACAATCCAATTAAAAACATAGAACTGGCTTCTGTAAGAGGCTCGTTCTACTTGTTGGAAGTTCGACGGGGTGAGATTGAGCCAATTGGCTTAACTTCACCCCTGGGTTTTTTGGGTGACTCTGAATATAACCTTTTGAAACATATAGGTTTGTCTAAAATTTTCTAGAACTAAATAGACATATCAAAACAAATATACCTAATATGTGTTTACAATAAAAGTATCATAGATAAATAGGAATATGTGTGTCTTGCTGGAGTTTTTGATGTCCAAGAACTCATCTATGCAGATAATGCAGGACCCACAGTTATGCATGTATTATTCAAGTTCAGTAACGACTCTACTTATTCGATGAAGGCTATTTTGAAGTCAGTTTCAATAGCGAAGTGATTGGGTACCGCTCAAATTAAATTTTCAGTATTATTTCTGGGGTAATGGCAGTACCCTCGCTTAATAATTAGGCACCAACCACTATAAATACAGCAGATGACAATTATCCAGCAGGAATATCTGTTCAATATGCCCGATAAAATGTTTTAGACACGTTAATACATTTTTAGACAACGAACGGGCGAGAACCCACGACACATCTCATTTTGAAAATTAACTTTTTTACAATTATTTTTGTTCACATTCTCTGAAATTTTGTTCAAAGTTTGTATAAAAGTGTACGATCAAATTTTATGCGAAATTATATTCGAAATTCTTATTAAAATTTTTGAAACCAGTGTTATTTGAATGTTCTTAAGATTTTAGCAATTATTGGTTTAATTATTCTACTGATGTCCTTAATACCTGTGCAATTTTCAAATCAATTAGGCGCCTTGAAGTCGGTCATAATAAGTTTAAAGATTCCGTTACATGGGTAGATACATACAGATGATGATAATCAAATTAATATTATCATGTGAGATTACTTGTTGAAGCTTATCAATAAATTAAGAAATGATTGCAAAATCGATTATAATTGGAGAGATATCGATTCTTGAGTACTGAAATGAGTATATAGGTACACAAAATATGTAGTGTGGCCTAATTAAATAAAGGCAAAACAGCAAAGAGGAGCACAACCAGAAAATTAAGAACAAGCTCCTCTTATGTGCTAACTGATCCAGATCATTATTAGCTACAGGCAAAGATTGTTAACCATAACTTCTGTTATTCATCCATACACAATGCACTTCCAAGGAAGTACTTTTTCCCTTACCGCTAATGTGAAATATGCTATGAATTAGATATCAACACCGAGATATGACGATGCATTTTTGAAAAACTCAACTCGAGGAAAGCTAGTGGTCCAAATCAAACAACAGAAACCGAGACTTCAAGTGTTGCATCGCAAAGCATAGACCAGTGCTTTACCAATCTATTTAAAGTCTCTTACCTGAGAGGTGTGTTCCTTACTCGATGGAAGACCGGTCAAGTATAACTCATACCTCTCATAAGAGGTCAGAAAAATCATATCCAGTAACTATAGATCTTTGACACTGCTCTGCAACATATTCAAGGTAATGGAGAAAGTCATTAAAGTGCAGCATCTAAAGTACATGGACAAAAACAACATCCCCAATGATCCCCACTGCGGCTTCTGCAAGGTCCACATTACCTAGATGTGGAGCAGAGCAATTGAACTTCATGGTGATTCTCTATGCTCTGATCTATGCTGATGGTTGAATATCATTCACAAGGAGTGCTCCTTATTTGACAATTTGGTGAGGGATGAATATGCTTCCGAGGTATTTACCATCAACGTGGGTGTTCCTCAAGAATCTGTCCGCAGATGACAGCACCCTTATGTTCTGCATGAAACTAGGCAAGCCACTGCCATCCCGAGAGGTATTACTTCGGCGGGAGCAGCACTTGGTCGATATTGATCAAGTCATTGGAAGGAATAATTAGTTAATACAACAAATACTAGAGGATCCCAAGGGACGCATCCTCACCAGGAAGAGTCTCTTCCAAAGTCGTTCTATTGGAGAAGCTCAAGCTGTGGAATGAGCTGCCCATGATGGATGATTACAATATCACAGAGTTTTAGGGCCAATGTGGAGGCATTTATCCTCTCATAGTGTTTCTGGAGCGCAATAGGCTTTCTTCATTTATTATCTACAAAAAAGAAACATTTAAGTTATAGAGTCTACATGTTCATGTGCCCACATTTTCTGGAATATTGTTATATAGTTAGATAGATTCCATTTTATAGAGCGAGAATTCATTCTAGTAGCAAATATTCTACAAGGCTTATTGTTTGTTGGTTTTTTTAAGTTAGAAGTAATAGCAATTCTAGCTTTGTAGCTAATTAAAGCAAAATAACGCCCATAATCACTTACATGAAGTTCTCGAACTATGCTATCGGAATGATTTGAATTAGGTAAATCATTTTTGACAAAAAAGTAGCACTACTTTTGAAATTGAGTGCTACTTCTCATTGTATGATCAACTAATGATCCATTTAAATAATGAAAAATCATACTGCATAACTTAATAGATACTACTCAAAGACAATCCTGTTTTTCCTAATTAAGATAAAGCAAGCGGATATATTATCTGCTACATTTCGTCAACTGATAATTACTGTGTCAAGCTGCATTTTCTCTAGGAGATATATTTGAAGATGTGACGACGATCTGTACAGCACAAGGAGAGAACCAGCAGTGGCACTTGCCTTTGGCCGATACAATTTTCATACGCGTCTCAACGTGGAAAACTCTACGAGGCTGTCGGCATGGCGCGCAGTACATACTCGAGAGGTAACTGGGCGTGTGTATTCTGAATATAGTCAATTCTACACGCGTCAGGCCAAAGCTAGGTGTCAAACCAACAACGTGCTGGTGATGTATGTCAACCTGTGCATCTTAGAATATTATAACTAAATGTCTCTGCTGTCCATTGGGTATTTTTTCCCGGCTGCGGCACGCATGGGCATATCTAGACCTCATTCTTGGGAGGAGGGAAAAGAGCATGAAATTTGTTTATGCTATCACCATTTTTTGTTTCGTCGATGTAGTTGAGGCAGGGGGGAAAGAGCTATGCGAATAGTAATTATGATAATGAAGGAGAAGATTATAGCAAATGAAACAGTGGTCTTTGAACTCGGAGCTCTGAGCCGTCACAATAGAGGTATCGTTTTAAATTAGATCAAACAGATAGATACTACTTTTTAGCTCTTTAGGGTAAAGAAACATTTTCATCGTCCTGTCTCTGTGATATGCACAAATGCGCGCTTACTTTGCCGATTCTAAGTTTCGGTAGCCCTATGGGATTCAGAAAATCGTACAAAAATATGCAGCAAAATATCCTATTACTTATTTCGAAAATCAGACTTGTTCAAAAATACGAAGAAAACGAAATTGACTGCACAAAATCGACTAAAATAGAAATACACCATGTATTGGTTTGTCATTTTTGTTTGCAATGCAATGTATAGGAATAGATACTGAATTAGCAATACGTTTTTATGAAGATAACATTACTTAAATTTAGAAATGAACCAATCATTCCTTGGGAAAAAACAAAATTGGTCAAAAATTACCCCCATTGCACGCCCGTTGTATACGCATGTGGCGGCACCACTGACGATAGAACACTGTTCTATCGTCATTGGTTCGCCGGTAGTCAAAAGGGTAGGCGACGAGTCGAGTACCGCCAGATTTACCGATTTTGCGGTAAAACAGAATGCTGCTAATAGTACGACCTCCTCAAGCTGTTATTTTCGAATATACAGGTCGATACAGGTCGCTACCTTTAACATAAACATATAATTGTCTCAAACGTATCACAAACATACTCTTGTAAGCATTGTCAACTCGCTGGCTGTTTTGAAGGGCATCGGCCACAATAAATAAATACATTTGCCAGGTTTTCACCATATTGTCAACAAAAATCCTTATCTAATTCATTTGTTAAGGCTCTATGTAATTCAGGAGACTTTCATTCGGTCAATTTTTAGGAAACTTGTATATGTTGATTCATTTTGCGAGTATGCAGTGGTTTTAAGGGAATATTATGAATCAAAAAACTTAATGACAAAATTGTGGAAATCAAATTCAAAAATTCATAAAAAATACAATATTTATTATGCCTTATTATGAGAACCACAAAATTAATGAAGGTTTTGTGTAAGTAATTTTATAGACTATCCATCATTCCATGAAGATGAACACAACCCTCATATGAATTAGGAGACAAATTTATAAAAACTACAAATGCTTGAGATTAGGTATGTTTTCCAATTTATTTCTTATGTTGATATCTGAGCTTTCCCGGAAATAGTATTCAAAATTGTAACTTTAATAATATAAAATATTACATAAATATATTAAGAATTAGGTTCTCAGGATATGACAGTAAGGAATCTTGAGAAACGCATCCTATAAACTATAATAATTTTTTCAATTTAATCAACGCGATTGACCGACGAGTGTTGAAAGTTCATGGAACATTTTATTGAAGGTAGAAAAACCATTTTAATTGCATTCTCACACAACACTTTCTTCATCACTGGCGAAAATGGAAACTATCAAATAAAAACCTCATTATTGCAATGACTGACGCTTGGCAACACTTCGTACATAGCCGACCCGGCTGTGAAAACTCTGCTTAAGCCGGGATCCCACGGCGCGTGGAGTGGCGCTCCTCGCGCCAAACTTGGCAGTCAACGCACCGTGGGATAGGGCAGGCTTGGCGATCTTCGGTCGGCGCGGTGAGTCCGTCATCTGTCGGTAAATCAACACAGTTCAACAGGTCTATAACGCTCCAACGGCATGGCTAGGCGCGTGGTACTGTCAGTGCCGTGATGCTTTAACTATGGAGTGGTCGAACGAGGTGGTGTTAGAATTTTCATCCCTCTATGAAACCGATACTTGGAACCCACGGGATCCAACCATAAAAAAAGGAATTCAATACATAATACCTGGAAGCGAATTGAAGAGCAAATGAGTATAAAATGTTCAATAGTAGAACTAAATCTTTACCGCCGACAATGCCAGCATACAACAAACTATAACCACTGCCTGTCCACGTCTGAAACCGCGATCCGTTGGATCTTGGCTTTAAGTAGCCCGGTATGAGCCCAGTGTAGCATGAATGACTAGCTTGGCCGGCGCACGGTGGCAACGACATGACAGGGACCCGGCCCGGCCCCGGCACGGTGTGACCTCAAGTCGCCTTTGCGATAATTAACCAGCGTCAGCCAACTTAACCTATCGACCAACCTAGCCCAGTCAGATGTCGACATGACGTCACAGCAAAACCATGTTAGGTCTGGTTTAGCCTTTTTTATAGATAACCTCTCGCAAAGGCAGAAGGTATGCCAGAAGATCTCCCGTTGATCTATGCTTACGAAAGCCATATTGGCGTCACTGATGAAGTTTTTGAACAGCAACTTCAGTATTACGTAAACTTTGGACAAGATATAGAGCACAGATATATAGTTACTGGGCACGATTTTGCCCTTTTGAGAGATACGTTGCCATGCGACCGATTTTCATCCAATCTAAAGATTTTACGTAGGCTTCGCAGGACAACGCTTTAGGACGAATGTCGGTCAGAGTGTCAAACGCTCTGCCTATAAGTTAAGTCGACACTCCAACTTAGCCAGCTCATTTTTTTATTTCACTTGATTGAACAAATACATAAAGCAACTCCTGCAATATTTCGAACTTATTAGTACTTTGCTTAAATTTTTTTGGATGTGTCCGGTGTTTCTGAGGGATAATTTTTCTTCTCCAGGGTTAGCGGTTTCTGGTAAACATTTAAAAGTGTTCTGTAATTTTTGCACCTTTTTTCAGGTGTATTCTCCATTTATTTTTGTCTGCACTTTTTGTAATGATGACTTTGTCTCACTCTCATCATGTCCTTGAAGTCATCAGCTCCACAAAATTTGAATACAATTAAAATTTTTTCGTAAAACATATGTATTCTTTGACACATTCTCATTATGTCTGTGCATATTAATCAGAATCTAATTGAGCCATGTAGTAGTAGTAGTAATTGAGCCATACTATTAGTTGATCCTACATGATTTTTAGAGTTTTGGTGCCTTTTTATAATGTTAGCGCACTGGAAAAGAGCGAATCTCGTTTTGAAAGTACCTTGAATCTAAGCACCGATAAATATATACTTTGCTGAATACTAGAGCTGAATGGATTTTGTATTTTCGTAAATACCTCATGATATTGATTTCCACTCATATTATGTAATGAAATGTCTTCCTTCTTTTTCTTACGGGTCTATCTACTTAGGAGAGTAGCAATGGTCATATTTCATCCATCTTATATTTATACTTGCCGTTGATTGAAATCATATGAGGCAACCACAGGCTGTCTGAGACGATACATCAATTACTATGTGTTCATTTCACTTTACTTTCCAAATTTTTTGTCCCAGTTTCTATATAACTTATAATTATGTGTCGATATTTGGTTTCCATCGCAACTAGTCATATTTTTCCGGTAAGCAGTAATTTCTTTTATTATCTCCGTAAAAAACAGATAATATTTTAACAAGAAACAACGACAACCAAGTATGTACTATCGACTTACCAAAACGGGTTACAGTGGATCGCTGTTGATTAACAAAATAAAAACACCATCATTATAAAAAGATATATTTTTCAACATACATAATATATATTGAAAACAGTAAATTTATCACATATCTCATCACTCATTTGTGTTCGAAGGCTCATTATAAAAATAATCTTGTGGCCGTCAATAGAAGAATAAAATCAAATACATTATATGTATATATTTCATATTTTTTGTGCATTAATTCATGAGGTGATATAATTGGCATACCTATAATACAAAATTAACCAGACTGACCATTTTTAAAGGAAACATATATCTGATACTAATCGTTTATAGTAACTCATCTACATCAGGAAAATATGTTTCCGTGCTGCTTAGTTTTCCTGAAGTATTTTGTCTTATTTTGTTCATAGTAGCTCCTTTTTTGATTATCTCCATCCACAGGCTGAGTCAGAAGTAGAAATATCTATTTAGACTGATGGTAGAACTTATTAATAGTAATATCTTTTTTCTATGGCATTTTACAAGGGCTCCTATTTTTAATTCAAGAAATTGCGTCAAACAACGTATAATCCTATAAAATTTACCGAATAGCGGTTAACACACATTCTGTAAAAAAGTATTGCAACAATACTAACTGAAATCAATATGCTTAATTGAGCTTGTATAAACGCTGTAGGAAATAAATTTTTATCGAGTTAAAATCTCTATTAACTCAAAATCTTTCAAAATAACGTATGTACTTTCAATGCCAAAGTCTTTCTAGTTTAAAATCTGATCACTAGGATATCGAATTTCAAACACGTCCTATATTCAGGATTCTTCACACTTCCGTATTGTTGGACATCAAAGCAGTGTCAACATCTGGCTCCTTGTTTGTGTCATTCTCGAAATTCACACTGTTACCTGAGAATAATGAAAAATTTTACAATCAGCATTTACCAAATAAACATATAGCAGGAACTTGGGAGCACTGTGAAGTGGCCTTGATCCTGTATATTCTTACCAAAAACTCCACAAAAATAGAAATTATATAAATTATACTTAGTAGCATCAGTTGAGTTATATTTATAACCATTAATTTGATTTATCGTTATTCAGGTAAAGAAATCTATAAACTAATATATTAGGTTTTGAAATCCATATGAAAATAGTATACGTCAATGCGACTAAAACTTAAATTTATAATTGTATAACCAATTAGCATATTGCTCATTATGTACACATACATGTATGACATTTAAATATTTGAAGCAGTAGAAAAATGTTTTTCTCGTTTGAATTTGTACTGCATGGTAATGCTTTTCACTGATCTGTATAAAGCGCAAATTCCATTTATGAACATATAGGCATACCACTGATATAGTATACGAAGGTCCAGCCTATATATCTTGACTAGACTCATCATATGGCAGCAAAGCAATGCTGTGTGGCTGCCCTTTCTGCTGATGGCTTAATAATTGATCTCTCCAAAAATCCTTAACAACTAGTATAATACATTAGCTATTATATTTTGAATGTGTTTAATGTCGTGGAAAATAGCATTACCATAATAGCTGTGACCTTGCTGATAGCAGCCTTCAGGGCGTGGCAGCAAGTTACCGCTGTTCGCCTCTTCTATGGCTTTCCTCAGTTCTTTCAATCCTACGACCCCAACCAGTTTCCCGATGGCAGTCACGTAAGCGTGGTTGACGCCTACCATGGAGAACAGCGAGTGTACTTTCAGTAAAGAAGTGCGTTCGACGAGCTGGAACGGCGCGGGATCGATGTTGCAGTGATTGCTGAAATCGACCGGCATTTGCATCTGCTCTTCTTCCCATTTTCGTTGATCTTCGGGACTCATGTCGCACACGCGTTCCTTCGGCTAAAGCCAAATACAGAATGAGTTAAAACCATAAATTGAACTTTTCCAGTTTTGTCTTATAAACCAAGTTTGAAAAATGATCCTAATTTAAATTACGACGACCTAAATTGTGCAGATATGAAAACTATAGAAACTTTGAGCCATAACAATGTGTTTATTAAAGAGAACCAAACATATATACAGTTTCACCATGAAATACATACTCACCAAAGTCACCTTCTTGGATGATGTGGGGCTCATGGGGATAATCTGAGCTTTGTCCAGAGATCCTGTCCTAATTATTGTTTGACTGTCACTATTTACGTCTTGAAGTTGCGAAGACTTTCTGAAAGGATGCGTATTATTTTATGAAACCGCTTGATTACATATTACTCAGCAATTATCTTAACGAATTGACTAATGAGGAAAAATATTTTTTATGAAAAGTCATACATCTTTTAACAGTCACAAAGGCGAAGCTGAATACCAAATTGTCTGGGCTACTGCAGGAGAGCTAAGGACTTCTTGGCACTTGGATATTGAGGAGCATCTCGTTGCAATTGACCAGTCGTGTCCTCATTAATTTTGACCCCTACATGTTTGAATGCATGATGTATTGTTCGACAAAGTATAGGCCTTTGAGCTTAGAAACTACATATTATGTTTTTATGTCGCAGTACTGATGACATTCAGATTTGTCGGAGACAGTCTCTGTAAGTCTTTCGATCAATTCATCTGCCTACTGCCTACATCTAAATGCCTGCAGGCAAGGTACTGTCATTAGCAAAACTGTGGTTCGAATTTATTGTGCTAAGACGAGGACACAAATGCAGAGCAAAATAATTTTGGGGTCAAGATCTTGTATATATTATTTACTACAAAAAACTCATTTCCTACAGGCGGACTACATGAAAAAAATGTATAACAATTTAATTTCTACTATGACATCTGATCTCGTGGTTATGTGGATCATTTACCTACCTGAATATCGCGTCAAAAGCTAACTTAATTCTACTTTCAGCACCCGTAACGGTGCTGTAAGGCGTTGCGTTCGGACTAATGAAAGGCGATATTCCTTTCATTGTAAATGAATTTGTTTTCTTCAATATGGATTTCTTTGGCTGACATCCGAACACAGGATTATGGCACGTTTGCTGCAACAAAAAACTGTAATAAGTTCATAGGGGGAGTTAATAATTATGGCATATGGAATTTAAAATGCTGTAAATATAAGCAAAACAATGACATCTGAAAACTAAATTATACCTGTTTATTCTACTGTTAATTTTTTGCTTTGTGACATGAAGATATTATTCTGCTTCAAATAATAATATAATGCAACGCCACAACTGAAATGTTATAGATCTGAAACTAACAGCTTGATTATTTAACGTTGCTAGGCTAGATGACTGGAGATATTCTCTCCACGCCCTATACCATACTTGGGTATATTTTTTGTAATTTTTCGAAATTTGGATAATCTAGTTATGTATAATACATATATTATTTTATAATAGCACGTATTTACGGAGTTCTTCACATTTATTCTGTATTCTTGTAAGCATATGGTAAGCAGAAAACCACTTCCAAAAAATGTATCTCTTGGTTCTTTACTATAGCATTATGCTAAACAGAATATATTTATATCATTTATAAAAGTATCCTTGCCTGATTTATTTCATTGTCAGATAACTGTCGCTGATAGAAATCATCAGCCGGAACTACTTCAAACCTCGACGGCCTTCTCTGTCTTTCTTCAGATGCTTTTTTCAAAGCTTCCTGCCTAGCTCTTTCCCTTGCTTGTCTTTGTCTATCCATCACTACCTGCAATGACATTTCTAGGTATCTATTAAAGGCAGTAATTTATTCAATGTGTATATGTCTACAAGTATATGTATCAATGATACACACTTTATCTATTAAAGGCAGTAATTTATTCAATGTGTATATGTCTACAAGTATATATATCAATGATACACACTTTTATCAAAAGCGCGTGCTAACAAGACGATCTTACTTTTCAAAATAGAAAATACTACATCGTATTATTTGTTAGAAATTTAACAGCTATAGATATAATTCCACTGAAAACCAGGGCGGATAAATGTATCGAATACTTTAATAATGATATGTATGGAATATTTCTACCTAATATTTTTTAGCAGAATACCCATACCAAACATCTGAAAGACGCCACTGCGAAGATGTATTATTGCTCTAAAGACTTTTCAATGAAATAATGACGTAATGAGTAGATATGCTAAAGAATTGGAATGACCTGCAAAGTATTTAATTTGCAGGCGACGCCGCAGATTCAAATAGAATAAATACCATGATATGTTTGTTGGTCGCGAAGGTAAGAGTTTCAGAGTTACTTGAAAATAAATCTTATACATATTCGTATATCTAGATGTCATACTGGTATTTAAAACTACAGATCTTATATCCTTAAAAATCTTATTATTATTAAAAATCGTAAAAATTATGTAAAGTTTGCAGCGATAATCACTTTTCTTTAAGATTTGTTGACCCGAGGAAAGTTGGTAATTGAATTTTAGTGCCGGATTGTATAATTTGTATGATCCAGGAATGAAAAATACTAATTAAATTTAATTATGTGGTGTTAAAATACCGTTACCTGCAATCTCCTTTCTCTGCCGATCTGCCTTTCGATCAGCTGTATAAGGTGCACCCTCTGTATCGAGCCCAACAATACCATGCTATCGGGATTGTCCACCAGAGGGAAGCTCTGCAGGCGCCTGTTTTCCTTCAAAAGACTCTTCAGCTGCTCGAAGCTTATTCCGTGGAAGATGTACTTCACATCTCTCACCATGAAGTCCTCTACGTAGATGTTGTACATCGCTGAACATTTATAATAGGTACTCAGATACAGAAAACATATGGAACACAATATCAATTGAACGATCACTTTTCATTTTAATTAATTGTTAACGATATCATACGATATTCTTTTTTAAGGTGCTTCATATCCATTCCATCTGGAATATGTTTTTGTCTTTAACTCGCAAGCACAGACGGGGATGATATTGTTATGGCGAACAAATTCAGTCTGTCGATTTAATAAAATCTCTATCACCAATCAATCGTGATGCTGGAACGTCCATTTGAGAAAACACTTTTTGACATTTTTGATATTTCGTAATATTTTTGTTTTGGTCGATTTTTGTCCGTTTTTTTCACTTACCACTGCTGCTAGGCAAGAGATCCGGCAGATAGGGCAGTTTTTTTATCAGGATGATACTGTCGTATATGCTGGGTGCCAGTAAACTGGCGATCGCGTTAGACAACAGAACTGCTATCATGATAGGGATGATGTGAGTTATCTGTCCAGTCATCTCGAACACAATGACAGAGACAGAAATAGTGTGAGTCACTGCACCACTAAATGCAGCCGCGCCTACTGTCGCATATCCTCCGGGGATTATCTTTGCTATGTTACCACCATATCGCATGCCTGAAAATGAAAGATGAAGTCAATTAGATTCCGGTATTTCAAAAAACAGATACAACAGTTCCTACATCTACCCCCCCCCCACCCTCTTACCTAACCTCATCAAAAATACTACTCAGGATCCGCCCCTGGATGATTTGAACAAGATGCCATTTTATAACGTACTTCATACCATCTTTTTTCTTATTTTCACTAATTCATACATGTTTATACCGGCCAAAACTATAGTTATGCCGGATAAAATATAGACTACCCCCATTTCCTAAACGACTGAGTACCATGTTCAAAATAATTTTCAAATGATCATAGTTTGACCTTGACTTTTTTCAGCCTACCCACCCGCGATATAATTTCTCTTCATTTATCAAACAGATGGGTGTGAAGGTCGTTTCTTATTTGCATTCTCTATTACTGGACTTTGTAGTCGCGCGCTATGATTCCGCCTGGCTATAACGCTGCTGAATCAGTTGTTTGATGTTGTCCTTTATATAAGTGATTTCGAGAGCTCTGTATAGAATATAGTTCAAAAATGCCACCATACTTACCATACGGGAACCATAGGTGCATGCATTCTCCAACAATCCTGCCAAAACTAGCTCCTATTTTAAAAACTGGTATAAAGATACCACTAGGCACTGGAACTGTCGAGCAAACTATCGACGTACAAAACTGAAACAATAACATAATTAAATGAAATGATGGAAATATTGTCAATCCAAATATGGCACAAGAAGTCGGGGTTTATTTTCTCTTAAGAACGGAAGGTGGTAAAATTTTGTGGAAGTAATGCATAACTCAAATGCCGTTTTGAGATAATTTTCGAAAATAAATTTAGATTACCTGGTTTATTTAAAAACTACTTTGCTTTTTACACCTACGTTTTTCACAAAACAAATCGTATTACAATACAAAAATTAAATGTACCTTAACCTGATTGCAGCTTTCAATTAAATGCGGTCAACTACAGGTTTTCCCTAGAGCTTGTTTCAAGATGTTTTAAGGAATGTTTCTCTTGTGAACTGATCCTCGTCATGATAATTCAAGTAGCTCTTTTTGAAATGTATAACAAGTAACGTTCTACTGAGAATAGAAACATACTTCTCGATGGTGAATTTGAACAAAATAAAGATATTTTGATTGTTGAAGATTCGGGATTTCACCAGAAAAACCATTTCCATGTCGTGTCTCCTATTTTTTGAGCTTGTGTGTTGTCGTTGTGTTCGAAAAATAAATTCATTTCATACAACCAGGTGTAAAGAGGCAAATATATAATGAATCAACATTCTACGCCTCTCACTCTGAAGGGAATAAAAAATGTATCAGCCCGCAATGGAGAAATTTGGTACAGTTGATTGCGGCTGATTTAGAACAGCTGTCTTTGGAAACCTCAATGTATGCAGAAGCACCGAACATGTTTATCGTTTATGTTAGGTGGCACAAGCTAGGAAGACGGGGATTGGGAGCAGGGATCATAATGCTATTTCAACTGCCGAAGAAGGTTGGAAGTAATGACAGAAGATTCATACCTCATCAACAGGTTGCAATCTGAATGACAAATATATAAATTCTTAGCTACAAAACACGTGAATTTATTATCATAGGGATATACTTTGATCTAAAAAAAATCATGACCACCCATTTGCTGGCGAGGAAGTTTTGTAATCACGAGGAATTTCGAATCTGAGATATTGTGTTTTCTTGATATTTCATGACTTATTCAAATCTCATTACCGTCAATCTGTCTGACTATCTGTCCTGTGTACGATAATACTTGGTTTCTCTATAACTCGGAAAAAACTTTTCAAATTTTGATAAAACTGACTTTAGGTTATTACTGCGACAATGACGAAAAAGCGTTGTAGTTTTCAAAAATCGGTTCAGTGGTGCTGAAGCCCCTGATCATTTTTAATATGTCTTTGGCGCGTTTAAAATTTCGGGGTTAAGGTTGGGGAGGGGTAGATTCACAAAAATGTTTGGTTGATATAATACATTCTATAACTATACAATGTTGACCATGGCAATTCTTTTGTTAGACGTACATTTGACATATCGAACCAGTGGCGGCAGAGTTAATACGTATCCATATAACAATGCTCTATATATTGATCAATATCGTCTACTGTTTAAGTGACATTAAGTTATTGGCCTGGGGAAGCGTGGCATTAGATAAATATACGAAACGCGCTTGGATTTTGTCAGGTTGCCATGTTGGTTGTTTTTGCCTCGAAAAATTGAGAATTTTTACACAATTATTTTATATGGGAACTAATTTGTTCTATTTCTGTTCTAGCGGATTTTACTACTGTGTATTTCAAATGAAGAGGGATTTCAGATTACGCAAATATCAATAACTTAATTTTTTAGAATACTTGAATTTATGATGATTTATTTTTGATTATTTTTTAAATTCAACTCTATCAACCTAATTGACGCCATTTTTTAATGGCAATCGATTACATTTGTTCAAGAAACTGGATCCAGGAGTGAGAATTAACTGACTGTTATTTCGGAATGGGAAACTCTTGGGGTTCGGTCAGAACAGTATTTATTATTAACACGTTTTTGCATATTTTTAAAAACAATTGTATCTGAAGATGGCAAATTACTGACGCGTTGTAGTAATCAATACTGGTATTTTGACCCAACACTAATCTGATACTGACGGAAGTGAGAATTGTTATACTTACATTGAAGATAATATGGCAGAGCAGATTCACCAAAGGCCCGGTCCATGGCGTTGTCCAATGGGTGAGCATCATGTACTCGTCCACGGTTTGATTGGCATTTGTCCAGGTGAAGTTGCTGAAGAGACTGGCCACCTGTCCGTGCGTGTCCAAATCACCGGCCACGAACTGACCCAGGCCTAATGGAAAGGACAGGCTGGACACCCACAAGGAGACTAACCCCGGGTACAGGAAACGACTGCCAACAGACGAAACAGGATGCTATTTTAGATTGACTTGGGGTGGATGAGAACGAAGAGAAATTGACTCACTTTTTCTGTAGGAAGCTGTTCAGGGTTTTGCTGTTGCGCATGAAGATGACGTACTGCCGGTGGACCCACACGTAGAACGCGCCTCCCAGACCGCAAAATGCACTGTATGACAATAAAATATATTTTCGAAAAAATATTTATTCGTGAATGTATACCTGTCAGGTACAAACAATATACTGACGCCGATACATCGCAACGAGCAGTTCATACAGTCATTCTCTTATCAACTCAGAACAAGCAGAAAAATACATTACATTTTTTATACCAATATTTTGCGTATAATTTTATCCTGATCATGTGGCCTAGTATATATATGTTCAGAAAACAGTGAATCTTTATATTTATCAACGCTAGTGTTTATATTTTAATTCCTGCAATTCATTTTTGAATAACGAAAGTATTGGTAGCATTTGTTGTATCTTTTGTAAGGGCTCAATGTTGGTGGTGAATAGTGATTACTGATACTTTTCTTTTATTTGCTGAAGATTGATTATAGAGGCAAAGTCTACACCAGTGTTGTTACTTGATCCTCAGAATTTTTTCATCTAATATTAGCTAATGTATTTCTTTTTTTTTTTGTTGGAAAAATAAGACCAATTGCTATTGAAAATGAAAAGGTGTGTGCAGCCTGAAGTCCGATCCACCGACTCCAGTGACTGATTCTCACATCGTGAGGTGATCAAATCGTCTGCTGAGCAGGCTACGTCGGATTCAGGAAAAATGCATCACATTACTTTCAAAACAAACTCTGTATATAAACTATTAATAGATGAAAAACAATACTAGAATTTTCATCACTCACCCTATAAGGGCAAAAACGAACAACTCTTGCGGATCGAAGGGAAACTCCATGTAGAAGTTTGTTCTGAAGACAGCCGTCACTGTATCGGCTTTTTGGAACCACACAGCTAGCAGTCTAAAGGTGGTGGCTCCACAAACGGCTGCAAAAAAGCCTCTCCAATAGTTTCTTACAGCGAAGTACACCGTCGTTACCTCTATACTAAACAAAACTCCTAAAAATAAAAATGATAAATTCATAATCAGACCAGGACGCCTTTGTACAGGGATTTGAATTCATCTTTATGATTTTATGTACCAGTGCTATAACCAATTGCACTACGCTACGTATAACTATGACACTATGAGAGTGATTTATTAGAAATTGGTCGATCATTCATTTTTGTATCTGCAATTGGCATCTTCATCTGGGTAGTTGAAAATATAGAGACGACAACTAGTAGATGTTAGACAGCTGTCGTAGTGCGATGTCTCCTTGTAGGCGAACAGACCACTGTATGTAATTTAATTTGTGTTCTCATGAGATGAAGAAATTATGCAAAATTTACAGTTTGAAAGTATATCTGGTAAGAGAAAGAATTATGCAGATAAAAGGATTGTGTAATTAACACACAGTCTCACAAATATTTGTTAATTACACTTCTCTTTCATTCATCTTTTTATCTGCATGATGGAAGAGTTTTAGCAAGTAAGAGCATCTACAATCTACAAGAATAAATTATGTTTAATTGTTTCATTTTTTATTATAGCATAACAAATGAAGATCGGACATACATTTTTTACGAGTCATGAAAGTTATACTATTATGTTACGTGATTTTTTTTTAAATCATTCGATATATTCAAGACAATCCAAACCTCTTCATTTGCTTCTATTTATAAGTGGTTATGAGTAAAATATGTCCCATATCTAAATTTTATTTATACCATATAATAAATCCTCTTCTCCTCTAAAATATTGTCTCGTCAGTTGGCTGCCATCCAAATGGGTATTTATAGGAAACATTATTATTTGCAAGCGTAATGACCCACAGTTATAGTACTACACATGTGAATTACAAACAATCCACAAACAAGTCTTCTTTTATTATGCAGACTCCAGAAATGAGAAATACCCCAAATACACAACGTTTCAAATAAATATTGTGTAGAACGAAATTCAGAGTATATTCCTTCTAGCTTATTATACTAATTGACCTAACAATTAGATGATACGTTGATTCTAATCAATTTAGTGAATAGATTTGTGATAATTACACAATTTAAATCCATTTTGTTTGTTTCCAATTTTTTTTTATTGTTTTTGTTATGTTGCTTTTGAAAAGTCAGATGAGGTTTGGGTTTATCTTTGGCAGAATCACATTTTTACCGCTACTCTTTGAGCATTTAGCTACATTTGATTTGGGTTACTAATGTCTAATTAACTTTTGAGTATTCGTAAGCACGAATATTTCCTATATACGATAAGTCATTACAGCATATTCAATATCAAATTGTTTTGTCGCACTTAGTAGGGAGGGGGGGGGGGTAATCAAACCCATGTAACCTCCCTGGCCATGGGTTTTAAAAAACATGCATACTTACCTCCGACAGGGGCTGCGAAACAGCTGGCAACGCCGCAAGCACAAGCCGCGGCTAGCATTTCGGTGGTCCTGCTTTCATTCTCGTATATTCCCTGAAAGCCGGTCACCAGCTTACTAAGTAAAGTCGCTGATATGCTAGCTATATGTACGAAAGGACCTTCTTTACCTACAGAGCACACAGATTAGATACAAATATCTGATTAGTGACTCGAGTTCTAATGTTCAGAGATATTATGGAAGCGTGTTCTTGACTAGTATGCATACTACTAAGCAATATCTATCAACTTTTGTAAGAATGTGGTATCTCCATACGAAAAATTACTATTCTGGTATCTACTGCACAATCTGGCAACACTACAATGACTATTCAGGGTCGTATTCATAAGCGTTTTGTGAAACTTAAGGAAGGACATTGATGAAACGTAATTTGCGAACAATAAGGCTTTCTGAATGCGCGTGTCGCAATATAGAAACAAATATCATGGTAGAGTATAGGAAATATAATGTCTGTTTTTTGTTGACCCGTATTTGGAAATTATAAAATGCCGAAAGATAATATCGAACAACATCGTGCAAAATATGGATGGGTTATTTACAAACAGATTTTGGTAACATTTGATAAAGAAGTTTTATTTGCAAGAATAAGGTACTTACCTAAGGGCATTCCACTGCCTAATACTGCTGTGAGTCCTACTATTTTAGCTATCAAAGTTCGGAATGTAAGGTATTCTTTTAAAGCTACTCCTCTCAATATCGTTTTCATTTCAGGTATCCCCGAGCCTAGAAAATACGAATCGTCAGTTCAAGGTCAATTAACAGTTTTCGCTAACGAAAATCATAAAACAAATGTGGATTTATTAACAGATATATTCGTTGATGTGTACGTTGAATAAAAACTGGTATTTGAAAAAATTGAATTATTTAATATTTGCTTATTTTATAATCAACAGTAAATTCATTCATTGACATATTTTTGACAGCTCATCAGCTATTCCAAGTTGATTGAAAGGAAAAATATAATATTATATAATCTTGTTTGATTTTTCTTACTACGCTAATAGGCTATAATCATGAAAAAAACCTTTATCGAATATTGTGTTTTCTTGATGTTTCATGAGATAGTTGTCTATCACGAAACACCATGTTATTACTTATTTTCAACGGTTTGACTGTCTCTTTGTGAACTCTCCGGGAATTCTTGATCCTGCTTTAACTCCTAATATTCAGATTCTGACATTAGCTTGCCAATGCGACAAGGTATGGACTGTATCTGTATACTGCTGGCGAATTTGTCATCAAAAAAATGGAAAAAATCAATATATAAACAGTCACTATACGTTTTTGAACGTTTCTGATGCCGCTGACCATTTGCCATTTTTTTGTTGGTAGTAAAAATTAAGGTAAAGGGGAGAAGGGTATATGTAAAAAATGTTGATTTTGAATACATTCTATCATCTATACAATTTTGACCTTTGAAATACTTCATGCTTGTTAGACAGAATACATTAAACTTGCGAATATCATATTTTCGATGAATTACGAATGTTTTAAACAAATGTAAACCAGTGTATGCTCTTTACTGTATATTAGACCTGCTAAAGAAATGCATGTTTCGTCTTTAGCCTAGACTCGTCAGTATAGCCTGGCGGTCTAACTGTAGGGAGTAATTGGATGGTATATACGTAACACAGTCATTGGTGTGATAGCAGCATCAACACTCATCTCCAAGCGTCGCGAAATATGGCAGTCCAGATGTTAGGACCTTTGACTTCGTAAGTTGCCAATGGGCAGCGCCAAAGTGCGCGACGCTTGGAGTTGAGTTTTAAATATGAACCATTTAAATTTCTTTTAGGTTACGGCCTTTTAGAGTGTAGTTACCTTATTTTATTATTATTTTATTTTAAGTGAATTGGGATCATAATTGATGCGAAAACAGTGTTATAGTCTGTTGAAAAATTGCATCATGTAGGCTGTTCCTGAATTTCACTCCGTCTGACTATGCATGGAGAAAGTTATTAAGTGACACCAATTTTGATCACGCTACGAAAAACCCAGTATCTATGAAATGTCCTAACCCTAAAATAATAATTAGTAAACAGAAAAACATGCAATCAATGCAACGTGCTCAGGGAATATAAGCATTGTGAAAGTGCATTTGATAATACAAAACAGCCTGATAGTTACCAATTGCTTGAGGCGCTACAAGTTGCACAAATCCAGCGCTAAATAGTACCAAACACACCGGAAGTGCCACCCAAGCTGCATACTGAGCGGCCGGATGTGACGTCAGATCTTTGTACAACCATAATCTTGCTGTCGACAGAAAAAAATACTCATAAGTAACTTCAACATACTCATAGTCATAAAAATATGTTTGCACCCACTATACCCGCTTGATCCGCGCCTATGCTATAATTGAATAATAATATCTACCAGAAAGAATTATTGTAGGTTTTATTTTTTGTATTATGAATGAACCTTTATTTATTGAGCAACTGGCAGAGCCGAAGAACTCTTCTTCACACTTGAGTACAACTGGGAAGATTAACAGTAGATTACTGCGGAATCGAAACTGCTGAAGTGCATTTCCTTATAAGGCTTCGCAAAGAGAAGCTTATTATCCCTAGAATCTTCTACAAACATCTAGAAGAGCAATGTCTTGTCTGAGCAGTTTATTTTTTCTATCATAGTAGTATGAGAGCCAAGTGAAACTCGGCCCTACGTCAGTGCTGATATGAATGAGAATTACACACGCGTTTAGTACACGTAAGGGCATTATGGAACCCTAAGTTTGCCAGGAAAATCCTGTGCAAAATTGCAGTAATTAATTATTGAAGAATCCTGAAATTTAACATGGCGTCGGATTGAATAAGGGATTACATAGGCTTGTAGGAGGTGACAAGCACTTTGAAAAAAAGTTGTGACCAAACCCTTACACAGGATTTCCTTTCGGAGGAGGTCCACAGTTTCACAAGGGATAATACTGACAATTGTTAATGCTGTGACGAGATCAGCAGTAGCAGCTAAGAAAAGATCACCCTGTATGTAAATGATCAAAAATGTGAACAGTTGTCAAAACAGGCATCCCGAATGTCAAGATTGTTCAAAATTTGATTATGGAAAATTCGAGATGGGCACTTTTGTATATATTGGAATATCTAACACTGACAGCTGTCAGGAAGTCTACATACGTCAAACAGTTACTAGAACTAGAAATCTTGGATATAAATTTTTGCACAGGATTCTCCTGTCAGACTTGGGAGTTTCATAATCGTCTATATGCCTGCTAAATGCGTGTGTAATTCTTATTTGAATCCGCGATGTTGTAGGGTCGACTGTCACCGGCTCTTAGACTATAAGGTCCATTGGGCTGAGGAAAACGAGGGAAGTCAGATTTAATACATAAACTCGCATTTAGAAATTCGAAAAGAAGACCCAGTGCAGGATTCGAACCCGCATCTCCCGATGTCATGTCGGGCGCTCTGACCAACTGAACCAACTGGGTAGCTGGTCAGTCGTTACAGAGCGCGGATGATATGTTAGGCAGAACCCCCCACAAAGCCCGAGTTGTGGAAAATTGACATGTTTACATCCAAAATGACGCATATTACCTAAGTGAGGTGGTATGGCGCGTATATCTTATACAAAACACATTTTCAACCGATAGCCCTTGAAAATAGACATTACTTTAACATAAACTGACGGAATAGTACCACAAAGTAAAACATACTAATACTGACCATTATTACACATGGATATCCCTCTATCCATAATAAAGCTGAGAACAGCCATAATCACACCTAATAGAGTCAAAAAGACCCAGTCTTCTCCTAGTCTCGCGAATGTGTGTTTCCATAAGTATGCTATGAATTTGGCAATTTTACCTGCAATACAAAAAATAGTTTTTACGAAAATATAAGCCTTTTCTGAAAAAAATCAACTAAACAAAGAAAATATGTATTCAAATAAATCCAGAAATGATCTATTATCAAGAAAACATAATTTCTCTTTTTCAGATATGGAGAATTGATGATGAAAATGAAAAAAAGAGTCCTACCATATTCATGAATCCCAACGGTATGAATTAGTAACGTCGGCGGGTGGTTCGGATGGACAAATTAAATAACAACCTATATTATCACTAAATAGTAAAGTCAGATTTGATAACATCTGTTTATGTAGATGATAATTTTACCTTGATAGCCTCTCAGTTCCCTTTTCCGAGCTTTCTCTTCTTTCAACCTCCGTTTCTCTTGAGCTTTTAGCCCTTCTAACTTTGCGAACTCTCCTAGTTGCCGGCTATACCGGCCATACATCTAAAAATGAAAAAACATACTGACTATGACTATATAGAACATTCTGTGAATTTGAAAAGCGGTAAAATAATGAGAGCTTTAAAAAATCAACGCGATACTAGAGAAAAGATGGCACTTTTTTAGTACCCCGAAATATTAATCTTTATATCTCAAGCTGCCAACGAATTGGTGACTTGGTCACAAAAATGGAAAATCAAACTAAATGAATTAAAATCGATCCATGTCTGCTTTTCTAACCGAAGACAGATAAATCCTCCTCCAATAAGCGTTAATGGGACCACCGTACCACGAGATGCTAACGCTAAGTACCTAGGTATGACCCTTGACACAAGACTGAAATGGAAACATCACATCAAAAAAAAGCGGGAAGAACTCAATCTTCGCTACAAACAATACTACTGGTTATTGGGAAGATCCTCAAAACTGTCCCTCTATAACAAAATCATGATCTATAATCAGATTCTCAAACCTGTTTGGCTCTACGGTTGTCAACTGTGGGGTTGTTCGAAAGATTCTAACATCAAGATTATACAAAGATTCCAAAATAAAGTTTTAAGAGCTATTGTTAATGCCCCTTGGTATATTCGTAATAAGGATATTCATCGCGATTTGAATATACCTCTGGTAGTCGACGAGATCAAGAGAATGGCGGCCAGGCATGAAGAAAGGCTCCATCACCACCCAAACGCAGAAGCTCTTCAGCTGCTGGACAACCACAATGCTGTCCGACGATTGAAGAGAACCAAGCCATACGATTTAGTGTAGTGCTTTAGTGCATAGAGCAGAGCATGTGTACGAATTTGTAGTTATAGTGTTAACGTAATCTAAAGGACATAGATGGATTTACTTTAGTGATAAGTATTAGTTTGTAGGAATTCAGAGGAAAATTAATGGTTGATCAGTTTGATCAGTTTTGATATGAAGGCATTGCCCCCCTAAAACAAAAAAAAACAAAAAATTATATCTCAAGCGAATTCGCGGAGATGTACTGTAATCGGAAAAAACATCGATTTCGAAATATTGTGCTTTCTGATGTGTCATGACATATACATTACAAGAAACATGTTACTCATTTCCGTCTGTCTCTGTGTGTGTGTACTCTGTCCGGTAATTGTCCCCTCTATAACTCGTAAAAAAATTGGATGTTGATGAAACTTTGAATCTCGGGTACTAGTGTGATAAGGATGTAAAAATTGAAAATCCTGTCAGCGGCAGCGGAGTTATCGTCGCTAAACGAATAAACCAGTTAAAAAATTGGGGGGAGGGGACGTAAAATTTGGGGTTGGGGGTCGGGGGTGGTAATGAGGAGAATGAAAAAATATTAGGTTGTTTCTAGAAGATGTTCTGTCATCCAGATCTTCAATTTATGCGATACAGCCTAACATTCGCATTAGAATATTATTCATCCGACTGGTCTTTCATAGCATTCAGCTGTTCAGTTCGTATCCGCAAGTATCTGAAACCCAAGCCTTTCCGGGCTCTCATAGTAGAAGGTAAGAGGTAGATTTTAGGAGCCTCTTATACCAGTTTAAAACGATGTCATCTTATGAGACCTACCATGACATATATGGCCTTGATCTTGAATCTATCCAGATCTTCTGTGAATTCAAGCTTTTATTCCTTTATGAACTCATTTACATGACTAAGTGATGATTGCTCATTCTACCATTCTACTGCATTATGCCTGTTCTAGCCACACCGCAGAAGGAATCTGCATCTACTAAGACACTCGACGTATCTTTTCAAGTAAGATCATTTGGATTATAATTTTGTTTATGTCCTTTGTGTCCTGGTAGCGATATAAAGGTGCCATATTTTAGTGACCTAGCTCCTTGAGGGTATTCTCTCAGCGTCCAATCAATTTGGTTGATATCTGCACCGAATCTTTTTTATACCTGTCTGAGCAAATTGCTAACGACTATTCAACCGTTCTCTGCTAAGAGGCTCCTTTGCACAGATCTGTATGGCTGTTACTTTGATCTAAAAAATCGTTGCTATACGTATATGCATATATTATATTTATTTGAGATTTTAGTTTTTGGCGTTGTTTCATAAAGCTTGAGCACAACTCGAACGCCTGATTTTCGAATAGTCTGTGTAACAAAAGCCCTTTGTCTGTATTGGAGTCTGACGAAAATAAGTGTGGATAGCTGCGCGATGTCTATGACAATCCTGGCCCAATATGTGTGATCCCATAATAGCCCATGATTTATGGCCGATAGTGAAAAAAGTACTTTAGAAAATAGCGTATTCAAGATGATGACTATACTGTAAAATAACAAATACATTTGGAAACTGATTGGATTCATCGTACGAAATACATAGAAAATAGAAAATAAATCATTTTGCATGTTTCTGCATTAATGTTTCATTCATTCCAGGATCAATCAGTCATGAATAATCATTTGCCTTACACATTGTAACACTTTTGTATTACACACACGAGAACACGGTCAAGCAATAAATATGCGATACATTCTTTGATACAAATCGTTGGATAAAGTAGATAAAAAGTTGGTCGTGGAAACAATAACATGGAATCTAGGGTGTGAAGTAATTCCAGAATAGTGATAAAACCATCATTTTAAAAAATTGGAAACGTGTACTTTGCTCGCTGCATTACAAAACAGTTGATTTGAGTAATGTAACTTTAGATGATTTACATGATTGTCATTATAATATGTCTCGCATAATAATACCAAGAGTGATCAATGCAGCAAACACCAGGACGCGCTTCCAACGCTTCGAAGGAGCCTCTACCATGAACGGGCTTTTGGAGAACTCGGCATTGTGGAATAAGCTGTTTGATAGTTACGTTTTATGGCCAATGAGAATAGACATTTGTCGCACTTTCTGCAGCGCTATAGGCCTTTGCGAGAGGTTATTTATAAAAAAAAATTACATATTTTACATGTAGCGGTCGTTACTCCCATTCACATATAGCAACAACAAAAACTTTACTATTGTTTCGGCTGCCGTGATAGTCTTAAAGAATTAGTACAGTGCTGTTAAAAGTAACTCTTGTGTCATTTGGAGTATTGAGGTGAGTCAGTCTCACTGAGCAATCTATTTTACCTGTTGAATGATTTCACTGATGAACGATAAGCCTCAAATGTCTAGATACTAATTAGCTTGGAGGCCTTATGTTGAATAATGTTGAATAATATGTCGCGAGTTGACCCTTCATATTTAGCTGATTCTAAGAGTGACCCTTAGTTCCTTAGTGAGTGCACAACTAGTTTACCATGGTAAATACTCTGGAAAAGCGCGTTCAACTTTATCCCCCATGGCGAAATGTTTTGCGAGTTGACCACTAACGTTTTACTGGGAAAATATTTCTTTGAGGATTTCGCGAGTTGACCCTTAAACCGATGACACGAAACATGTTTTTAAGTAGGGGTGCACTGTTCATTAATGATCTTGGGTTTTGACGATTTTATACCACTGTTTTATTCAATATTATGGTCATGATAGTTAAAGATAACCATCCCAATCTTTATATTCGACACTGTAAGGAAGTATTTTGATGATCAGATATTTTTTACATGTTTTCAGATCTGACATCTCGCATCTCTGATCTCTACGTATCTTTATTGAGAGTACGTCATTACTGGTCATTTTTAAGTTTATGTCACTTGTAAAATAACTGTAGCTTTTGCTCAAAATGCACCTGTAGAGCGTTTTATCAAGTAGCATGTTTCATACAAAATTATGTTCCAGTTCATTTCTGACATCAGTATTTGGAAGATATGAATATTGCTAGCCGATAATTAGGACTACATCAATCGGAGCTTGTAGTTCCAAGGTCAAAGTTGATTATTCTCACTATCATGTTACATAAACAAATCATACGGTTCAACACAATAATGATACAGAAACCGATTATTCCCAAATTATATCATGACGATTACCTATTCGAGAACAATTCTGTTAAAGGCGGAGACTTAGACAATTTTTATAATATTCAAAGAAAGGCGTCAGGTGAAAATTTATTATATCATTTATTAATAAACGGTTATATCAGACTAGAAAATTTTATAAAGGGCAATGGACTAGAAGCCTCAGCACTAGTGCTTCAATTAGTTCTAATAAGCCGTCAGGTAGATCGACTTTCCAAGCATGTGTCGAAACCAACTAACAAGATCTTTCATACCACTTGTAGATAAGCTTATTATCTAATGTAATAAATAATATATGGAGGAGTTTCCATTCATCTTTAAAATCCGGTATCTCATCAAAAATACAGAGAAAATTGAAATATTAGAAAAATGGGATACAGTGTAAGAAATCCTTAATCATATATTGGTATCAAGCTATTCATGTAACAGATTAGACTATAATTATTTGTTTTAAAAAAACGTTTCTTGAAAAGTACCTTGACGAAAATTTGTTTACAGGTTAATGAACCATATGAAACGAGCATTTGTGATTCTTCATGATCCATGTCGTACTCATTTGAAAATTCGTAGTGCATGCAATTGTGGTTGATTTTAGCAAAAAAAGGCGTCAAAAAGGTTAACGCTGTACTTTCCACACAATTGTATCTGTTTTATAAATAAATCCCGAGAACTTGAAACCTTCTGAAATTAACGTAATTTCCAATATTTTCAAATCTGGCAAGTGTGATTTAAGGATTTTGAAGGCAAATGAGTGAGCAATCCTATATTGTTAACAAGTACCGGGGATTTGCCGCCACTGTACCGATTTTTGTACGAAGATTTTTGGTCTTTGCCATAATAGTAATCTAATGCCAAAATTTCATCAAAATGCGAATATTACCTTTCGAGTTCTCAGGGAGCCAAGGATAACCGGACAGACGACAAACTGACGATCTACAGACCAGGGAAAATGAGTAACATAGTTTTTTGTCACGTACGTGCTATAAAATATCAAGAGAAAAAACAATATCTCGAATTCGGACTTTAGCGCGATTGGCTTGAGACGTATAAGGTTAAAACAAAAACACTTTTGCATGACTATAGTAGATACATAAATAGGTATATTTGACATGAACAATTTGAGACACTTTTCGATGAATCTTCTCATATCTTTCCTCTTTTGCCACAGAAAATATAAATCGCCGAATTGTGTGTTTGTATTCTATCTGATTTGGGTGATGTCCAAACAATTTTGATCGTCGAACTTTAATGGCCAACTACGTTACTGATGAGTGATTTATATAGCGTAAAAAAATCAACATCTACTTCAAACACTATAAAAGCTCACTTAACCTTTCACGCCAATGGGCGGGAAAGTATTTAAATAGCTAAAAGTTTCGAACTTGAGATATTGTGTTTTATTGACGTTTCAGGGGAAGTTGGCAAATAAATACAAAGCAGCTATAATTAAGAATAAAAAATGATAATAATATTGCATTTCATCAAGGAAAACATGGAGTCATCGTGGTTGACTTTTTTAAAATTTTGGATGGAATTTGTTACTTTTCATCCAGTTAAAGCATAATTTCAAAATATGAGGATTATGGAAATGGTATACTAGATAGCTGAATCTGTACTTATTGAGATTCTAATACACACATGCCTATAGTCCTACTCACTTTTAAACCTTCAATGGACACCATAAAGTGAAAACGATACCACACAGACTAAAATAAGTAGTTTTTCCGCTTAACTTATATGTTTTATCGATAAATGTGCATTAGTGTATTATCAAAAATGTACAGTGATTATTCAATTTAAAAACGATTATTTCAAATATCCAGAATTACACCGATACTTAGTTAGTTTTGTCATTAAGTTGGCGAAGTTTTTATGTTATTATTAATTTGGCATGCAACTATGGTCATGTTCATCTCACAGTCATAAACTGCAATTAACGATTACTTTAAACATAATACCAGCATCTGGGTGGTTTCATCTTGAATGAGGTTAACATTATCGTGAGAAATCGATAACATAGGATTCGAGATGATAGTGTTACAACTTTGATAAATAAAATACATTTTTTCAGTCCTCAAAATTGGTAGAATCACAACTTTGAAACCAGATTCTCAAAATATCCAGTCGTTTTGTATTATGGATATGTTGTAAAAGATTTAGGCAAGGTTGTTGCTGCCAAGCAAATTTCTCAGAGAATGGAATCAAGATTCCAGATATGAAATATATTCGTCACAAGAAGATAAACATATACATTATAGAATTTCAATAGAGTTTGACAAAATATGTACATAAGTTGTAAACTTGTCACACCTATTATATGTCCAAGCTTTGAAATCAATAAATCGGAAGACACCCTGCATCACTTTAACCTGGGATGCTTTCTTCATAAGTATTAATTTTACTGGCTCAATATTTATGATACCAACCCCTGCAGAAATTAATAATTAGTAACCATCTCAAGCCTGATTACAACCAATTCAATATCAATAAAAAATACTACCATTTTGCTGAACATAATAGTAAAATATAACTTTTAAATATGAGCATATCATTAAAAATCAGTAATCCTTTTTGAAGAACTAAACGTGATCTCCTATTTCTTTAGTAAAACTCAACAAAATTTACACTAACTGTTATTATGACATTCCCAATTGTGAAAAATTACATTACTTTACATTAGAGTATTTCGAGGATTTAAAGGAGGGTCATCGCCTTGATATCCTCATTTTATAGTTTCTCGGAGGCAGATTTAAAACCAACATTGTGAATATTCAGTTGGCTACGTTTTCATTGAAATTCTTTGAGTAAAATCATTTCATCATTGGATGCTCACAGAAAAAGCTTCAAGCTTTTCTTGTGCCCAATGAAATCTTTCTTCAGTAGCCATCTTGATGTTACTTCATCTAGTGGTAAACAAATCTTACATAATCAATTTGTTCTGGTTAGGTAAGTTTTATTATGCAGTATACAAAACCGCCAGACATAATATATATATATAGTTTTCGTATCGGGTTTCTTGTACGTTGGGTATGAAACCAGTTCTCGAATTTCTTGGATGATTAACTGTCAAGGCTTTGGTCAAGGCCAATATACCTACCATATAATTTATTATATCTGTGAAAAATTCACCCGGAATTGAGCTCGCTGAGTAAACATACATTGGGTTTTCCCAATACAGATCCAAACGTCCAAACAAACAGAACATTGTCAAGTAGTTTGACAATGTACTTTTCACGCAATAGTATCAGTTTAGAAATATCAAATTGGATTGGATTTTAGAACTGTTTTGAGATGCTATTGATTTAGTAAATAATAAAAAACTAAATCATTAATAAACTCAGCAATTCCCAAGATTTTAAATGGTCAGCAGCTGTAAGGTCTGATCACTATCCTGAATACTTAAACTTATACAACTGCTCATAAACTAGGAATAGGTTAGTTAACTAGACAACAACTGATATTGTTATCTGATTCAGTTACAATGATGTAATCTGTCGTAAGATCCACTAAAACAATCACTGAAAAGATTAGCCATAGCCTCATTCAGAAAAAACCAAACTAGTTTCTGAAAATGCTTTATAAGATGGAAAAAATTTGAATAATTTAAATTTGATTGAGACATCCGAAGTACATCTAAGATCTACTGTTTATAAAACAGATGCATTGTAAAATTCTACATCCACAACTATCGACAAAATTCTTCATTTTGGAAGTAAATGTAGCCTTCTATATAGAGCCGCGCGTGTAGGTCAACCTTTCAGATTAGTAAAAAGATCGATAGCTCAAGATACTCTAGCCCGCCAGATCAAGAATCATCTATGTCTAAGAAATACAAAATTGAATGCCAATACTACTCTTGAAGCATGACTAATCTCCGAAATATAAGTGTATACTTTCCACTATACTACATTGATTATTGGTTGTCAGCTTTTGACGTAAACGATGTCGAGAGAAAGGTACGTTATAAAGTGGTTATGAAGGGATGTCGCTGTAAATCAGTTTACCCTTGTTGAGAGGTGCCGAAAGGGTCGTCTGTCATAAGCCGCAGTACAAGCTATTAGGTAAGTACCATTTGACTTCGCAATGATGCCAATGGGCAGCGCCACTTTGCGTTAGACTTTCAGATAAATGCCCTAAGTATGAACGAAATAAAGAAAATTTTAGCTTATACTATAAAAAATGCTCACAAAAATCAACAAAGTATCAATGTTAATTGTAGAAAAATAAAAATGGACGAATCATCTATCGGAACAAGAAACTAACTATGGCTCAATGACATTAATGACATGATAAGTTTATGCAGTTTCATGCAGTTTTTATGCACATTGGAGTAACTACTTCAATTTACATCTTTTATCTTCCTTTCCTGCGTTAACACAGTTACGCATATTGACTCATTATACTATTCTTCCGTATGGTTCATCATGTCTTGTTAAGCCATCATGTAGGTTGATGCGGTACCATCCACACAAAATATTGGAGCTATTGAAATGTATTAAAATGTATTTCCCAAAATTAAATTATGATACCACTGGGTCGATATTTCAAAAAGTACGAAGTCCTACCAGGTTCCAAATTTTATATTTTATATCAGAGAACGTCTTCAACCAACAACAAATTCTTTTTCAGATCTTCCCTCACCGCCCTCACCCTCCAAACCAGAAATCCAGAGAGTACGAGTTACAGGGGGCCAAAGATAACCGAACACAGTACAGACAAATAGATCAACGTAAATCATTTTAATAGCTTTTTGTGATGTGCCATGAAACACTAAGAATACATGATATCTCGTTATAAAATTTTTGCGTCCATAATGGATGACCCGAGGGATAACCTATTCTAGCAAGATAGAAATTATATAAGGAAAATAACCGAAGCTCTAAGGCTGGTGCTGAAGAGTTATTAGACAACCTTAGCTCATAACTAGACACGTTCTAAGAAGGATTTTTTGAACTTAAAAAATTAGTAGATAGCAACACGGAATTACGGAACATGCATTTAAGGCAGCAATAAAGCCTATCTTCCTCGGAATTCATTTTGCTTGACTGTTAATGCATGGCAATCAGCTTCAATCAAGCTTCTGGGAATTAATATCAACAATAACACGATCATGTTTTCGGTTGGCATCCCAGAAACTGGAGTACTGCTCGCATGTGTGGAGATGTGCTCCGAAGCACTGCCTAGAGCTTCTGGACACAATCCAGAAACGAGCAATACGTTAAGTGGATACGCCTGACCTTACATAGGAGATTCACTGTGTAGACTCTTGAACGTTGAAGGAGGGTGGCTGATCTGTTAGTATTATCACGGTAGATATTCAACTGAGCATATAAAACTAAGAGTCGCCAGGACAGCAAACAATAGAAAAGCTCAGCATTCTCACTAGGTCGTTCTTTTGGAGAACCCCGGCGTTGTGCAATGAGCTACCAGGAAGTTTGATCCCCGATGGTTACAATCGGTGTTTTAAGGTGTATTGTGTGTTGTGACTGTAAATTTATCATCTTACAGCGCTTATGAAGCGCGATAGGTTGTTTGCCATTACGTGGACGCTTCTAACCAACGGCCTTGTCGCGTTATATAACGCACTACCAGAAGAGGGATGTGCAATGTTGCATCTAATGACCCCAGTACACAAAGGGCCATGATGGGCCCTGCGCACGTAGGCCATCGTTGCCCGTCAGCTTGAAAGTGTCCACACAATGGCGCATGACTCATTGCTACCTGGTGAAGTACGCAAGATGGACGTCAAAGTAATCACGTCGGTCGGTAACGAACAATGGCCGACTGTGTGAACACTACCAGCCAGGCTACGCCACGATACCTTTTGAAGTGTGACGGAAAAACCGACAACATCATCATTGCGCGCCACGATCCATCAACCACTGCCAACTTTCCGCCATCATGCGCCTTTCCTCCCTGTACACAATGGCTTGCAGTGGGCCATCATGGCCGATTTTGTACTGGGGCCTTTATATCGCGAACTCTGGATCGAATTGATGGCGATGCGTAACATCGTGCACTATCACTACGCGAAACCAAGAAAACCAATTCGAACGTTAGTGACAATGTATGTTTAATCATAGCAAACAATTTCTGAAGTGAACATAATTGTTTCTCCTAATCGAATCCAATAAATCACTGGAGAAACACTAGTTACCTAATAGGTTTGCTGCTTGTTCCGATGCGATAAATCAGACGACAGACAGTAGAGAACAGAGGACAATGTTTTCCAATTACTTTAATATCCAGGAACGCTCAGCTCACCATGCTTTTCATAAAAATTGAGATGCGTTAATAAGCTCGGTACTTCCATTGCATTATAATTTATTTATAGCGCGTAGGTAGCGTTACGGTATTCTGTTGGCTAAAGTATTATAACCCGTCATAATGCTGTTACTGATAATTGTTACGGTTAATAATTATATATTTACTACCCAGACATACGCATGAGAGATATTGTGTCAAAAAAATCTGATTTAAGATACCTAATAGTTTTTTTCGATATTTATGGTCCATGTCATTGATTACAGTCATGGCTGCAATGATTTTAATGATAATTAACAGAGCTTTAGAGCTTCTTGAGACTGCTTTGTGTCTTTTAGGATTCCAATTATTTTCGAACGTAATACAAATATTTTGTAAGGCCCAAACATTCTAAAAAGTACCTAATTATCTTTTTTACATGTTTATTAGTTCATTTTTATTCCCCATATAATTTATCGTTTGTAAACGTCATAGCTAGTGATATAAATTAGTACTTGATACAACTGCACTACTTTTCATTTAGTTTAGGTACTTGCATTAGTATTACTATCAGGTTTCTTAAGTACTTCTACATTTGTATGGATGAAATTTTAAGGCGAATATTATGCCAACTTAAATCTAAACGAAGTATGCCAGTAGTAACAAATACATATAGAAAGGTAGATTACCGTTTCGAGGTGCAGAAGTAGGATAATTCTAAGTAATGTTATACTACGAATTATTTCTCTAAGTAATTTACAGCGCGGTAAGTCAATCTACTTGATTTCAATAACATCCTTTTTTATTACTTTTCCCTTGTAGAATCAGCTAATTCATTTGCACAAGCCAATACATATCTAATCTGTATGTATGTTAATCTTATTTGCTTTATATGAAACTAATTATATTATCACTTCCTATGAGATATCACGCAGGTTTGATAATTTATCGGAATCGATGAAGGTTCTCGTACATTTCAAGAGATTTTTCATACATATACAGCGTGTATAGGAAATATATCGGAAATTCAATATAATAATGCTATTGAATGTCTTATTGATTTTTCAACATTGCATTTGAATAATAATTATAATTATTAATTGATTTGATTTAGTTGGGTCTGCCTATACAATTTACTGAATCTCGAACCGCTATATCTTCTTCAGTCATTAATATAAATCTAATCCCTTTATATATGCCTATGTTATCTAATATGTCAATATTGGTACTTCAAGAATTGCAGAGATCCAATGTACAAAAGTGTTTCAAAAGTATTGCTCGGGACTTGATTATTTATATAACTTGCTGTTCACTACTTTTCGATTGATATACATAAGCGCTTACAGCGTGATTCAAGGCACAATTTTCTTTTCGCCGCTTAGACGCTCTACCATATAAGCTACGCAAGCATATATCTGAAACGATTCAAACGCTATACTCACGTACATTGCGCTGAAAACCATTTATTTCAAACTGCACGCATGGTTCGTCTGACCGACGTCTTGCCTCGCCTATGACTAGCAAATATTGAAACTGGTCATTAAAAGCAAAAGTGAAGAGAACACACCAATACGGAAGTTTTTAATGAATTGCAAGATAGCACATAGAAAAGTGGGCTTCGCAGTTTATTACACAAATATCTATCTGCAGTGTGTACGAAGAAAGAAACTCTGAAGGTAATATATATGGTAGGGAGAGCCGAAAATGATATGTAGACATGAGCATATACAAGAAATGACCTACCAAGAAAGGTAGAATGAACATAGACAGCATTGTTCAACACCATAAGAGATCCAAAGAAGGTCACCGTCTAATTTCGGAACATGTCTTTCATAAAAGCACTCAGCATCCTATTCACTTCCACAATAAAAACGATCCCTGTGATTATAAACCCTTTGAAAGGCATGCATGGGCTATATATGAACGAAGAACGAAAACTGCTGAATAATTTCGCAGACTCTTCTCGGCTTATTCAAACGATCCTAAGAAAAAATATGATCAAGTGGGTTGACACTGTACTTCTCATTTGATGGTATCAAAAATGCTGAAAGTTAGTACACGAAATATTTTTTGGGGTGTGTGGCTAGAAGGGGTAACCTTAATTATTTTTCTGGCGATGGTATATTCTTTCTACTATGCATCAGACCTCCTATAGACACGCATGGTTTGTCTTTAGCCCAGACTCGTCAGTATAGCAAGTATAAAGAGCTCTCTATAGTTAGACTGCCATGTTATACTGACGAGTCTAGGCTAAAGACGAAACATGCGTGTCTATAGCAGGTCTGATGCATAGTCGATTATACGATTTATGTCAAAAAAAACACCGATCACGTCATGTTTGAAGCTCATAGCGTTATGATAATACAGGCCGTACTACATTTCTAATAATAAAATATTAACAATTAAGTCATTTATCTATTTGATTATCAATTCAATCAAAGTTTTCACTCACCAAAGTATTCTGGTATCCCAGTCCATATTTTTCGTTCGGTTTTTCTTCCACGGTGCTGATCTTTTCCATCTTTCAATAGCTTTCCTTCAAGATGCAGTGTAGCGTGGGAAATGCACCAGCATTTTCACTTTGTGATCTGTAACAACAGATTGTGGTTACAGTATGTTTTAACAATATATTGGTTCACAAATAAAATGTAACAATCTTAACAAAACAAATACTACATGTGGGTGTTATACCAAATAAGAAATTCTAACTAATATTTTCCAACAGATCCTAGATACTTTCACTTGGCTAAGCTTTTATTTTTTTTTTGACATCATTGATATGCCACGTTATTTTAAATATAATAGTACAGTCAGAATGGTTCAAAATCATACAGAAATCTTAGGGGTCAAAACTTCTACTATATGTCAAACAAGATTTATACATATTCCCAAGCTGTCAATGATTTGAAGTTGTCAAACATTTTAAATTATCACTCCAGTTCCAGTTTCTGAAGTTCGGGATACTTTGAAAAGTAGTTAGAGAATTTGGAGGACAAATATTTTTGAAAATTCATGCGTTTTCAGAACCTAGTCAATTTACTTGACCCCCATTACAGATGAGAGATTAGAACTCTCTATGAAGTATGTGTATAAATCAGATGAAATATCATTGATAATCTGAAACAGATCAATGATAGTGGCACTTCTTATTGCTGCATGTACTGTAATATAATAATAGAAATAATAGAATGATCATATGCAACGACCCGTTGGTGAGCCACAAATCGTGGGTTTTTGCCTAGCGCTAAGATAATCAACAACCATGAAAATTGTAGGATCATCAAGACCAAAACGCAACTGAAGTATTTGTACATCTGGTTGACTATGGGCATATTATAACGTAATGTTTTCTAACCAAGATTCATTCTGTTTGAAGGTTAGAAGTTGGCATGAAGACAAACACGCAGGGACGTACCCTTTATAGCGTATTTGCCTTTTGCCTGCAGTCTACTAATAGTGTAGCGTCTGCCAAGAATGCAGGATGCTGTAGGTTCGATATCCAATGGCACAAATTTATCTTTCTAATTTTTTAAGTCAAGTATTCAATTCCTCTTATGTTATGTTATGTTATGTTAATTGGATCTACTAATGTTTCGGTTAACTTGGTAGCATTTTTCTAAGTACCATAGGATCATTTTGTAAGTAATTTAGAAGAGGCTGCTCAGTAAGCAAATATTTGTTCATTTGACAATCATATGTAGTTTCAATGAACGATGAATCAGAGAGAAAATCCCAGGATAAGCTTTAGAGGTTACATTAATACTATTTTATTTTATTTCTATAATTGCGAATTATTTCATTTTAACAATAAATTTGGTATATTGTACAATGATACAGGTTGATGTATTCACTAACATTTGTTAATAAGTAGTGATTCTAACAGATATTAATTATTTTGAATGCTGGCTGTCTATTAATATGCAATCGGTAACATCACTATATGTTTTTTTGCACAGAAATAGATCTTGACCTACATACATATTATAAAATCTACAAACAATATAACTGAATTCGATGTCCGTATGTATATACATATATAGATTGGTATTCAAGTACATCTTTATAAGGAGATCAGTCTATTTTCTATTTCAACAAAAACTGGAACGTCATACTTCTTGTCTATTTTTAGTTAAATTATGATAATAGTGGGCTCAAAGAAAACCATCGACGACTTCTTTTGTTTACGGCAATTGTTGGCCCAAGAACTTTTAGGTTGGAGTACCTACAACGCACTGTTATCATGTACGAATATTGGATAAATCAGCATGATTGAGATGCTTCAGTAATTCGAACATGGAGGAATGACCTCAAGTAGGTCCACTCAGAACTGCCGCATAATATCTCCGAGGGAACTCGTCTAACGGCTAAAAACGTTTAAGCATATTTTGCCACCATGGATCAATTTTGTAAAACTATGAAGCTTTCTCGCCAGTGGTTACCTACTATCAAAATTATAGTAACACCCGATGAGTATCTTCACAGTTATAGAGTGGAAAGAATTAGATAGATAGATGACATTCAATCGATCGAATAATCAAGGGACCAAGGACTACCGGACATATAACAGACAGGCAGACAGACGGACCGAGCGACGGATATCAGTACGGCTGTGCAATTACAAGAACTTAAAAAACAATTAACTCAAATTATTTTATTTCGCTATTACAATTCCTTCCCGACTATTGGAGCGCGAAGAAAACAAGCAGGCTCTTCATAGCTGTGCCAGAACTAAGATTGAAAAAACGAGCAGTATTTTCTGGTTACCTGGGGCCATTTTAGGTGCAGCCGTCATTAAAATTTCACCAATCCTGTTTCGGCGAACACCTAATGCCTAATGCTCATACGTACACAAACTATAATATCAAATTCAATTAAACCATGTGCTATTTATTTATTATCTCAACTGAGTAATTCACTGATTTCAAAGAATAAACCTAACGCAACACCGGTTTTTTGATACCTACCGCTACTAAGCATATATGTAGTTTTCAAAATATATTGTTATTCTATATATACTGTTATTCTTGGAATGTTTTATTTCCAGTTTTGCTTTGAATAATGCATGATTGTTCTGATTATTTATCTAATTAGAATGTTTTTATGACGCACGGAATTTATTTTCTATGTCGAAAATAAAATAACGGCCATCTTGTACCGACATATACGTTTCCTCGAAACGAAACATTTTCACACGATGTGGTGTGGAAATGTAAAGTCTTATTGATTGATATGACTGATATTTTCCATGTGGTCAACCCTAATACTGATCATCTCTGTTGCGTAATGGATATTGGCTGCTTGAAAGTCCTTCAAAAATGAAGTTTAGTAAATGAGATAAGGATTATATAACTTCGTAATGACTCCAATGGGTAGCGACACTGTTCGCGATACTCGGATTAAAATGTTGTTGTATAAAAAAATTTTGAGTCACCAAATTTTTGTTCGCGAACGCACTAAAATAATTTAAATAAAAATGTATTTTCACTACGCTCAAAAATGATTGGAAAGTTGTGACACATACAAAAATAAAGTTTAGATGATGATTGGATATATATTCTTTTCAACTCCGTCGCCACTGCACTAATCTTGAAAATTATAGCATAATTACTAATTATGATTCGATTGATATGCTATCTTCAATCGTTCAGTTCACCTAAAGACGATTGAAGATAGCATATCAATCGAAACGTCGTGATACACAAAATTTTATAGACAATGGAAGGCCGAAATCAAACTTGTGGTAGATGTGGTAATGCCGTTTGCTTATCTTTAAGATCTTCACAGGTAGTATATGGTATTTTTGGTGCTCAAAGTCTTTTAAGACAGATACAGAATGATCAGACTTTTCAGTTCGGCATTTAGGAATTTGTGACACCCATAACACAGTCCTGGTACCGTCGTTGCAGACATGCAGACAGACAGACCAGAGTAAGATTTAAGTATAATTTTTGTGACGCAAACGTCATAAATATCAAAAAAATTATCTCAAATTCGAAAAGATCCAGATGGGATGCGAAAAGTCAATTTTTGGAATAAAAAAAAATTAGGCTGTTGATATCATTCGACACGATATAAAAATAAAATATTTCATTATAACAGAGTTTTGTTAATTTGAATCAAAATCATGTTTGTTTATTTTTAGTATTTAAGGAGATATCAAAGTTCAATTACTCCATAAACATACATTTAAGGAATATACCTGGGCCTCCCAAACCGGACCCATAAGAACTTGGTAAATCCCGAGGTAAATACAGACTTGCGGAAACCCGAACTGCAACTAAATGATGCCATTCTCTACACCAGACCATCAGAATTATTATCTCCATGAAACACTTTTCTTGAGCTAATTTTATCGAGTTGTATCTGGTGTAAACGCAAACGTGGTATTTGTAAATATCAGCAAGATTGTCTCGAGTGTTTGTAGACTCACCTGATTTTGTTTGACTGTTCATTAAAACTTCACAACATGAACATGCCTTTGAGCTTTATCAGTTAAAAGGAAAATTACTCATTGCTATATAGAAAAATATAAATTACGTCTTTCTCATCGCATGCTGTCATACATTTTTTAGAAATAATGTACATTGATCGGCGACAAGAATGGAACATAGCTGAGTTACTTGTATTCTCTATTTCTATGAATCACGGAACCATAGGCCAGGGATGTATTCTTCAGATATAAATTGTTTTATTTGACCACAAATAAAACTCTTTTACAGTGATGCATTTCGATTTATATTCAAATCATCGTCTTTAACTGAATGTTGGAAGAGTTTCACAAAGTAAGTGCTTCTAGAATCTACATGATGTATTGTTGACCCGCGCTTATCAAAGTACTGACAAGGTAGACGAAAAGTTAGTTAACTTGATTCAGTAGTGATACGTTATTAATGAACGAACAGTGAATTATAGACAAAAAAAAAATATATCCAATACATAACGGTTATAGATGTATAACAAAGCGCTTCTTCATGTAGATTGTAGACGCTCTTACTTGGTGAAACTCTTCCATCATGAAGATAAAAAGTTGTGTAGTTTTCACACAGTTTCACAAATAATAGTCTCTCTTTTAGTGACGCGTTTCGATTTTTATTCAAAATCAAACAAGTAGCAGCAGAGAAATACGACAAAATAAAAAAAATTGCTTCGAGTAGGTCGATTCTGTATTCCCAACGCCAAAATTTTTGAGATCTACCCCTCTCCCCCAATTTCAGCTCCTCGAAAAGACTATTCATTTTCAGAGGCCTCAGAAATGTCCAAAATTCTAATTCCATGTCCGTATGATATAAGATAAAATTTGGAATATGGATTTTGTTGTATATTATTATATTTAATTTCGGCAGGAAACAAAAGGAGAATTATACATTATGCTCTTTAGCGATAGGAACTTAAAAATAGATTTTCACAAAATTTACAAAAGAAGTTAATGAGAGATAGAGGAATTATGATTAGAAACTGTATGTAAGTAATATGCTCAATAAGTTTAACTATTAATAGGACTTTAATGATATTTTAAATAATAATCGGGGGGTCCTATTATATATTTTTCTTGGTTAATTGCAAAACGGATTTTGAGGAATTGGCTTCTAAATGAATCTAGAATTTATTGTATGTCTGATACTACTTATACGTACGTTAGTTGCGAAACTTACTATCAAAATTTCACACTCAATCAATAATGAGCCACTTGAACACAGTGTAGCTATGAACAAAATATTCCCGCGCGAGAGCTTTCGCAACACTCTACTGATGTTATGCCCTAGTTCTGGATGACCTCAAAAATTTCACTGACAGGAACGAAACTTGGATTCCCGGGATAAATTAACCTCTGCGTAGATCAGATTCCCGAACTGTATAAAAAATATGATCGTGCGTAAACGCGGCCGCGTTTTTTTTTATTTGGCCGTAATACATGCAGTAGGTATGTTGAAGTGTTGAAAATAGAAGAGCCACCGCATCGTCGGCAATTGTTTCTTTGGAGACAGTCCAAACCGTCGTCATTGGCCGTCGCCCGCCCAGACGAAAACAAAAGCCTCACGTCTCGAATCACTTTTATCTCACCGAGATTTACGATAAACATAGTCTGCTTCAATATTGCAATTACAATTAGGCTAAAGTTATTGCTAAGATATTGACGCAATATAACAGATTGTGCAGATACTTTATGAAATTGGAAGATATGGTGCATCATATGGTCGACAGAATCGTTAATCATTTTGAAAACTACCCTTCGTCAGTGAATTTCGAATATTTTGAGACCTAGATTGATAAATACTTCCTCCACTCATACGAGGGAAGTGATAAAAGGTCTTATCTAATTATCATCAGAAACTACTTAATTACAGGATAGCTGAATTTTTTAATTTTTATTACATTCTACACCAACTTCAGAGATCTCTTAAGATTTCCTGGCACTAGCCAGCATTTCAAGTGAACTTATGTTCTGTAGCTTTGATTTCATTTCAGATTTTATGATTTGCCTATTCGAAACCTCTTCCAAATGTCGTTTTTTGGATAACCTCGGCGTGGACATTGTTCCCCGATGGTTGCAATCTACAGCATTTTAAGTTTAATGTGAATAGATATTTATATTCTCGCAGCGCTTATGAAGGGTGATAGGCTATCTGCCACTGGTTATCTATAAAAAAATAACTATTGCAATATAAATCTCATGAGACGAGTACCCGGACTGGAGATCCTGTCAGTTAGAAAAAACAAAATCCAAAATTTAGAAACAATAGCAAGTGAGCTAAATTTAAAATACGTTCTCATGCAAATATGAAGAACTGTAGAATAGCTACGTTCCTTGGATCGATTAGCGGTATAGTAATAATATATTACGTAAATTTTAGGCCAATTATCATAAATTTTGCAATTCAAGCAGTTTTTTCTGTTTACACTTTGAATAATCGCTGGTTTCTTGACCTTCCTGATTTTAAACATACGATCCAAATATTCAGAAACCAGAATTACGCAAGAATAACCAGTCGTTATTATAATTGAGACCACATTTAACAAAAAAACTTTTCATACAGTTTAGCCGATATCATTCTGCTGTTTTCGCAAATCACTAACAAATGTATTTCCATCCTAAGAATGCTATGATTCATATTGAATTTGTCATCGTATGCTGAGTGTAGTTTTTAAAGCTTGACATGGACTTTTTTGCCTTCAAAATCAAAGTTTCACTTTCAAAGCTGGAATACAATAATTATAGTTCTCATATAGTTTGAGAGATGCCTAATGATGACCTAATGCAATTAATGAAACTATTATAGCATTTTCACTACCCAGGCCAATAAGCTAGTTTTTTCAATATGTATCAATATTTCAAAAAGCATCGATAAAGGCTTTTCACGACCCAGCAGTGCGGATGAGTGGTTATAAGAGGTTTTTAATGTCACTGGCCAGAGAAAATCGCATTTCCGTTAGAACAATTGTTTGAATTTTGTCCAAAAGCGACAGAAAACAATAAAAAGACAAAAATTTACAAAATAAATATCTAAACAGTTAGCCCGAATATCTCTATGTTAACATAACAATTGCCATGCTCATTTTGTATCAGCAACTTGATTATAACTGATTACAAAAAATACTGAGCATTCTGGAACTCAAAAAGAAAAAGCAATGACGGATTTTATACAGTTAATATATTATGTAGAGCAATATCCAAGATAGCATGATTGCTATAGGTGATACAATGTATTGGCCCAACTTGGTTTCTTGTCTTCATGCAAGGGAAACACTAAATTGCCTTAAACAACCTGTCTTTAATTATATATCAAATATGATAACCCCCAAACTTCGCAGGTACGCCCCATTGAAGAGTTTTTGACATGAAAAATATACTATGGAGGGTGGTCAACACAGAATGGGAACAAACTGCGCCGTAGTTTTTCGACTAGGATTCGGAAAATGATGATGCGGTTGCCCAGATAAGAGGTGTCCAAAAAAATACAGGAAAAAAAATTATTATTGAAAGATGCACTGTCATCAAATCTGGAGTGAAAAAACAATATTCAGAAAAGCTTAGGAGCGGTTTATTATTGGATAAAATAAATAGGTATCCAAAAAAGTGTAAAACGAGTTTTATAGTTTCGAAGCATATACTATAGATTAAAACTTTCAAATATATAGGGTAGGTCATTAAGTCGAAATTTCATGCTCATTTTTGCTTTTTTTTGCTTTTAAAATGAAACTTTCTGAATATAATTGGATATTTCAATACTTTCCCTAATTTTGAGCAGAAATTGTATTCAAATTTAACCATTTCTGAGTCACGATAAATAAACTAGTTGAAAATATGATAGAAAAATAATTTTTTCGTGAACTTCAAATTGATATATCTAAGCAAAACACCTAGTTTTGGGATGACATAATTATAATGTCAGTTGATTTTTCACTTCAACGCGTTACATAGTGCTACATTTATATCTAGTGTTGTGGGGTTTGCTTTACATATTGTCAGTGCAATGCATTTGAGCGAAAGGAAGCCCATCACTCTCCTTATCATCAGAGAATATGGTGATAGGGTGACAAGGTGTCCAGATTGATCGCCAATAGCTAAACACTCCTGTCGGCGTTGCCCATCATTTTGAAGAGTTTGGTAAAAGTCCGCGAACAGCATGTCCAAAAAGTGCGACGCAAATCTCACAAAATTAGGAGGAATTGTGGCACTAGGACGCGAGCAATCATGCTATGTCAAATCCAGGTGTTGTGGTTGAATGTATCGATTTGCGGTTTACGCCAGATGTCACAGTTTTGTATCGTATTTTCAACGGGATTTCCGCATCTCGATAACTGGGGAATGGGTATTTAGGTACATTACGTCTCTTAGATTTTTTGTTCGAAATTGAAGGAAGAATTGAAATATACAATAATATATATGAGGTTTTTCCAATACCTTGCGAATTTTATCTTATAATCTACCATTTGCAAACTTCCAAAGCACTCTTACCAACAAGATATTATTCATTTATGTATTATTCCGGAAGATCAATCGCCATCTACAAATTCAGGGAAGCTATTTACTAGGATATAGAAAGAACAATTTGAGCTTTTGCAAAACTATCTGTGTTTATTTTAGAATTAAATATGATTCATTCTAGATCCTGAGTAGGAAATCGTTTATATCCTATTATCTTAGCTGTGTGAAATGTTCTAGTATAATAGATATAAAGACTGTCATAGTAGGTATTACTTTTTGTCAATCACATCAATTTCAAATTCACTTATAGCTGAGATTTATTATCTAAGCCATATTTTATGAACTCAGGTGTATAATTGATCAGATATAAAAAATCAGTCTCAAGTACCTGTGTAAAGTAAATTTGTATGAAATTTCTGATAAAGCGTAAAGTGTTTAACAATACCTTATCGGTTTAATGAGTAATAATAAAATCTATATTCAATGCGGTAATAGCCTACTTACTTTGAGAAAACATGATTTCATATGGAATGATGATATGCTGAAAGCTCAACTATTCTAATAATGAAATTAATAAGCTTTTCAGTAGCTGAAATAAAGTTTACAGAATAAATATCCATAAAAGCTGTTTTGTACATTACACATTATTGAGATGATATATTATGCATTCAGTTTTCTAGTTTCAAGTCATAAATGAAAAACATTTAAAAATGACGCTCTATTATTATACATTATACGTAAAAGGCGGAAGATATTTGAAGGAAATATACTTGAATGAAGTATTAAAACCAAGCGGTTAAAGACCTATTGTCTAGATACGAATGGATAAGGGATGATAAAAAAGTCTTTATGGCATTTCAAAGAAGAAGGTGATAGTGGGTGTATGACAATTGTTTTTGCCACAACCAAAAAAATATATTTTTCATGCTACTCGTTTGTGATATTTGATAATTAACATAATTAATCTTATTCAATTGACATTTAAATAAATTTTACAATAAGAGCCTCACACGCCGACATAGATAAGAAACTGTATTTTTTGTGAAATTTGGAAGAAAAATTAGATCAATCAGAAAATTATAACATACATAGACGTTCTAGCAGTATATTTCTTTCTTATGGACTTCCATTTAAGTACATACCCTTGGGGCGGCTTTGGGAGCATATCCGGGTTTAACCAATTATTTAATGTTCCATACTGTTTTCTTTCAGTTTTAGGGCCCATTCATTTTTTTGTGCGTTTCTTCCGCGGAGTCCGGATTTTCTCTCGACGGTCTGTATAAGGAGATCCCCTCTTCCCTTTTTTAATAACCAATCATAATATACAAATAATTTAAACATATAACGAGCGATTGTCAAATATTGAACAAAAATTGCTTACCGCATTAACAAATTTGCAGCAGAAGCTCTGAGAAGTCGATGTCACCGCTACTTGGATTCATGATGCTATATACAACAAAGTTCTCGCGTTTTGATAACAAAATCAACACGAAGGAGCTAGAAACTATCGAATGATAAGAACGGTATCTTCTAGAATGTCCAGCAGCACCAGCAGAACGTTTCCTGTGAACTTTTGTGTCAAGAATCGTCTGATAACGCGATAGTCCGCGAGACAAGATTCGCTGAATGCGAAATGTGTGCCGTGGGGTCGCAGGTATGAACAAACGTTCAACACGTTGTGTTCCTGCTGACTGGTCTGGTTCTGGCATAGCATCTAACATGTTTTGGTTTGATATTCGGTTGCTGTCAGGCAGGGGCGTACCCAGTAAATTTCCTGTGGGTGAGGGGGGAGGAAAATATCTTAAGTCATAGTTACGTCATATTATTATGTGTTGAACATAATGGGATAGGATTTCAGGTCGGATTGGAACAGCTATTTTTCACCCTTTTGTCGCTTGTCTTCTATTTCTTTGTTTTATCTGATACACTCAGCCGATATTCTGCTTTACAGCAGCTTCTCCCCACACCTTGAATTAAGCAATCACAGGGTCTGCAAATCGTGTGCCCTAAGTAAACGAAGAGAATCCATGATGACTGCTTTCTGCCTATTTTTTAGAGCAGAGTGAAGCGTATTTATATTCCCATCTAAACATCCAATGATCACCACAGTCGTGTGGTTGTTGATACTTGGTTGGTTCCTCCTTCTCCTTCACGACGATGTTCATCTCGGCTGGAGACGAGAACCCAATGACGAACATCGTTTTATATCAGAGGAGAGCTATGTTAGGATTGGACAAACTCGAGCATAGGAAACGAGTAGTTTCAGTAAATACGGGATCTCTCATTCTCCGCTATGAAGTCAGTCATATCCCCAGGAGCTCAGTGCAGCATAGATAGTTGCATCTATACCGTATGAATGCCACAATTGATAAAGTAGCGCTGGCTGGATAGACGTAAGCAGTGCCCGCGTACACCCTACACACTGAAATGTGAAGCAAAAGCATTTCTGGCGACTCTCAGCATACTCTTACATCTGCCATTTTATACTAAAATACCTATAATCCTGATATGATACACTATGGTTGAAAATTAACCATTCTGGCAAGCCATTCAGAAGCCTTCTGTCTTCTACCTGTGTGACCTGAGGAACAAAGTCAACTGCTTCAATAAGTAATCAGCTCTTTTGGATGCTTGTGTGAGATCCAGAGGAAATTGACTTCAGCCGTTTTGATGCTATTCTGTAATCGACTGCTGATTCTCCCGCTTGAGTAAAGTCAAGTGTGTCGATAGATCCTTGGGCTGCTCGGCTTGCTGCCCTAAAAAGGAAGGTTCCTTCACCCGCGTTGTCTTGCTCACGCAGAAAGCTGATGGGGGGATTGGTGCTACTCTCAATTTTGCAGGCCTGTGACCAGTACTATATTCCACGCATTATACGCGATTAGTATCGATCGTAAAAAAATATAATTTGAGACAATTTACATATTGAAAATCTACACCAATGATCCTATCATTGGCTGGAGATCAAACGTTGACGTGGATGTCAAAGTGAAAATCATAAATTCCTGTATTTTACCTATTCTGGATTATGGGACTGTACAGCTGCTCCCACGTCTCTGTAAAACAGGATTGCAGAAACTTGAGCGTCTTGTAAAAGGGACGTACAAGAAAGCAGGAGGTTTTCCAAAATCTTTACCTGACGCCACGTTATGGGAAATGCTAGATACAGACCCATACCACGTTAGGATTGCAGACTTACAAAGGTCACAACTGCAACGCATTTTTGGTGCCAACCTCGAGGGACTTCCATCTACCGAGCAAGCGAATCACATTGCATACACCAGGAATGGACAACATTCTGTACTTCTGCCAACTACGAGGCTAGGAGGCACTGCCATCCCCGGGCTTCTAAATAAAAAGGAGAGGCGACTTCCACCATCAAAAAGAACAGGGCCACCTGTGCAGCGGGGACGTCTGTAGAGTGGAGTTAATGTAACACTCTACACGAAGCAAATTAACATGCCAAACATTAAAACACAGCACGCTCACACTCGGGTGTATTCCCGAAATACCCACAACAAAAACAAAACACAATAAAAAATATCCACCCCGACGAGAATGATAAGTATTGTAACACTAGCAATTTTCACATGTATGATAAGTATAGAAAATAAAAGTTATTGTTATGTTATGTTATCTACACCAATTCTCGTCGATCTTAAAGTTTTCATTTTTTGCCGCATAATCAGTGGATGCTGCATCGATTTTGATGAAAAAAGAACAATTGCAGTCTCGTAAAGGTAATGTTATACTTAGTATTGACAATCGATTCATCGACAGCAGACTGTATAGTAAAAATAAAAAAAATTCATAGACTATCGGAACTAGGATTTTTATTTCTCTATTGCTAGATTTTTTGCGAGGTCAATAATATTTTATCTGACATTTTGGGAAGTGCTAAATCTAAGTGTTGCAATTTTAACATTTTTTGCTGCACGCTTCGAACGAATATTTAAAAACATTTTTTAGGTGGACGACAATTTCAAAATGTTCCGAAACTTGATGATTATATGGTTTCAATTACTCAGATTAATTTATAACGTATTTGAAATTGTGTTAGAAAGTACACAATTTTTTGATAAGTGATTCCTATTTACGACCCTACTTGACCTGTAACTTCTAGTTACCCTTGATCTCTATTCTTTTGTTATGCACGAATGTTACCCAGACGTTGTGTATAAACTGAATAAAACACAATTTTTGCAAAAAATATATAATTAGCTCAAATCGAATACAAAAGTAGAAACAAATATAAAAAAGATCATGGATCTACAACATAGTTTGGATGGACGACTAACAAAGGATCTTCTTCGGCGATCTCGTGGCCTTTCAGTCCTGAGCTGGTCAACTGAATGATAACCTCGTCCTGAAATGAAAGAATATCTATAATCTACATGATCCCGACAAAACAAATTTTCATCACCTCACGCAAAGGCAGATAGCCTACTACACTGCGCGAGGATAAATGTTTACTCATATTGACCTTAAAACGCTAGATTGTTATCATCGGGGAACAAAGTTCCCGGTAGCTTATTACACAACCCCGAGCTTCTCCAAAAAACGACTTGTCGACCATCTTGTCTTGAGGCGTTGTAAACTCGACCTGGTGAGAATGCGCCTGATGAGCAACTCTCTGACAAAATTCGTGACCCTAGGGATCGCTTTGTTATATAATATAATTCCTACAAGTATTTTTCGTGATTTTGTAATCAATTTTTGAACTTCTTAGAATTGATTCAGTTGTAAAGATGTTCTCCTCAGATAATACAGATTATTTTAACCTTAATACTGAATTGTATTAAACTTTTCACCCATTTATGGTCCATTTTGAAAGACTACCTTCAAGATGCTTCAGTATTCATTTATGGCATCATCAGATGAAACTTATGAGATAGTATAGCAGACAAATGAGTAGCTAAAAACTCAACACAGATGGGAATGAGAATGGCAGATATCTATAGAAAAACAACAAATAGAAACAGAACACAAGTGAACTCACTGTATGAATGAGTCTGTCCAAAACCTTCTCAAACATTTCTTTTCTCTCTATCAATTCTTCTTCGGTTTCAATTTGGTCGGCAATGTGATTAAGGTACCACTCAACAACGTCACTCCGATGCATTCCCTCTTTCCCCTCTGAAAATAATATATTGTTTAATTATTTCATGCATCTTGGAATATTACATTTAACGTCATTGATCTATTATTAAATTTATTTAATGTAACGATACAAAATCAACTTCATTTGAGATCCAAGAACATACATAAGAAATCGTATGGTTCCATCTGTAAGTTTGGACATTGATTAGATTTTTCTTTGAAGCATACTAACATACTAGACTGAGTCACAGTTTACAGAGACATTGGAAAACGATGATTGAACTTTATCATGAAATTGCCTTCTCTTTTTATTCATCTTAAAATATGCCATTTTACTGTCTCTTGGAAAAATGAGCAATATTGGAAAAGAGCTTAGTTACTAATGACACAATGAATAAATTAAAATAAAAAAACCTGCAAATACAGGCTTTTGTTCAAATGCCCTAAAAGCAATGAAATAAACTTCCTTTCAAAACGTTTGCTATCAATTTATAACGTCTTTACGGAATTTATATGATAAAAGCTTATCGCGAGATTTAAGTACTCCATTTATTTAGTTTGAAAATTTTGAAAATTAAAATCAATAAGATCAAGCTATTTAATTTACTTGTTTATCTACGCAGGTAAATCTCGCGCCAAGCTTTTATATCATATAAATCGTGTAGTGACGTTGTTGACGAAGTTGATTGTAAAAGTTTTAAAGGAAAAGTTTTTATACTTTTTTACGCATTTAAACAAAAGCTTGATTTCAAAAAAGTTTTTTTTACTTTAATTTATTTTTTACTATAAGTTATCGCTATATAGGTCTGCGAAAACTCCAGTAGACCAAAATTTCAGATGGATTGGAGTAACAGAGTTTATGGTCACCATCTTTTTTTCACTTTAATTCGTATTCTCGGCAAGTCCTTTTATTTGATAACCATATTGTAGGAGTGCATTGAAAATAACTAACCAGCCCTCTTGATTTTAGAATGACGTCACACAGCTAACCATGCATTGTCATCCAAATCAAACGTGTATACAAAATTTCAGCTCAATCGGTTGAAGATACCAAACAAACATGTTACATACATTCATTGCAAGTCAAATAAAAGCTTCTTAAAATATACCTGCTTCAAGCCTGCTTTCTTCTCTTCTCATGTGGATGATGATCATGTTGGAGTAACAGAGTTTATGGTCACCATCTTTTTTTCACTTTAATTCGTATTCTCGGCAAGTCCTTTTATTTGATAACCATATTGTAGGAGTGCATTGAAAATAACTAACCAGCCCTCTTGATTTTAGAATGACGTCACACAGCTAACCATGCATTGTCATCCAAATCAAACGTGTATACAAAATTTCAGCTCAATCGGTTGAAGATACCAAACAAACATGTTACATACATTCATTGCAAGTCAAATAAAAGCTTCTTAAAATATACCTGCTTCAAGCCTGCTTTCTTCTCTTCTCATGTGGATGATGATCATGTTGCTGATCTGTTTGTACTCCTCAAAACTGAGCACCATTTTCTTCTTATGTATTTGAGGCTGTGACTGCTGTTCGGTTTCTTCTTGCATATGCTCATCTGGCGTTGATGCCACATCTTGAGTTATCTGTGGAAACATGAAAGATTTATCATATAATATATTATATTTTATAACATATATGGAAGGAATGTAATAGAAAATATTTCTTATAATAATAATCAGTACAAAATAAACAAACTATATTTGTCTGAACGTCCATCCACACACCCCCCACCCATCTGGAAATTAAGATGCGGTGGAGTAACAATTAGAAAAAATGAAAAACATATAGATATTTCCAAGCTTCTGTTTCTTTATGATTTGAAAGTCAAACTATTATTCGAAAAAAATTATACGTTTTTGAAGTTTGAAATCCTTTCTTGGGTGCAGTTGGGGGAACAAAAAAATAATTGTGTATGCATATATATCAACCTGATCGTTTGCGTCGTCATCTGCGAGCTGAATATCCGGTTGTTCGACCCTGATGATGGACTTGTTGAGTAGTCGATATGCCTCGCGTACATGTTTCGGCTGCACCTCGTCCGATATGTCCATCCTTGCCATCGCTTCAGACAGACGTATCATGCTCTCCAATTGCCTGACAAAATAACAACACATAAAAACAACTAACAAGAGAAAAACGAATAGAAAATCAATTGCATTGGTATAGATATTATCAATATGTAAGAAAGCGACTCGACCTGCGATAAAGACATTCATTGCTAGGTAGGATTTTCTATATACCTATAAAAGAAACTCTATCGTGCTAGCGCTACCCAGATATAATGTCGTTATCGCATGAGATCTTGCACTAGGTCATGTCACTTTCTCCAGATGTTGAAAAGAATCGGCTAGACAAAACAATACAATTATACCTGACAGTGATTCGCCAGGTTGCTTTTCCAGTACTAGTGCTATCTCGAAGTCTCAGCCTGTTGTAGTACAGTACCAAAAGTTCACCAGCCTCTTGGTTTATCATTGGCTTGAATTTTCGCGCAAAGCTTATGTACTGCAACACTTCTTGTTTTGAGTATACTCTCTCTATGTTCTCTTCTATGTTACAGTGAAGGTCCACTATTTTCCTGGCTGTAAATGTAATAGTGAGATAAATATATTTTTATATGAATTATAAATTGTATAAAAAGCTTTGGAATTTGACAAATGGTGTCGGTTAGATAGGTGTATTGATTCAATTTATCAAGACGTAGTAGTTCTCAAATTTCCTTGTACAGTGAAATTAAAACCACCAAATAGATGGAATGTCAGTCGCATTGATGAATCAAAAAGATGAACAAAACCGCTTTCCACAAACAAGTAGAAAAATTTGTTAATGTATGATGGATATAGCATGTACAAATCAGATAATAATCGGCTTATATCTTAAGCTCTGTTGGCAAAAGCTGGTGCTTCAGAGCCATCCAGAATCATGTTGATGAGTTATTGTGTCAAAGCGGGTCTAGGCCCTAAAGTCTTTTAATGGTCAGTAGAAGAGATATAACTTAAGGGACGTTAAGGTGCATAAGGAAATTTACGGGATTTGGTACAATTTCATAATCTCAAGTGTTTACACCTGCTATTCTTAATCACTGATGACCAGTTTAGATAGCACGCGCCTGGATACACAGAATAAATAAACGGAATAAAACTAAGTTTCTCTTAGATTAAAATGCTTGACACACCAAAATACTACTTAATAATAACTTTAAGATACAGTGTGATACAATTTAAAAGTACTAATAGATAGAATTTCAGTATCATTTTTGCGACTTTATCCACCTAAAAATTAAAGTGCTTTAATAAGACAACAAAACTCACCAATAGCATAATCAGTAACTTCGTTACATTCGTCGACCAATATGAAGAAGAGATCGAATCTAGACATGATAGGAGCTGATAGTTGTATATTCTGTTGCAGTGACTTGGCTCTGTCATATCGGCCACCAATGGGATTGGCAGCGGCTAAGATCGACGTTCTGGCATTTAACGTGGCTCTCACACCCGCTTTTGCTATCGAGATCGTTTGTTGCTCCATAGCTTCGTGAATTGCCACCTATCTCCAAATACAAATATAAATAAGAGTTCTGGTGTAAAAAATAATGAATACCTGATCGCGTTGATCCATTTTATCAAATTCGTCGATACAGCAAACCCCATTATCTGCCAACATGAGTGCTCCAGCTTCTATAACAAAATCGGAGGTTTCTTCATCCCTCACCACTGCAGCTGTCAAACCAGCAGCTGATGATGCTTTTCCTGAAATACAAAAAAAACATTAAAAACTGATCTATTAGAGTTCCTCAAGTTAGAAGGCACTTCAATTAGAAACAAAACTAAGCCAAAATAAATATGAACATAGAAAATGGACTCAAGTGAATTGAATGGGTAATTTCCACGCTGTAATAAATTGTACAAGGTTCCCTTGTATGCACAAACTAAGTGTACGCTATTTTTGCGTAATCAGAAACAAACGAGTAGAAGCAAACTTCGATTGAGTGAATTTTGATCTTAAATACCACTTAAAACGTATTACAAGTCTGCTACTTAGGCTGGAAGTATGGGAAAACTCATTATCCCTTAAGTGCATCAAGGTTGATATATGAAAATCAGGGAGATTAGGTATCAATATACTCTTGTATTGCATAACTGCAACTGTTACAGAACCCACTGAAATATCAACTGCAACAGAACTGAACAATGACCTAAGAACAAAATATATACAACTAGTTTGGATAATGTACATATACAAATTGAATTCAGATTTACAAAAAATCCAATCTCTCAAACTTAGAATATTAATTAATTCTAGTACTTAAATGTCTGTTATTTTGTTTATAAGTCATGACTTAACAAACCTGAAGTATAAACTGCTCTTGGTGAAAACTCGGAAACCTGTTTCAAAAATTGACTTTTTGCAGTACTGGGATCACCTACAATGCAGCAATTGATATCTCCTCGCAGAGAAGTACCTTCTGTTGTTGTTTTTGACACTCCACCAAATAACATCAGCAGGATTCCTTTTTTTACCTAAAATAAATACCAAAATATCCAATAATTATATCAAGATTTATGGATAACCTGAAGGATACCCTTTGTGTAGAATAACATTATTTTCAGCTGTATTAGGGATAGAAAACTTTCTCCATTATACACTACATGATAATGTGGCTGATACTTTCGACCTGCCAATATGTAAACAGATCAGGGGGATGGCAGACTTTCTGTTCTATATGAGCAAACATCAGCTATACAAACCTCCTCATTTCCATGTATGCTGGGAAAAAGACTGCCAATCATGTTTTGGTACAGGTTCTTATCGTGCGACATTTCGTACATGTGTTTCCATTCGCCATCAGTCATCTGTTGCTTCATCATTTCGGGTGTAATTTCACCGGGGCCAATTTCAAGGCCGCCGAATTTTGGTACTGTAGGCTGGACACTGCATGCCAGGAAAGCCATCCGATAGTGCAAATCGCGAACACCTGCCCACATATTTGGATTGAAATCATATCATAAGATGCAATATCAAAATAAAGTTCTATCTTCCATTTGACACTTGTTATAGGTGAGCACCATTTCTACATTTACTCACCTAGTGCTTTCAGACCTCTAACACCTTCAACTTCATCAGGACGCTGATGCCTAGAATTAATAGTCGCTTTTGCACCTGGCATTGCCATAGCACCCACATCTGGTACTACTATTAGGGTGCCTGTGAAGTCATATCTGTCTCCAGCCTAAAATAAAATAAAACTGAGTTCTGAAATATACATAATATGGAAACTATATACATTTAATGTCAATTTCAAAACTCAATATTCTTCTGTACTTTCTTTCCTTCCACAAAAGTTACAGAGTCAAGACATTCGTAATATGTCCTTTAAACAAATTTAAATTCAATTACTGGCAAGATAAAGAACAATGAATCATAGGGATGACCACAGATAAGCCCCAGATGTTACTTTCTATTTTTGTTTTGGCACCCATTTTATGCTAATTTAATTTAAATATTTTAACATGGAAGTAAAGTTATTAAATATTGCCTGGGGATTCATTAAATTTTTTCATTAGAAGACAAGGACAGCCATTCAATATTTTTCAGATGTTGTTCTTTGAAAAAGGTTGCAGCATTAGCTAAAATGTTAGAACAGTGCTTTTTTGGTATCATGTTTAGGCAAAGAGAGAGAGAGAGAGCAGATTTAATTGTAACAATCTATAAACTGAAGTTGGCTGAAAATATCAGTACCTGTTAATGTCAATACTAATCTTTTGCAATGGGTAAAAACAACTATAGTTTCAAATATAAATAATTCTGTACCTGAACTGTTTCAACATTTTCAGCCCTGAGGATCACTTCAACACTTCTTGGTACACAGCCTCTGGGCAGTTCTGCTTGTGTTTCTTGAATTCTCACTTTCTGGAAATCTATAAACACTGATTTGTCCACATTTAACAAGAATCTCCTTCTATTATTACACACTGGGTTTCTACATATGGTTGGCTGTGTGAACTAAAATAAAATCATAAATCAAAAACGAAAACGAAATATAAATGAAAACCATACTAGGTATTAAAGACACTTCTGTTTATTGATGTGGCATGAAAAGAAACAGGTGCTACAACCAATAACGACAATATAGTTGTTATAGGTTTATTACTCTTTTTTTATTTCAAGCTTTTCATCCTTTTTAATCTGTTTCTTTTGAGCCTCAACTAAACAAACATGCATTTCTCTTATCAAAATAAGCTATACCAAATATGTTTGTGCAAGTCCTTTCTAACTAAATTGGAAAATACTACAAAATTACTCACATCACCTAATATTTTTTAGTCATACCTTGAACTGTTGCTCAACATTCTTGATAACAGTCTGGCACTCAAGACATGTGAAACTACCAGATACTAGTTCAGGATGTACCGGATGAGTTCGTATTACCTGGCCAGAAATCCTGACCAATGTTCCAATCTTATCGGTTTTCAGCTCTCTCACCACATGCCTTGTTGGCACATCCATGAAACTGATGTAACATTCCTTTTCTTTCTTAAGTCCAGCTCTATCTTTCACAAAATTGGACACAGCTTGGCAAAGGAATGGATAGATTCTATGAAGTTAAATTTCTTATCATGATTTGTTATGAAACTATGAGTAAAAACAATTGTCATTAAGTTTTGTTCATGGCTCTCATACATGTTCATACAAAATGAATCCAAGTGAATGTAATTTTATTCAATAAAAAAAATCATATATTCATTTTGCAATGTATCAAATTTGAAATTTACTCCCTGCACCTCTATATGTATACATCATTTAATGAGTGAGAAAAATGTGTCTCACCTTCAGAGTATAAATAATATTGATAATGCAATTCATAGGTTCTCAACCTTTTTTTGCCCACTGCCCACTTTGATATTTTTTTTCTAGAGACCCCCCTCTTTAAGATGTTGCACCCTCAGTGTTTTTAGCTAGGGACTGTTGCACCCACAGCAAGTTTCGCGATTTGCTTCCCCTTTTAGATGTAAGTCCTCACAACTGAATATGAAGTGTAAATCTGAAAAGATTTCCCACTCTTACAGGCATTCATCAATTGACCTCTGTCAAATAACCTAAAGAGCAAAAAAAACTACTTAATTGCTCCCTCATAGGGTACAAACGCCACCCCTCAATTTTCTGACTGTCTTCTACCACCATCCTGAGAGTCTTAAATACACAAGGGGGTCTTATCGCCCACACTGAGAACCTATGTAATCAAATGTACATTTGCAAACTTATTTGTTTGTTCCATGCTGTAGTTTCACAAGCTAGATAAATTCTACATTGTGTGACTGACAAAAAGTCAAAAAAAGACAAAAAGCCATTATGAGATAAGATAGCCTTTAAAGATATTTGAGCAAAAAGAATGAAGGCAAAGCATTTTTTTTACATTCATGTAAGTTGTTACTAATAGTAGTTTAGTTGAATGACATCCTAGAATTTGAAGTTTTCTGTGTGAAATATAATATATTTTTTGTCAAGAAACCATCACTATTTGGATATGAGCTTTTGGCAATCCTGAAATAAAAATCAACAGTCTTTTTGACTTGGGTGTAGTTTGGTATGTTTTAAAGCATATTACCAATTTAAAGTAGGTAAATTTTTCATATTACAAAGATTCAGTATTTTTTATATGACTTTCCATTTCTAGTTGCAGCAATATGATAAATTTGAATAAATATAAATATATATTCAAGACATTCAGATAATACACTAAAAAAAAAGATCTTATATGCCTAATAATAGCAGCTAATATTGATTGCTCCATCACATCCTGTTCTTGCCAAATATATTTCTGTTCTATTTCAAGGTTTGTAATTGACATAATATTAGTAGTGAATTATTCAAGTTTTATTTAATACTTGATAAATCTAGATTTCACCGGTTTTTGTATAAAAATAAGTTCTTTGTGAATATTTTTGGTACAATGTTGTGTTAGGTATTGAAATAATGAGGTAGATATAATATAGGTTATATAAAAAAATACCTATAATATTCTTCAATAATAGTAGTAGCCAAGTTTTGATTGTACTTTTCTACATCTTCAAAACTGATTTCAATCGTACTTCTTTCTTCATTCTGGAGCTCCTGAGCTGGTTCTAAATATTTTAGGTCTCCATCTTCTTTATATCTGCAAAAGTTGTAATTCTATGTATAGCAATTCATAATTGTAGTACAATTGGTGTAATTCATACAGAAAATATGACTTAAATAAAATGAAATAGACTAACTAATAAAAACTGACCAATTAAAATAACAAAAAAAAAACAAGGAAAGTGAACTTACTCTTCGAGGAAATCTTGGAAAAGCTTTTGGCATCTTACACCTATCTCGTCTCTGTGTTGCCTTTGGCCTGCATTCAGATCTGCTACATCCATTATTAAACTTTATTCTTAAAAATATCAACAGAAAAAGGAATAAGATTATAAACAAGAATTGGAAAAATGTGGCACTAATTCAATGTTTGCTAAACATGAGATTGGCGGGAAAAAACAGTACAGGACACAACATATACGAATACACTGACAGTACAGTTTTAGGTTAGTGACAGTTGACATTGTTGACGTTTCTTTCGACTTATGGTGATGTAGTGATGAGCTGGTACGTTGTTCTCTGTTTTCTATATATAGTCCAGTCATTTTGTCCATTCACTGGCAAATCAAACCGAGCAAGTCGAAATTGTAAGAATCTAGAGAAGGTGAGCTTAACTGTAGACTTCTAGTGTTTTTACCATCTATACACCACTGGTGGCGCAGAACAGGTGTCTATGTGAAACCGTTTTGCACGTTCGGTCTTTGAGCCGACCTGAGCACAACATTTGCCACCGCTGCTTTTATATAATCGTAAATCAAAATTTCGCTCACCATTTATTCATACCTCTTGATTTTTTGCGCCTGGTGCGGTTGCTTAATTCTCCATTTCCTCGGCTAGATGGTACTGATATCTATTGTATAAAGCTATTCTGATTTCAGCAGCTTACTATTGAAATCAAATACATATTGTTTCAATAAGTCTTATCAGCATTGCATATTCTTCTGCAGCCTTTTATTAAGGCAACGGAATAATTTTAAAATGAATTCTCATTAACAAAACATGTATAATTTCACTTTATATGTAGTACTGGCCAAAATTGATTTTCGTCGGCCATTTCCTGGTATAGATATTACAGAGGCCGTAAGATCGGCGATATCGGAGCTCGAGTGGAATTGGAGTAGAGAACATGTATCTAATTCGCCTGATTATCTAGGAGTTTTCGAAAAGCCATTTGAAAAAAATCAGAAAGTTCTCACCCACCCCCTAACATAATTATTTAATGGACCAAAATGAAAGTAACAGATATTAGATACATTTATTAAACATATTGCATATATTATACTGACCGATTTCATGTATTCGAAAATATGCACCAATATAGGTAATAATAATTATATAGACATTTATAGGAAAAATGTTGGAACAGTTTCCAGTTTTATATAATATATATTATAGAACAACGAACTCTTTATGATATTATATAGGCTATAGTTTAATGATAATATAAATACGTTAATGATATTGATATGCTGACAGTGTGAGTTTATAAAATTAATCGACGATATACTGGTACATTGGGTTCCCTTTGATGACTCAGGAGTTGAGATAGTGTGTAGAAGTCATTTTTATTTGGGCCATTGAGGTATCTGAGCTCTCTCGTAGGGTCCATTGATCTCTTCTTTGACACCTTGAAGAGAAAAATAAACATAACTCAAGATAACAGGCAATGAAAGACAAAGCAGACATGAAATTTTGGAAAATGTAAAAAAATACGGCTCTCCTTCGATCTGATTGCAGTGAAAATAGTCTTATAGCGGACCAAAAATAATCAGAAAACCAAAAGTATTGCTTCAACTTTTTTCATGAGCACAATTAAAAAAATAAAAAAGTAAATAGTGTAAATATTTTTAATAGTCAAGGGCTTCCGTTCGACTTTTTTATGCATATCTAACCTGGCGCCACCCGTTTGTGAGAGTTGGTACATATAAAAAGGTTGAAATGCCGAATGCGAGTTCCTGCCCCTTACAAACAGGAATCTCACAACCCAGACAGAATGTCACTTGCACTGAAAACTACAAGCAGTGGCGTTCTATGGATTGAATAGTTGCATGAAACCCATGCTCTATTCCTCTATTGCTTCTTCATCCTGAAACAAAACGTATACGGCACAATGTAGGTTTCAGGACTAAAGATGGAGAGCAATGTGTTTAACATCTATGCGGCCGATGTTAGAGAGTTCAAGACCAGACTAACGCCATGTATGTATTTCCATTTATTCATCTATGGGACATGGATGATCAGGAAATCGTTTCCACTTGAATATATATGAGATGGGTAGAAGATAATAGGAAACTGAAACTGACGCTTGATGAAAAAGTAACCGCTGAAAACCAAGGTAATACCTCAAAGACAAATGTATTAAGATTCAACCGATTTTAAGACATATGATGAAAGAAAAAGTGACGAAATGCGTTAAACACTGTCATGGTGGGCTACATAGCACGATCGAGGAGATTTCTTGAGTATGCAGAATTTTCTGCGTTTCACACTTCGGGTGGATAGGGCTGATGGTAGCGAATCTATATCCAGCAAGCTTTTCGTCTGAGAAGCTTTCCTCTAACTAAGAAATGTTGTCAAGTAGGTAATGGTATCAGTTTGGAAATAAGGATTCAGTAAGGGTTTTATCTGTTGTTAGTTGAAATTGAACATGGTAAATATTGGAAAAATAAATATCTTATAGATTCGAAAATACCAAAAAAGCTTGAAGGTTTTCAAAAATTTTCATGTCTCCAAAATTTAGTTCAAGTGGATTAGCAACGCTTAACTTCGGTCAAAATATCGACAAGCATCTCGTATCTGTTAAGAAAGCGGATTTATGAAGTCATCTGCATTTGGAAAGTACAGATAGGGGTCACATTTTTACAGACTATAGAATATCGTTTACCAACGTTGAAAATTGAGAGACTCCTTCTTCACCCCCATTCCCAATTTTGACCCTCCCCCTAAAAAAATGGAAAGTTGATCACGGGCCTCCGAAACGTTTAAGAACGAAGTTTGAGTATTTTTCTTATATTGGCGATAGCTCCACCGCTACTGAACCAATTATCTAAAACTAAAATGCTTTTTCGTTCTTGCCATAGCAGTAACCTACATAGCAGTAACCTAGTGACAAAATTTAATAAATATCCATAAGAGCTTTTCGGAATTATAGAGGGGTCAAGGATTACGGAACAGAGTACAGACAGATAGACCGCCCGACAGAAATGAGTTACATGGTTTTTCGTGATGTATATGTCATGAAACATCAAGAAAACACCATATCTCGAATTCGAAATATTCGCGATTACAATAGATACTTTCCCGCCAATTGGCGTGTGCAGCAAAATCCAAACGCAATGGCCGACAATCCCTCTTTAACTCGAAAAGTATCATTCTGCTTGCTTTACTAATTTAATTCACTCAATTCACTAGCAGTAAAAGGCTACAAAAACATTATAGCTCGTATAACGGAGAACTCATCTTTAAAAAATAATTCGGTGGCGTCACTTACCATGAACCTCTTATTTTTAACATTTCCATATGTTCCTTCCCATCGACCGCTGTTTTTTTCAAAAACTGGAGGTAGATTGTTGGTATCGACCATGTATTTTGATGACAGATCTCTGTCATAGATGGACGAGTGGGGGTTAACCGCCGTATCCAGCCAATTTTCGTCATCTTGCTCATCTGGATTCAGATGTAAGTCCAGATTCTGATCATATCTGTGTAAATATTCATGAGGTATATCAATGTGTATTACTAGATACCTATAGTTTTCTTATATTGTAACGAGATATACAAACACTTGACAAACACATGATTTCTCTATGACAATCGACATATTATTTCCACATTTCGTTTTGGTTTTCTAATACTAAACCATCATCGGGTGGTCATTTTTATTTGAACAATATAAAAAATGCAGCGAACAATTTTCCTTATACTTTATTATATTTAGCAAGAACCTACTTGCCGCCATTAAAAAACTGATTAAAAACTTGGCCTACCGTGGAATTCAAATCACACGCCTGCTGAGTCCTGTCAGACGCTCTGCCTCTAGGCTAAGTAGACACTCCATTTTGGAGTATTAGTTTAGAGGCAAGCAGGAGGTCTGTGATTTCAATTCCGCAGTTGATTATGTGTTCTGTCGAGTTACTAAATGCGAATTTGTGTATTGATTACATTCTGGTGAATTAGCAAATAAGTATGAGATTGTCATATTACTGACTTGTTCCATGGATTTTTATAGTTGTCGCTCATAGGTTGCCGTTGCTTGTTTTCGTATAGAGAGAGAAGAGCTAGGATTTCTTCAGGCGACAAGTCTAGGTCTCTTTTTATCCTCGATTCCAATCTGTAAAGAAAGTATGATTTTAATAAAAAATTACTGGAATCAAAAAGCTCTAAAAGATTAGGCCCGTCGAGAGAAAAGACAAAATTCGGGCACGAGTAGTTGAAATTTGGGATTTCCTCTCCGTAAAAATATAAATCCCGATGAAAAAACGTACCTAATAGTAAAGTTTATAGAATATATCATTTTCGGGCCTTCTCCAAACACATACCCCCTAAGCATCTATATCAAAAGGTGGACAGCGTAAAATCATCATATCAGATGATATTTTCCTGCGACAAACGGAACGATTACAAGCTTGGGTGGAACTGAGTCAATCTACTTGACTCTATTTCGTCAATGAGGGATGCCGTCGTTCGAACGGCCCGAGCACCCTGTATCAATTAATCTTTTATACGAAATAGGAGAGTTCGCACAGTAAGCGGAAATTTTCAAATAACAGATTCTAATTATCGCAATGGAAATGAAATGGCCACCGTCGTCGTCGGCGTCCTCACTTGTTGCTTGGGTTTGTTTCGTAGTTGCCGACGCGACGCAACGTGTATTTCCCGGCAATCAATAACAGGTCCTGGCGGTTGCCTTGTCAAAGGAGTCAGGCGCGTACACAAGAAGGGGATTAGCGGGGTTAAGGTTACACCTCCTCACAGGATTCTTGCGAGGAGACGTATTCTTGTTACTGCGTGTAAATTCGCCTAAATGATTATTGCGTGATCACGATTAACATACACCGGTATGCTGATCTGCATCCACGTCAGGAGGGAAGCCATATTTGACGTACTTTTGTGTATACATTTGTAAACAGAGAATGGATACCAACTGAAATTTGAGCCTTGGCCCTCAGCAATAAATTCTAAATTCATTAGGGAGCTGATTCGTCAAAATACATTTTTTAATTAGCCAAGAAAAATATAAAATAGGGCTGCCAGTGGTGGCTTTAGAATTTGGTATTTGGGGGGAGGCCGCGCTTTGACATAACTCCCCCCATAAGGGTTCAAGTGGTTTTTTTGGAACAATGGATACGCAGTAAGAAATCAATAAAAGATGCCGTCGAGGTAAACTCAAGCGCACTAATAGGATAGTGGGCTAGTGTGATATTGTTTTTGTAACTGTTGCATGCAAAAATACTTCTATTTAAACGGTTTAAATAATCGGCCAACTATTCATAAGATTATTCTTAGGAAATTGCAGCGACGACTATAGTAACGATGGATCATTTAATCACATTTTTGATGCTGAGTCGGTTTAGAATTTTGATGCATTCTAGGGTGTCAGCTTATTTCTGGTAACATATTATATAATAATAATATGTTAGTGCAGTGGCCTTAAGCATTGAGTAATAATAAGTTATTATTACTCAATGCTTAAGGCCACTGCCACCTGTTAGTGTACTTTCATTAAAATATCTATAAAATACTATGTCTGTCACATTTAAATTCATACCATTTCTTGTTTGTTTTCATTTTGAGAAGAACATTACCTTGGTTACAACTTCTAAAACACTTTGGATTTTCTCCGTTGGAATACAAAGTAATGGTTTTACACGTGAACATGAATGTATTCTTTGATACATACACAATTTTCTTTCCGATTAATTATATTTTTGCAAATATACTGATGGTTCAGTTATCAATTATATTGGGAAAAAATCTATTTTCATCCGACTATGTACAATGGATTGGATGCCGAACGCGGTCCCTAAGCGTATTTGTATTTCGCACAAATGAAATTCAGGCTGTTTGGCGCCGTAGGCATCATCGTCAACGACGTCAACACATCTCTCTCATCCATAAACTAATTAAATGAACAGCTTGCCATCAACACAAAACACGGGGGTTATTAGTCACGGCGAAAAAGCTTTTACGGCTCTACGTGTCAGCGAGTGTTCGATCTGTTCAATAACGTAACTTGGCGTAACGCATTCCAATCAAAGCTTAAAATATATGATACCAGGTTTACCTTTAAGATTTTTAGAATTAATCCAACTGAAGAATAATTGCTATCTGTAATCAGCAATGATGATGTAAAGTCACCGGATTTTCGTTTTTGGAAAAACCTATACCTTTTAAGGTGTATACCTATCGATTTTTTATTATTATCGGTTTCTGAGCTCCACTTCGGGTTCCTCCTTCCGGATCGAAAAGCGACGACGATTATATGAATAGCGCATCCGAATTATATTGAAAAATATTTATTCCTAATTCATTTATGGTTCATGTAGATTGTAGTCGCTCCTACTCGGTGAAATTCTCCCATCATACAGATAAAAAGATCATGTACTTAAGACACAGTTTCACAAATACTCGTAAACCTTTTTTCTTCCAGTGACGCGTTTGATTTATATTTAAATCATCGTTAGACTGTCTGATTTGGCAGTTAACAAAATAGAATGAGTTTACTTCATACTTGTATTAAAATATATGATCTAAACTTCATGGAAACATTAGAGATTCAAAAATATCTGCGAAACCCTGATTACTGATGATAATTTCTTTTCAAACAAGACAGACATTCGTTTGCTGGGTGATTCGTGGGCGCTGATCACAAGGTTGGCTTCTGTTTCCAACCAGGAACTAAGGGGAGCCTGAGAAGAGTGTGGCGTGTGTGAAATGGGTACCTGCTTGTATGCTTCTGAGATACCTTCAACAGCAGTGGGTTGGCCATAACAGTTATAGTCCTCACATTTGAAATGGCGTCAAGTACCTAGTCAAGTACTTTCCCCAAAATAGTATACATTTAGCAACAACAATTTCTTTTGAAACTTAATGTTGTAGAATTTATTTTGAAAAATAATGAAAGCTGAATCTCATAAATCCCAGGATTCTACCATTTTTTGATTTTTGAAAATTTTCCGTAATTTGTAATATTTCCAAAATGTATCTCAAGCTCTTATATCCGATCACAATTTTGAATGATGTGACACAATTGCGCGTGACATATAGCCAACTTACTGGGCTCCATTATATAAGAGACCAAATAGCACATTTATCATTAGTTGAGATCCCAATTCAGTTGAAATTAAGAGAACACCTCTAAAATAGAAACAGAACTAAATCGCCTCAAATCATTGTAAATTTGGTAGTCCTAGAAGTACTAAGGATTACCAGATGGAGTACAGACAGACAGACTAACAGTAACCACTCACGGACACTAATATTTCGAATTCGAAATTTATAGCGATTAAAAATGTCGTACCTACATTCATACGTCCAGGTTCAGGTATTTTTCTACTAAAGTCATAAAATATAATAAATAACGGACAACTGTCGACACAAAAGCTATTTATAAATTTTATTCAAATCCTTTCAAAGCATGAATTCTTTCATGCTACGCTGCGTCGCACTGCTTTGAAAGAAGCTGACAGATATAATGAAATCGTGACACTATTAGGAATAAGTTGATGTACACGTTTTGCATGAAATCCTGGAGGCTTTGTCAACCGTATACAAATGGTTGTGCACTTAAAACTGATGGAGGTTGAGGAAAATACATGGTGAATATCATAAAGTTTGTTTTTTTTTTCGGGAATAATCATGCACATATATATATATATATATATATATATATATATATATATATATATATATATATATATATATATCAATCATGAACAATTTTTAATCCCAGATCGAACTTCTGGTTTGTTTTCGAACAGTCGTAAAAATAGCTTTTTCTATTATAATTCGTACAAGCGATTTTTGTTATGAAACTGGAGGAAAGTACTGTGCATTCCTGACTTTTGGATGAGTGTGGAGCAGATATTGTATCAACAATAAGTACTTAAAGTGAAACAGCTAGGAAATTCTAACCAAAATATATACTCATTGAAAGTAATTAAATTGTCGTCTTAGGTACAAGTTGTGTACAAATGCTGTATATCAACCAATTTCACATAACTAATTAGTCTGTTACAAAGATTACAGGATTTAGATACATACCTTAAAAGTATTAAAACTAAATTCTCAATAACAACGTTTTGATTGAAATTATGATTCTATTTACAGTAGCTCCAATTATCAATAATAGCCTAAGTACTGCGTTCAACACACAAACATGATAGATTTTTCCAAGAGCTAAGACAATGTGAAAACAATTTTTTCAAGCTATGCGATACGTTAGAGCGTAGTTAACTTTTTTCTAACTTGTTCCGCCTCTATTTTTATCATTTTTATTACTCTTACAACTTACTGCATTTTAACTGGATAAAAATTAATAAATAACTACAAAAGAGCTCTATAGCTTCTGAAAAAGTAATGTCACGTAGGTTAACTCTGTATTTTGGGCATATCGGTATACACTATCCAAGATTTTGATAGGTTTTAAAATTAAGTGCATCAGCCTGCTCTAGAAAAGGCAGTCTTAGTGTTAAGACATTGACTTCGTAAGTTGTCAATGGGCAGCGCCAAAGTGCGCGGCGCTTGGAGATGAATTTTGTGGTTTTAGAATCGTTGTTTCTCAAAGTAAGTTTTGCGAATGTTGAAAAGCAGGGAAAACTCGAGAACTCTGGAATCGCTTGAAGTTATAAACGAGCTTTTCATATTGTCAATATATATATAATTTAATTACAGAAGATTAACAGTGCCAGAATCCGATCCAAATTTTTATTTCCTAGTTGATATCATTGCCTGGAGAATAATGAGTCAACCTGCTTGACGCCATTCTTTTTAGCTTAATTCTATCCGACTACAGCTTTCGTCAACAACAAGAATTGAAGGGGGAATCCAGTACTCACGATTTCGAGCGAAAAAAGCCTCTGACGTAAACAAGGTTACGCAGAGTCTGGATATAACAGGTTTGATGCTCGTTTCGCAACTAAATTAATTTTGTCATCATGGTACTTGTGACACATTTTGTCGTATAATAATGAACATCACGTCTGAGATTCTCCAGTCTACGAATTGAATTACATGGGAGAAATGACTGGGAAAATATTATAAATCGATCGCCGTTTTCGTGTATGTTTGCTAGAATCAAATATGAGGCAGCGTCGTATGAATATAGTCAAAGAAAAACGTTAAGTAGGCTTACTATCATTTTTTTCGGGCAGCGCCAACCGTAGCAGCTCAACAATATCTGAAACCTGCAAACTGAAGCTCAGTCGCAATTTAATTAACTAAAAAAATTGATTCAAAAAGGTAGTCAGTGGCATAGATTTGAAATCAGAAATATGAATATACTCGCAAATCGGTCTCATAATAAAAGTTCATCTGAATGGATAGGATGCTGTGTCCTATGTAAATGACATGACAGAGAACTCATATATATTCAGGTAAATTTCTATTGCAATAACCGGCAACATCGAGTCAGAATAATTAAGTTTCGGAAGTTACATTAATTACGCATCAGTTTTCATGGAACTAACGTAGTATCCATGTAACTACTAATTACATTCTATTAGAAATTGTCTAAAGATCCCTAACAACTATGCAATTAACTATGAGAATACGGCAACTCAATATGGGCTTCTCAACAATATCAACGTATTCTCATGTATGGCATTCGACGTTATTCCAATTAAGTGTGTGTAATATTCGCAAACTAACTCTCCTTGTGCACGTGCACTTTCTTGTTTCCTATAGCTGTGAAGGAAACCGTTTTATTGACAGGTAATTCCATTGTGAGTTTCATCGAAGCATCATACGTATTGAAAAAATGTCAAAGGTTATGCTTCTGATGAATAGCAATCCTAGGGCTTATGACAGTTCAAACCATTTTTGCCTTCAGGTATATATCAAACAATTGTAAATGAATCTTTGAAATCAACAGAATTGTCAAATATGTCAATAGAAAGAAAATAATTTTATAAAAATTAAACTTGGTAAGTTTCTTGACTTAAATTGACTTTCTGATTACATAAACAGAATCTGAGTAAACTTATATATAGAGCACCTACTACTGAACTTCAAAAAAGCTTAGTTCTTCCTACTGTCGAGCCGCCGAGCTATAATGACAAGTACAGGCTGAAGACTGAACATAAATGTCATAGAAGGCCAAATGTATAGTGAAGAGTTATACACTTACTATTTTATTCTATTATAATTCTTCATTAATAAAAACTAAAAATGTATTGTGTAATATATCATTTTTATTTACACCGTATTGAAGTAAATTAGTTTCCATTGTTGGTTCATCCATTGCGAAATCCATTCTCTCCCAGACCACAAACTAACAGAAAAAGTCTTAAAAATCTAATGCCATGTACTTGGAGTAATCGTGATTTTACGCGGAACGTTCGAAAATAGTACAAAATAACATCAGACTTTTATGTGGAATGAGGGCAGGTCATTGATGCTGTACTTCATCCGCAATAATGGTAATAGTTTCAAAATCATAGATAAGACCGAATTCAAGGACTATTATTAGTTTCAAATTTAAAAATTGTAGTATAAAAATTTCATTAAAATCAGAACAGTATTAGGATTACCGGGCAGACATACCGACTGAAATAAGTGAAATGAGCTTTCGTAATGTAGATGTCATGAAACGATAAATCATCATCTCAAATTCGAAATTTTTTTGCCATTGCATTATTTGCCCGCCCATTGCGTTGGAAGTAATTTAGTGTTTGAATTAGATGATTCAGAATATGATATACCTGAAAAACACATTTGTCTGAAACAACGAAACTGCACATATCGTCAAAAGCTGATATATAAATCATTAGCATATCTTCTTAGTGGTAGTTCTTGCTCTGTGTTCATGATTAAGCAACACATCTTGATTTGGTATTTAGATATGATACCATCGCATATCACCAAAATATCAAATAATTCAAAATAACTTACCTGAATTTCTTGGCACTGCGTCTTTTCCTCTTTCTGTCATCACCCCCATAGTACCTGAAAAAGAAGATGAATGGTGCAATCCAGTTGCAAAGCATTCAGCTGTTCGATTGATAAATCGGAAAGGCGGATCTCGATTTCGCGTCGTAAATCATCCCTTTGAATTCTTATTGAGCGTATTTAAGAGGTGCTATCAAGCGACGACAGACATAGAATGTATATGGAAAGGTTTGTATTTTATATGTAGTTTGAGTGAGTTTCTACAGATCTATTTGAAAGCTCTCACAGTAATAAATTATCACCGACATCAAATGGCTGATTGATTTGATAATTTGCACATGTATTAAATACCGAAGACAATCATTTGAAAAAAAGAAGTAATAATAAAATGATTTTTATTAAAATTAGATCTTTTTCACAAATTTCATTCAAAAATTATCGGAAAAACTAATTTCCATGGAATATGCTATATGCTGTTCGAATAATATTGAATTTTCTGGGTACTATTACTCTTAAGTTCGTTTTACGATAAAAAAATAAGATTAGTTTAGGAAAGCGATAAAAAGTCCACGAACGTCGTATTATTAAATGATTTTCAATAAGTTTAAGATCAGAATAAAATTATTAACGAACAAAAAACATATTTTAGTGTAAAGAAACCGTGATAGTGGAGATCATAAAAGTATAGTAAAAAGCAAACCAAGTTTTTTTACAGTAAAAGACATTTTGATGTTGTCCATAAGGACTATACTCTTATTTTAAGCTTTTTACTAGTTACATGAGTTAGTGGACTTTTTCAAAGCTATTGAACAAATCATTAAAAAAAATGTGTTCACTTTTCAGTGCAGTTCTGCTATTAATTCGTGTTTCTTATTAAGTTTTTAATTTTTGAAGTATAATTTATTATACATGGAGTAAACAGTATCAATCATAGTAACAATTTTTATGGTTTTTATTACATTTGCATTCGCAACTTAGGGATATACGCGGGTTGAATAATAGTTTTGTCACCTGTATTGGTTGATTGAGCTGGGCTCCCCATATAGCTCCGATTTCAGTACAGCGTTCTGCAACGCCTCGTCCAAGGCGTCCTTACTGGTACCGTACCGGAACCCTTTTTCATACTCGGCTATCGTCTTGTCATCCAGGATATTCTCCGGGGAATTGTACAAACTGGAAGATATTCTCGGCAGAGACGCGCCGGCAGCGCCTTCTCGAACCAACGACTGGTCGTCCTGTTGGGTCCAGTCGGTGTTGTCTAACGGCGACTGCTGCTGGTCCAAGACGTTCTTTTCGTCGAGGTTCACCCCTGTGACGATTGTAACCGAATAGAAAAGGGAGATACCACTGAGACGAAGCTCGTACAGTACTAAATATTCCTATTTCAAAAAGCCGCCACGAGCTCACGAATTGTGACTTTTTCTAATTGGAGCTTCATTCGGATTCAGTTAACATCCACTATGAATATCTGACGCGCTAGAGTGATTTTTTTCTCCCATCATCGGTGGAATATACACCAACAATATCTGACAATATCCATTTGACTGTCCTTTTTTACATTTTTTAAGGCTGTAGACGCTCACCCCGTCGGTAAAATATTATCATTCATATAATCCCCTTTTTCTATTTACCATCTAACCTTCAAAATCCAAGGTCCTCAAGCCGCTCGAATAAGTCCCAATTCAGCATTGTGAGCTGCTTCACTACAAAATGGCTCTCTAGTATCGCCCTGAACTCTCCTCAGGTCTGAGCCCGAAACAAAGACCGGATTTGTCAGCAGTTCAGAATTACCCACAAAAGTTTTTTCTCCCATTTAGAAAGTTTGTGGCTTCCTCCGAAAAATATTTTTACGGGGAACAGGGCTTTGCCTCGTATCGTAGCGGAAATCTGAGCACATGAAACATTTCATATCGGATAAAGTAAAGCATAAAAAGAAAACAGCTTATTCGGTACCAAACGGGCATGGAATGTCTATATGACTAAAGGAAATTTCTGGGGAGAAAAATGTTTTTCAAATAAGACGAACATTCGTTAGCTGTGGCTAACAGCCGACCCTCAAAGAATGTATGGTTTAGAGCAAATATTGAATAAGTATATATTGGACAATTCAATCGCAATACAAAATGACAAGTAGCACTTTGACGAAATTTTCATTGTAACGTCACTGGCTTTTGTTTGTAGCTCTCCTACTGAGCACTACTGCTACCATAACTGATGTAGAAATGATTTGAAAGGTGATTTTCATTTAAACACTAGACTTCCAAAATCTAATTTATTACTTTGAAAGATCTTAACAACAATGTACAATAATTAATCCAACACAGTCTCAAATTCCTCCCCAAAAGACAATTTATCAAGCAAAACCTTCATAAGGCTATTATCTGTCCCAGCAGTCGGAATAATATTAAACGAAGGATTAACTCTTTTGGCTCTGAGCCTTCTTCTGCGTATTTTCGTATCTCTATAACTGTCCTCAAAATTTATGGAGCGCCTAAACTTTTTCACGCTCATCAAACTTCCGCCTCTAGGCTGTTCAAAAATCGTCTCTAGACTGGATGATACCTTTTTTGGAATATTGCTGCTTGTTCCAGACTTCTTTCTGGACACTTTTTTGCCAGAAATAGCCTGTTTACCTCCACACGATGGCTTGTCTAGCTTATTTTTATTACAAAGCTCGGAATCTTCTACCCTAGCTGTACTTTGCTCTGTTTCACTATATTTTGCACAGAATGTGGCTTCCTCATCTTTTTCGTTCCTAGAATCGCTTATAACAGATTCATCTCCAATGAAAGTCTGACTCAGTTCATCGCCTACTCTGCCAGACAGTCTCAGAGATCTCCGTAATTTTGGAGGAGCTTCTTCTGGATGAGTTAATACTGTTTTTGGTGTTATATCTTCATCATTTATTTCTTCATATAACAAAAATTCACTACATTTTGTGGTAACTGTCATGGTATAGGGCAAAATTGAATTACGTTTCAAGTTTGATGAGCTAGACATCCACATATCTTTAGAAGGATAAGGAGGATCAACAGATTGTTTTGTATCAGAATCAGAACAATCAGGCGTGATTATAAGATCATCACTGTGATCACTCATACAACTTAAGTTCAAATTCTGATCCCTGGATTTGTTTAAAGTGGAAAAGCTTCGTTTTTTCGTAAATCCTTTTGAATTGCTTTGTCTTTCAGTATTTCCGATATTCGCAGACTTTCGCGATAAAATTTCATTACATGAGATTTCAACATTGTTGGTTGTTCTAAGCAATTTCTGAACAGATCTTCCGCTTTTACCTTTTTTTAACAAATCAGAGTTTCGTGCTGTACTAGATCGATTCTGGCGGTCATCAGAAGTGATGTGAAGGTTTTCTAAAGCATAACTCAACTCCGTATCACAACTTTCCTTGTACAACCTCAAAGATCTTCGTTGCTTTGAATCTGTGTCGTTAGTGCACTTGGAAAAGTTTTCTCCGCAGGCACTGCGATTCTCACTACCTTCAAACGAACTTCCGGAATATATGCCTGGTTCAAAGCTATTATTAATAGATTTTTTACGTTGAATTGCCTTCGACTGTACAAAATTTGCCTTGTGTAGCCTAATTGACCTCCTTGGATTGGTGCTCTCTCCAATAAAATCATTTTCCTCATCTTCAAGCACGAGTTCTATGTTTTCAACTGAACTATCGAATGATTCTTCTTGTGTGTTATATTTTATATTTTCTTTATCTAATACATAGTCCAATGAATGTTCTATATCCCCAAATTTATTTTGAAGAAATTCCGGCTTTCGTGTTTCCACTCGGTAGATACTTCTGACATGATCACGTTTATCTTTTTCAGTGTTGCAATCATCGAAATTATTATTCTTTCTAATAGGTTTATCGACCGTTTCTGTACTCGCCAACCGATTTGTGCTGATAGTATCTCTACGCCTTCGAGTGACTTTGTTTCCAAAGTATTCACGATTATGTGGACAGAATCCATTGAGCGATCTTCTCCGTCTTATATGATTGCTACTTTCAGATATCTTGTCCTCAAAATATTCTTTCAGTTCATTTACAGATCCTGTCGAATGTTCCTCTGTAAGCGTATCCTCATGATTGATTTCAAAGCAATCTGAATACCTCCGTAGCCTGGCCGCTCTCTGTGGAGATGTGGTTTCTTCCTCTATCAACTCCATATTTCATAGTCGACCGTTTACCATATATCGTCCAGGAAAAAGCCTTGACTTGACACACTGTTTATGACAGGAGGTTCATAGTGAAGTGTAGATAATTGAAAATAAGTATAGGAAACTCGGACTATACTAGTTATATGGAGTGTAGTAATACTTGAAAAGTAATTGATAATTTAATTGCTCAAAATGCATTTTTTCAGTTTTAGCAGTACCAACTACCCTGTCTCATTATCTCAATTTCAATTCACGTATAAAGCAGTGTAGCTTATACGTTTTTTTTAAATATCACTGAATTTTTTGAATGTTTGGCCAGTAGATTCCTTAATATGTTGTGTCAAATAAAATATAAACAATTTTGTTGAAGTGTGAACTGTAAACAAGTAGTTTTCAACAAATACAGAGACGAACACAACTTATCATTGACTTATTACCCCAAGAAAATTAGATATCGAATTGATTGGAATAGATCAACATTTCCGTGAAATTTGAAATTTATTATAGAATTGATAACAGTTCAGAAAATCAATTAAGTGGTTTGTTTAACATGGTTGTTTGAAAGAGGAGTTTTGTGACGAAATAGAGTTTTACCGGAGATTTTTGTTGATTAATTTCCTTATTTCATTATAAAGCCATCTCAAAAGTAATACATTGAAGCAACCTAGATTTCTAATGAAGCACTAAGCGAAAAGCAGCTTCAATTGGTATAATTTTCTCTCGTTTTGGAGGTCATTAGTGATGAATTTCGTGAAAGTTACCCAACACTGGCAGTTTTACTAAAGTCATCGATGCTGAATGAATTAGGAGTGACTTGACTTGTACTTTATTAACAGCTCAAGTACATACTTAGTCTGTAATTACTTTTCCAAAGGAGTTTGTTTGTTTTAGCAATTACTACTATAGCTAATTGAGTAAGGACCTAGTATTAGTCCTTCTAATTTCCGTCAATTAGGTTGACTATCGGACGTTAGACTTGTCTATCCACTTGAAGCTAATTTTGAAGTTACTGGAAATTATACAAATATGTGAAAACTCGATAGTTTCGCCAATTTTATAAATTATAAGACAGTTGAATATTAATATTTCCATTATTTTTCAAATTAAATTGCAACAGTTCCAGAATCATATCAAAATCTTTATACCTCTTATCTTTGCGTCAATAACTTGTTGACTTTTTATGTGTGTATGCATGCGAAGAAGATCGAAATATGATAGAGACATCCCTAGGCATATCAAACTACAAAAAATTAGATTTCACATAAATTGGGTAATAAGTCATTGCAACCTACCCTATGTTCGTCATTACTGTTTCGTTCTATCGCCATGGCCGTTCAAAGGACTATTGGCGATATCACTGCAACTGATGAATATTTATACTGTGCTGCTACTCGTACAACTGGTGGATGTAAAAACAGTAACGTCCAGCAAGAACCGCGTGGAGGTCTAGGGTGCTCTTGCCGAGGGGTGGGGTAGGAAATAGGTACGTCGGTTGGGTTGGACAGGAATGGATAATGGACATTGGCCAGTCAGATAGCGAAACAATTTTGCGTTAATATCTATAAGTTATATACATTTTTCATCGATAAAAATTAGATGGTACATATTATGAAAATGTAAGTCTACCACTCTGAAGGTGGTGCAATAAAGCAAAACACATTTACACATGTGATGGGAGGATGCTATGAGATATTATTAGCGCTCTATCAATTTGAGCAGATCCGTCGTGGCGGCTTAGTAGAGGGTTCGTCTTTAAAAATCATCAAACTTTTTATTAGTATTTTTTCAAATTTTATTCACAAAAGACTGATTTTGTTCAGATTCAAACATATACACATTCAGATAAACAGTTCTGTATTAGAACACAAAGCTTCACTCATAATTTTTATCTGAATGATGGAAGAGTTTGATTTATGAACCAGGCAGCCACGACGAGTTTGTTAATTTTTTTTAATAATTTCTGCACCGCTCTCTCGTCATCGGAATTATTTAAACTTTCTTGAGGAAGAAAAGCTTCATAGAGATTTCATACAAACTGTCCCTGTCTTCCTGGCTATATCGACAATAGTCGGATAGCATTATTGCTTTAATTGTCTGAAATTGTTAGACAATGTAGATGTTTCAATAACACAGCTCCGTACCTCTATTATATCGAGATTTTTGCGTTCCACAACATTTGACTTATTACGATAACTTCAATCGTCTTCAGGTGAAAAAACCGACTAGGTTTGATACTGTTTCATACTTTCCTTCTGACGGGTACTGATAGCCCGGCCGGTTGTGATGATTTATATTACCCGACGGATGTGTTTGCGCGGCTGAATCAAATCTCTATGGTCCGACCGGGGGAAGGTATGGATCAGCATCCGAAGGAACTAGAAGGACTTTCACCTGAAGATGGATATCAACCGCAACGTTGTCGAAGAAAAAACTATCAGGACAATAAATGAAGCCCAAAGCAGTAGATATTATTGAAAAGTTTCACCAAAATTAGGACAAGCTAGTTAATTTTTGAATAGGAAATGACAGACGCTAGTATTTGCGGATATTGAGAAAATGATTTGACAAATTAAATCGTCTATCAAAATAAAAAAGCTAATTCCATCCGACTACTACAGGTAAGGGAGGAAACGAAGGTAAGCTTCACAGAAATTACATTTGATGAAGACGAAAAACGTATTAAAGCAATCGATCCACAGTACATCACAAACAAGAATAACAACACTATATGTATTTGACACACAATAAATACCACAAATTATGTATAAATGAACTGAACGTCTGAAAGACATGAATAATGTCTTAACAGTTAGTGGATGAAGAAATGTCGATAGGGTTAGACCGAACTTTCATTGCTTACAGTTTTGAGACCACAAAGCTATGCAGACTATGCAGAAATCTCAGAATATTCAGAGGAACAATATGTAGACAAGCTATAACGAACCATGCGGGATCGCTTTTTATCAGACTAGATTTGTCTCAGTAGTTGAAATAGTTGTTTTTTGATCCTACTTTAATTTCTTGTGTGAAATGTTAACCAAATTGTCTAACAGGAAGTGTGGAGGAAGTAGAGTGTAAATCACCTCTCTTGGACTTTGTTTCTCAATTATCTATATATCCATCTTCAAGTTATCAATTTCACTGCCTCTAGACAACATTTTACCTTTCTTTTTTTTAAATTTTGTCTAGGTATTGCATCCTATTAATAGCAACAAAAGTCTAGTATAATCCTATGTTAATTTCTTCTCCATATACGACAACGTTACACAACAACATATCGTGTGTGTCAGTGTGATGAACGATAAGGTAGATTGAAAGAGCCTTACCATATAAAGGCTTTCTCGGAGTACAAGTCGATTGTAAGTAGAATGGATTAAGCTTTCCAAATTTTCCTAAAAGTATTTTGTATCCAACACTTACCTCTCTTTGCTGCGGATAGCTTAGAATAATATGGAATATCACCTTCATTTTCTTCGGAATTTAATGCATCAGCTGATCGAGATCTTTTAACTGAAACAAAGAAATATATTCAAGATGAAACCGAACCTGTTCATGCAGAAATTCAACACTACACTATCAATATCGCTCGAGGAACATATCTGAATTTTTTTTAGGTGACTCAATACGATTGTGGCTTCAATTTCCTGCCCATACGTCAGGATTGTTCAAAAATTCGCTAATTTTCATAATGTTTTAGGATTGACTCAATTAAGTCTAGAGTACTATGTTTTTCGACTCGCTGGATACGTTGATGATCATAGCTTTATTCTGTACGTATTGTAATATTCCATCTTACGGAAAAATTCATGCATTTTTAGAGCATAAAACATGCTAATTGGGCCAACTCAGCCTAGGTACAAAAATTCCACACCTTTCGAGACAATGCATACTATGATGATATCTGGACACGTCATGATTTTCTTATTTCCCTTAAAATTCATGCATTTTCAGATTGTCGAGTAAGCTGAACAGCTCACCTACGTGTTTTTGGGTTTTTTAATAGAACAGTATTTTCTGTGCATGTTAAAACATTCCAGAAAATGTGTCTTGAATACGCCTCGAAACTCAGAAAATAGGAAAACACAAAATAGGCTTAAAAAACTTATTGATTATACCTCAAAAACAATACATTGTAAACGGCTACGTCAAAAAATGATACAAAACTTCTATTTTTTGGCAACTACACCACAAAAACACAGGTTACCAAAAATTATGTATTATTTAATATTGATATGATTGTTTCAATATAATATAGGAAAACTAGTTGATTTTTGCAATGATTTCTATTGAGTTTTATCAACTATAAAATTCAGGGAATACATGCATGAAACACCAGACTAATTTATTTTTCTCCTTGAGTTGAATTTTGATTGTCTCTAGCATCTTATCTGACGAGCTAGCATCACAGGCTTCATACACGTCAAGGACACTATACGACAGTATGCTAATCAGGACGCCTGCATCTATTAGAGCCGTATAGTGTGTATAGCAAGGGAGAAAATTTAAAGCTCTTATCAGACTGCAGGCATTCATGAAGCTTTGAGTAAATTATTTTTCTGAATAGTTATTTGCGCATAAGGGTTATGAGAGCATTTCAACATCAAATTGCAGATACATCCATCCGATTTGACAGCAACAGCTTATTAGACTGTAACATGTCTGAGTTGATTTGATGTAAGCCTATATTTTTTATCAACTAATGATCCAAATTTGGAAGCTTACTTAACGGAAAAGTGTTCTTTTGGATTTGATGCCGTTTTAAATAACATTTGCGGTAGAAAGTCAATTAAAAACGTATTGTTCAATCAGATGTCAATTCGGCCAGAAGTATTCGCGAAAATTATATACGTCTGTTAATTCAACCTAAGTTTGATTGTTTATTTTCATTATTAGTTGAAATGATACTCTGAAGTTGGAAAGAACGGAGGTTATTCATAAAGTCAGATATAGTTGACCAAACAGTTATTGACTTCTACAGTTTCAGACAAATCATTTTATCTATGAAATCACAAGTTTGAATCAAGATAGTATCTCGTACAAAACTTAGTTTAAGAGATATATGAAAAAATTAAGTTTGGGGATGGGTTGATAGTCTTTGTTTTTCGAAAATTACCGTCAGTTCACCGATTTCACCGAGAATACGTAGTGAGAAAGACGCCAACGGATCGACAGATTGACAGACCGATGGTTTACCAAAAAGAAGCACGTGTTATCCAAAATTTCGACATTTTTGTGACAACAACTCGAGACAAGTGTGAGAATTAATATCAAAACATTCCCAGGCGTACATTAGTAATAATTTACACCAGAGGGGTCAAAACGTATAGAGCAAATTTGGAAACTTTCAGGTTTTGTTAATCATATTAAAAAATAATTTGAACAATATAAAACCACTTTGGCATCCTCCGGAAGAGACCTTTTTACAACCAGTGGTATCACCAATACATGAAAAATAGACAACAAGCTCATGATATCCATTTAATTACTGAAGCCCAATAAGTCAACCTGAAAAACAGTAAGCAGGAAGTATGTTTGATGTGTTTATATTTCTGTGACGTATATCGACGTTTAATTCGTTTTACTTGTTAACCATATGCCTTGGAGCTATACACATTTATCTTGAGCACATTAAACCACTAGGTGTAGGAATACAAAAATAGCCTAAATAGGGTATTGCTCCTGTTCACTCTTCTGCTGATTCATGGATTACTTGAAATTAATTGGAGCTGAATTTATATCCAAAAGTTAATTACATTTTGAAATTGCGGTATTGGAAAACATTATATTCTGTGCAAATTATAGATGCTCTTATTTGGCGAAACTCTCATTAAGATAAACAGCTGTGTATTTGAACACCTGCTACCTCGGTTACTTGTCAACTAGTTAACTAGATCCTATAATGAAAATATAATTCAAAGCTAGCATTCTATTTATCCTATTTGTCTGTTCAATTATTTTTTTGTCTTTTCTTTTGTCTCTCACATGAAATATTTTAAGGACATTTTCATGGCGATGGTTGAGGTTTTCTAGAGGTTGTCCCTTAACGCTAGTTTAAATGCAGTGATCAAAAGAATATTTCGCTAAAGACAGGTAGAGGAAAAAATATTTAATGGAAAATTAGGTGGACAGGATAGATAGAACGTTAGATTTTAAAACTATGATTTTGATATGATAGGATCTAGTTAACTAGCTGACAAGTAGCCTGGGTAGCCTTTGTAAGCAGTTAAATATGATAGTCCGACGATGATTTAAATATAAATCGAAACGCGTTCATTATTTGTGAAACTTTGTGTTTTGATACACAATTTTGTATGAATCATATTCTATCTAATTTAAAAAATTATGCAAGTAGTACCTCCGCGATAAATGTTTTTTGATCATGTCCATAGCAGACGTCGAATTGAAAAATGAAATAAAATGAAAATATGTCACACTCTTAGATTACCGAAATTTCTCAAGCAGCAGTTTCAGCGACTGGAAATTTGGAAATACGTAAAAAACCTCAGAAAACTATGACTACTAATTAAAAATTCTTAAAAAATGCTACTACTAACAAAATATAGCGAATGTTCTAGCTTTCTTGACGAACAGAAATGATAAAATAATTCTTTATCTCCCCTATGGCATTTATATATATATGAACAATTCGTATCGCGGCGTATATGTAATAATCATGTTTACATAGCTCTTGTGCGAAGTTAAATTTGTTTGACAAATATCAATAACTTATCTGATGTGGGTATCATATCGTTCGATTTTCGATATAGCGAGTCTATTTTAGGAAACGCAGAAATAAAAGGTAATGGCAAAGGGAAAGGTATAAATAAGTAATTAATAAGCATACACAAATAAAAAATAGGAAAAAATGTAAAATCTATTTTTGATACTCTGAATAATTAAGAAGTGAAGTGAATTTGTTAGGGTTCATAATTTTCGTATATAGCCAGGAACTCCTAGTTTCCAATCGTGAAAATTCCTTACTTCAAATCAAAGCTTTTGAGTTATAGAATCATTTTATTCAACAGAAAAAATTTGACAAAAAGTGTTTGAAATGATGAATATTATATGAAATTAAATAGCTATTTGTAGTTTTTGGATGATATTAGCGAAAGTTTAGTTTCCTTCAGAAAGGATTGAGCCATTTTCTGAAGAAGCTGACTGATTTTTTCCGTGAAACCGCAAAAGCTTTTCTGTAAAATTGGACCAAAATAAAATTGTTTAAGCTGCCTGTCAAGAAACTGAAGAATTTGCATTTTAAAAAACTGTTCCTTATATATACATACTCTTAGAAGTTACCTATAAATAAATTTCATTTTAATTTTCCAAAGAGAGAAAACCTATTGCTCCAGGAGCGCTGTGAGGAAATAAATGTCTATTCACATTGACCTTGAAATGCTGAAAACTATAACTAACGAAGAATAATCTCTCCAGGCGCTCATTCCACAACGTTGGGGTTCTCCAGAAAAAAGTTTTTTGAAGAGATTTGTTCCGAGTGTTGGAAGTTCGATCTAGTATTGTTATTGGTAATTGTTGGTGTACGAGCTTTATTAGCAGAGGACTGAACATAATGTAGACGAAAAGAGTGTCACAGAGACAGCGAATCACAACAGCGCCAGTCGCATTGAGATAAAACCTATTACTTGATTTAGATATCAAGAAGAAGACTAAACAACGAAAATCACCAACGAATTATACTGATCAATGACATGTGAACGAGACCGGTTGCTTCCGAATCAAACCCATTATCAGATTCAATTTCGTGGATGATATATGACTTCAGCGTTTATCCAAGCAGGAAGAATCAACAAACATGAACTCACCCTTGTTGCTCCTGGCCTCGCTGTTTTTGATCTCCTGTACGAGGGAGGAAGGTATTGCCTCTACCAGCAGACAACAGCATGCAACAACCAGAGCTAGCAGAGACAGCCAGCAGCCTGTAGCGTTCCTGTAGGACATCGTGATATGAACTGCTACGTCGTTTCAGGATGGGGCTGTTGATAAAACGATGCTGCCGCAGCCTGGAAGCGTCGGCGTCGTTACATCGACGTCAGGGCGCATCGGTGATCAGCGGCTTGCGGAGGACGCAGGGCGTCGTGTCGCAGAGGCGGCGCCCACTGGGCAGATCCTGGGCCGGCTGATGAGATCAATTTTTTCAATCAAGAAATAGTTTTAAAACACTAATAATCATGTCTAATCTAATCATGTAATAAATAATGTTTTGGAGATGTTAACCTACCAAATGCTGACGCTGCTATACTGCGAGATACGAACGACGCGTGCAGTTTGAAATTCGGAAAAATAATGGCTTTCGTTGGATTTCGTTTAACACTTTGGTGTTCACATCATCCACAATCATCACGTGGGCAGGTTGTCCAGTTAGCTCAACACGTTTTTTTATAGGTAACCTCACGCAAAGGCAGATAGAATAAAGTGCTTGATGAGCACTGCGCGAGGATAAATGTCTATTCACATTAACCTTAGAACGCTGTATATTGTAACCATCGGGAAACAAACTCCCCGGTAGCTCATTCAACAACGCCAAGGGTCTCCAAAAGAACGACTTTTGGAACACTCTTGTTCGAGGCGTTCTAACCTCAACCTGGTGAGGATGCGTCTGATGAGCTCCTCTAGTATTTGCTGCACAGGTAACTCTTGGGGTTATAATACAAGACAGCTCGGTCGAACATCTGCCATAATAATATCTATAGAACAGTGACAGATCATCCACCCTTACTCGATGTTCCAGACTGTCAAAGTTGTTTGTGAAGTCATGCGCATCCCATTTGACGTATTGCTCGTTTTTGGATTGTGTCCAGGAGCTTCAGGGAGTGGTTTGGGGTTACCTGCATGCGAGCAGTAATTCAGCGATGGTTTGACCTGGGCCTTGTATAGTAGCAGTAGCTGTTCCAGAGAATATAATTTCCTAAGGGGAAGAGAACCCCCAGCTTCTGGGATGCCGACCTAGCGAGACCAGCAACATGTTCGTGATAGGACGTGTTATTGTTGATGTTAATTCCCAGAAGCTTGATGGATTCAAGTATTGGGTTGTCCCTCCATCTCCAATCTCCGGCTGGCAGACCAGCATACAAATTCTTTGTTAAGGTTGTTGTCCGAGCCTTCTGCGCGTTAAGCTGAACTCCGTTTGTATATACTCATTCCTAAATTCTCTCATTGATTTTAAGAGCTTGCTGCCCTCGTAGAAATAGGGTATCTCGTGATGGTAGTGGTTTTCCCAGTACCATGCAAGAAATAAGGGTGCTGTTATAAGCGAAGTTGTAGATAGGATTAGATGTTATTTTCAACAAATCGTTGATATCCAGCAAGAGCGTTGTAGAAAGGACATATCCTTGTGGACACCCACATTGATGGTAAGTACATCGAAAGCAGATCTATCCACCACCACGAATAACCAATAAGGAGTGATCCCTGAGAAGGCTATCCAACCAGTGACACAGACCGGTTGGCGGCCCATATGCAGCAAGCTTGCCTCCGGTATATCGAGCGCGACGACTCGAGTCTCTCCATGAAGCTCTATTGCTCTGCTCCACATATGTGTAAGAAGAGCTCCCGTGGATCTATGCTTGCGGAAACCACATGGTACCGTTGCTGATATTATTTTTGTCTAGATACTTCAGAAGCTGCACATTAATAACAATGTCCATAACCTTGGATATGATGCAGAGCAGAGTCACAGGTCTATAATTGCTGGGTATATTTTTCCTGCCCTTCTTAGGTATAGGTTGTACTCGACCGATCTCCCACCCAGTAGGAAACACTCCTCACTGGTAGGAGACCACTAGCTTTCTGGTTTTCAGTTTTTTTTCAATGCGTTTTATATCTCGTTGTTGAAATCTGATTTTATTTCTGGCATTTTTTAATCTACAGAGATGGTGGTTGGTGGAGTGACTCTTTGGAAGTTCATTGTAGAATGGGCAGCAAAAAACTGTCCCGGAGTGGATGCGATTGACCCATCCGCTCTCGTCGGTGGTGCTATGGACGAGTAACAGGAGTTCTGGCCAACAGTGGCTTCTGGCATCGATGAAACTGCGTCGAATTTCAGTAATAGGATTTGCACCGTTGGTTTTTTGACGTACCTACGTCTCTAGAGCTCCGGTTAAACCAGGGTATGTTCTTTTCATTTATCGTGTATAGCGCCTGACTGGCAATCTGGCACTAGGCCAAGTTTTTTACCAGATTTCTGAATGCGAATTGTGTATCATTAAATGATTTTCAATATATATGAAATAAGATTGGTTTTACTTTCCACCTATTGGCGAGAAAGTATTGTGATTTTGGATAAATTTCGAATTCGTAGGAAATGTGATTTCTTGATTTTTTATGACATGAGTATACATGATGAAAAACCATGTAACGCATTTTCGCCTTATATAGCTTGGAAATTAATTTTTGATTTTGATGAAACTTGCAGTGAAGCACTTTTTTTATTTCAAGGTTTTTGAAAGGTTAACATTATTTCCCCTTCCAGGCGCGAGGATAGATTTTATAAAGCTACACAGTAGTTACTGCATTTGCCCGGTTTTCTCACTCGAATGTCTGGTACCCCCGTGGTCCATGTCACGGAAATGACAAGCCCATATTTGGCAAGCCTACCTGTGCCGCAGACTGCTACGGACAACCTGGCGAGCTCCCACACATAATTTGGAGCCCAAATATCTAAATATGCTGACACAACAGGATGATTAATGATAAAAACATTTCACTTCATTTAGTTGATTTTTTAATGTAAAAAGAATAAAAATGAGATGAACATTTTTTGAACTTATCAGATTAGTCACTATCACTTCCAAGTTTTTTCTTTTTTGTTGTACACTTTTTCCTAATCTTTCCACCCTCTGTACTATTGCATCTCTTTTTCTTCTTTTTCTTTTTCACCACATCATCCGATGATGCTTCTGAATCCGAACTGGAGTGTTTCTTCCTATACGTTTTTTGTTTCTTATGTTTTTTCTTTGATGATATACTACTGTCACTGCTACTATTACGCCGAAGTTTGGCCGTTTTATTCTTCTTCTTCTTGATTCGAACTTCTTCCTCAGATTCAGAGGTAGAATCTGAAGATGAAGAACCATATTTTCTAGTTTTTCCTGCATGTGAGCTGCCGTTCTTTCTGTTATTGTCGTCAGACTCGCCTGATGTGCTTGCATATTTTTTTTCTTTGTTTCTTCTATTAGTTCGTTCCAGCTTGTCTTCACTTTCAGCAGATAGTCGTCGTTCAGATTTCACATTTTTCCTCTCGACTGACTTTGAATTACTAGTTTTACTACTATTATATTCTCTTCTATATTTATCATGTTCCTTTTGTCTTGTATATTCTCTGGATCCACTTCTAGCTTTTTTCTGACTATTCCCGTTTTCTTTATACCTTTCTCTTCTAGGTGAAATATTCCTACTTCTCTGGAGAGGAGATCTTGATCTTGAATGCCTTTGATCTTTATAATTATTCCATGCTCTGCGATCTCTACTATTATTTCCAAATGATTTATTTCTGGAATATTTAGCCATGTATCTTTCTCTACCTTTATCATTCTCATACCTGATGGGATAATTTTTATAACCACTTCTAGGAGACCTAGATTTACTATCTGTGCTATATTCTTTTCTTTTATCCCTAGGGGATCTTGATCGACGACTAACTTTATATTCTTTATTTTTCACTTCAGGAGACTGAGATTTCTTCATTCTTCTTCCTGTGTCAGGATTGGACTTTTCCTTTCCTACATTCTGTCTTCTATCATATCTATGCTGAACATTCTGTCCACCTTTGAGCTTGTAGTTGCCTTTACCAATGTTGACATCTCCATCTTTGATCTTCCTTCCCTGATCATCAAAATGAGCAACTCGACCTTTGCCAAGCCACTTGACTTTGGAAACACTTTGACTGAAATCTACATGAATCCTTCTGTCATCTATGAGAATGTTATCCATTTTGAAATAAGCATCTTCACAGGATTTTTTCTCCTCAAACTCTATGAAGGCATATTGCAAAGAATCCTCTGTTTTCCTATCTCTTATCACCTCACAAGACTTGATCTTTCCAAAACGGTTAAAGATTATCTCCAGATCCTCATCTGTTGTGACTGGATTTAGTTTACAAACAAAGAGAACATTTTCTGGGGGTGCAATTTCAGCATCAGGAATGTCGCCAATCATTTCCAAGATGGTTGCTCGTGCTTTTGCTTCGCGATCTGCGCTGATTTCTGCCACTTCCTGGGCTGATTTGCCTTCAGTTTCATCGATCTCTTCATCAGGGGCTATCCGACCTCTTTGCAGCCTTTCTGCACTTGGTGATGGAGATCTTGAAGGAACCTGCAAGTACCAGAAGTGTTGATAATAATGGTACCTTAGTGGAAGTTGTTTTAATAATTCACCAAAGCAGCATGATAATGAAGCTGTAAATACCAATGTATTGTAGCTGCTATAAATAAGTTAATATTTCAAGCATAATGATGTTCACAGGATCTAGAAAAACATCTATTGGTAGATTGTTATTTACTTGCCAAACTGAAAAATCAGTTTTTTTCTAAGTCTGAATTTTTTTAAATCCACATTTAATAATTAAAATTAAAGGTAACATGTCATGGTTTCTTACTAGCAAATGCTTTGGATCAGAATATGGATCATCCAGCACAACAGTATGTGTAATCCTGACATCTTGGTATGGCCTATCATCTGTATCACAAATCACTTCATTAATAACATCCAGAACATCTAATCCTTCAACAACTTCCCCAAACACACAGTGCTTTTCATCCAGGTAGGTTAAGTCTTCTCCCAAAGTAATGAAAAACTGTGAACCAATCATTCGTTCTTCATTGCCAACAAATGAAATCAAACCCATTTTGGTATGTTTGATTCTTGGCTTATTCTCACTTTCAAAGTACCTGGAATAAAGCAAATACACTGATTGAAGATTTGATCAGCACTAATCATAAACTATAAAATTAAAGTTAGTCAGATGATGGCAAGATAAGAGACAACTAGAATTTTTTCTAAACCTCAGGCAACCCTGTCAGCTACCATGAATGCAAAGCTCTAATAATAAATTGTGGTTGCTATAAACTAGTTGAAAGAGGTTCTTTAATACCTATAGATTTTGATATATTAATATCTAGAGAACCAGGAAAGGCATTTTTTTATAGTGCATTTTAGATTGTAATGCACTAGGAATAAAAGAATCGTGGTATAATTGGTCTTCAAAAAATGAAAAACCATTGCATTAAAATAGGGAGATTATGCAACAAAGCTCAAAGGAAGTTACTGGTAAAAACTTGGCAAATCACCAACCGTTGTTGCAATATAGAAGCTTCAGCTTCAGTAGACTTAATGCCATGAATAATGGCAAAAACTGTCAGTCATTTCAGTGTTACATCTAGAATGTCCAGTTTACCAGCTGTCTTCACTATGATAAACATACATCCTATCTTGATCTTGAATATGTAATATCGTTGTGATCGAAAGCATGAATAGAAAATAGAATTTAAGTACCTTTTGTCAGGGCCTTCTATCACTCCAAAAATAGATTCACCGCCCGTTCTACAACCAGTAGGGTCACCAGTTTGAGCAATAAAACCTCTGCTGATCGTGTGGAACAAGTTGTAATTGTAGTACTTGATTTTGCACAGTTTCAAGAAGTTTAGGCATGCTCTTGGCCTTTCATTCAGGAATAGATCCACTGTGACGTCCCCAAGAGTTGTTTCTATCACCACAGACATCTCCGACTTTTGAGTGGGTACTTAAAACCGAAAATGGAAAGACAAATTATCTATTGAATTTGTGGTAAGGCATATATTAATTTACTACGGATATTGTAATAATCAATTATTACTGAAAATTATATAAATTACTATTAATGTTTTGTTGTTTATAATATAGGTCTATCAATTTAGGTTAGACTTTTGGCTGTTATTCTGTCATCCCTGGATCCCTGGTTATCTCCAGTTTATAATGATCGATAAGAGATGGCGCACCGGTAATGACAAATAGTTTTGTAATCACATATTATATCTCAATTTATGACAGTATGAATGTATTGTACAGTTTCTTATAATGATCAGTCTGGTGAGACATAAATGCACGATGCTGACAAGATTCAAAATTGTGATATCGTCTTAGGCTGTAATGCAGTGTCCTCTAGTCAAAATAGAATGTATTATATATATAAATAAGCAATAAAGAATACTGTAATCTTGATGATGGTGACATCCTGTTATGCTATTTCTAAGCTAGTCAAAGTTAAACTCACTACAAAGAGGTGGCAGTACTAAAAATAAAGAAATCTGTAAAGGGTAGTGTTGCGCCATCAGATGGTGTATAAGTTAAGCTGTAGCAGAATATAGGATAATAATCATATTATGATTGTCTGTTGTCTGATGTAGTTCATGTAATTCTCCTAATTCAGTCAATTCAGTGTGTCGGTAAAAATATTCCTCTGTGAAAAGAATATCCTAATAATAGGAAAAAGTTCCAATATGTTTAGTTGTTCACATTTTGAAGCAATCTCGGAAATATGAAAGTATAGATATTTTAAAAATTAAGGAATCACAATAGACCAGTTGATTTAAAAAAACAATACCTCACAATGGCAGAAAGCGAATCAGGGTCTAGTAGAGCTGTGATAATGAAATAAAATGTCAATTCATGATTTTAGTAAATCGAATCATATTTTCAAAATGCTTCAAATCAATCTAGAATATTCCTGTAAACACAGGTTATATGAATTTTTTTTAACCAAAATCAAAGATCATTTTATAAAAGATCTAAAGCTAAATGATTTTAATCGAACATTGAAATCACTCCTTCGCTGGTTTGGATTCTCCCGTTAGGATTTTCTAATGTTCTTTGTACGGATGGATGACTCTGTTTTATAATCTTACAACCAATATGGTTGAATATTTTCCATGGTAGAATATATAGAATAGGGACAGATCAACCACTTGTAGAGATCTTTTGTGATGTCAGGCACGACCACTATGAAAATTGTTCATATCTGGATTGTCCAGGAGCTTCACAGGAAGTGCTTCCCCACACATGCGGGTGAAGGGAGCAGAGTTAGTAGCTCTAGCTATTCCGGTGCATACAACTTTCTGCAGCGGAGGAAAGCTCTCAGTTTCTGGGGTGCTAGCTTAGCAACGCCGCGCGGCCGGAAACATCCCAATAGATATTACACGGTGAAAACGGTAACAGACTTACAAAATTACGAAAATTACTTTCGCGCAATATACCTACAGTATTGAATCCAAAAAACATGGAATTCAAGTGCTTTTGCGTATCTAGGTACACAATAGTTAGATATCTAAATTCTTTTTACATAGGAAATATAAGGCGATACACCTGTTTTTCAGTTTTATTGGTCTATTAGTTGTATAGTTACAAGAAGTATTGATCGACCTTACCTGTGTCCTCCAGTAAATTGAACGATACATCAGAAATGCATATTTGATTGGCGGTTGTTCTATCGTCTCCTCCACACTTTACTCTGCTCTCGTGAATATGGCTCCTCTGGGAATACCTTTTTTGCATTCGTGTAGGAACATGCGTGAGTGGAGAAGTTCCCCCACATACCTGCTACCGTCAACCGTTACAGGGTTACATGTAAAATGTCGCTATTGAATCTTCGTGTTCAATGCTATGAATATTGCTCCCACTACTAAAAAGTTTTTACTTCACTATCGCACAAATTTCTCTATTTATGTTGTGTTACATAAGTCATTAACAGATATAAGAAGTTATGATAACGAAAGGAGTATGGATGCGTTTGATATACTCGTATAATGTCGAGTACAGGGGTAGGAAACATCAGGCCTGTGCGTTTGAGAATGCGACGCGAAAAATAGTATTTGTATGGAGATGTAGAAATTACAGACAAATGTGCAATCTAAATAGTTGTCTACAGTGTACAAGAAATTTATGGTTAATGATTGCATTATTATTATTGGATGTTATAGTCTGGTAATTCGTTGTGAAGCTGCAAAGGACTTCGTTCAGAGATTCTTAGCTAATCTAATGGATAAAGTATTTCATCACCACAACTTGAGTTATAGCTGTAGTAAAATCCGCTGGAATTAATGACACCACTATCGTTATCGTATTTGGGAAAATAAGGCAAATATATATGAGTTGCCTACCCCAATTGAAGTACCACTATTGCAATTAGAAACAATGCCAGAACCGAATTTAAAGCTGCATCAGAGTCGGCAGCGAAAAGTGGAGGACCCCTCGAGGGATTGCCTCCGAGCTCAGATGTGCGATTGTGTTGGAGCCACCTTCGCAGACCGTCGCACCGGCTTTCCAGATTGAATTAGGGAGGGAATTTCTACAAATTGCGAGACCGTTCGGACCGAATTTGTAACCTAGCGTATCATGCCGAATTGGAAATGACCCTCTTACGGCACGGTTCGGCACAGGGAATTCCTTGATTCATGTTCCAGTGACCCTTTTACTACTTGACCAAATGGAACTTGAGGACTATGTGAGAGAAAATAATTGTTCATGATAATTTGACAGCTGAAGAAAGGTAACGATGTTCATAGGTGGAACTTAATTGCAATACTGATTGTTATGTAGATTGTAGATGCGCTTACTTGATGAAACTCTTCCATGATTAGAACACAAAGATTTACAAACAAAACTCTCTTTTGTCAAATCTGACAGTAAGACGATGATTTGAATATAATCGGAAGGCGACACTGAAAGAAACAGAGTTTTATTTGTGAAACTTTGTGTTCTGATTTCGGAATCAACACGTGAGCCTCTCCATATGATTTGAGTTGTAAGATACCCCAAAAGGCATTGGCTCAGGTGTATAAATCTTGAACATGACGGAAGCAAGTATGTCAAGATTAAAAGCCGTCCTGATGTCTGTCAACTTTTGAATCTTCCTGGCAGTCTTGGTTCTGGAGACTCTTCATCCCTCAGATTACCCTACTAAGAGGTGATCACGTTCTCCATTTTTGATACTGGAGCGACAAAATAACACGTACGATCTTTTAAAGTTCCAGTTACTACTTTTATTAGAGAAATATCACAGTTTTTTAGAATAGAGATATTGGAAAGTCATATCCTGTAGTGTACTGAGACCGTCTCAGTCAGATTCATTCTATTTGTCAAAACTTCCTCCCCAGAAAAGGGCGAGTAAATACATCCATACTAAGCATAAAGTAAGGTACAGGCATGCTTGGCGTTCTTTGCTCCATTTCCTGATTAGAAGTAAAAAAATTCACAACAAAACCATCTGTGTGAAAAAGATTACGCAGCTGAAAACCGTCTTATACTGGACTATTGAAAATTACTGAGTTTACACACCGAATGGAAAGTCAAACACGATACAATCACGTAAAATGCTGACGTAGCAGCCTACATATATATACCGAATGAAATGTTTCAAAAGAGCATAGGAGCCTTCGGAAGCTGCTTCTGAATAAAATCGTTAAATCTTAACTAGAGTGTCGAAGTGTACGTCTTGATTCCTCGTACCGTGAAACATCATTAAATTTGGAGCTAATGACGATGCGCAAAATCAGCTCAGAAATAGGACGGACGGAACGTCGAAGCACTCGGGAAGCAGAGTATCAGCTTCGGCAGTCACAACTACAGACCTTTTTTTATAGAAACTAGATGACACGGCCTACGAAACTACTTGTTTAATTATGGTTTATCAATTAAATGGTTAGGTACAGTTTCAATTCTCAACTACATCCGAAGTTGTGTCAATTTTTTTGTATATTTATAATGACGTATCTCTCTTCAAAGAGCTGAGGAGGAAAAACAACTACGGTGACATAGCGAGACCATCTTTTCCAGAAAGGAAAGGGAAACTTAATACATCCGAAATGTTTTGACATTCCTTTGAGACACCTTAAGAACAAAAAAAAACATGATTATTACGTAGATTGATGGCACATTCATCTTTTCCAAGTAATCCATAAATTTGCAGAATTTTGCCAGCTTTTCTCAACTTTTGCTAACAGTTGCAAACTATTGAAGCTAGTAAGCTGGGAGTTTCCCCCTCTTCTTATCAGCTATGTCCTTGTAAGCATGTGAACATTTCTACACAGTATTGAATATGAATATTCTGTATTGGAGAAAGAGTAGCCTGCCATGATTACAGGATTTAGGCCACATTAGAACATTTGTCGTCCTTCCCAGGATAATCACACAGCAGAAGCCTAACCGTCTCATCTTCCCGTTTCACAATCCCTCCATAAGGTTGCTTCACTCAACTTCATGTCGATGAGGTGTTCTCTTAACAGATCGTGGCCATTTGCGATTCCCGTAGCAACCCACAGTTGGAGATGGACAGATAGCATTTCGCAACTTTTTCACTAGGGTGTTTGTGTGGTTGTTTTCTATCAATAGAGCTTTCCTAGCGCTGACGGCAAAACACATTGTGGCACAGGACAAAGGATTTTGGTTTCAGCAGCCCTTTTTGTCAGTCGGTCAGCTGTAATATCGCCTTTGGAAAGTAAGTGTTCCTTTATCTAACCGTTATGTTGTTGTTAGTAGAGGCATTGACAAGTGCCTGGTGGCAGTCTAGTGAAGATTTCGTTGTTAATTACTGACATTTTTTTTATTCATTTTATTAGCAATCAGAAATTAATATTGTATAAGCTAATTAGCTGGGTAGTACAATTTTCTTAATCTACTATACTATGGCAAGAATGAGGTGCATCATCCAGTGACTTCGGTTCGGTTCTTCATGCAAGATCCATTGGCCAGAGTCTTCGTAGTTATTTGTTGTCTATTCCACATAGTAGGGGTGTAAATTTGATTGGTGTGACTTTCTAATGTCGTATGGTGTCTATTGGCTCTTTCATGAATTACCGTTGATATATCTGGAATCTTGAGGTCCGTGTGCAATGTATTGTTGGATACATACTAAGGAGCATCCGCGATGGTTCGGAGGATTTTTGATTGGTATCTTTGTATGATAACTGTTTGACTTACTGGCACAACTCCAGAGTTCTATTCCATATGTCCATATTGGTTTTATAACGGAGAGTCAGTAAAGCTCGTCTGCTGTCTCTGCCGATTCTAATATTCTTGCCCATAATATTCCTATGGGTGATTTCATTTGCTACTATGCGTTTACCAGCTGTATTAGGCTGTTATGTTTATCCATATGCCATTCACCACTCTTTCCAAGGTTTCTGGAGTATAAACCACATCCAGACCCCTCATTTTTCTTAGACTGTGTAGATGTTGATAAGACCGTCATATATCTGACCTTCAGAATCTTGAAGAATTTCATAAGGACGAAAATGAGCATTATGCGCATTCAACAGCTATACGCTGGTTTTGTTTATAACATGGCTGACATAACTGTAGGACTTTTTTGGCTCACTCTGCAATTATGCAAGGCATGATATTACAAATCAATCGTACTATCATTTATATTCTATAAACGTATGTACAATTCAATACAACAATATAGTAGTACCAATATTTGAAAGAACAATACATCGAATGGAAACATCTACATGCTATGGCATATTTAAAGGAGAACATTGTGGTGAAGCCACTTACTACTTGTTTTTGTACCTTTAATGTGGACGTTGCAGAGTTTTTGGACCAAAAGTTATCCCTACTTCACAAAAATGTTCATGTAGAAAAAGTAGAACCATCCTTGTTGACGAATTAAGGAAGTAAATAATATCAGCGACTGCGCTTCTGTTAGAAGATGTGGCACTTCCTAAGGCAGAACGCGTATTGCACTCTAGAAGCACATTGAGAGGATAAATGTCAATTCACATTGATCTCAAATGGCTATAAGCTGTACATGTGGGGAAATTAACAGTGTAAAGGTTTCCTGCATTTCGAAAGAATTCCATTGAATGTATTTTCCGTGTCAGGCCTGTCTGGACCTTTAAACTCTATTTATATAACCCCGATATTTTCGAGCTCTACGCTGATCTGGATAGTATGTTCATACCATTAATCGGAATAATAGTGATTTGAAGATAAACAACTTATTATGTGTCGTTGGCATGTCTAATTGAAGAGAGACAACTACCCACAGATGGAAACAAAGAGGAAAACAAGCACCGTAGTCGCAACAACCTTCTAGTTCATCTGAATGTCTTCCTCCCCTATATAGCAAATGAGGGAAGAAAAAGTTAAGAAGTAGCTTGTCGGCTCGTACGTCTTGGCTTTCTGCGACGACACTTCTTAACGAGGAAAAGGGACGATTTTTAAAATCCTTAAAATGCCTTTTTGGCTTCACCGACGCTCGCCGCCGGGGGCACGCCAGCAAATCCTCTCCACTTTACGAATTCTTTCATTCGCATATTAAGCGAATTAAGGACTTTGCCGCCAATTCGACTGCAAGCGAAGCAGCACTGGCAGATTCACGATGGGGATTTCTTATAACAAATGCTGTAATGCTCGCTAAAGACTGGGAAAACGGCTCGAGAGGCACCTAATAACTCGACACTCGAGAGGTTTGCTTTTTATCTCGGATGATGGATGTTAACAGTCTGATTTATGTTGATTTGTTTGTTTTGTATTTAAGTGTTTTTGGGTAGTTTACGATAAAAAAATAGTCTATTAATGGGCAGAATAGTGTATGCTTTTTCAGCATTTATTTGATTCGTCCGACAAGTTTTACATACTGTTTCCCACGCGGTTGAACCGTGCGACGTCGCACAACAGAGATACATATGCATGAATACAAAAAGAAATTCTTAATTCAAGAAACTCGATATTCTTGTAAAAATATACTCATGACCAAAAACACCTGTTTCCACTGTAACACAATCTACTTGATGAGAAGTTTATGGTTTTTTTGGACATAGTTTTATTTAAAACTAAGATTTCAATACTTTTCTAACAAGTATTCCATATTTTTTCAGTAAGGTTCTAAATTACAAACATTTTGGAAGTTACAGAATCTCCATAAAAAATATGATTGTCTTTGTTTGTCTCTATTTACTCCAAGTAATTAATTTACTCCTCTTTAGTTAATGGCATTTTGACGGTATGCTCTTACATGTTCATCAGCGCCTATTACTTTCCATTGGTTTTCATCTGCATTATGTTGCTGTGAGAATCTCATACAGGTGTACACGTGTTGATGAGATATGTAAGTTCTTAATAGGCTGCATTACTAATGGCGGACGTATATCTTCTGGATTAAGTTCAGGTACATATTTTTTATATTGTACATTGATCTCTTTCAAACTTGAATTACAACATATACCATGAGATGCAGACAAATGTAAGGTACATTGGCACAGTTTGGACACTTCTTTGGGTCTTCTTTTAATGTTGAAGAACCAACAGTGGCTTTGGTAACATCTGATAGAAGTTACCGAATTTTTTTACCAACACACTTAGATTCTTAGAATTTCAGCTATTTGCGCGAAGATTATGAAATACTTCGGTCAACATTATAGCATTCTTATAGGTGGTTTTGTGCTAAGATTGTCATAAATGCCTAATTTTGGTATCCTTACATCCAAGACTTTCCCAGGTTCGATTTGAAAATATTCACTTAAGTTAACTCTATATGATGGAACATATAATATTCCCACCTTAAGATTATGATAGCTTTGTGCATGAGGAAGATACGGTATACTTCAATGAAAGAACATATTCTAGGTTTGAGCATTTATTTTTATGTGTGTGTATCAATGACCAGAGAATTACTGATCTAGGTGGATTTTTCTCAACATCATATGCATGGTTACAGTAATGGTACGAGCGACAACAAGCCTTAAAGAACGATTTAAATCCTAAAAACACAGCACTGCGGTAGCCGACACTTAAATATTTCTCAACTTGTATGGTACTTAACATGGTTTTCTTATTGTCATTTTATAAATATCAATAAGTAGTGACCCTTGTTTCAAATTGTTTTTAAGATGTTGAAGGTTTGCTTTAATCAAATTATACAATCAAATGTAACTTTTAATTCTAGTAAGTAGACTTCTCATCCTACCCCTTATATTCCATGACAGATCTCGGACTAATGTACCCCTATTGCATACTCATTTCAATCTGTACATGGAGAACCCTTCCATCCAGCGAAAAATGCTGGCAATATCAAGCCACCCAATTTATATCTTCCATAAAGAAGTATTATATTTGCGCCCCCCGCAATAAAAAATCAAGAAGTGCCTCAGCAAATATAAAAAGCAAACAATCAGAGACACATATGCTGCATGGCATCAAGCTCTCTCTCTTATCCAGCATATACAGTTACAAGCCGACGATTTAAAAGCGGAGCTTTGGGCCCTTACAATACATAAAAGTTAAAATACCGCTGCCACCACCGCTTTGTTTTCCCCTAAAATACTTTAAAATCGTCAAGCTTGTTGAAGGATGGCTTACGTTCAGCTGCTTAGTACGAGTATTGCTAGACTTTTGAGGAACCCCTACAGTAAAACTTTGAAAAACGACAATATTAGCAGGTAATTTTTGAGCTGTAGAATGGTCGACAAATGCTTGACTGATAGTGGAAACAAATTATATGTATCGGGTTTAGCTTTATCACTCCGTGCACTCAATCACTCCACACGCCCTCCGGCCCTTGAGGTATTGTTTTATCGCTTACGTAGAGTGACTCCACTCGCGTTCGACTAGAAGGATTGGAGTAAATGGAACTCACTCCTAAAGTTCCACCACGAAGATTTGGCTAAATGGGGTAGATAGCTGCCAATTGTCAAAGTTGCCATTCTTGTGGGATTGTTCGTTTCTGAGTTTTTTTTTTGTATATGCTACTACTTGAGATTCGCAAAATACAAACATATTGAGAGCTCAATTATAAAAATATGAGTATTGCTTCTTTTTCTAGTCCTGTGCGTGTACACCCCATGCCACCAGCATTTTAAATATTGTGTGCTTTCTTCAACAGATCCTCAAATCCGGCTGGCGTCATGCAAACATTATTTTTGTGTTATTCATCGCAAAATTGGGTACAGTATCCAATTTTTTAAAAATAATTTGCGCTCTCATATCATCATCTTCAATATAATTTTTTTTACTGTTAAAATTGGCAGAAATATATTGCTGTCTATTATTAATAGGTATTCAATGCTCAAGATGAAAATTAATTTATATTACTAGCAGCCACACAGGCGCTACGAGCCAGCAGATTTATATGTTAATCGTATCAGTTCAGAAAATGTCTAAATCAGCTGTTTCTGTTTGGTGTTTGGTTTTTGATTGTGAACCCGACGTTTCGATCACTGCTAGCTTCACTCCACGGTCACGTGCCATAAATCTGTTCTGACACCAATCCTTCTCTGTGTTGAATAGCTAAACTCAGCAATGGTTTCTGCTTGTTAGCGTGAGGAGCAAACATATAAGTACTTTGCTAAAGTAATGTTTATATAAACATAACATGTTGTCATCATTTTTGACTCCTTCCAGTTTTGTTTCCAAGCAAGACCTAAGTATGATCTAGTATGAAAGGCTAGAGTGCAGATGATGCTTCTAAAACAAGGAAGATAATGTACTGCCACACCTGACACGTCGATACCTGTCCTATGAGATAAGACGTATAATCTCTATTTATAATCTCTCACTAAATCATGATCCAGTTTGCTTAATCATGATTCAGGGAGAGATCCAGGTTTTCATGTGGCTTGTTCTTGGATCCCAAATAGTATTTGAATGTAGCCTTGGAATCGCACTGCTCTAAGTATGTTGACCGCATAGTGTTAGAATAATATGTATTTAAAGATTTTAATTTTTTTTTATATTTTATACTTTGAAGTTAACTGCCGAGGCAGCTGAAACGTTAGAACAGATCTCTCAATCGATCGTATGTGGTTTCAATCAACGGCCAGTAGAAAATATAATAAACCAGAACAATATCCACAGGATGAGTTTTAGGAGTTACAATAAAGTTTTTCCTTTCTCCAAGTTACTTTCAGCCACTAAGATAGCGAAATACCTGTCGGGAATAAAATAAGTGGTTTTTCGAGTGGTAAATCCGTATAGAGTCTGTGATTGCTGCGTCGAAAGATCCAGCATAACGCCATATTTGCCATTACATTCCTTATCATAGTTAAAATATAAAAAACTAAATTCTGAAGCTACAACTACATTTAAAAGGCTTAAACTGCAAGCGAAAGAGCTTTTAGAAAAAATCCACAAACACGTCAATCTTATTTAGCAAAGGGACAACTTTTGACCAAAAAACCTTGCTCCATATGTAGAGCGATTTCCAAAAATTAAGCCACAGTGTATAGGCAATAAAAATCATTTTTTAGCGAGGTTTCACTTGAACCCAATTCCCATATGTTAAAATTTGGGCGATGACACCTCCTCTAAGGGGGTTGAAGGTTTCGCATTTTTTGGGTAAAAAATTTTCCCACTGAAAAAAACCGACATGTTTCTACATTTTTCCCTATCAAAAAGCTTTTGTTTCGGCCACCCTGTATGTTTGAAAATTGTATCTCTGAAAGTACAGAGCATAAACTTTGCTGTTATGTATGAAGTTCATCGGGTGGAGGAGGGGCAGTGACCATACGAGGAAGGGTTAAAAAGACCCTCGACGTTTCTGCAATTACCGTCTATAGAAACCTCCGCTATGTCGGGAGAGTTTGATAAATATTTAACGCTCCAAACACTCCCGAGTCCAGGGGAGAAAATGCTCCATTCATTGCTTGGATAACGATCACGGAAACAAGGTACCAGTTTCTTCTGTGCTTGGTTGACAGAGTACATTCTAATAAATACACTACATGTTTATTATCCGATGGAACTAATGCATCATTTCGATGGAATATTATAGAAAAAATAAAATTTGTTGATTTGAGATCTCGGGAAAAATACTAAAAAACGTTTCGCGGTTGCTTCCATACACACATTACACATTAGGTCGCCTAGTCACCGCGGTGCTGTGGCTCATTGACTGCGGCGACAGCATTGAATGCTGAAGGCACAAGTTCAAGTCGCGTCTGCGCCAAAATACCAAAAAATTGTCTCATTGAAATTGTTCTCTGTTGACCTTTTATAGGAAATTACTACTTGCTATACAAATGCTCGGAATATACTGTGTTGATCTATCATTATGTGGTAACAATGTTTTGCCTTTGTGGGTTTTCGTGGGTTTGCTAGCTTATATATACTTTATACTGTTATGCCTACGTATTATACTTCCTGTTCTGCCAGCGCGGCAACATTATCATGGTGTCCTTCTTGCCGATACGGTTTGTGGCGATGACTCACGCTACCAGACTGATGTGTAATGTGCGGCTGAATCTATTTGATTTGAATGCACTCTATCGATGTTGATTATGGTTGGCCGCCAGTTCGGCCTGACGAGAAGGTTGAAGTTGATCTACTTGGCTCCATTTTCAACATGGTTTTATTAGCTTCACTAGTGTGTAACTAATTAACTAAATAACTACAAAATTCTGAGAAGCCTCAAATGTTGTGTTCTGGACTTCCATTGTCTACATAATTTTAAATGTCATGCTATTGCGACAGATTTACGTCTTCATGTGAACAGTTCATAGGTAAACATAAAAAAATTAATATCGAACTATTGCTCTCTGACAGCAAATTCTTAAAAGTTCTGGTTATTTCAAAAAAGGTACCTGACACCGGACGCGCTGTGAATACGACTTTTGATACATACTGAAACGTACGTTGCTGATGATATAATTCGAGTGCGCATACTGGATACGCAATTCTATGTCCAAAAGCCTTCTGGTTCTGGTTTCTTTTCTGGTTTTGATGCAGAAAGATATATTCGTTAAAAAAACGGCTACCGCTTTACAAGGGTCGGATCAAACCATAACTGAAACGCTGTTGGCGTTGTGGAGATGCCCTCAAACTTCTGGTCTCGATCCAGAAAAGAAGAAACATGTAGGAAAATTCCAAAAAGTTCGGAAAGGCTTCCAGATGATTTTCAGCATTTTTATTTTACTCTAAGCTACAATTTATTCAATCACCCGGTATCCATGTTTCCGCGTGACATTAAAACAACCGGAGCGCGAAGACATGTACGCGAGTCGCGTATTGAAAGAAATCGGAGAAGCGGAAAAAAGGTGGCGGGTGTGTTGGGAGAAGAAAGAAGGGCGAGGAAGCAGGAAGGGAAAAGGTTATCCCATCGCGAGCTGTACAGCTAGCACGACAAAAGGGTTAAAAGGAAACAAAGACGCGCTTTTAAGCCGGGATTAGAACGATGCCGGATTAGAGCGGGAAAAGGATAACTACAAGTAGGCGTCGGAGGCGGCGATGGCGTAGCAGAAGTGTTAAGGATAAGGGAAGACTAAGGACACTGCGAGTTGATTGCAGCCGGCTTGCAGTGGTGTGGTATTCATAGCTGCATTGAACGTGTCTGGATTTTTAAGGTCAAATCTACTATTTATTTCGGGTACCAAAAGGTTAAAAAACATCCGAAATGAGTGAACAATGTCAATATTCATGGAACATTATCTAATTTTTTATCAAAAAATGAAAAAAGGACTTCACAGGAGTACAGAACCAACCTTCTATTATTTGCAAAATAATGATCCATTATGCTGGGAACGATATATTAATGGAAATCCATGTAAAAGCTTATTGTTCTAGGTAGAGCTCCCTCAAAATTGTCGTATATTTAATTAGACTTATATTGGTACTTTATGATAAGCATCTAATGTGTTTATTAAAATTCGATCTTCTTGAGTGTTGTTTCTTGAGGCACTATATCCGTTGTATCGTATTGCTAGTACCTTACATGTTTGATATATGTCAAACACAGATACTGACATAGTATACGTCTTCAACACAAAAATGATGGAAACAAATAATCACTTATCATATATTCACTAGCACTAATTCTAATTGTTAGCCAACCCGCTTACGTCTAGCATCTGGGAGTCAAGAGTCAAGGCGTGATTTGCCACTCGCAATGTTGCAAATAGCATTTGGGAAAAAAACCGAACATCTGTAGTGAAAGTATCTCTCGCCAAATAAAGCTCGGTCTGGAATACTGCTCTCAAGTCTGGGGAGTATTGTTCCATTTACACCAACCATACTTGATACGGTTGAGAGGAGAGCAATCTGACTTATCAGTGACAGTTGGATTTTTTCAAATTTAATCTTATCAACAGCGTCAACAAACTGGACGACATTTTCTTAAACAACGTTAAAAATATGATTGAGAGCATTTACATGCTGACATATGCATGATGTACGTCACTGTACCACCTCGTTGTATATCTTATCGCTTTAACCGGGGTGCCGCGGCATGGCTCGGTTCACCCCTTGCTCGAAAAGGGGGAACACGACCTACCAACGCGACTTGGGGAGATATTATGTGACAAATTGCACATTATTGAAATGACGGAGGACTTTACTCTCAGTTCCCGCCCGTGCGGCGGCTGAAAACTTAAGAAAAGAGGTGCAAAACGGTCTTTTAACGGGATAAAACGGGAGCCAGAGGAATTTGCTGGCTTCGTCGCGTTGACAGTGCGGGAAGGGGTCGCGTAATTATTTCAAATTTGAATTCGTCGTGCGATGTGACACACTTGAGAGCTTGTGGCCTTCGAAAAAGAAGATTAATATCAGCAGAGGCATAATGGAAATTGACAGAATTGCAATATATTTCTCTAACGCATGTGTAGTCGTATTAAGTTAATAATATAGAACATGGCATAGAGTGCAGTCGTATAGAGGTTCATAAATTTATCTGACTATACATTACAAATAAACATATTTTAATATCAAAAGAGCCATCTTTATACAAAGTGATAAAAATAATAAAGAGAATACTAATTATTTTGTTTCCAAAAAATTGTTCCAAGAAATGAGGAATAATAAACAGGTATTCAAATGGACTTGTTTTTTTTATATGCTTTTTAAAATTATCAATATATAGAAGCTTGGCTGAAAGGAGTAAAGCATTGTAGGTGAAGCTTTTATGAAAAATTTTGAATTGATAGCGAATCGAATATTTCCTGAGTGGACATACCCAAGCCATATTAATTTACATTTCAAAAACGGGGGGATAGATAAAAGTAAATGCTTTGAACATACCCGAGTAAGCAAAACTTGAATAGCTCCTTGTCATTGAAGCATCGTTAGCATAGGACAGATGGACTAATGTAATCATATTTTTAGTGAATAGTTGATTAGACAGTAACATGTCATAAAGGCAAACATCGGATTACAGAACACAATAAAGAAAATCTGATTTCGAGGTAATATGAGATAGAATAACTGAGACAGTGTATCATTGCAATATGTTGTATAGAATTTCAACCTTAGATATAGATGAATGGCTAAGGAAGAAATAGTGTCAAGTAGATTAGTTTAGTATTTCCCTCGCTGGAATTCTTTGTTGTCCTCGAGAACATAAGTCATTCAACCTATACTAATAATACATAATTATATGCTAGTTAACTACGTTCTGGCATCTTTCACCGCCGTTAGGCGGAGTCCAAGCTGTTGGGAGCTTGACTCCTTCTTAAAGGTGGCATTGGGCAGGTCCACTTTACGCTGCAGTTGTATTATCATTCAATACTTCTACAGGTAGCTGATAGAACCACATGTAAAACAATAATTAATTATCTTGGAGTTGCTTTTCTAATGTAACGCTGGGTTATGTCTCTCTTTTTTGATTTATCGCCAATGAAAATGCATAATATGCATTCTATCTTTTGATAATAGCTAAAATAAGGTCTTAAAAAACTGTTTTACTGGAAAACAGCTAATTTCGATATCAATATAATATAAAAAATATTTATTTTTTTGTGCTTTAAAAGCTACCAGGGCAGCAGAAACGTTAAGAAAGCGATTAATTCTATCCTGGTTTCAATTGGCAGCAAGTATAAGTATAAGATGAATCAGCAAAACAGACACAGGCTAAGTTTCACTGATATTATCTTACATGCTGGTTCAATTACTAACTTCTGGAAGCGTTTTTATTTGATCGAATTTAGTAGTTTAGTTGTAGCAAGCCCTGATTAAAAGTAAGCTAGTTTCGATGAATCACTTATAAAAATCATTGAGTTAGTGAAAAAAACTGTACTCATCGAAGATTTTTGCTTTTTCTAGGCCATAAGTTGAATAGCAATTGAACCCCAAACTGTTAGAAAACTGAAGAATTGTGTAAAACGGAGTTTGAAGAGGTACTGATGATTTGTAGTATTTCCTATTACTTTGCTTCCAATGCACAGATATTAAAAGAAAAGCATTATTCAAAATGTGTCAATAAACTGTGGGTTGTGGCTCTTCAGATTATATCAAAACCGATGAAGCATTTACAGGGATTGTGTCTGTAACATCAAGATCTACAGGTCGACAGACATAAGCAACATGCAGATTGAATCCAAAAAGCAATACCTCAAATTAAAAGGAAGATAAAAGGAGAATGGGGTGTAACTCACTATAGTTGACTCTGTTTTTCATTACAAATATTGATAGGTTGGATAAAAGCCGATAGAGCAGCAAAAATATTCGACATGGTATTTGATTTCATGTGTCATGGGGGAGTTGTTTACAGCAGCAATCTTACATCGCGGGTCGCCGAGAAACGTATTTCCTGGATAGGGAATCAATGGAACAGTGACGGCTTTTTTATTGAAAACCAGGAAACCTATCAGTTTCCATATTGTTGTGGATATATGGCTGGTTTTGCATTGATTTTGGAGCATAACTAGCATTGCAATAAATGACTTTGATATTAAGCTGAAAGGAATTTCATACCGCAAAGGTTTTGAACTAAGCGTGTTCATCTAAGCTAACTATTGAGCCTATATTGATATTAAATACCACCCAAGTGTACTCTGTATTTTCCACAGATTGATATTGAACCTTTTTCGAATTACAAACAGATACAAATTTGGAACGTCTCGAATATACTTCTGACCCCACTAATAATAGATTTGGACTCAAGAAGACTAGAATAATACGTAAAATTTTATTGAACTCCATGCGTACTTAAGCCATGTACGATTGAATAGACTTGCAGCATAGAATCTTCAAATAATGAAGATTGGCAAATTTCGATATTTTTGTGTCACCTTATTTTTTTTTTGGATATAATCAGAAACCAGAGCAATACCGAAAACAAATTTTTCCAATATTCCTTCAATAAGACTCCATATTATGTCGCTACAGAATGGTCATCAAAATTACTGCATATTGCATCGATTGAGGATAATCACTTATTTGGCATAGAAAATATTTTATTATTATTCTAATTTATTATTCTAATTTTTGGACTCCGCGCCTATAAAAATTTGCATTAAGTTTTTTGGGCCAGTAGCCATTGAGGATAAACATTTTTTTGGCTGTCTTGGGGTAAAAAACTATTTTTTATTAGTTTAATTTTGGCAGCTACCCTTTTACAAATTGCCTCAGTAAATCGGACATGTTTCATGGACATCAAATCAAATCATCTCCAAGTATCACCCTCTATGGGGACGCAATTGGCAACTTACGAAGTCAAAGGTCCTAACACCTGTTTCCCCTTCAAGGCAGTCCAGGTGTTTAGAAGTTGCCAATGGGCGTCCCCATAGAGGGCGACACTTGGAGATGAGTTGATGTTGCTATCACAGTCTTGACAGGGTTACGTATATACCATTTGATTGATTGATTGATCTCTACAGTTCGACCGCCAGGCTATAGTGACGAGCCTAGGCTAAAGACGAAACCTGCATGTCTATAGCAGGTCTAATGCATAGTGGCCAGCATACACTTATTGGTCCATAGTGCTTTTTTGCGATACTTGCCATTGAGGTAATCGTGTTTCAGTTAAGTAAGGAAGACACTGGTTATTCGGGTGTCTTCGTAAAATTGTAAAGTTCATATCGATGACATAAGAATAGGTCGACAAAGGGCAACATGGAGTTTCGTCCAGTATATGAAGATCATTAAGCAAAACAAAAACATTATTTCTCTATCCCAAAAGCTTCTCTCGCTTGTGCGTGGGAAATAAAGTATATATGTGTACCTATTCCATCGACATATTTTTGACCACATAAATCTAGATAATTTTCCATAATCTAGTGTGGAACGAGCATATGAATAAGTTACTAAAATGTATGCTTAAAATAGTAATGAACAGATAAAAGCAAAATTTAGTTCCTCCAGCATTTAACTGTTTAAAATTCAACCCAAACCTATATGGGGGGATTACCACTTCTACTTCTTTGACGAGTAGCTTAAAACCTCCGCATTTTCATAAAAAATGCATGGAACATTTTTCCTTACTTTTTCCTTACGCTAATGACGTTGATGAGGGTTGGTAGATATGGATTGCGAGTTTTGTATCGATTTCTTTATCTATAAATAGTGAGCCTATGCAGGAGCTCCTTTGAAAGGAAGGTATTTCATTTACCTACCTACAAAAGTGAGCCACATAAAACTCAGTTTTTTTGAACTTATTATGATAAAAATAACTGAGGTAATACAAAATAGCTGATTCGTTTTAGGTCTTGCTTAGTCTCATACATGAGTCTCTGTTAAAACTGTGTAGCCTTGTAATAATTTTCCACATATTATCAAAAGACGAAATACCGATGTAGACAAAAGCTATTTTGGTGTAGCTTGTGGTTTGATTCAGAAGTAAATTGGTGTTTTACAGAGGTAAACATAGTAGCTGTGTGAATTCAATTCCAATCTCCATGGAGGCACGGTGATCAATTTTAGAATAACAGTACAACGTACTACAAGCAGCACCTCGAGAGAATTGCACACACCAAGTAACACAAGGTTTCATCATGCATAAATGGGATATATTTCATGCCTTTGGTTGTTCTGAAAACAAGTTTCTTTAAATAACACATCTGTAATCTGCTGTGATCCAATAGGCTATGTGTAATCAAAATCTGTGCTTACAACAGGATCATGAGGAGCAATAGTTGATAATTCTTCAACTGGTTGCTAAATATGAAAGGGAGACTACATCGTGCATGAAAACGTATTTTCATTGCTTCGTGCTCGTTTGTGTCCAATCCCATACTGACAGCTGAAGTCACTACTCATATTTCACTCTGTATAAGCTGGGAAAGCAATCCGAATTCGAGTTAACACGTTTTTTGACGTTTAAAAGGTATTGATCACAAACATCATCAGTCTGTTTATCTGCTGGTCTGGAAGAAATCCACATTTACAAATCCGGGAAGTAACCTGGCGAACTGCGAGTTTCGCAGGCACTCTTGTGCTTTATTTAGCTCATTTGGTTAGTGCGTATGACCGGCATTCAGAAGGCGTGATTCGAATCCCTTAGCAGCCTAAGGTCTTTCCGAGTTTTTGAATGCGAATTTGTTTATCGACTTCTTGTGAGTTAGTAATTTGAAAAATTGTCGTAATGCTTATCTGCCACGATCAACATTACAAGTACTGTCTAGATACGAGTAATGTAATAATAAATATTAATAAATTTCGCTCGAACACTCGCAAGGGGGCGAAAAAAATATAATAAATTTAGTTTTAGTATCTATGAGGAAACTTTCGTAAAAGACTAATTTCCATGATTTAACCGAAGAATGATATTTTCAATCAGAAAAAGTAGAATTATTACAGTGTGGGAAGTTCCGAGTCAACCTACTTGACTCCATTTTTTACTTTGTTCCAGACCGAATTACCTGACACTTTGATGACTCCCGCTCTCTTAAAATGGCTAATTCTCCTCTCAAGATAATTATATAAAAGGCCTAGCAACCCGATGAACGTATAGATAAAAGAGCTTATGAACGGTGGAAATAATACCCAACTTTTTAGATAGAGAAAACCTTGAAGAAAATTGCTCCCCGTCAAATCGTGTCGTGATTTCGAAGGGTGCATTCATGCACACTCGAAACAACAAGCGGAACAATCATCGAAGCGCAAATGTTGACTGATGTACTCGTCAAGCTGGCGATGGGTTGTGACATGTTTTCTTATGGTGATTGTTGTTTTTTCGGAACAAATTGCATGCGGCACGACCCTGCGTGTTTACGGGTTGTTTGGTTAGCAAGAAAAAGCATGCACTTTACTATATGGAGGTACTGTAAGTTGTCAGTAAGTAAATTCTTTCACACCATATCTACAGGAACGAATTTTGATTTTGATCTTGGCTAAAATTATTAGTTATCTGATTTTAATTTGCGTCCAAGAGCTAAACAGTATTTTTTTAACCATATGGCCAGCATAAAGCAAGGTGCATCTCTAAAGACATACAATTACAAGAAATTAAGGTAGTCACATAAATTAAATGCTATCTAGTTACCGCAGTAATTGGATTTTACTGTTTTTAGAGTGGTTTCACAACTAATTCAATTATTTAAGTATACTTGCATAGAGCAGTTAAAGAATAGAGAAGCGTTTTTTGTAAATTTAATGAGATTATGCCAAACGAGCACAAAGTAAGTTCATCCGTCCGAGGTCATCAAATCTTAATAATAATTAGAAAAATTTGAAAGAAAAACTGATAGCCAGTGGCGATCGAACCCAAAACCTTTTGCATTCTAGGCATTGGGGGGGTTGGGTCGTAATGAACTGGTCAGACAAATATAAATCCGCTATGGAAGGTACATCCCCCCGCGCAATTCTTCTTGCTAATTATTAAACCTGTACAGCTTGATCTTTGATTAGCGATCTAGTGCCAGACGCCGATACTATCTTCAGTAGTAACTGACATGACTACATCTAATTGAGCCGAGTGCGGCAATTAGCCGCCTTCAAAAAATACTATTAAATAGTTTTATTGGATTTCATTGCAATCCGTAAGTGGACAACTAATAATAATTATAAAAATTAGAAATTCCGTATTGGAGGAAGGCTAGTCAGCCAAGTTTGTAGCACATATGTTTAGACGAGCCTCTTCAAGGGTTTCTCAAGACTGGATGTTTATACTTCATAAAATTAAGAGGAAGCTCAAAAAATCTATCGCTACGCTCATAAAAGGCCAGCCTTATTGAGACGACAGCAAGGCAAGCTTATCCCATACAGAGGTGTATCTATCACTTAACCTTATGTTATGGAAATGCTTCTTAAGCTAACAGTGTCCATCTACCGTTCCAGCAGTAAAGCAACATTATTGCCTGGACCTGTACAGGTAACATTTCTCGAGTCCATATCCAAAATAACTAAGGGGCTCTTTAACGAACATGCAGCCCAGATGTTGTAAGAACCCTATTTTGAACAGACCTTATACGTGCAGCGATGGGAAAAAACACATTTACGTTTAGAATACAAAATGTTGTTCTCAGTTTCTGTTCTGTTGTGAGTCGGTCTGGTGTACCTTTTTTCATTTGAAATAGGGGCAAACTTTTATAACCCATATTAGGTGAAAAAGTCTGTTGGACACAACCACCAGCCCCATCCGCCAAAAGAGTGGAACCCAGAATTCGTCACCCACTATAATACCTCGCTCTACCGCTGTGTTACACCTCAGCAGTGCTAAATGCATTTCGTCATGCTGAGTAGCGTCGTGTTAGCGGTCATCCCAAAAGGCATTTGTTTTATTATTACCTGCCTGTAGCCATGCACAGTTTCCATATCTTCGTCATGGATTATGCTTTGACCTCGAAATGCTTCAAACTGACCCACAACGCTGACGTTTTCTAAAAGAATGACTTGTTCGAAGTTTTGGAAGTTCAACCTGGTGAGGATGCGATCTCTGGGTCCTTCTAGTGTCCGCTGTACTGATTACTGTTGGTACTATGCAAGTCAGCTTTATAGAAATTTACCAAGATAGAACATTTATAGGTCAGGAACAGGTCAACCACTTTCGATTCGCTGTTGAAGTCTATGGAAGTCCTTTTTAAAATCAAGCGTATCCACTAGACGCATTTCTCCCTGCTGGAATGTGTTCAGAAGTTTGAGGAAGTAAGTTTTTCGGCCCTTGCGATGTGGGGTGTAATAAGAATTTAGTAGTACCTGAATTTATTTCTATGATTTAAACATGCTTAAAGGTAACAATGCTAAGAAGTATATTTAGTTAAGTTTAGTTATGAATGGATTTTATTGCAGCAGTTAATGCTTTTTCCATCCTGAAACTTGGTGGAATAAAACAAAACTGACATATGAACATTCTTATTTAATAAATGCATTAAGCCTCAACGATAAAATCTAAATTATGTGTTAAGGCACACTTCTAAGAAATCAATAATCTCAGAAAATCCCGTTTTCAATGAGCTCTATACTTATGAAAAGCTGGCTAGTTTTATTCCAGTTTTTTTATTAATATGCCCTTCAGAAGATTTTTAGTATGTTATTTAGTCAAAAACAATGAGTGAGCCGCATTGTCTGCAGTTATTCAATAATCTAGTCCTGGGTACAATTTGATATGTACATAGATGCCAATTCAAAATGAGCAATAGAGGAAATACGATTTTGATTATTAAGTGGCAGATACTGAGTTGATCTACTTGACTCTATTTTTCCTTTGTTTCAGATCGGCGCAATTGACACTCTGATGGCTGCCAACAAAATTAGATTTTTCTCTTTTAATACAGGTTAATGATACGCGACGCAATATCTCGAGTACAAAAAACACCTGACGACGTACATAAAAGACGAAGTACGAAGTTTCTGCGAAGGAGGTGAGAGAGAAAGCTCTATAACCGTCTTGTATGCGCTAGAGAGCGACAGTAGGAGATAAAAAAGAGCGAAAAGACGGTCGTCGCGGCGCGCGCTTGCGTTCCGCTCTCGGTAAACCTCTAAGAAACGACCCTGGTTTGAGGGTAAAAATCCGAGGTCTTTCCTGGTTGGCGGCGGCGACAGCGGCGGTGGCGGTTCACCTCAACACGCCCCGCCCCCAGCCGCCTCTGCGTCCCTCACCGTCCCCCCAACGGCCGCCCCCACCGCCACTTTTATACTCTTTCTTAATGCCAGAAGAAGGCCGGCGTGCCGCGAAAAGAACTTCGCCACCACCACGACGACGACTAAGGAGTTTCCGAGGAGTTCGCGGACTGTGCGGGAAAGTTTGACGCGTTGCGTTAGCGGGGCGACAAAAAACTGATTTTTATTTTGGTGATTTTTTGTGACCGTTTCTGACAGGGTCTGAGGTAAGTGCCAAATTTGAATTTTCAGGTTTCAGAAGTTGCGGTGAATTCCTCCAAAAGTTATAAATTTAACGTATTTTTTTAAGATATTTGTATATATCAGTCATTCTTTCCCAAGGGGCCAAGTAAAAAAATATTCCTTCAAAACTTCACTAAGATATTGATACATGTTGCTATAGGCGTCAAACTCGATTTTCAAGTTTAAGAAGTTACCGATGATAATTCCTTCAAGAGGTATGGATTTAATGATTTTTGTTGTTGAAAATATACATATATCAGAAATTTCTTTTCAAGACTATCAAATAAAAGAAATCTTCCATTTTAACTCTACTAAATTTTTGCTATATATTAGTATAAGAATTTTTTCAAAAGGATCAATTTAACTTTTTTTTTTTTGAAAATATACTTGTATATATCAGACTTTCCTCCTTAAGATCTCCAAGTAAAAAATATTTAGCTCAAACTTCAGTCAATTATTGCTATATGTTGTTTTAAGTGTCAAATATGATTTTAAGGATTCATAAGTTACGGTAAAACTTTTTGTTTCACTGAAACGTTTTTGCTGCTAATAATCAATGCGCCAAATAACTTTTCTAAGATAAAATTTCTTGATGAATTAGTGAGGCGGGATTTTTGTAACTTTTCGTATAATCAGCGTTTTGAAAAAAATCCTAACTCCAGTCACAATTGTTGTAAATCATTGATTATTGATATTTTAACCGTTTTTATGTTCTTTGAAGAGAAAAAGTCATATTTGGTATGTAGAATATTTCTTCATTTTTCCAAAAATTTTATGGAATTTTTATTTGAAGCACTTCATTCCAGAACATCAGAATAAAATCCGAATTACAATGCTATTGGAACGGGTGCAAAATTGTGGTCAATGAGAACAAACTCATGGACAGCTATTTAACGCGCCTAGCTCTGTAAAATCCAAAGCTTACACTTCTCATTGAGATAATAATATCATTATATTTATATTTCATTCCAAAAGTTATAAACTGTCATTTAAGTAACCATCACATTTTTGTTTTTATCTTAAAGTATATGAACTGACTTTCAAAGATCAAGAAAAATTCGATCATAAGGAAAACTATAATATGGTCAAAGTTTACTCCCACAACAAAAACCAGAATGTTAATTGAACAATAATTTCGTAGATTAATGAAGTTTCAACAAAATCAACAGAAGATGGAAAATGCCTCATATAAAGGGTTTATAGGCTTTTCTTCATTAACTGGTTAAAAAATAGAAATAATTACTATTCGATTGATTCTGCAGCAATTACCAAAGTAAATGATAAACAAATAAACAACAAAAAAAATTGAATTTGGGTTACAAAACACACGAATGAGGTCAGATTGTCTGATCCTCCGCTGGGGTTGCCTAATGGCCACTATCGCTTAAACTTAAACTGATCAGTTGTAGTTACCCCATGAAGTTAGCTGCCGCAGTACATGTAGTCTTGATTCTCCAATAAGATTCCATAACTCCAACACAGGACTTTCCAAATAGCATTCTGATTATAGACTCATATAAAAAATATATGAAAGCTCTTCACATTGTCAGTGAATGTGTTCAGAGATTTCTTTGTAGAAGCTCTTTATGATGAGCATCATAAAATATGTTATTCTAATCGATAATGTTCTACTGACAGACCTACTATCGTCCTCACAATCTGCCTATTATACTTTAGTAGAATTATCGTGAATCCTGACTGTCTTTCTGGTTTCGTATATCCCAGCTTTACTTAAAGAATTACTACTACTGTAAGATCTGTAAGTTGTTCTAATCGATGAGCTCTTATGATCAGACCTACTGTTATTGCACCTACAGCATTCCTGTTATACCTTAGTAGATTTCTTGTGAACACTGTCATCATTTCTCTGCAAGTCCCCAGATCTATAGATGTATTACCCAATGTGTGAGCATTATTTCTGTATCTACTGCATTTTCATTTAGAGTTGCGGGGCACTTTCATACCAGCTTAGTTATGACCTGGATGGAATCAGTCATTTTCAATGCAGCCAGGCTATGAAAACAGACGATTTAGCGATGTCCTCGCATAGAAAAAATTTGTTGATCTTATTACAATATATCTGTATATATAACTCAGAGAATCCTCCACCTTTAAAAATCTGTCCAGTTTGTCATTTGCATCAAATTTGGCCTTAACTGACAACACCCCTTTGAAGAAAGACCTCCTGTGACTTGTACAGCTTTTCTTATCATAATTTAATGGATCTCTCATGGATATTTGCTCCTCTTTTTCCTTGTCTCGACCTGTACGAAGGGATGCAAGGAGGAGGGACTGTAGCAGAAGCACGATCGTAGTAGGACCAAGGGGAAACCATAAGGGTTTTAGTGAGTACCGTGAATATTCTTGAACTCGTGCGAAGAAAGCTGATAAAAGAGGCAAGCATGCAAGTAGTTTGGATTTTGCAGCGACTTGCCACACTAACTTGATGTGATCAAAAAGTCAAAACAAATTGCTGCTGACATCACGCTCGTCTATCTTGCCATTTTATATGTTCATCAACTGGATTTTTCAATGTATGGTTGGCTAGTTGGTGATATTTGCGAATGTGTGAAATTTCGAACAGGGTTGCGCGATGCCAAGTTGAGTACCTCCATAACAAGCATTACCGTGCAACGAATGCCTTAGCGTATCCGACGGTGACACGATTTTTAATTACAAATAGGTGGTGCCTGCCTTTTTTATGATTTGTCTTTTGTTTCATCCGCGGGTTTCTCTTAACAAGGCGTCGCGTCGGATGTTGTCAGAGTCGCGATACCCATGCCCGGATGACAATCGACCACGGTCGCTGTTGGTCACAGCCAACTCGGACAAAAGGGAACCGGCGTAATTGGAGATAATTAAACGGTTAGCGATTTTTCTGCGATTAAAAGTAAATCGCTGAGCTGTTTTTTGCACTTCACAGGAAAAGTGTGGTGTATAGGAGTTGGGTTATTTCGGTATGAGATATCAGTCACATAAGCGAGACGAAAAAAAAATACAAAAATCTTTTGATCGGATTTGATGATGGGGCTCGTAACAACCGTAATGACAAACGTAATGAAGCTCTTTAGTCAGTTATTTGTGGTTGTGATTAGTGGCCAGTAAAAGCGATTATTTAAACCGAGAATACATCAGTATGCTAATTCCAAAATACTGAACAGAAAACATAACAAAATATGATATTTAGCTCGACTAGAGTTTGGCAAGAAATTGCAAAAACAAGCGAGTTTAGTTCACAGAATTACGATGACTTGTCTTACATACTATTTCTCACGTGATGAGATCGTGCTACATCACACAACCGAGATAATTACAGACCTGTGTGACATGTGGTCACCGCACTACGGTGACCTTGTAGTTAAGGTGTCAGCACGGGATGTAGTCGAAACGGGTTCGAGTTCCGTGCGCACTAAATTTCTTATTTGATTCATCGCACTCCAACATTGTGTGTTTAATATATGGTTTCTTGAAGTGTTCTTTTAACAATGGTATATTGTTAGACGCGAGTACCGCAAATCGTCCATAGCCTCCTCGTTAAGGCAAAGAGAGAACAGTGCACCCTCATCCGTAAAGACCTGCTACGACCCTAGTGGCGGCGTGTACAATTAAATCAATCCGGAAGTGAGGAGCGACAGTGACGGGTGGTCGGGATCGAATATCAAAAGAAGGCTCGCGACAGAAAGGAAACATAACTGGAGGAGGGTGTCGACGAGGACGACGACAAGATGAATCACAAATCAGCTGATTTCATCCCCAGCCCTGTTAACTGGACCAAAACGTGAAGCGAATGCCGAATGCAGCCCTATGTTTTATTTTATAGCATGGGCAATTTAGCCGGTAGCATTATCCTTATCTTGCATGTCTTTCTATGTCTGCTATTTGATGTTTATCAAATACATGATAGTATAATACTACGCATATTTCTATTCGATTCTGGGTTTGGTGAATGAAAAGCAGCATATGCTATTGCTTCAATGAGAGGGAGCAAATACTTCAAAGTGTATGATAAAGAATTCAATGCATTTCCTTAATAACTGAAATGTAATGAATTGTTCTGCTAGAAGTAAAAGTTTGATACTTTGGATGATAAAATCTTTTTATTAAAGAACAGTAATTTGCTACAAAACATTTGTAATAGTAGCGTTAATCTTCTATGTAAGGAGAAATAATATGTCTCTTGTGGAAAATCAGAAAATTTTGAATGGAGTGAACTTGAAAAACAAAGAACGCTACTAAAGACTAGAAGTATTGCTTCTATGAGGAAACTGTGTAGTGGATAGTGGATAGGATATGTAGGTCTTAGCTGAGGCGTGGGCTGCATTCATTAAAATCTGAAGGTTATTCCGAAGTCATGAACTTAACTTGGGCCTTAGCAGTGTACCAGTGCCAAGGCTTAGACCACAAAAGAGGCAACATTCAAATGCCTTGCAGCAATCGAGATGTGGTTTTACCGTCGGATGCTGAAAATGAAATGGACCGAGATAATAACAAAAGCTGAAGTTCTTACAGGTATGGACAGTATATGTTATGTTACGGTTACAGAAATCACGACAACCATAGGAAGAAGAAATATTTTTGGTACATGTTGCGGCATCCAGAAAAATATAGAACTCCTTATCTCATACCTCAAAGAAAGAGAACAACTTAGTTGAAGAACTTAAGGCGTTTGTTCACCTAAACAACTTTTCATTTCTTTAACTTTAACATTTCCACTCAGCAGTTGGTGAAGTTATGGTGAGTAACATGATCCAGTCTATGATGACTAACGATCGATAGCAGTCAGGCCACAATAAGTAGCAGCTCCTAAAATTATACGGAACACGTGCCAGGGAGCTCTGCTAATAGAGATTCTTAAGAACATTGGATTAGAAAAAAATGTCATACCAGACTTATAAGTTTATCGAAATTGTTACAATCCCAGTGTTCGTAATGGCCTTTTTTTGACTAACAGAGATACAGATTCTATAAAACGATTTAGTTTCGAAACTGGATCCCCTAGCCATGTAGATTGTGAATGATCTTACTTGATGAAACTACTACATCATTGAGATGAAATTCTGCAATATGCACATCAGGTTTCACAAATCAAAGCTGTTTTTTTATAACGCGCTTAGTACCATCGTCAGACTGTCAACTTTGACCATGTACAAAGGCTATTCAGACTACCTGTCAAACAGCTAACGATATTTTGACGGCGAGGATTGAGGTTTTTAGGGGTTTCTCTTAACCATGGTGCAAATGCAATCGCAAAAAAATATCCACTGGGGTGCAAAAAGATCCAAAACCTTAATGAAACAATGGCTAGATGGGTTAAACAAATGCTATGTTTATGAGTAGTTTGCGTACCCTTTGTAAACACTCAATTTTGTCCGTCTAAAGCTTTAAAGATTAAACCGAAATGTGTCACAAAAAGGATTTTCATTTTAAAAACATTGTGTGTATATTATACTATTCTATCTAACCGACTAAAGTCTCATATTTACGAAACGGGACCGGCATGACTGTCCCCTTTACGAAACCAATTGATATTCCGTTTTATTTCGAGCAATAAACAGCTCTGAGCAAGTGTATGATAAAGTATAACCATTCACAATGTATATTGGATGCAGAAATCTACGACAGAAACAGTACAACGAGGTTAACATTCAGCACAGACAACAATTCAATAAGATACAATTAACAATACATGAGAACTGCGATAACTGAATACAGATTCCAACGCAATCAACTGTCTGGTGCAGGTAGTCAATGACTTAAGCCACTAACTTGGACATTCTAATCGGTAATTACATGTTTGATAGGACAGAGTAGCAAATATTCGTCATCTGCATTTTCTTTATAAACTATGAGACTAAAAATTCTTCATACTCAGTGAATCGTGTCACTTGCTGTGTATTTTATGTCGATGGTTAAAGCCTGTGAAATTCGTTCAGCATACATGCATATACTCGTACTTCTCGTTAATGTACTAATCCCAGTTAATTTTTGAGCCTATCACAGGCCTTGTTGTCTATTCCTTTATTAAAAATATGTATGTAATTATGATAAATGTAGATAAGGTGTATACAGAAGGTTCTGGGTTCGATCCCCATGAAATCTTTTCTTTAGCATTTTTCTAATTATTATCAGTTGTCTCTCTTACGGATTCCGATAAAGCTCTTTAAAAACAGATATCATACTACTATTTGTCATGTTCGTGAATAGATATCATATATCTTCCCTAGTAATATAAGCCTCAATATCGATCGAACTTCAACCCATCTACCTTCGCTTATATGATTTGCATAATTGTTAGCATTAACCTTTTTCCAGACGCATACTCCGTTGATTCTGGTAGTCAAAGAAACAGCGTTCCTAGTTTGTTCACGCGTACCTTTGCTGTGTTTGTCTATAGAGTCGTTTAGTATTGTTTCATAACACCATATTTTCCGGACTATATAACTCCCCCATTGGTATGAGGGGTTTTCAACGCAAAAAACTAATTATGTTCCGTAAGAATATTATGTAACAGTTGTCTTAGACGCAGGGCGCACGTGCAACCTGATTAATGTCGATGATGAGGGTGTGGATGGCAGCCGGTTGCCAGGCAAGAGAAAAGCTCGATTTTTAATAAACTGGGGATGGATGGTGTAAGATTATTATGCAATGAATATTAAGAGCGAACTTTGATCTCTCTGTGAATGATTGTAGGTCATTTGGCTACGTATTATATAGAAGCGTCAGGCAAAAGCTTTTGTGACGTTACTATGGCGTCAAGTAGGTTGAAGCTGTACTTCTCACGCGATGGTATCAGCATCGCAGAAATAAGGTTTCGGATAGTATTTTAGAGTTGTTAATAGTTCGCATTGAGAAAAATATTGCAAAACGAAATCTTTATATCTGAAAAAATCCCCAAAAATGTTTTGAAAAATTTGAATATTTCCTCAAAAATGGGTACAGGTGCATGTGAAATTCAGAGGCAACTTAGTTGGCGTTATTTTCTAGGATGCTAAAAAGTACTTCTCTCTCCATTCAAGATCCCTATTCAGTTGAAATGCGTAACTTGTAGTAAAAGCCGCTTAAACAGAAACAGAACAAGGAATGGTTTGTATATGGATTCGTAGTGCAAACTACGAGTATTATAGGGGTCATAATTTTATGGAAGGTAGAACGTTTCCTACCAACACCCCCACCTTCCAACCCCAATTATTCACCACCATGTCTTTAGAAGGTGATCAGAAGCCTCAGAAACATCCAAAAACGGAGTTAGCGTTTTTATCTTATCTTCTCTATTTTGCGAGCTACTGGCACCAAAATTCCCAAGTACAAATGTTTTACATTTGGTTCCTACTTTGATAACAAATATGAAATATAAATCCTGAAAAATGAAATTCTGATTAATCAATCTGTATGTTTCAGGGAAAAGTAGCAAATCCAACTTTATATCATATTATTATTATAGTTACGGGCCACTTGATTACGTGGAACATGCCCATATGGAATATTGCAAAATAAAACTCGTTGTCTCATCAGCAGTGTGAAGATTAATTAAACCTAGGTATTGTGTTGCATACAAATAGTAATGTATTTAAATTCATCAATATCTTTTGAAAACGATATTGCAGTTGACTCACTTGTATTGGTCGCTAACTAAAGCTATACAGATCACTAATGGAAAGACTTTACCAACGTTTCGACTGCCTCGGCGCGACACAAGATTCGCCTCATTTAGGACTCAAAAACAAACCTGCAGCATAATCTTGCAGATATTGAATATTTCCTTCTTGAAGCATACCCAAACAGAAGTTTCTATAATACAAAAATTTTTGGTGCAGACAACTCGAAACCGTGTCCACAGCATCATATCGTGTTAACGCTATAGTCGCTAGGTCACCACACTGTTCTGGCCAGATTTACTATCACATCGATACACTAGCTGTGGAGATGCTTGCGCATCGACCTTCCAGCGTCCTTCTTCCCCAGTCGCTCAGAACAAGAAGTCAAGGGGTGGATGTGTGATGAGTCCAGCAAATTGTATGGCATTTTTCGACGTAGTTAATTGTTTCTAAAGGGGGTTGATTTGTTACGTTACTGTTTTGGCAGTTACTACTACAGATTGAAGCATTTAAACTAAAATAGCGTGAAGTAGGACAACTGCATATGTCATGTACAGCGGTATCAGCTTTTCATCCACTTGAGGATATAGAAATACTATAAATTTTGGAAGTTTTGGTGAATTTTTAAATGAAAAATGATATGAAGTTTTCCAATGTTTCCGATATCAATTTAATTCCAAAAGATCAACAGTGACCAGCTGATACTGCTTGCTGGGAAGTAACGGCATCCTTTTCTTGAAGTAGCTCGAAGTTTGTTATGACCAACGGAAATTTCCATTTTGTTACAGGTTACGCTCCAACAGCAGGAGCAGCACTCTGAAAAATAAGCCATCAGACAGCATCTGTATTGTCAATAATCAGAAAGTCATCTGCAGCAGGTGTCCGTCCGTTGTCCGCGACGCGGCCAAAAGAATCCGGCCATCCGCGCAGTTCTGCGGCCCACCGCCTCCCCTTCCCTGTCACCCCCGTTGCTCACCGCCACCACCATCGCTGCCGCCGCCTGCGATTTTTCATCATATTTTGCAGCCGTCGCGGCGCCACGCACGCAGCGGACTTTGAAAAACTCCATCCGCAACTTCGGCGGTAACTCCGCCGCGATCGCGACTCCCGCGGTTCTACTTGCGAAACCGGTGTACGCGTAAGCACGTGGCTGGCAAGAGCGCGCCATCGGACTGTGTTGGAGTGAGATGAGTCGAATGTGAGGAGGGTAAATGAGTCATGAAGCTGCAACGAGCTTTAGGATTTCTTCCCTGATCGAACAGGTTTGTGTTAGAGTCGTATTCATTACAAGAGATACAGTTATGCCATCATCGCGTTCCATCTAGCTAATAATTGTTATATTTGTTTGACAAGGAAAAAAATTGTAAAATTTAGGCTATCGCTGCACCCTTTGTTGAAGTATAAAATACAACAAGTGTTTATGTAACCTGTTATGATATGATTCACAACACAACACAACATATCTCTTAACATGTTTAAACAATATGTATATCAATTTTCTACAATATTAAAGAATATATATTACAGTGAATGCATTTCCATTCGTTTGTTCCGGAATATTAAGATAATTATTTGTTTAGTAATACCTTTATTTCATTTAATTCACATTTCAGAACTAGATATGAAAAGTAATATCTTCCAAAACTGTCATCAGTTTTGTAATTTTGCGTGTCAAAATAAGGAAAGTTATACTATTCAGTTTTAAAATTTGTTGGTCCGTTATTACCATGACAAGTTTAATAATAAAATAGAGATGTAGATTTCATATGCTCTTACTTGGTGAAACTCTTCCATCATGTAGAGAAAGAGTTGTGTAATTAATCACACAGTTTCCCAAATTAAACTCTTTCTTTCAGTGACGTGCTTCGATTCTTATTAAAATCATCGTCAGACTGACAGATTTGAGTTATCAAGCATTACCTTTACTTGCTTGATCTGAGTTACTGTTTCTATTATATTAGCCCCGTTATATCTTCAAAATGTTGCACCTCTGAAACTTTAAGCCCGAATCCTTAGACTTCTGCGGCAATACCCCCTGATCGTTATGTTAACATCATTTAAATTACGTCTAAAATAAATTTGGTTATAAAGAAATAGAATTTTAGAAATAATTAACTTATTAAATTGATTGAGATGGATGGTAAAACTAATTAAATGTCTTGTTTGCAGCTAAGCATGCCCTGAATGCCGCCACCTCCACCAAAATGCACCTGTCGAGCGAAGTGACGTCAACGACAGGTTTCGATAGCAGAGCGTACGGCAACCTGACTGCCGAAATGCTCGCCGAGCGAACGGTGGACGGCCTGTTGGCCGAGCACCCAGGCGAACTGGTCCGAACCGGTTCTCCCCACGTGGTGTGCACGGTGCTGCCACCTCATTGGAGGTCGAACAAGACGCTGCCTGTCGCGTTCAAAGTGGTGGCATTAGGCGATGTCGGAGATGGTACCGTAGTGACGGTACGAGCGGGGAACGACGAAAACTACTGCGCCGAGCTTAGGAACTGCACCGCAGTGATGAAGAACCAGGTGGCCAAGTTTAACGATCTCAGGTTCGTCGGAAGAAGTGGAAGAGGTAAGAGTAAGTACTGATATTTAGGTATGTTTTTATCGTTTTGAGTAACCTAGCAGCGCGACTTATTCGAACAGACATTTTATACAGCTCTGCACACACGATGGTAACCATAATCTGTTTGATAGCCACAGCGATCGGATATCTCATTGATCCAACGTTCAAATGCTACTAGAAATCACATTTTTCACAGTTTGGAGGGCGGAAGGAAAATGGCATGGTGGTGTGAATTCGCAACTTTAATACTGGACAGATAATACATATGTGCGATGTAGCGATCAGTTTCTTACAAGTTGCCCCCACTTTACGAGAGTATAGCAAAATGCTGACATTGTTTTTGATGCCCGATTGATAAAAAATAATACAATGTATGAGTTCCATTCGATCATCCAAAATAAAATCGTAGGTGACGTCGCTTCGTCTTCTTCGAGACTCGTCAGTACGACTCAGTAACTGACTTTTGGATTTATGGGTGGTACACAGATTTTAAAATATCTCTCCACTGTCGAAGTTTCTGATAGAATAACGAGTTTGCAAATTAGGTGATTCCATTTGTTCACCCGAAGCCAGCATTTCATACTGACGTGTCTCAATTGAGATGGAACGACTTAATGAGATTGTATCTTTCTGTCAAAAGTACGTGTTCGCCAGTTCACCTGAAGACGATTGAAGATAGCACATCAATCGAAACGTCGTGATACTCAAAATTTTATAGACAATGGAAGTCCGAAATCAAACTTTTGATAAATCCACCTTGTCTACAAGTTTCAAACAACTGTATCTTTCTGTTTGTAATTGGCTAATGCACAGGTACATATTACCGTAGAATTCGAACATCCCAAATGATTTATGAAACTTTAAATTTCCATTATGTGGCCAATCGACCTCATTTTGGTTTTTTGGCTTCCGACAGCATTGACAGATACCAGAAAGTGATCGAACTAAATTATTCGATAAATAGCATGGTCAAACAGACGCGTTTGATGAAATGCGCAAAACATTTTAATCTTGGAGAGTTGTGCTGCTAGTTTACTCCATACGCTGTGATATTCTAGCGCTTAACAACAAAATATGGCAGGACGATATACATTAACTTAATGTGATAAAGGATGATTCTGTGGAATATTTATAATATATTATAAAAGTTTTATTACTGATTTGAAGATTATATGGGCACAGACCTGACACTCTACTCAACATTGCACTTCTAGCAGTAAATTGAACCTTGTGGGTAAATTATACAATATTACCTCCAAGATGGAGAAGTTTCACCAAGTAAAATGATCTACAATCTAAATAATTATAATATCAGAAATAGATTTGAATTTATTGATTCAGTTTCCCATGGACAAAAAGTCAAGCTGAATCGTTGGAAGGAGGCGGGATAATTTGAAAGAGGTAAGAAAATTCACATGCTTCTAAATAAATTGCCAATAATATTTGATTTAGGATTTTTCATATGACATTCCAATTGGAAACAATATTGCTCATGAATGAGAAAATGGCAAAAATAAAATAGAGAGATAAGAGAGCTAGACATCCAACAGCATAACCTCACATCACAGAGGGAGGTATTGTCTTAACAAATATTTTTCAGGCAGATCATATGGTTTTTCTCCATTTAATTTCCACGTAATGTGTAATGTCACTCAGTTCCATTGGCCTATTTGTCTGTTTATCTGAGGCTATTTTCTAAACTATCATATTTCAGCAAGTAATGTATAGATTTTGATTAAATTTAAGGAACAATATGGTGTGAAGTATGCAGTACCACCATATCTCTCAAATGGCGAACTGAATGGCATAAGCCTTAAACTTTCGGATCTTCCCAAATATCCAATTCTTGAAAATTCATGTTTCGCTATTTCTCAAGATTTTAGTACGTTTTTGGAAAACAGTCCCTTTTATTATGTAACTCAATTTTCATATGAGCATTTTGAACATAACTTTAAATCAAACCATAGACAGTACTGAGTCAATCTACTTGACTCCATCTCTCTGTTGCACGCCTAAATCTTAATCTATCTCGCGATCCTACCCTAACCATGAAATATCAAACCGCGAAGATATCCCGAAGATTCCGGAATTGTAACAACGACCTCATCTCATTAAATTTTCTTGAAGCCAGAACCGTTTCCTAGCTATTCTGATGAGATTCTCACGTTTCGGTTTGAAATAATGTTGTGGCTCCCCGAAGCTGCATGGCTCCCTAGTGCTCCGAAAATTGCAAATAGAAATATTTATGGTTCGGTTCTTCTTACCTTCTCATATTTGCCTTCAAAAATATATACACATCTGGGTTCTTTTTCCTCTTTTTTATTTCGCCGTTTCATAAAATATTTATGACGCACAGAGCGGGAATATTGGAACGCATGAGAGGTCGCCTTCTTTCTGAATTTTAGAAAATGCCGATACGTGAGATGAAAATATGGTGTTTTATTTTTTGTAAGAACATAAAAAGAATGTAGATTGTACGTAGTTTGATCAGATAGGTCACAAATTTAGCAACGTACATCAATATGATATAACATTTTAGTTAACTTTCCCACGCGAATAGAAATATATAATATATTGAAACGTGAAAAATTCAATTCTCCATGATAGTTATACGTTGGTATAGCTGCGTGGGTGTGGGTAATGAATACTGCTATTATATATATTTTTTAAATTGGTTTATTTGCGGCGGTATTACCAGCAGAAAGCAAAACGCATCTAAACATCCCCAAATTACGAATCTATTGTTTTTTAGGCTTCCGAAGACTTTTGTGCATAGTTACAAGTTCGAAGTGATCAGACGATTTACAAATCATCCAACTTATTTTAATCACTCTCATATCAAGAGTCGGATAAATAATTATACCCACTTCGCTTTTTTAATTGTAGATTAATTAAATTACAATTGTTTTGAATGGTGAATGCATATACAGAGATCTATTAATAACACGCAGGGCGCACTTTTTAAAACACTACCTAAATTTTGCTGGAATACATGTATACACACATAGTGCAGTTCTTATTTTTGGAGATCCTTTCGTAAAAGTATAAAATAAAAAATTATCCTAGCAAATCTTCTCACTTGCCAAAAGTTTCTAATCTAAATAAAATAATCTAAATTGTAGATGATTTTACTTGGTGAACTCGTCTATCGTTAAGATAAAATCGGCAAATTGCTATTGCACAATTTTATCTCAACTTTATTTTCATTTTCGAACCAATTCAACATTCTTGTTATATGCAGATTTCTGGAGAAGCTCCAGATGAAAAGTCTCCATTAGTTCGAAAAACCCATGAGACTTTTTGATCCCTTAAAATCGGTTTTCGCATGTTTTTTGTATGTGTATGGCCGGCTTAATGATAACAGCAGCATTTCGCATACGGCTTAAAGCATTGTTCGGCTATAAGTTATTTGGTTTAGAGATCTTCTAATCTCGTCGCGCACCCCGCCAGCTAGATCCGATCGGGGATGGCGGCAGCGGACACTGCCGTGCCCTCCCGTTCCACCGTACAAATCCCTGATTTATTGACATAAAGCCCATATTTCCACGTATTAGCGATATCAGTTTAAAACACCATAAAACTTTCCCGATCGACGGATCCACGGAAATCGCCATGGAGGTACACATAGACTTTGGCCAAAGGAACGTCCGTCACTGATGAAAAGCCTATATAATAAGTGTATCTGCTTAGCTCAGTTGGCTACAGCATCTGACCGGAAACAGAAGTTGTGCGAATCCCGCATTCGGCCAGGTTTTCAAATTGCGAGTTCGTATATTGGCTTCTATATTACAGATCAATAAATAAATAATTGTCACAGTTGTTTTCTACAGAGTGGTATTATAATTGCTGAATGCAGGTGCCTGTCATTATAATGGTGCTGCACCTCGAAATACGAAGAAAGCGCAGATTGAGATTAAGGAGAAAAATGCCCTTCGGGCTAGTGCACTTCTTCGGCGCTCTAGATCGATAGGACAGAATGTCTGCTCAGCTCAGTTGACTAGAGCATCTGATCGGCAAACAAAAGGGATGTGGTTTGAATCCCGCAGGTCAAGTTTTTCACAATTTCTAAATGCGAATTTTTACATTGACTTCCATCTTGCGGATCAGCTAAAGTAAAGAATTGTGAAAGTTGAATTAACCATCACCATCTATAAAGACTTATATAAAGTATATAAAAAAATTAAAAGATGAAATTATAATCGAAAATTATGATTCAGATAGAAGTGTGTAATCTAAACGCAAGGTTTCACAATTAAAACTGTGTTTTTGTGACGGATGTCGATTTAATATGCGCCTGATGATGATTTAAATATTAAATCGAAACGCGTCACAGATTTAATTATGATTCCTTGTGTTTAGTTTGAGCAAATTTTATCTATATGATGGAAATATTTTTCTAAGTAAGAGCATCTACAATCTACGCAAAAAATATGAATTAATTTTTTCGTATTTTGTATTTTCATAAAGGCAGGCACCTCAGTTATATTCAATTAATAGTAATATATAGTATCAATTAAATTTCCAGAAAGTAAGATAATTCAAAGAGAAAGTAGCAGGAGGAGTTTCAGTCAGTCAATTCAAACATTAGTAGTATCTCAGATCAAAAATTTTTCGCGATCACAATATTTACCTCGGTGATGTTTAAGCAGTAAAGGACGACAGAACTAATCGTATGAAATGAATTTCAAGTATCCTTATTCATTAACTACAACGGTCAAAGTCACCATTAGGAGCCTCATATTTTAATTTTTGCTTTTCGGCACAGACAACTTTTGTTCCCTATAGAAGTAATAGTTGCAACTTAAACCGAACTGTATCTATCGGCGAATAGTTTTCTTGGCTGCTTATTTCTCAATGCTGAGGTTCTTCCAAAGAATGTTTTCCAGGAAAAGTCTCGTTCGAGGTGTTGGATGATGAGCCAGTTGGATTTATTTAGTCTTTTCCATTTCTTCGTTGATTTTGCTACTGCCTATCTAAGCTCTCCTGGTATGGTAGCGATTTTCTTAGTTCCATGCAAGATATAAGGGTGCTATCATTTGCGACGCTGAAGGTTGGATTAGATGTTATTTCTAACTTTTCATTGCTCTTTGAGTATGATGAACAGCATCCATGAGGGACACCGGCGTTGATCGTGAATGCATCGGAAGCATATCAATTCACCTCTACGAGAAAGGATCCCTCTCTGAGAGAAGTATCAAACTATCGAGATATATCCGTCGGCAGCCCATTAGCAGCAAGCTTGATCAGACCTCCCTCATGCCTCACCCTATGGAAAGCTGTCGACATATCGAGTACGGGGATTCAAGATCATTCTCGAAATTATAATGATATGCCCCACTTATGGGTGACGTGAGTATTCCACTCCTGTTTCTCTGCCATGCATATTTTTGTTTTCTTTCAATCATAGTTTTGTTTTCATTTTCAGGATATTTTTCTGTATGTATTTGTTGTTCTTTTTGATTCATCCACTGTATAACAATTTGTTTATTACCAAACTGAGGTAGCGAACAAATTTCTTCAAGTTTTCGACAGACTATATACGAGTACATTTTGGAAACTCAACATGAACTCAGTCAAAGATGATATCCGCATTGTCCGCGAACTGTTCACGAGCTTCTCGCATCATGCATTTTATAAACAGGTTACTGAGTGACAGCGAGCTATTCATAAGAGCGGGTGGTTGACCACCTTCATATCACACATTTTCATATATCTCTTGAATCTTTCACTCTTGTTATTTTTTGCTATTAACATATAAACTATGGAACATTTCGTGCTCCAAAAGCCTCAAGGGTTCCAACAACTTCTATATCACCCTACGTCAATGAGTGTTGGACAATCGTCGTGTGTCACTTCGCATCCGGTCACTATTTATATCATATTATAGGGTTTTGTATGATTGATGCCCAGACACCGGCGCTTGTTTATATTTTTAAATATTTTTTACGGTATTCGAAAATTTGTTTGCCGGATTTCGTTTTTATTTATAGCCGGCCCTGAGAGTCGGCTGGCGATTTTTAATATTTATTGAAGCATTTGTTTGGACAGTTGCTGCATAAATAGAAATAAATACTACTTTCCTATAGGCTTTTTTTGGGGGCGAATTTAGCATGAAAATATGAATCACGATATTTAAATATGATAAAGTGGGTTTTATTCTGATTGAAGTTGGTCATTACGTGAAATATTTACTGTATATTCAATACAACACACAAATGTACTGTAATTTCAAATATATATTTACAAAAAGCTATTTAATGTTTTACATGTGATCATCAGTCAAGTCAAAAATATGATTCAGTATCAATCACATGTTAAAACTTTAGGTGGTGATAAAGGTGGACTTACAAAAAATATTTTGAATTCATACATATTTTTCTGTTCATTATGTTACGTGTAACATTCTTATCTCAACATATGGTGTTCACCTGTCATACTTTGTACAATATATAGTTGGTTTGAAATTGCTATATGTGATTTTTTGATTTTTATATAGAAGAATGTGCTGATAACACTAGAAACGAAATCATAAGTAGCGTCAAAATAATATGGGAAACCTTTACAATTTTTATAACATTTGTTCTAAATAATGCCCGCCAACTTCAACTCCATTTTATAATGTTTTCATAACACCCAGGGAGATATTCTTTATTGATTGCTCTACAAGCATGTCCTATGCGTTACATCATATTTTCCAATGTAGTGGGAGTTTATCGAATAAACAACTTCCTTTAGATGACCCCATAAAAAGAAATCGATAGGGATAAAATCTGAAGACTGGCTGGCGGGCAACACTACGGAAACACTTCAACCAATCCATCGTTCAGGGTATTCCCGATCCTGCACTTTCCGGAAAATTCTGGCGTAATGAGTAAACAGCCATCATGTTGAAACCACATACTTGCCACAACTCACCTTTTTCGCGTTATACGGATGTCCAAGTTAAATGTACCAACTGGTATATATGTTAAAAATAATTGAAACAAAATGATTTTAAATTGTTGAAAAACGATGTCAAGCCTTGAGAGCTGCTTAGTAACTTGAACGTTTATATACTTGCAGGTAAACACTTCAGGTTTATGTATTTTTGCTTCGGCCTTTCACTTGGAGGCCACGGCTTTAGCTATTTTTTATTACCCAATTTTAAGTCTTTGCAATAATTCCAAAAAGTGGTGAATGTGTATCCATATATTCTATAACCAGCACGTAATGCACAAAACTGAAATTAAAATATTGTAAGCTATCCCTGATTAACGCAGAAAGCCTATCGCACTCTAGAAGCACTGTGAGAGACCAATTCATAAATTGTAACTATCGGGGAACACACAATGTTGATTTTTTTTAAGAGAGTGATTTTTAGCAAAGGGTCGTTCTTAGCGTTGTCGAATTAGTGAGGTGTTTCGAGACAGGTCGGTCGAACATTCAGCATGGTACAGTCTATAGGATATTTACATGTCAGCCACGATGTGCTAGACTGTAGAGGTCTTTTGCAATGTTATACGCATCGACCACTCGTTTTGCCCTCTTTTGAATTAAGGAAGTCCATGACCTGCAAGAAGTGCTTCGAAGCACATCCACAAACATGCAATCCATAAACCGATGATGGTGTGATCCGAACATTGAAGAATACTAGCAGTTCATACACATATTTAATGAGGGGAAATATAATCTTATTTCTGATTATAAGTCGCTTAATTAGTAACAGCGCCAGACGTTTCTCAAGGTCTCTTCACCCCAACTTCAGCGCGGTTTCTGGAGGTTCTTTCCATAAACTTTCGACAGTTTCGAGCGCAGAAGGTGCGGGTCGGGGATTGGTTTTTAGGCACGTGATTTAATGCCCCCCATCGGGCATTTGTCAAAAACGTCAAACGCAGCCTACTGCGATCGGCTATCAGAATTAAATTTGTCCAACTGTTACGAGGGGCTTCGATTTGGCGCCCTTCGCTCGATGCGCTATCAACGCGCATTTAATTCGCGTTTGCGTCAAGTTGCCTTGCCGTTCGTCTTTTGTTTCAGCCGAACAATGGAGAGAAATGGGTATTTTTACGTAGGCATATTAAAATAATTAACTAGAGAGAGATAACTGCTCCAATAATTAGTTGTTTAGATAGGCTGTTACATAAATTCGTTCTGATGAACCAACCTTTGGGAGGAAGATGGCATTTGAAGAAGAATGAAACTTGAAATTGTTTCAAATTGCAAATTTAAGAAAGATCGAATCATATACTTAATTACAGAGGGTTGTCCTACATCCCATACAGTAAAACTAAATCTTATCTGTTTGATGTTACAGTCCACACACACCCATACAAACAGAGCAAAAATGCAGAATGCGTGTAGTAAGCGCTACTTGTGCCTCTTTCCTTATAATATATTCAAAACTATGTAATTCCAGCTCACCCCGGAACATCAATACTTTCGCATCTGCATTTTTATGCCTCTCGGCGTCTGCTTGACGGGTTTTTAACTCTAGCTTTACATGACTCCCAGATGTTTCTGCTCCATAAAATATTCATCGCGATATTTAAATCTCCATTTTGTACACAAAAAGCCTCTTTGTTGTTCAATCTGAAACAACTGCTTCTGGCAGATTGACTCACTGGGGGAAAACTATTAATTCTAATTTTTCCTTCCCTTTGCATCATCCTACTCATATTGTGACGCCGATTAGCGTCTAGGCAGCGGCTATAAATTAAATCCAGCACTTGCTATCCACATATACATTTCAAAGGTAGATGACGAAACAGCTTTAACTTACTTAATATAACTCAATTTCCAATCACTACAGAAAGCTCATGCAACAGGTAATATTCCAAAAGGCTGGCTTACCTCCATATTTATTCCCCTCCCTAAGAAATCAAAAGCCAAACAAGGAAAGCACTAGCCAGCTTATTAATACTCCTCCAGAAATGTCGAGATATGAGGAAAGATGTATATGCCTGTTTCATAGACTACGACAAAGCCTTCGATCGAGTTAATCACACTGTCCTTCTGACTTTACTACAGGAAAAAGGGTTAGACGAACAAGACATCGAGTTTTTTAGAAATCTTTATTGGAACCAAGAAGCAACGGTTAGATATGGACAACCGACATCAGAACCGGTGTGTATAGAAAAGGGGGTACTACAGGGTTGTGTCTTGTCGCCAATACTATTCAATTTGTAGTCTGAGCACATATTCAACCAAGCAATATGCGATGACGATGATGAAATAAAAATTAACGGCAGGACATTAAACAACATACGTTATGCATACGACACGGTTATCATTGCAGACAATCCAGAAGCCCTTCAATCGGCTAATCAACAAAGTTGTAGATGTAGAAGATCAACAAGGCATAAACATTAATGTAACAAAAACTAAAGTAATGGCCATAACAAGATTTCCAAACCCACAACTGAACATAGACATCTATGAAAACGCGATAGAGAAAGTTGAGAAATTTGAATATCTTGGCAACTACATAACGACAAATGTAGACCCTGACATTAAAGTAAGATCACGCATAGAAGAAGCCAGAGCAACCTCGAGAGCTCAAGCTTAAGATACCGTTTTGTTAAGGCATACGTGCACTCAGTTATTTTGTATGGAGCAAAAACATGGACATTAAAGGTGGATACCATGAATAGACTCGAGGCTTTTGAAATGTGGACCTTCCGTAGACTACTAAAAATATCATGGACTCAACATATAGCTAATGCTGAAGTGCTCAGACCAATGGGAAAGGAAAGAGAGTTACTTACAACAATAAAACGAAGAAAGATCGCTTATCTGGGCCACATATACCGTAACAACAAGTATAATATAGTGAAATTAATAATTGAAAGAAAAATCGAAGAAAAACGTGGTCGCAGGCAACATTCATGGTTAAAAAACATACGCGATTGGACTGGTCTGAACACATCATCTTTAATTCGTACCACTCAGAATCGGAATAAGTATGCCAAAATTGTCGCCTACCTTCATTAAATGGAGACGGCACCTAAAGAAGGAGAATATAACTCAATGCGGCTATGTCTTACTGAACATAGTGCTTCAAAAACTATTTAAAGAGAACCGGAGAGAGACTACGCAATATGTGTATAATGTTCTGAGGAGAATACTACAAATCTACTCAAATGTAGTAGGTGGATACACGACAATAGGCAACTGGAATTGAAGCTTGTTGAGATGCTCACCATCGGGAATTTCGTAAGGTGTATAAACTGAAGCAAAGGGCCTCAAAGTTCAATGGGTTTGGAGACATATAGCGCAAGACAAGATACATCATTATATGTTAAGAAACAGACAAAGAACTGTCTGTTTCGTCTGACTTAGGTACATTTGTGCTATGAGCAAAGGCGGATTTAGTTATTAGGGGGGAGGCGGTAAAAATATATACGCATATATTGCGTAATTTAGGTCCATCTGGAAATTATTGACTCCCTCAGAAACCTGAGGAGCAAAACAAAAAATATTTTCTTATGAGGAGGGCCCTTTATTACCATACAATTTGACAGCGCATTGCAGTCATGTTTGAATTTATCTTTCTTTTACCAGTTGGACGATCGAGAAAAGCCTGGTGACTATACTAATTCTCGGAGAGTCTCAAACTTCGAGCAGAAAGTGCTGATGGATGTGGGAAATTTAAATCCTATAAACTAGAAACCCTAGAAATAAAAAAGTTGGTTGATATTCTGTATAACAACATTGTTTTACATTATTGTTATCAGTGACGTTACATTGTATCTTGCTGTTGATCAGCTTATTCAGCGAGTGGTTTTTAATATGCAATATTCATTTCCCTAATTATTCTATAGAGTGCTACGTAAATGATCAGCCAACATAAGAACAACATAAATGTATAGTATTGTTAATATTCGCAAGCTTTGCTCATCTTCTGGTATCTCCTCTTATATCATCATCGCACTGTTGTGAGTAACCTGCATTAATATGACCGATCTGTGCGTAACTCTATTTTTTTGTATCATATCTCACTTAAATACTGTTGCTCACCGGAATTAAGGTCGCATGTCTTATGAAACGCATATTTAGCATACAGAAAACTACACCCATTATCATTACTGTTCTAAGAAACTTTCTATATGTGGCGCACGATGTTTATTATTGGAGACTAACATCTCGTGTAGTTTCAAGCTATGACATCTGTATTTTAGAGTCGTATAGCTATCTATATTTCTTTCAGGCAAGAGCTTCACGCTGAGCATCATCGTATCAACGACGCCGCCCCAAATAGCGACTTACAGCAAGGCGATCAAAGTGACCGTGGATGGACCTCGAGAGCCGAGGTCTAAAACACGGCAACAGGGCTTTCACCATTTCCCGTTCGGACCGAGGCACTTCGCACCAGATCCTCTGGCTGGTAGTTTACCTTTCAAGCTAAGCGGTAAGTTGGCAGACCTGTTACAATCTCGATCTTGTCTTCTGAGAAATTGGTCAGTTTATGCGGTTGATGTACTATCTGTCTTTTATATTCTGTCCTCGGCTCATTGTTGAGTTAGAAAGCAGGAGTGAAGTGTACGGTTGGGATCAACAGTAGACATGTTGTGGATGTATATCCTTTAGCAACTTCAAATTCTGATATTTTTGCTAGTAAAAAAATCTTTTTAACTATTAATACATACTTAATGATGAGAAGATAGTTTTGACACCTGAACGTTGGGTTTGCCTAAAAGAATGTTGATGCTTGATCACCTGGTGCGCTGAGACCTAGGATTCCAAATTAGTGATATGAAAGTATTCTCGAATAACAATCAGCCTATCGTTAAGCTGAAAGAGCTTCTTGTATCCAAGATTTACTATTCCATAATTTTGTTTATCTTACATGCCTACTTCATAGAATAATCTTTTGAGGAAACATATACACTTTTGGGTGAGGTCGGATGGTCAGTTGCGTAAGATTATAAAGCTGATCAGAACATTTTACTGTTTCTTCTGAGATTTTGTATGGTATGATCCGTTGGAAATAAACATCAATGAAGATTTCCTCGAAACAAAATACCAGGCACCGAGTTGCGGACAAATATCTATTCACATTGACCTCAAAATACTATCGGAAAAAACTCCCTAACAGCTCATTTCACAACACATTAATTATCCAATAGAGATGCATTGGAATTTCAACTCAGAGTGAAGATGCTTTCGTTGGGGTCCCTCGGTGTTTATTGTACTGATGGCTTTTGGTGTTGTGCAAAACTCGGTAGAACATTAGCCATGGTAGAATCTATGATATAGGGATTTATCAGCCCCGCTTCTTCAATCTTCTAGAATAGAATAAGTAGCATTTGCTACTCATCTATGGATGGAATATAACGGGTGAGCTCCTCTTTGAATCCGCTGTGAATCCTCCTTCAGATCTAAGCCTCCACTTCCTTGCGGATATAGAGGGTACACTCAAGAAAACGATCGAATCACCTAATGAGCTCATCAGAAGCGCCCTCTGATGCTCTTAATCTAACTATACGACGCCCTGCTAATAACCGAGTAGTTTTCTGTTCTGCCATCGCGATGTGTAACCCATCTCATTAATTATATTCTCTAATTACCAATTAGAGCGCTACAACCGTTCGTTTTGATGAGTCTGACGACGACGCCGTTCAGAAATATTTGGATGAGCAAGGAAAGGGTTGATTGAAATAATACTTCGGAAATTTCTTAATCGTTTGGTTAAGTCACTTGTTGGATGCAATTAGAGATTGGACTGTTTAATTGGTGCACTAAGTTTTATGAGTAAAGCTGTGAGGCGTATCGCTTTTTTATTTTGATACATTATCAGACTGGCATATTATGTATTCTGGAAGGATGAATATTGATATTTTTAACATAAATAAATACATTCCTATAGCTTGACCCTTAAACTAAATTAATCTATTTAATGAGCTGTTTTTCATGTACTATACAGCTTGCACTTTGCAACCCTAATGATGGTAGAGTTTCACCATGTAAGACCATCACAACCCACATTGATACAATTAGATTTTCTAATTGCAATTCTGAATCGTTAAAAACACATAGTAAGTGTAAGTAGACGCAGGCAGGTAGATGGACTCTAAATCTGCTCCAGAAGAATTACTCTGCACACTAAAAATCTGAAATATAATGATAAAACGTCTATCAACAAAGAACATATTTGTTATGTGGATAACTTTTCTTCTTTTTTAAGTTTTTATAAATCCCAAAAATTGTGCTGTTTCAAATCTGATCTGACACTAAAGTAGACTGTGAACTGCTACCTCGCTCTCTACACCACCTGCTCAGATTTAAGTTGACGCCGAATCCATTCAAAACCTCATAAAGCCGTCGTTGCTTTACAACCTATTGTAAACTGATCTCGTAAAACAAACGTAAAACGCATCGTCCTCCATCTTCCACGTATATGGGAAGAGCTTATGTTATATTAGACACACTTAATGGCACAGGGATGAGGATTTTCTTAATCTTTCGGCATTGCCAACACGTGATGACTATTGATCTACTCTCATACATAGTGCATAGCATTCGATGAACGAGATTACGTTGGTTGCGAACACAGAGGAATATACAGGAAGGTTTTAAACTTATCCTGTGTTCTGTGATTGTCTCTCTGATTGATTAATTTTTTTTCTGGCCGCTAATTGAAACCATATACATAGGAATGAACCTTTACTGACGTTTCGGATTCTTCAGCAGCTTTATGGTTCTTGTGTGGCAGTGCATTATATTATTTCCTTTTTTGAATTTATCAAAAATGTAAATGCATCATCTGTATTCTATCCTTTCATAATAGTTCATACTAAACTCCTGTTTGAGGTAGAACTGGATACTCGTAGATTTAAATATCAATGTCATCATATTTTTAAAATCAATCTTTTTCAGTCTGTTTTGTACTTTGATAATAGCTGCAGAAGCAGTCGAAATGTCAGTAAAGATTCATTCCTACATATTATAGTCTCAATTAGTGGCCAGCGAAAAATATGATAGATCAGTTTTCAAACTGTCGTCTAAACTGTTTAACAATTTAGGCCTATTAAATCTTTGTTGTTAGGTTATGATAAAAAGGTAAACAGCGATGTATTTGCATTGTTGATAAGTCCAAAATAAAGGGAATAGAGCATTTGTTTTGGGGGACATGATTAGAATTTGTTTTGGATCATGGCGGATGTACTTTGTAATTGGAAATTCGAATATATAAAACCATACTCTTTGAAATTCCTCCTCTGATTTTAACAATAATTTATCACAAATGTCGAGAGCCTACGGTGCTCCAGAATCGCAGGGAGAGGACAAGTATCTATTTTTCTGTTTGACCATAAAACTCCGTAAAGTATAACTATCAAGCACAGAAGTTATGCAAAGGAATGACGTTCCTTTGGAGCTATTGAAGACTTCGACCTGGTGAGGATACGACAATTGAGCCACCCCAGTATATCTTGTACTGATGACTCTTGGTGATATTATGTGACCCAGCCATGTTCAACATTTATCATGGTATTGTTTGGATTGAACCACAACGCTTTAGGAGGTGCATCAGAGCGCATTTTCACACAAGTATTAAGTATCAAAAGTTAAGTTTTGGATGTCCCTCCATTTCCACGGCTAGCCGAGTCTTATGTGCGTTGAACTGAACTCCAGTTGTAGATTTTCATTCGACCATTCTTTCGATATCTTCGGTGATCTGAAAAACATGTTGATCCCGTCGATGTAAGATCTCTTGGAACAAAAGTAGTTTCCTAGTGTGCGATGCTATTGATTGGATTGAATGTTATTTCTAACAGTTCGTTTATGGACAGTAAGAAGGGCGCTGGAGAAAAGACAGACACTTGGGGAACACTGGCTTTGAGTGTAAAAATAAATCGGAAGCACATAAATCCAGCAACTATCAGGTAGATGGATTCGTCACTGAGCAAACTTTGTTATAGACCCGGCAGCAACCCATACACTAAAAGCTTGACCAAAGCCCCTTATTCCGCAGCATATCGAAGGCTTTTGATATATTGAGCAGAATGACTGGAGACTCTCCATGAAGCTCAATTGCTCTTCTTCATATTCAGGTGACGTAGGCCCAGAGACTGCCGTGGATTTCTGCTTCCGGAAGCCGTAATAGCGATTATGTATTATTTTGTCCTCGTTCAGGTACTTCAGGAGCTAGCTGTATATCAAACACAGTCTCCATAACTTTGGACATGACCCAAACCACAGTCACAGGTCTATAGTTGTCTAGCACATTTTTTCTATAGATAACCCATAATTGGACAATATATTAGGTTCTCGTGGATATATAACAAATGAAAGTTTATTCGTAAAAAAGTAACAAGGATAAAGATCTGCTCGTGGGTTGAAGAGAGAGAGGGAGCGAGTCATCATTATCATCAGTTTTTAATTAAAATGAAGTTGGAGTCGCGCCTGGTGGGAGTTATTTAAAAATCGAATTGACGTGAGCCTGCTTATATAGTCCAGGACCATTAGTGAACCTGCAAAGAATTTTTAAAAATACCTGAGCTACTGAGACACATTTGAATGAGTCCAATTGTTGTTAGTTTGTTATGGAAAAAATAGGGAAAAATATCGCTGATGCAAACCGATATCAGAAACCAAGAAAATAACAACTAGTTTTTGGTCGATGATTTCTTTAATACATTTGACGGACACAAGATTCATAGAAGCTTCTATTAAGCCGTTCTAAGCCGATACAATGCTAAAGATTCGGGATGTAAATTGCAAGTTTGTGAATATTCTTCTAAATAAACAAATGATTCAATGCCATTGCAAAATTACTTTGAATTATACAGGGTTTTCAGTAATTACAGCATAAACGAATTATCTGCTTTTCAAATGGAAATCCCTGTATACTATACTAGTCTAGCACAATTTGCACCTTCCTGATTCTATTGATCTAACATTTCATCTACATTATATAGGATATTTTGAAAGATTTCGATATATTTATCTCAAAATTATATCAAAAATGTAGTTCTGTAGTCCTTCCGAGAGAAAAAGTATTAAGTAAATGCCTCAATAAAGTGTTGTTACTGTAGTTGCATTTATTGTTGTTGCCATTATAATAATACTTGTTAATAATGTATTAAGCCCACACTGAACAACTAACAAAAGTAATTAAGAATTACTATCAAACACCCTTACTGGTATAATTTCTACATAAATAAAATTTCATCGAGTAACGCCAAATATTAAACTGCTCAAGTTTGTTATAAGGTTTTCGCGCAATTTGTTATAGCTATATTCCGTTTATCATATAAATATAATTAGAATCATCCAGTATACAAATCATAAGCTAATGTATAAAAAATCATTTTTTCAAAGTATCTATAGTGAACTAATAAAGTGACCCTAAAAGATGATTATAAAATTCACAATATTAGTATCTCATTAAACATCATGCATAAATCAAATAACATTATCACTGTATTACAAAGCTCTTAAGTACTTTTGATAATAGTGACCCAATATTAAAGATTTATCAAAGTACGAAAAGTACTATACCGATCGCAGAGGGGCCAAGGATGTCTTTAATGATGGATATATGTCTTGAAATATGAAGAAAGCGTAATATCTTGATTTCTTCAATTTATGAAGGCTAAAAAAGAGTCAGCTTTCCTAAATCTGTATAAAACTTTCACGGTACAACATCAATGAATGATATTTTGGAATTATAAAAAAAAATCAATGCCAACCAATATCATTTTGTACTTTGAGAAAGTCTTCAGTCAATTGTGAGTGGTGAGTAGCAAAATATAACGAAGTAAATCCTAATATAACTGGTGTAAAGACCGTAAAGGACGCCAAAATAACAGCAGAAAATACGGCGGCTGGCAGTCGGTTAGCGAGTGGCGGTCGAGCGATGAAGCGAATTTACAAACAACCAAATGAAAATTTCAATTAACCCATTAGAGATTTTTGAACAATATGCCATTCGGGGTATATATCAGTCAGGCAGCTGGTCAAACTAAAATGAATCTTGCATTGAAAACTGACACCCTGTGCGACTTTGTTTGGAGTTTTGGGCAATCAAAGCGAAAGAAAGATCTATGAATCTTGCCCCAGATATCTATGTATAAGTCCATCTTATCAACCAGCAAGCTTAGGAATACAAGTGTGTACACTTCCTACAAAGTGAAAACTATAAAGTATTAAGTTTTTCTTATACCTTCTATTTGGAGTCAATGTTCATTCATGAGAAGCAATGAGTTCTTTTACTGACCGATAAACAGATCCATAGGTATCCAGAATATTTGTTGTCAACTTTCGATGCACGGGTTTGTGATACTACGAATCTATTTTCAGTTTAAAACCATACGAGGGTCACGCTGAAAGTTCTTAGATACAGAAAAACTACAAGTTTTTTTAAAAAACTTCATTCTGTATTTTCAACACATTCTCCCCCTACCTCAATACATTAAGGCATTCAGTGAGACCACTTGTCAAATTCTTGTGACCAACGTTCTTCTGAAAGGTTGCCAATTTTCTCCTCGAATGCAGCGATTCCTTCTTCATCGGTGGATAAATCGCGTCCTCGTAACTTTTCTTTGATCTTAGGGAATAAGAAGTCGCACGGAGCTAGGTCCGGAGAAAAGGTGGGTGAGGCAACAGTTTGACACCCTGTTCAGCAAAAAAATCGAGTGTTCTAGCGGCGCTGTGGGCGGGTGCGTTGTCATGGTCAATCAACTCTTGTTGCTTTTTGCTCACTGGTCAACAAATGTGGCACCCATCTGGAACACCGCTTCCTTAGGCTTCCTCGAAAATCGCGACTACCCGGTTCCATTTTCACGTTAAAATTCGACTTAGATGCATTCGAGACCGTGGTAAGGCAACTACTGAACGATTCAAATGCTGCATTTGCGTGTAAGCACTTAGAACTTTAGACAAAATAGCTGCGTGCTCAAACTTGTTTAAACTTGTATTGATTAGAAATATCTAAAGACTTTCAGCGTGACCCTCGAATACCCTGGACCCATTCGCTCTGCCACTGAAGTGGGCATGACATGTTATCTCGATATTAACGATTTTTTGTATTGTATCGAGTGGAATTTTGAGTATGTTGCACCTCACATGGTACTGAATAAAGAATTACTGTTGATATGAACAAACAGCTTTTTGTGCGTGGCTCCCGCACTGCGGGCGTGCGACGTGACGTCCAGATGTGGGCTGCCGAGCTTACGTCGCCATAGCAACCGCATCCACCGCTAGACGAAATATTCAATCACCAAAGCTGATCCGGAATCCGCTTATGCTCAGATTAAATAGAATAATAGAACCCAATATAAACACAAAAACTGCCACTGCATCTGAAATCAATGACTTTCCACTTTATTTTATTCTCCATTCGCGCCGGATTTGCCATTAGAAAAGTCGGTGGTTTCTCTTTTTAGCCAGGAAATTGAGGTCCAAAGAATGCCGAGATGGACGCAAATTATGGCTACTATTCTATAAGCAATCTAGCTCCGGTTATCAAAATATATAGTAGTAGTGTTAGTTTATAATTAGTATCTTTACTGACGTTTTCGCTAGCTTGACAGCCTTCCTCAAGTCAAAAATGAAATAATCGGATTCTCAGATTATAATGAAATTACTATTTATTACTACTTCCGGGATAATAGTTAGTGTTTTCAAATAAGACTTTGGTATGAACTATTATGAAAGGCTTGAATACAGATGATCCAAACAAGGGATAATGCACAACTACAAAAGAAATACAAGGCTGCTTGTCCTATAAGATCCTATGAAACATACAGCAGTGCGATTTCAAGACAGCATCACAATATCCCTTCATTAGGGGATCTGAAAATGGAACCTGGAGGAAAAATGATGGTACATCTGTAGGTTTGGAGAACAGTGACTAGATCTTTTCATGAAGCATACTCAACCAAACTTAATCACACTCCATTGCAAAATTGGAAATACAATCATCGCAAGGCAGATTCAGTGATTTCTATGTTGATCTAACTGGTTCAACTTCATCAGGTCTGACTTGCATCATCATCATAAATGCACCTCTTCCCAACGTAACTTATTCCCCGGTAGCGTTTTGATATCAATGTAAGTAGACATTTAACATCTTACAGCATTTCTGGAGATTGCAAGCTTTCTGTCTTTCTGAGAGGTTATCGATAAAAAACATTACCAACTTTTGTATGTATGAGTTCATAGTACCAAGTACTCTACTTATATCCTAATCAAATCAAAACAAAAGTATTACTTATTTCAATAATAGCAGTGATTGTCCTCATTGAAAAATACATAACCTGAAAATCTCTAGTAAAATCTGGTTGCTCTGTGTGTTATTCCGTGACGAATGAACTAGAACATAAAATATTATGCATGCATATAGATGAAACGGGTTGCTGGAAGCACTTCATCTGGCTGCTTTGTGTTTTTCGAGGGTAATGATATCAAAGCCCTGTTTATCGCATACATATACCAAAGAGTTTCATCACATTGATGTACATTTAAACCTTGTTTACGTGTTTCAAATTAAAAAATTATTCAGTGAACGAATTTAGCTCAAATAACCTAATTAACATGCTTAAATAATGTAATAAATATCACTAAATGAATTTTGACTGATAGTCGTTACGGCAAAAGTTGTTTATTCTCCAGTCGTGTTGTCCAAAAAAACAATTCTGTTTTTTTTCGATACCACAGTTTCCAACTTCTCTATAGGTAAATAGTATCTGAAATCAAGTCTCACAAAAATATTGTTTTGGTAACTTATTATTATTATTCATCACAAAAAAGTTAGGTATAGGTGTAGGCTTGGTGAGGATAAACCTTTCATACATTTTTATCATTATCATAAAATGTACACCACCGTTTCGCCAAGCTCCGTGTATAAGACGCTCTATTCGGCCCAGGAACATTGGAATTACCTCTCAAAAAAGTTCTTGCTATATTCTTTAATAAGAAACACAAAAAGCCCAATCAGGCTTTCTGTCCCAGGTCATTTTTGAGCATTGGTGTCAAGTGAAATCCTTTATCTTACTACCTAAGATTTACATGATTTATATATCATTTAATTTTATGGATATGGTCAGAGTAACTATTAATATTGAAACTTTACGTTAGGAAGTGCAAGAATCTGGTTTCAAGAGTAGAATCATTAGCTGCAAAAGTACTTGCATATTAATGAAACCTGTGGCTATTCGAAGTTATCCCAGTGTATTTTTTCATACTAAACGTATTGAGGTCAAACCTGAATATTAAAGCTATCATACAGTAGTTAAATGAGAAGTGGAGAGCCAACGCATTGGACGGTATGTTTTTCTCATATTTGCACATAAATATACCGATATATTAAATTCTTCAGATCGATTTATCCATTGTTACTAAACATGTGTTTACATATTCTGACTAACCTGGCCTATGGCCTGTGATAGTCGTAAAGTGTTCTCAGTGCTGCTTTTTCTTCTGGTTAATCCAACTATTATTCGTTATGATTGACTGTCATACTGATTCAATTTCCTTCACTGAGATTACTATATCTGTTGAGAATGCGGGTGGTATTTTTTGAGTTTGGATACTTCCTATGCCTCTGACTATACCAGAAATTCATTTCATTCTGTGTATTTTGTACATATTGTCAATGGTCTCTTCATTCGCATGCAGTCCTGGTTTCCATGCCCGGGCATATTCTTTGCTCAAAGGACGATGATGTTCCTTGATATCTTGGTTGAGATACTACAGCGTTTTCCTATGCTTCCACTTGCATCACACACCCATTCCCCATATGGTAAAATGAACATTCTCTAGAATTCCTTTTATGTGATCCTCCTACTGATTATACTCTCTTGTATCACCTCTTCTACAGCTGTTTGTTTTTTTTGTAGCTCTTAACATAGTTTCGTTAATTTTTTTTGATTTTATTTTTATAGTTATTTTTAATTCAACGGTACATGTGTATATTTATAATGAGTAAATAAGTAAATGAATAAATAATTATTTTTCTTGGCCCCGCATTTATTTTTGCACACAGCCCCACAAACCCCAAGACCCGCTCTAAAACCTAGGAACACTCAGGGTCCTTGAAATATGTAACAAAAACTTTTTACCAATCATCCATCATCTGCTCACAATTTTATCCACCCTACCAGTGACCACTACTACAGTTTTGAGGTCGTTTTCGACTATGTAGGGAGTGAAGGTTTTTCAACACCAGATATTACACTCCTTAGATGTACTTTCGATTCACTGGGACATAGATCTTAGTGTTATAAGTTATATATATATATATATATATATATATATATATATATATATATATACCTCTGTATCTATATATTTGAAAAATGCCTACTTAATTAGTCAATTCTAAAGTGCCTAATGAATCCTAAAACCAAACAATTACGCCAATTTACATATAACAATAGCAGCAGGATCAAGATTGTTGAACGATCACATCCGGGATGATTTCGTTCAGCATGACTGGAGTATCAGCTTGGTGCCGTTAAAGCAAAAATCGCATATTTCGATCATTGCGCTTGATTTTTTCTGCGAGCACAACATTCACAAACAAGTAAATGAAAATTTAAATTATCCAATTCAGAGATTTCGCGTTGATATGATACACCGACAGAAATTATTGACTGTTTAATTGTCTACACCAGTGGCGTTACTCGATTGGTCTTTAATGGGTGTCCATTTTAAACGTGTTGATATTCATATAAATAAATACTTCTTACAGGAACCTTTCGAAGATGCAGAGAATTATAAAGTGTCCCTTATACTATCACTATTATCGAAGTTATATTCAGTGAACCAATACTTTGTTCCTAAATCCAATGAATTGATGATCTGCAGTAATTCTTCACCATTCTTCAGCAAACCTGAGTCTAAAGTATTAGTGATATTTTTGTATTTTTTTGGTGGGCCATCGTTTCTTATTCCCCATATCACCTACAAAACCATGGGATTTTACTTGATAGTAAGTTCTTCAGTCTCATAATATACAAAGCCGTACTTTTTATTTTAGTAGTATATGTGTTTTGTGTCAGGGTATGATTCACGCCGCTCACTAGCGGTTTTACTATCACGCACTTACTTTGAATAAGTATATTATATACGAGTATACAACTTATTTGCTCTCTATTATTAGGTCGACGAGCTATACTGATGAGTCTGCATGTCTATAGTAGTCTTCATGTATAGTAGAGTATGAACCTGCATATTAAGAAGGATACTTTTTCATTAGATACGGTTGATATACTTTATACTTGATAGGTATCAAAACCACGAATATCATAAACATATTGACATGTCAATGGCTCCGGGGATAATTTAAGTATTTTCCAAAGCGACTCACTTGGCACTGCGAAAACTTCATAGGGTTAACTTGGCGCTATCCAAAATTGCTTAAGTGTTACACTCATGCAACGTTGACATTAAGAACAGTTTTTTTATATATATATAGCCGCTCGCAAAGCCAGAAAGTCCATTGCGCTCCAGAAGCGCTACGAAAGGATAAATGTCTATTAACATTTACCAAGTCTTAAAAATGACAATTTAAAAAAAATTGTCGAATGATTATTCGCGTTTCAACAACAGAGAACCTTTTATGTGTGTTGCTATTTATTTTTTGAGTGCTTAGCAATTACGCCTATCCTAACATGGCGTTGTGTAAATTGTACTGGCTTTGCAATATAATTCTATATCAATATCCACTATAAATGAGAATTGCAAATTTTTTGATACAATTCGAGAATAAAGCCCCTGCTTACTTTCTTATGTCGGCGCCTTTGGTTGAGGCATTAAAAGTGGTCACCGCTCAACGCGTAAAAATTTTCCACTATTTTCAAACGGCCCCACTAAATGAAATGCAACCTCCCCTGTGTGGAGAGGGGCGGGGGTAAATGCGTCAGACCATATACAGGGAGCATGACTTGCTATTTTTCTGTTATAAATCCGAAGTACCCATTGGAGAGAAGTGAAGTATCCATTAGGTCAGAAAGCTTTCTTATTCAAAAATTATATTCTCACGTACCTATCTGTGTGACTCCTCAAACTGAAACATGTCTTTATGTATTTTTAAGAAGTCATTTTCATAGACCATCGGAATGATTTACCTTTCAGCTGTAATCCCATGGCGATCAAAAATACATTCGATTGATATGCAATTGGGCAAAAATGATTTTATTTGTATATCTTTTTTGAAAATCTATATTTGAATTATTATTCAGTGGTATCAAAATATACATAAAATACTGTAATAATAATAATAATAATAATAGCATTTATTGTCCAACAGTACATCAACCATTTACAGGACAATCTAATTATAAGAAAGATAAAGTATATATATAAGTGATATAATATGATAAACAAGAAAAATTTTGCTATATAATTAAAAAAAAAGAAGTTGTAAAGAAGTATAGTTGCTGACGTAATATATAACTAGGAACTACATACTACCTAAATATTGATTTGCCACATCCAAAATTTGGCTCAAACTATCCCTATATATATCACAATGATTACATATTTCATTGAAATTGCTACATATAAAAAAAAACGGAGACTTAGTAAATAAATTGGTACGAGCTCTATCACAATAAAATGTCTTCAAATTCCGAGTTCTCGCAGGAGGAACGTAGAAATTCAATTGAGCCAAGATATCGATAGCATCTATCTTATTATGGAGTAATTTATACAAAAATGTAATGGAAGCGCAACTCCTTCTTGTATCTAGAGACTGCATATGGAATTTAGATAACAAGTGAGCATATGGAATTCCCTGCGCAGGATAGAAGCCGTCAACTTTGAATGATAAGAATTTGAGAAACTTTCTTTGAATGCGTTCAATCGAATCTTTGTAGCATCTATAAATTGGGTTCCATATTATACAGGCGTATTCTAATTTAGATCTGATGTATGATGAGTACAAGGTTAAGAGTGTATCAGTTCGATTGAAACTCCTACAGTTCCTAATAATATATCCATAAGCTCGAGATGCTTCATTAATCTTCTGGGTGATATGATGAGAAAAAGTGAGCTTAGTATCATAAACAACTCCCAAATCTTTTATGGACTCACATCGAGCTAAGACGGTGTCACCAATTTGATAGTCATGCAATAAGACTGTCTTTTTTCTAGTGAAACTAAGAATTTTACACTTAGAGGGGTTTAAAAATAGTTTATTTACTCTGCACCAGTTTTCGATTGAATTGATATCTCGCTGAAGTGCCATACAGTCCTCACGAGAACACACATTAGCGAAAACTTTTAAATCATCAGCAAAAAGAAGACTGTCACCAGTTATCGACTCTGTAATATCATCTATAAACAAAATAAAAAGTAATGGCCCAAGATTCGAGCCTTGCGGCACTCCTGATCTAGCCATATACTCAAAAGACTTATATCCATTGAATGTAACATACTGCTTCCTTTGAGATAGGTAACTCTCAATAAAAGCTAAGGCTGATGAGTGAAAACCAGAAAGAGATAATTTCTTCAATAATATATGGTGATCTATTTTATCAAAGGCTTTGGCAAAATCCATGTATATCACATCTATTTGGCCCTGCCGGTCAACACAGTCAATAGCTTTCTGCGTAAATGTCATTAAATTCGTTACTGTAGAGCGCTGCGCAAGAAATCCATGTTGGAAGGGCGACAGAGATCTATGAACAGTATAGTAAATTCTGTTATACAGGACTATCTCCAGAAGCTTGGAAAAATTGGATAAAATGGATACAGGTCGATAATTCTTTATATCAGATGGGTCACCTGATTTGAGAATGGGACTGACTTTAGAGTATTTCCAGATATCAGGGAAGGTATTAGTGCTTACTGAAAGATTGAATAATTTTACCAAAGGCTTAACTAACACATGAATACAGTCTTTGACAAAAAATGATGGTATTTTGTCAGGCCCAGATGTAAACTTGTTTTTCAACCGAAATGACGCAACCAGAACCTCATTCTCAGTTATATTATTGAAATGAACATTAAATTGATTATTATGCGGTTTTTCTGTAGCATTATCTTGATTAAAATTATCACTGCCAAGAGAAGCAATGAAGACACTTTCGAAGAATACAGCAAATCCGTTTACAACACTGGAAGGTGTAATTATTTTTGCAACCTGCTGAAAGAATTTTATATAGGAATGTAACTAATTCGTTACATTTCAGCTATATTTAACGAGTCCTTGTTAGTCTTTAATAGATAATCGTTATTTGGTCAACATCTTTGTGTTTCAATTAGTTAATCATCTACAAAATCGTATACGAATTAACTGGTGCCGACAGACCCGATGGAGAAACACACTTTTTACTGAATATATAAAAAATAAATAAAAAATTGATTGATTTGTTTGTATAAACAAAATACCTTACGAAGAGTTATTTCCTTTAACAAAATATATTAAATTATACATTATAAAAAATATTTTACTTGAGTAACCATAACTCCTTTAAATGATTTTGATTCATTTCAATTTTTAGATTTTTATATTTTAGGGAAAAATACTCTTGAAACAATTATTTTATGTTTATAACTTTGTTCTCATCTCTCTTCCAAAAAACGTATTAAGGAGTATTATCAAATTACTCAAGTAAATCTTAACCGGGATTTTACTGACAGTTAGGTAAAATTGAGCGAATTTTTTTTACAATTGTCCATCATTTGAGCTATTATATAGCTCATCTTTTTTGGGTATAAAAAATCTTCTTAGCCATACTGGATTTTGGTGTTGTCTGTACCACCGCATCTATCAGTGCGAGTCCGTTACTGTGTTATATTGATTTTTCCTTTAATGAAACCGTTCAACCCTTCCTGTACCTATTTGGAGTACATGTATATACCATGTAAAGTTTCCACCGCTGAGGCACAGATGGCGCATACGTGACTGCATTGAAATTTTCGAATTTCCAGAGTTGAAGTGGCGTAACATCCTTTCGGCGAAACAATCTAATTTGAAAATTAATGGCAACGTGTACAACTTATCTAGAGAGTATTCTAGTTTCCGTTTAGGTACATCCATGACTGATAACCTTCTTTTACTATACGTATCAGGTATATCAGCGTTATTGACATAAATATAAGCTTATATTGTTGCTGTTGAACAGTGGCAAAAAACAAACAAGCTTATCTGAAGCAACAAAATGATATCGAGATTTATCTGATAAATGATTAAAACCAGATAATGTTTATGGGACAAGCTTTAAAGTACACTGATATTTAGGCCTCGAAATAAATAAAAATACTACAAAAAAAGTTTACGCTCCTCTTCCCACGCAACTGTATCAATTTAAAAATATATATTTGGGTCAGATTTTCCATAATTTCTATTATCTCTAAAATCTACTTCGTCATTCAGCAGCTATAGAATTTGATCAAAGTCTTCAATAAACTGATATGTTTGCAAGTCCAATACAGAGTTAACTTCCGTGCTTCATTATTTAAGAGGTTGAAGAACTATAGAGTAACCTATAGTAAAAGTCGTTAACACAGAAATGGTACAAATCAGTCCCCCTTAGAAAAATAAGGTACCTAACTACGCTCTGAAATACTGTATAATTTGAGAAATATTTAAATATTTTGTGTCCTTTTGTAACATTCTATATATTGTAGAAGTTTAAGACCATGGATATTAAAAAATTAAATTCTCTGTTTTGAAGCCATATGGCGACTAATCATTTATGTTCAACAAGTACTCCGAATATCAAGGGTCAAAATTTATATTTGAGAGACCGCATTTCACCTACGGAAAAAAATATTTTTAATCTTCCCCTCTTATCAACACCCTATCTCCAACGTTCGACCAGTTGTAATGTACTCATGGTGCTTCAGAAGGTAAAAACTACAAAACTTTTTTCGTTCTTGTCACAGTAGTAACATAATGTCTGAGCTCCATAAAAATCTGATGGTTATAGTTATAAAGCTATAGTGCCTATTGGCGTGATAAGTTAAAATAGGAACATCTCTAAAGTTAATTCTAGAGACTCTGGCCAATACTATCGTTGGACAAATCTATTATAAAGCTGGTATTCCGCCTCCAAAAGTGATATCGATCAGGGGTGCTATTTAAGGCTTCCTGTCTATCCAACAACCCGTTCCTTCCTGGATAAATGTCAGGCTCCCCTTCGTTACTCGCTGATAGCCAAGACGGCAACCATCTTAGAGAAATCGCTGAAAAATCCAGGGCGGCAGTTTCGTTGTTAACAACACGAAATCCGAGCTACTTAACGAAGTTTCCTAAACACTGTGCCCCCGCTCCTCGTCCTAACGAAGTTTTTCGCTGTAAAGGGATGTTTTTACGCCCTAGGCTTATCTTCAAGGGCTACTTTAATTGTGAGATTGGATCTTTCCGTACAGAGCCGCATTGGATTCAGCGCTTCTATACAGTATGTCTGCTCTTAATTGCACAATAGCATCTATATAAAGTTTGGATGACTTTATTATATATTTTCTGAAATATAACCCAGTAGATCAATTCCAATTTCCCATTAGACTGGTGTATAGCTAAAACATTTTTCTCATCCTCGCTCCCAATTCTTTCTCCAGATTCTTCAACAATGTCATGCCGAGACTGTTGCCCTTTTGAGGATCGCTTCAAGAAGCCAGTGTCAGTTACGCGTATTATCCGGGATACTCTGTCACTGTTACCAGTAATAAGCCCCCATTTCCTTATTGTCGACGATCTAGTCTCACAACAGTTGGATACTGTAGTCAGGTAGACAGCTCGTCATAGTATATTGAGATGTTCTCCTCAAACTTCCTCTCTACCACCACAACTTGACTGGAAACCTTACAAGAAGTAAAATCTTGTACAGTCCGTCCCTGTACAGTCGTCGTCGCTTTGAAAATTGCCGTATTTATTTTTCGCTAAGCCTCCGTTTCTTTTGAATTAGTCTTTTGGCGTCCGCCCTGCCGCGCTTGATTATATTCACGGGGCAATATTTTTCAATCTGTGCGGGCATTCATTTCAAATTGGATTTCCGGGAAGTGTCGTTTGCCGGGAATGCCTCACCCGACGGCAACCTTAATAAAATCATCTGATTGATATTCTGATGAAGGATCTCCTTTCCACCCTGCCTTAGAACAACGCCTTCTTGTATTATCATTAGAAGCCTTCGTGATCATGTAGATCGTTTAACTACAAAAATAGTTATTGTAGGGCAATGTTTTGCTAAGTAGTTAGAAAACCTGATAACCTCTGTCATTCTTTCAAGGCAAATCCCATGTAAGAGTTGTAATAGGTAGATTTACCCAGTACTTCTCACGCTGTACAGATACTGTTTTCCGTTCAAGATATCATTTCTCGTAGCGTTTTTAGACCGTGTCACAATATTTAGGGTTTTCTTGATTGACAGGACTGATATTTTGTAGCCAGTCCATGGAATGTTCATCAGGGCTGTCAGGTAACCTAAAATACAGTAATTACGTTACTTGTTTCGTCTACACCAGGAAAATAATTAATGTTTAGAAAAGCTGTTATATATTATTGGTTTCCTGCTAATTACTGCCCCACATGTACAGATTAGCTTAAAATGAAAATCGATGAAGCGTTTACTAAGATTAGAAGGTTTTTTTTGCTTCACAAATTTATTAGAGGATTTGAAAATTTAATATATTTAGATAAAAAAAACATAAAATAGAATAAAACATTATTTGCTAAGTCTTCACAACACTTTTCTTAAATAGGCCCTAAAATGCTGAGGAACTTGATAAACATGCAATAACAAATATATTCTTAACATTTTTGACCCTTTCAAGCAGAACCATAATCATCAAAAATTTAAAACGTATGTAAGAACCATATTTGGCGGCAGATTGTAGATGCTCTTACTTGGTGAAACTCTTCCATCATGTAGATAGAAAGTTGTGTATTTATCACACAGTTTCACAAATAAAACTCTTTCTTTCAGTGACGCGTTCCGATTTTTATTAAAATTATCGTCGGACTGTCAGTTTTGACTGCTAACAAGGCTACCCAGATTACTTGCCAACTAACCAACTAGTCCCATCAAAAATGCATTGCATGTGGAAGAGAATATTTAAAAAAATTATATATAAATATCTATGAATTCTAACACAACGTTGGTGTAAAATAGTGTTGCTTTTACAGCAGTCTTTGAAGTTACTTGAATCTTTCTGACAGTGATGTGGCAGTCCTTTCAATGATGTTCCATATAATATCAATGTATTTTTGTAACTACCGTTTTCAATTTAAGAGTACTGTATTTTAAGGAGTTGACCAATCACCACTGTACCATTGTTTTACACTGAAGAAGGAACGAGACTTGTCATCATACACTCTATTGATTTCTTACGGTTCAACGGTTCATGTTATCCTTCTAATTCAAAAAAATCAGAACTTGATAATGGCGATAATGCTCATTCTTTTTTTCCTTCACTTATTGGTGAAATGATCATTTTAAACTTATGTAATTTACAATGCATATCAAGTATAACTGACAACTCTCAATAAACAACTAAATCTGTATGCAACTAGTTTGAAATGTCAAACAAATTTGTTGCAAAAATGTCATTGTCTGCTAGACAGGCTCAGCGGAAGCAGAACTGCCCTCCCATAAACAAAGAGTTGTAATACTATTTACTAATATAAAAGCAATTGGTCTGCTATTGAATTTTCGATAACGATTTAAATAATAACCTGGAAATATATTTAAATTACCCTTCATCATCACACAGTCAATTTCCGTCAATTATATTTCGGCACAGCATCTTTATTAATCAGACTGAACTGAGCATCCCCTTTCCTTTCCTACGGGTTGAAGTGTATAAATATCCTGAAATTTAGCAGCTAATGAGCTAGATCCATCCATGTCTTGAGAAGGGAAACTGCTGAGGAAGTTGCTACCCGTCATCACACCATATCCACTCCCTAGACCTCTCTATTCTCTTTTTGGTAGTCTGAGAGATACAACTAGGCAGACGTAACCTCTGAACTTCATCTTCTGGTTGTATTTCTGATTCATTTTATGGCTGTACTGGTTTTGAGTCATTTACTAGTGTATGAGTAAGCAAACAGATTAAAAAATTATTATGCGTATCTAGTACAATAAATTGTCTGCATTTTTTACTTTTCAGCAAATATAATGGAGTGAAACTACAACGTACTGTCGAGTGTACTTTTGTACTTCAATGTACTCTTGAAATATCTTGAGGAATGGAGTATGTCAAAAGAAATTAATGTCATGCCCTGAACTATATCAAAAGCAATTTGATGGTGATGGATCTTCTAGTGTTTGCCTCAACACCAATGCAAACGACGTCACAAGAAACCTACATTTTCTTATGATCCAAGAATATAAAATTGAAACACATTTGTGATACATACACACATAAAATAGGATGTATTGAACGCTGAAATGCATAACTTTATATATTTTGATATTGTCGTCATAGTCTCTTCCGGCAAGCCTCTCCCAGGAATCAAAAACTTGGAAATATTTACGCCTTTACTACTGGGACTGTAACTTACCTATACTACTAGGTCTGAATAAAGCAAATTGCGTTACAAATTTGATGAATTTTTATCTGTGAAACTTTTTATAAGCTGTGCATAATTTAGTCGTGATTATAGAATAGTTTCATTAAGTTATTCTAGTAAATCTACGAGATTCTAGTTATAAATTATTTTGATCGGGAATAAAATTATATGAAGTAATTCAATCGCCAAACATTTTTCAGGTTTTGTCCAAACCTTTTGGGGGCGTCACCTCCTTTATTGTGCATTGAACTGTTCTCTTTCATTTCATTTGGAGACTTAACAGCAGAAACGTCTCACGTGATTGTTGACAGGCTGAAAAGATGCCTGGGAAATGAAAGTTGACAGTAATTGGGCCGTAAAAATGATGCTCTCAGGTTGAGTAACTTCACAGTGGGTTCGAATCTCGGTGTAGCTGAAATTATTCTGTTTTTTTTTTAGTCTATTTATATCTCCTGTTGGACAGTATTTGAAATATATATCTATGTAATATGCTTGTATAGATATTCTGTATTCAATTAAGCTGCTAGCATGCGAACACTACCTTGGATATCTTAATGGGCATAATAATCTAATTGAAATTTTTTATAGAATCTCTTTTGTTTATATAGCTGATTGGATGTACTGAATGATAATTGTAATGTCAAAAATTGAATTTTATTTTTGTAAGAGCATGTTTTATCTAACTCATAGCACTTAGACTATATGTAAGTAAAGCACAAGCAACACCAGTCCTTATCCGTTTCTATTCTCCTAATGTATTCCTTATGTGAGCACGGGATTTGAAGACGTTGCTCTCCAGGCAGAAGGCAACAAGGAAGGACCCCTATTAGCTCCTCTCATTTATTTATGAGACCGTCGAAAGCCCGCACTGTTCACTCAAAGGAATTGCTGCTCATGAATCTATGATACACGCACCATGTCTCACGTGTCGTTTTTTGCCACCTGCAATAAATAATGGGGAGCAATCCTTTGGTTTGAGTACTGTCTGATTACACCGGAAAGAGCCTTTTAGAGTTCTAGATCTGGATGTTGTAGCGGCATTGAGAAATGAATAGGACATTTAATAATATCAGTTTTCTATCTCTTGTAAATTGTGGATGCCTTTACTTGGTGAAAATCTTCCATCGTTGAGTTAAAGTTGTAATATTTGTATATTACATTTCGCAAATAAATCATCAGCAACGGAATAAACTATAATACACAGTGTGCGATTGCTTCATAAATACCAGTGGACTAAAAATAATCAAATAAATAAATCCATATAGCTTGTTTTTCATCGAATCAAAATCTCCTTTACAATATATAGCACAATATCCTTTTGCTAATTTATCCATGGCAGCTTTTTCAATCCGTAGGAATAACTGTTACATATGAACATCATAATTAAACCTCGTGAACACCGTGAGCCGAATCTTTTATCACTATCACAGAGTTGTAAACAAAATTGTTGATAACCAAACACCCAGTGTAGTATAGACAAACGGTCTCAACTCTATAGGCCAGGACAGTTAGGATCTTTCCATTGATGGTCTCGTATGCTGAACTGAATATTTACTTGATAAAAAGCAAAATGTAGCTAATTGTATACCAAAATAACCCAATCTAACTATTCATAACATGTAGGCATGACTAGGATTTTCTAGACTGTAGGCTGTTATTTCAACTAATGATAAAAATAAATCCTCATTTTAGATCCAACAACAGTGGTGTAAAGTTTGCTGAGGAAGGATTATTGTTTTTGATTTAAAACTCTCTGTCTACTTGCTAACCAAACATTAAGACAAATAAACAGAATGCTTTTGTGCATGAGACTGTGATGCCTTGGCAATAAACAGTGGCAGGATTTCCAGTGCTAATACAGTATCAGTTATTCACTCAACCAGTATTATGGTTTACAATACTGTGTTTATTACGTTTAATAACACCTTTTTTAGTTATAGCTTGATAAGAAGTACTATTCTCTATGAAAGCTCATCAAGCATATACATAGAATTGTATCAAGCAAAACTATTGGACATTATATTTAGGGGCGTGTTGTGTCGCAGTTTGAATTGTGTTCTGTGTTTAGAAGAGAGTCATGAAAATGAATATGAACTACGTTCAGTCGGGCTTTCAGTCTCCCAAATGTAGAGAGCTGTCATTTTCGTGGTCACGAAAGGCCTCATTCAAGTCGAACTGTCAAATTAGTAAACTCAAATAGATACATTGAAGGGAACGATTTTAATTCTATCCTTACTACAAGACGATGAATATGGAGATGACTTGTAACGGATCTAACTAAAAAAGCAGACCAAGACATTCGCCGCATAATCTTGACCCAGAAGCTACATGCTCAAATATAAATAAACATGCAGGGTTTCAGTAAAGTTAGACGTAGCGTTTTGCTTAATATAGTGACCGCATCCACTCCTTATCAAACGTAGTGCTGGCCGGGAATGTGGGCTGGTAGAGGTATTAAGTGATGATGAATTTGAATAATAAAGACTTTGCTTGAATCGCCGTTCTATTAGTATGCATGACATAAGTGATATAATTAACATCAGTTTCAATCAGCTCCAACAGCCTACATTTCATCTGAATTGAACGTCACTGTTGGACGTCAATAGCGTGGAATTCAAATTAACCTAAAATAAACGTCACGTTTTGATTGTCGGAGCAATTCCTTTGGTTTACTTGAGACCAAACGAACGATGCCTTAGCTTTGCCTTCATATCGCTCAATAACCTTGTACTATTATACATATGAAATTTATCTTATCACAAGTTCCACTGGTTTAATATACACATTGTACTTGTTAGTATGAACCAATCCGTTCTAATAGTTATATTAAATTCCTTACATGGTGTTGCAAACATGTTGAATTGTTGTGTATTAGTGGTGTTGGCACTAACTTTGTTGTGTTGCTTTGTTTGTGTCGGTAGTGATGTACAACGGTATGAAGAATTCGAAAAGAATTTGATACACCAGTTGAAGTTGCAGGCCAATTTGGTGCGTACGAGGTGCAATAAAGAGGGATTCGTTCTTATTTACGGGAAGTGCAGGGAGATATTCCCAGAGTAGGTTAGTGTTCGCTCGTTATACTTGGAGTCACTACAAATTTTTATTTATCTCATAATCAAAAAAGACATATTGAAAATTTTGTCTCTTCTGGGGATCGAACCCACATCCAAGAATTTTGACACAGTGAATGGGACGAAAGAGTGAAAAAAAAGCGTCAAGCAGGTTAATGTTGTAATTGTCACGCAATGATATAAGTTTAGATAGTGATTAGAATCGATTTCTGGAACTATGGATCTTTTAGAATTAAATTTAAATAATATGAAATTATTGGCTAACTTAATTTTGTATAGTGACAATTACAAACTTACGTCTGAGGTTGAAGTTCTAAAATCTGATCAATTTCCTCAAATAAACTGATAACACTGTGCGTCAGATACAGAGTCAATCTAAGTAATTCAATAGCCATTAGGATTAGGATTTTTTAAGAGGCTAAATAGCACTTTCATAATTATGCATGATCATAAATTCAGTTGGAGTGTAGTTATCTGTAGCAGTAGTTGCTAACAGAAGCGAAAGCGAAAAAAGTTAAGGGTGGTCTATAATCTCGTACAACTTGTAAAAAAATTAAGGTCTAAATTTGCATGAAACCCTTAATGTCTAAATTATCATAAAATTACACAGCTATTTGAAATAGCTCCACTATTTCTGCCTTTTAGAAGGTCAAGTGGAATAGCCAGGAGCTAAACTTCGCCTTCAGTTTCATATAAATTACTATGGTATAAAAAACGGTTTATTATCAAAGGCTTAAGGAAAGAAGTATCTTAAAAAATTGAATATCTTAGAGACATTTTGACTGAGATGGTTAAGGTTTTCCCTTAACACAGGCAGAAGAGAAAAAATAATTAAATGGAACAATAGCTGGACAGGAAGAATAGTATGCTAGATATAAGAACTATAGCTTTGTATTCATGACAGGATCTAGTTACCTAGTTGACGAGTAGCCCGGGTGCAGCGCTGTAAACAGTCAATTCTGACAGTTCGACGATGATTTAAATACAAACTGAAATGCATCACTGACCAGAATACCATACCACAGTTTGAGTTTTCAAATGGTACTCGTTATCCCAAATCTTTAGCTTGAATATGTTACATAGATTTTGTTACGTTTTTTCACAGGGTCTTCCGATTTCAGGTATAAAACAAAACTAGACAAAAAGTGCGATTTAAGATCGTAAAATAATACTTTAGTGGCGATAGAGAAAATTGCTGTAGTTTGGACGGAGAATTTAAACTTGATTTATTCATGTTTAAATGTAGGCAAAAATTAATTTATAATTTTTATACGAATCAATATTTATTAAAATGAGTTGAGGAAGTTTGATCAGCGGTAGTGATTTAAAAGAAAGGTAAAAAAATGGAGTATTCTTCCGGCGAACAATTTCGAAACATAGTTAGAATATCTCATCATCGATGATAATATATTGTAAAGCATTATGATAATGTCATAATAGCTAGTCTAAGTGTTTTTCCTTATTCTTCTGAATAAAACTTTATCAAGTATGCGCCACCACCACCAAGTTTTCACTATGTGTCATGAAACATCGAAAATGCACAATAAAGCGAATTCAAAATCTTTGCGACGACAAAACTACCCAACCTATCGACATGGGAAATAAAAAACAAAACCCACGACCATCTTTGACCGACAGAATGCGACAAAGTGTAGGTGTCGAGACCGTCGCGTCGTCGTACTCTGCATCATCAGGGTAGGGCTGCCGCTGTAAATTGAGTTATAGCCTCGCCTGCTGTTGCTCCTGCTGCTACTCCTGCTGGTGCTGATATCTCCGCGGGGGTCGGTAAGGGGCGGTGGGGGAAGGGGGAGGTGGTGTCTCAGACGCGACCGAACCAGTGGCGGTGACACTTGCAAATATCGCGCACACAACGCGGCACCAGATGCCGAGCCATCGGCGGCCCCTGATGGCTAGATTCCCGGGAAATTTATTTCGAAGCAGTCGGCAGATGGAGAAAGGGCTGTGGACGAGCGTTGTTGGACAAGGTGGGCTTGGGAGTTAAATGACATAAGAAATGAATTCAAACTAAATATTATAAATATGCTGCTTGAAAAAACTCATGCTGTAGCTTAAGTCAACAGCATTTGTCAGTTAATCCCTATGAAATTACTTTGTGACAAGTATTGGGTGTGACAATTGAGAAAACTGGAATATATTGCTGACTGCGGGAGTTTTCACTAAGCTACTGACGTAGAATTATAAATGATCATTTATTATTAATTATAGAAGTGGTATTTAGCGTCTTAGAATGGCGGAAAATAGGTTATTTGAGGCTATTGATTGGATATTAAAGCTGTTGATTTCAAGCAATTTTTTGATATGCTAAAAATTATGAAATTCCATATAACCCATAAATTTTGGATAATAAAGCCACATTACGAGCCCTTTCGAGACCATCCGCGGTAGTTCTCAAGACCTGTCGTCTATGAATGTGAGTACTAGCCTATAGAATGTGCGCCGAGGATTCATTCCTTCTAATTCTAAATGCAGATACTCCTAAAGTCGATACTGGGTCAAAGACTTTTAGATTACGCTCTCACAAGGGCGTCCACCACACAGATTATTATCGTAACTCTACTCTTACAAAACATTTAAGGTTTTCGATACTCTCGATAAATTTTAAATTTAATTCTAAAAGATGAACAGTTCCAAAATTAGATCACAATCTTCATAACTAAGATGATACCATTAGGTAGGGGGCACACGAATGAGGCTCGTCGAGAAAAACCTGGGCTTGGAGAAAATATCAGATCCGTCCCCATTCGCCCTCACTCGAAACAAAAAATACCACACTGAATAGCAAAGAAATCAAAAGTTAATGACGGTATGTGAAAATCCTCATTTCGGGGCCCTCTTGACACATATGGGGGCCTGAGAGCGAAAACCTATTTGATGCCTTTTTTCAATGGAACCTTCCGATCTATTCAGACCAAAAGTTGTCAGGCTCTCTGGTAAAACTGTTGATTTTCCCTGCTTAATACAAAATTCTTCTATGGGATGTCGGAAAGCATAAATGACCGTTACCCTTCTGTGGTTATAAGTCTTTCAGGACACCCTTTTCGAATATTACAAATTCAATAAAGAGATGTGCTGTTCATTTCAAATACACTAGCGTTATAGGTGACATACCAACTTAATCCTGTATACCCAACAGGAATCCATAAACATTTCCCATGGCGATGGCGTGGCGGCAACGTCAGCTCGACCGACTTATCGCCTGTGCGTGGTGGCGAAACGACGTGGCGACGGCGAAGGCGGCGGAGGCGGTAAAGGGTTGACCTTAAGATGGCTCATTGGTTAGGTGGTGGGGATGCCTCAGCAACCATTGGCGGGCCGCCGCAGCAGCACCGTCGACCGACGACCGTCTCGGCCTCAGAGCCTCCACCAGGATCCATACTCAGACACACGCTGCAATTTCTCTTGCAGGATTATATAGACCAGTGAAGTTAGAGACGTAAAGCTGCACCAATTCGCACTCCCTAAAGCTACTGGACGTAATCCAGGAAAGGGCAAATATCTAGTGGATGCGCCTGACCTTAGAAATAACCTCCACTGTCCGGAACATGGAAGAATAATATTGATTTTTCCCTATTCTACATATTCTGCCATGGTAAACGTTCTACCGAGCTATCTCGCATAATAATACCAAGAGTCATCAACAGAACGCACTACAGGGGCTCATTGAGCGCCTCATCACCACCTCAAACTTCGAACACTATGAACAAGCTTCTTCCAAAATCATTTATTTGGAGATCTTCACAATGTTCAATGTAGTTAAGTTTTATTATTGTAATTAATTGAGAAAGACATTTTTTATCATGATTAGCGCATCATATTCAGAGCTTATGTCTAGTTTCTCAACCATCACCCCTTGCAGGTTTTCTGCTACCTTGAATTAGGTAATTTTAATCTAATCATAAAAATATTCAATATTTCCTAGAAATTTCAGTAATAACATTTCATATTAAAAATAATGTCGCCTGCATACTTGGAAACCGCTTCACCGTTGTACTATGCTGAGACCGCCAATCGAACTTTGCCGTGAAAGTCAAATGCGGAAAACTTACGTCATCAGCGTGGATTTGGATACGACCCCAAGTGACGACAAAGGTTTCTTTCTGATTTTTTTAATTATTATTATCGCTTACGGATGTCACTGGAATTAATTAATACATTATTGGCTAGATGATTTCACAATCTGATACCAATTTTACTGACCTATAGCCTAGCTACTTCCACAAGTAGGCTATCAAGTTATTGTTTGCAGGAAATATGAGGAGGTTATTACGAAGACGATCCCATGACTACCAACTTAAGAGGATATTCTGTATTCCATCCGCCCTTCTATCCTGCCATTATCTTGCATTGCGAATTGCTATTTAGGGAAAGGATGTTTATTCCGTGAAGGTGGACCTTAGGAATGGAGTGCTCGCATCTGTAATCGAGAAATTTTGAGAGATAAAGCTCGTAAAAATAAATAGAATGGTTCAAGCGCATGTATTTTAAGACTTGGTTTCTGAGATATTGGAGAAAATCACAACGCCGGGGCATCCAAACAAATCTATCCAAGCCAAATCGAGTCATAATAATGACGGTTGATGGTTGATGAAAATGGGTTTAGTAATTATAAAGATAATTTTTGAAGAGCATGTGATAATTTCACGCCCGATATTTCACTATTAACATCTTCAGAAGAAGAATATAAACATTTCCCCTGACTTGCTAATATAGCGGAAATCATTTTTGAGGCCAGGCCAAGCTAGGGAGAGGGATCCAATCTCTTTTCTAAAATCAAGTCTGGTACACAAAAAACTATGTACCATTTACTGCATTGAAAAAATGTATAAAATTTGCAGTTACCTGAAAAAACCTTAAAATTCCTTGATTACCTTTCAGATATTTGGAAGAAATTGCATATTTTCTTCGCCTCTCATCATTAAGCTTTTTTGTCCTGGAGTCAACATATATACGTCCGTAGAATTTCTTTTATATTGCATTGTGTGTAACTGGTGAATATAAGAGGGAACTCTACCTAGAATAAAAGGTGTTTTTCATGGGTTTGCAATATTTCGTTTCTGGCGCTCGTGTGTAAGGATAACGAGACGATTTTTTATGCAAATGATAGAGAAATATTCGTTCTATGCTCGTGCCGATTTTCTAACATTTGATACAGAATTTTAGATATTGTCTCATGAATATTTATATTGTTTATCTCATTTCGGATGTTCATTTAACATTTGGTAAAGAAAATAGCAAAATATCAGGAAAATAGTTTTTCACGGGTCCTCTATGATTTGCATAAAAAATTTCAATATGTCAAAATCAAGCGCTCAAAGAATATATCGTGGCACAGTACATGAACATACTTTTACCGCTGATACGAGCGCCCTCGAGGCAATATCTAAAAATTTTTATCAAAAATTGACAAGCACGAGCAACCTTTCTCTATCATTTGCAATAAAAATCCTTCCATTATCAAGAAAAATGAGCGCTAGAAACGAAACACTCTAAACCGTTGCATAGAATTTTATTCTAGCTAGAGTTTTTTTCGAAGAATTTTAAACTGTTCCATGTAATGTATTGAGTCAATCTACGCGACATCGCTGCTAATCCTGTCTATCTCGTTCCTGCATGTTTTCTCAAATAACGTCTTGTCCTCGACTTCCCACTTCCCAGGCTATCAGCACTAACCTTATCGATTTTGGGGACGACGTGGCGTGGCATGGCATGTATGTGTGAATGGTTCGGGTTAATTCCTCGTTAGGGTGCCCAAAGGTTTCCTTGTACTTTATTTACTACTTTAATCGATGGAATAAACCGTTTACGGTGCTCCTTTATCGAGTTCGCCTTGAAGCTGACTGAAACAGGGGCGTCCGGTGAAACATTACAAAGGCAACTACACATATTCAAAAACCTTCACCTATGATTCTTCTCTGCATTATGTCCACGGTTATGAAGGCTGTTAACGTTTCTGAAGTAGGTACCTGGATGGCGTTCCTCAGGAATTTATTCGTTCTCCAATGCTATTTCGCCGGACGTCAACAACCTGTTGTAAATAACATCTTAGCGAGTCTAATGCCTCGCAGATAATCCAATAACCTGCATGGAACCGGGTAAACAAAGTCAACGAAGACATCAAAAAAATCATTTTTGCCTCTTGGCTTAGCATCCACAATAACAATTTTTTTATGACCCTATTTTCGGTGCTGCTGGATCGGCGACCAGTCAACTATTACTCAAAGGCTCAAATCAGTATAACATTGGAATATTGTTTGCATCTATGGGGATACACTCTCAAGCAATATCTGAATCAGCTGCTCCTGTTGCATGGATTTTACCAAAAACGTTCCATCGATTTTTCCCGATTAAAAACGACCAATGGACTCATCCACATCAAATCGCTTTTCCAAAATAAATTCTTCTGGAACACAGTGTTTTGGAATGAGCTGTCAAGTAGTTCATTCCTCCAAAGTCCCAGTTTATAACATTTGTATAGACTTTCATGCTTTCCACAGCGCCTCTGGAGTGCGATAGGCTTTCTGCCTTTGAAAGAGGTTATGAAAAACAATAAAAAATGAATATATAAAATTCACAATGTTGCTGACTGTACCTATGCTAGCACTTAGTTATATTACATGTAAACTGGGTATTGTTGAAAATCAATTTTACAATAGAAATGTGTTATCTAATATGGTGGATGGAAGGCACCACATAATTATTACTACTTTTGTGTTACACTTTCGAAATTTCAGTTAAAATCATAGGAAAGTAAAGGAAACCGCTCACAACCAACTTCACATGCTACGCCCATGGTATAAATGTATGCGGGCTGAAAGTAGAGAATATGGTTGGCGTGTGACGGAGTGTAAAATTAGAACGGCTTATGAGAGGCCCCAATATCGGCGCGGCACCCTTGAAGATTGGCTTTTCACCGGGAAAACTCAGCCAGCTGCACTTGAACATTTTCTGTAAAGGATCGGTACATTGTCAAAGACGACACTTGACCATTTATGCATATATAGAGTACAGAGTATAGAGTATAGAATTTCAGTTCAAGCATTGCTGATTATCCTGCAGAGTGTATAGTAATAATAATTCAATGCCATGCCATGATTTAATAATGCATATATTGCCTATTTTCTGGGGTGTTGAAACAACAAATAAATTTCATTCATTTTATTTCATATATGTATTAAAATTACTCAATGGAATTATTCAAAGTGAATATTCCATGGTTTTTATGATCAACAACCATTTCTGGATAAACTGAGAATTAAGAGCCATATTAACCTCAATTCTGCATATTTTTCAACTAGTGGTGGACTGGTTTGGTTGGCCAGTCCCTGCTGAATCCTACGGTTCCCTCACTATAGGAAGCTTTTACACTGTCATGTGCTTATGTAGCAGGTCGGCAGCTTCCTGTAGGGTCTCCAGTATGGTCCGTTCTTGTTGCTCTTCAGGTTTTCCTAGTTTTCTTGAGCGTCCCAAGCTTCAAAGCCAATCTAGTTGTCTTATGCCAGTCTGCTACTGTTTTCAGGTTCCCAAATGCTCTTAATTGTTCAAAATGCTTATATCTTGATATACTTTGAAATCCAATTTTGTAGATGCAAGTGCATAAGCTTCTCTGATAATTTGATATATTTGTGCATTTGTATCCAAAGCTCTTACATTGAATATTTTTTTAATTAATCAAATTAAATATCTGCTACCTTCTTTGGCTTCTGGAAGGTGTAATTCATCTTAAATAGGTCTTATTTGAAACCGCTAGATATACAGCATGTTGAATTTTCATTCCTAAAAATCCTAAAAATAAATATTTGGTGCTGAGAGCGTTTTCGCGTAGTTCAATTATTTAATTTTCTTAATTAACTACGTTGGACTGCAATGTCACAATTTAAATGGTTAAGTGGGACAGTTGAATCGTTTAAATCATGACAATGATGTACCACTATTTAGTCTAATGCATACCATACAACCCCGGTCTACCATACTCTAAGGTTAGATACAAAATAAGGTTAATTTCCTCGCCATGTGGATCACTCAGATTATCAACATGTTTTTATATTACAGGAATCGCTCATCACCTAGCTGGACTTCCAGGCCCACCTCCGGAATGGGCGATGTTAGGTGGGCGGCATCCCTATCCACATGGTCCCTTCATCGGCCATCATCATCCACACTTCCCTCCACAAATGTTCGCTGCCCTTGATAGACCTGTCAACACCTCGCCCAGGATAGCGAACGGTAAGATCTTTTCAGATAATTCCTTCAGAATGTATTTGTAGCACATTGCTGAAGCAATCACTATCACACAATTTCATGGAGTACATCTTTTCGAAGTTCTTATCCATATTGGGGCGTATTCAGAAATGTCGTTTTAGGATCAATCTAATCTCAGAAACTCATTCTACGGTTTTATCGTTTATTCAACTTACTTGCTTTGGCTGTTAATCAAAACTACATATCACCACAGAATGCCTCGACAACTTTTGTGATAACTTTCAAAATGATTTTCTGTCATTTTATTGCTTCAAAGTGAGTATCGAGACAGCTAAAGCTCTAGTAAAGCTACTTCACCAGTCATATTACGTTTTAATTAACTTACAATGGAATTAAGATGAGTCATCCTAGGCGGAAGAGCTCATACATCTGTACCTACTATATTATATATTGAATATCTTCAAAAGACACTATCTACATACATTTTCGTCCTGCGTAATAAGGTGCTGAGGTTTGGTTTACTCTGTTCAAGCTATTTCACGCTATTTCACTCATTCAGCCCATGGCGCGGTGTTGTGGGGTAATTCAAGCCATGCCCAAAAAATATTTATACTTCAGAAAAGAGCTGTGAGCATATTAGGGTTAACCTACAGAGAACATTGTCAGCAGCATTTTATGCACCTGCAGATAATGCCACTACCATGCATCTGCATCTTCATTCATTCTTCTTTATTGGAAATATATAAGCAAGTAAACCAGCCTGCTGTTGGTGCTGACCTCCATGATTATAATACGAGGTACTCTAATGCAATCTGAATACCTTTATATAGACTAAATAAGTCTTTAAGGAATTCCTTGACAATTAATTTGAGTAAGTATCTCCCTTTGAATGTAAGAAACCTTAGTTACAGTCACTTCAACACCAATACTAAATAATTTCTTTCAAAGCATTGCTTTCATAGTGTCGATGAGTTTAAATGTACCAGTTTTAATTTATTGACTATTCTGTATCTTTGTGACGACTCACTTGTACACTGCACTTTAGTGAAATAAAACTATAACTACTACTGCTATATTTCATTACAGAACCTTCATCGACGTCATTGGGTCCCATCAGCATAAACTGCAGTAGCAGCGCTCACAGTACCACCTCCCCTAAAACCTCCCCAGTCTCCCAAGTGGGTCTCCTCACCACAGCGGGAGATTCCCAATCGCCCCAAGAGGAGGACAACATATCCGTCACAGCCTCCCCTACCCCTTCTCCTCAACCATCACCCGCTTTTCCGGGGATCCCACCTTCCCCTCAGCTGTTCAACAATGCATTGGCTGCCAGTTTGTTTCTGAATAACCCGCTACTACCTCCTCCAGGACAGTGGTTCTACTCACAGCTCTACCCCCAGGATTGGAGCTGGATGAATTTCAGGAATAACGCGGCCTTGACAAGGTACTACAATGTTATTTCACATCAAATTGTCTGTTATCCTCCATATTCTGATTGGGAGGCAAACAGAGTCTCCACGTTCATGTAGTCTCATTTTGAGGATTCATTTTTGAGACATTGTCTGGATTTCTGAGATAAATATTCATTTATTTAGTTATTAAATGATGCTGCAGGTGTAACTATGGAGTGCAAAGACTACCGAGTTCTGCAAAATTGAGGCGTAGTCAAAAATGTTTTAGTAGTACTGTAGAAATCTATTCCATTCTTCTTTCTTCCACAGGAGTACGTCACAAGACGACTCTTCACAAAACCCTGACAGTTCTAGTGAGAAGCTGGACGTGACAGAAGTAGACGAAGACAGCAAAGACGTGAAGGACGTCAAAGAGAAACTCGAGGTGAAAGAAGAGAAAGCAGAGAAAGAAGAAAAACAGTCGGAAGGAATCAACTTGAGTCTAAAAGTGAGGAAGGCTGCTATAACGTTAGTCAGGCAGAAGGATGAAGTCAGTTTTAGTGAAAGGAACGATGTGAGGAGTGGTAGTAGGGATTCAAACAGAAACGTATGGAGACCTTACTAGTATTATGCGGATATGAAATAATTTTGGATTGTCATATGTGCAGTGCAGTGAAGAATGCATAACTATGCAAGATGTGTAATTTAGCATATCTAGCTATCAATCTAGGGACATTGAATGATCAACAGGATAAATCAGTGAACAAAGGGTACATTTACTATAGGCTGACCACACCGCATGAAAATTTTAAGGGCTATTGAAAGCAAAAAAAATGCAGAAGTGTCATTATCGCGCATAGAATGATGACCATTGTGGCCGACATCTTCTAAATCAAAGAAAACTTTTTAGAAAAATTCTTGTATTTGTAGGATTAATTTTTGAATCATAGATATATAGAAATATGTAATATACATCTTTAAAAAAGCTCTGTATGTTGATATCTATATTTACCTACACTTTATAGGAGTTTTATTTCTTTTTCAGTTAATTTTAAAAGTTTCAGAAGATTTTAATTTATAAAGGAATAATAGCAAATTTGCTATAAATTTGAAAATAGAATTGGTATTTTTTCAAACTTGCTATTGACAAGAATATATCAGAAAACAGAATAGTTGACTAATTTCGTTAAGATCCGCATGGTGCTCCATTAAATAATGGTATATACATCGTTTCTTCTCTATCAGTGTTTGTCTTGTTGATCATACAGTATTCTGGTCTTAGTAAATCATCTTCAAACTCATCAGTCAAGGATACCAGGGACCGGGATGTATCGGTATGCATCTTAGATTAGAGACTATTTGACTCCCACTGGCTGAAAGCCACTTTGATGGCAGCATACAGACGTTTGTGGCCTGGTCAGTATTATTGAGTGACGTGACATCTATGAAGCACTAGTGACATATAGGGAATTTTACAGTCCCTAGATAGTCTGTTCTGTATAGTCTTTTGGCTTAAATTTTGAGATTGTCGTATTCGTCAAGCAAGAAACTTAACTTCACAAAAAAACACATTGTTCAATATGGGATGACGATATCTGACGCAGTTATGTTTCTAACGTCTCGTTCATCATATAAACATATTAACTGTACATATTTTGATTCCATCCTTCCGGAGAATAACGAGGGTATTTGTTCAGAACGTAATATACTCGTATGTACCACAACTTGTGGGGCAACCTTTCTTTGATTTTGTTTTATTGTGTTATGTGGTGGCAAGAGTTCTACTGATGCAATTAATATTGAAGTAACTAGAAATTTACTGTAGTAGTTCCAAATGAATTATATATTATTTTTCAAATTAGAAAAATGTGACACAACACCCGGTTGTATTATTTGTAATAAGTTAGGCAGAAAATATCTTGACGGAAGTTTTGCATCCTATTCGACAGTGAAATTTTTACTACTACCTGTCAGAACTCCAGGTTATGATGTCATCGCCGTATATTTATATTCATTCTTTGTTGAATAACATTGTTCCAAATTCATCCATAAATATAGGATGTGATTTAATGCTTTAGTTAATATCTGGCCAGCGATTTTCTGTCATTGTGAAATTCATAACTCTAAATAGCGTATTTTAATGATTTTCACACACGAACACGAACACAAGATCACTATCCGGATAATAAATAAAGCATAATCATACATCAATAAGCATACAGGCAAACAGTAATTTGCCATAGACCTGCAGTATAAATTTTTTTATGTAAATTTTATTTTAGTGGCAAATCGTGGAATTTGTTACACTTCTACCTGAACACCCTTATTATGCGATGTAGTATTTTTGGATGTATATTAAAGTCCCTCCAAATGGACATTAACTTTTAAATTTTGTGGATAGTTGTCCTGTACAATTTAATACAAAAACTCCTTATAAACATTTATTTCATTTAATGTTATTTACCCTGTACAACCAACTTGTAAATACCTAGTTCGTAAGGAAATTGTTACCATATCGATTAATTTATGTAGACCATTATGTTTGTAAATATATTGTTGTAAGAAAATCAAACATTTGTTTTCTTTACAAACAATTAAACTATTGAAATTATATTTTTTTGGATTACCCAATAAATTATGACAGTAAAAATAAGGTTAATCCTAATATAACGGTATTTGTTTTCAGATTCACGCATGTTTATACATACCTTAATCCTCGTATTACGATTGAAACAATGTTTTACTCAGGAAGAAAATCGTCATTCATTATGAAACATTGATTAGTAGAATTTTTTAAAAATAGCGTGGTAACTGTTGGTTTATATTTTTGTAGGCTGCCTTGCTTTAAAATAAATGACAGATAAACAAAACTGAATCACTGATCTGAGTTTTAAGTGCTACTAGATTTATCCAACCTGTAACGCCTAATATATATTTTTTTATGATCAATTGTTCCTCCTATAAACAGGAATCTCTTTGACAGCTGTATCTAGGAGGGGAAATTTGGTGTGATGCTGATGTCCAGGGATGGAAAGGGGACTGGGGAATATACTTACACAGAAAAGATGGCGGTTTTATTATGGGAATATTGATGTATTCTTGATGTATGCAATGAAAATATATATTCCGGTGCTTGGTATTGAAAATCAGTATTACGATATTGCATGAGAATATCACAAAACTAGAATCTTCTGGACAACTCTGTGGCTAACTTACTGTTTTGTTATCAAAGATAGGTAGTTAGTTAGGTATACAATCTAGGGTTATAGTATTTTCAGTAGGTTTCACATTAATAATAAATTGTGACACCAAATTTTCATGTAGATTGTAGATGCTCTTACTTGGTGAAACCCTTCCATCATGCAGATTGAATAATTATGTATTTCAGGAACAGTAAATCGAAACGTTTGCATTCGCGCCAGCATTTCTCTGTGTTTAACACTCTCAAACGCGCATGATCTGGAGAACACGTCACCTAGATCAGTAATTCTCTGATGAAGCGAGCATATGTATCTCCGTTGCAGGATGGCGTGTGGCTTTTCCACGTGGTAAGTAGTCGGATCAGCATCCGTAACTATGGAAATATAGGTACTCGAACCCGGGTCTCCAGCATTCCGATCTGATGCCTTAGTCCTCTCGGACACCGAGACGGCCTAAATCATCTTGTTAAGGTACACTTTCGCTCGAGCCATTATCTACCTACTTTCATCTCAAAATGGCCTTTCAACTCCCTTTCTTGTCACTGATTCATCCGATTACTTCTCTGTAGTACCGAATCACTCTACCTGACAGCTTATGAGCTGTTCAACATCGGCGGCTGCGTACAAACGCCAAGCGAACAAATCTAATAACCGTTTCAGGACGAAACCAATTTGTCAGTTGGAACAAACTTATAGACACCTCTTAAAGAACAGTAACAAATGGCAGTAAGTGATGTTTTCCTGCACACTGCTGATAATTACAAACAGTGCTGCCGGGACGACGTTAAAAATGACCGAGAGTGTAGCTAAATGGGGGGGCAGGGGAATCAGCGGGAGGCACCGATGGCGTCTGAACTCTGAGCGGCCCCAAATGGAGACAAATTACGAAAATAATTCACGGCACTGAGTGGGGCCGCACAAACAAAAGCCGGAGAGCAGGGTGCAGGGGGGAGGCGGCTAATCAAGAAATTGAAGTTTCAATAAGCGACGTCATTAATTCACACTTCGGAGAATTTAATCGGAGTTGTACGTTGGTTGCTATATTGGTTTCTGAGTTCGTGAAATTGGCTCGTCTTACAGAGCATTTCATATGAATTAACGGTATCGAAAAGGTTGTCAGTATACTGAGATGTTGTTATAATGATATATAGGAAATCTATAATTAAGACTGGTTGTTTCTTAGTTATTTCTACAAAGGTTTTCAAATGTCTCCATATAAATCAGAACTTCATATGCAGAAACCATCCTATAATCGTTTTTCAAAAATTAACTGAGAACTATTACAGCGTTCCAGGTTACAAAAAAAGTCTTGAATAAAATCATAAATTTTAAGCAATTGGAGCTTCTATGGTAAAAAGAAAATGACAATTGCAATGAGTTGATAATATATATGTCGCTGAATGGGTACGCTTCAAAAAAATAATCAATGCTTTCCAAATATACAATTGAGTTTCCTTCGGGAGCCTCGATGGCCTTTTCTTCCATAGTATTTATAAATGAGTTGGGTTTTATGTAATTATCTTGAGATTATACAGTTGTTAACTCCATTCTTCTCTCACAAGACAAACAGGGACATGTTTCTAAAGTGCCGATAATTTATACTATTATGGATCCATGAACGATGGGAATACCATGCAATATATTGCAATGGCAATATGTAAACAAAACAACTGTTATTCAGAAGAAAGTTAAAAACCAATGTCGGATAAAGTATAGTTTCAAACTATAATTATTTTATTCTGTACTTGGGGAAAGGCTGTAGAAGCAAAATTCGACTTACAGCGTTTCCTTGAGGTTTAATTATCTTTATATCACCAAAAACTATGTCACTTATTTTCATCGGTCAGTCTGAGAGTCTGTCTATCTATATTCCGTTTAGATTTCAATGGAACCTTGACTCTAGCTTACTACTCTGACAAGCACGAAAAAGCTTTGTAGTTTTTGAAAATCGGTTATCGAAAAAGATGGGGAAAATGAAAATCTCTTATATTTCATCTTAGGGTGTCAAGGGTCAAGATTGGTATTAGGAAAACGACGAGAGCTTAACTTTTATGACGTCAGTAAAAAGAATTCTATTGTCTCTAAGCATGTATATTGTCGACTCGCTACAAAAAAAATCGCTGTGGATGCATAGACTCGAAAGTAGCATTTGATTTGGGCAGTAGCTATGGTTTAGTTTTTGAATTAGCAACTTATATGCTAAGCTAAAGGAGACGTAATTAGCTTTATCCTTAAGAGGTTTAATTTGCTATGTTCTGTTTTTCTGCATTCAACTGAATAGGGATCTTATCTAATGAACAAAGTGCTATTCAATCTCTTGAGAAATGGAGTCAAGAGTTGATGGAAACTTGAATATGAAAACTTTATGGATTTTTGAGACTCTAAAGGATTTAGTTCATTAATATTTTTAATCTGATTTCAACAGTTCTTGAATACCACCAAAATCCTCATTTATAAACTAATGCCAATGCATGGCAATAAGCTAGAGTCACAAAAACTGCTGATAATCTTACCAAACAATAAATGTTCATGCTTGTACACCAATATAATTTTACGATCAACGTTCTTAAAAAAGCAGAAACACGTAGCGCTGTTAGAAGTCAATAAAAATAAAATGTGCTGGTGCAAAGTGACTGCAGACATAGACATTTTATCGAATTTAGGTTTTAGTGGCTTGGACGGCTTCCCGTCGTTATACGGTTCCAATAAAATGAATCTCTTGTTGATGGCAGTGCTTATTCACCTTAGTGATGTGGTTGTAAAGTATAAATTAATGTCTAAGATTATTTTCTATTCTATTCAGGTATGAAATTATCTTTCACCAACATGATATTGGTTTGAATAAACTTGTCAAAAATCTGGGTCTTGCACATACGAAGATTCAGCATGTAGAGTTGGAGTTCAAACGCTTTATGAAACAAAAATCAAAATATTCGAGCCATTCAAATGTCTCGCTGCCTGCTGTCCTGGAAGATTTTCCTCATTCTGTCTACTTGCCCCTTTCCTTTTCCTCTTTTTTCTCTGTTATTTATTGTTTGATATTGTCGGGACTCTGAGTTACCAAACTTGGCAGTCTAGCAAATATTTTACAGGACGGGCTTCCTTCATTAAAATGGTTTCAGCTGCACCTTGGAATTAAACAATTTATTGTTCTATAATAGCTTCAATTTTGTAAAATAATTATATATATATATCCATAAGGGGGACACAGTACAGAATGAGAAAAATAATAAGCACTATAAGTCTTTTCCACACAGTTACATTGATATGAAAACCTATCAGGGTTTTTGATGACGTAATGCCGCATTATTTCAATTAGTTTTATCTCGACGAGGTTCAATTAAATCATCAGTCAGTGGTTACTAAATGTATTGCCCAGATAGGAGCTGTTTAAAGGTTAGACTATTGTAAATACAGGTGGGAAGGTAAATCCCATCAAGTAGTGGCTAGTTCGCTTCAGGACTCACCGTGGAAATTGTTCCATTGGGTAAAGCGCCTACTCAAAATGCAGGAGGCTGTGGGTTACTACTGGCGATACATTCTTATTTCTTTGTTTTTTATTGATGAATTAGATATAATACTAGTTATGAAAATTAAAGAAAACGGATTACATTTGTAAATTTGAGTAAACCCCATAGACCTTTATCATAATGACAAAGTACTTAGAGTTATACTTCATAAAAACACGTAATACGTGTATTAGTTAGATGATGATTTGATTAAAGACTGTTTGCGGGATTGTGAAAAGCATCCAACATGTATCAGGACTAAATTTTGCCAAAGAGATATCTGTTCGCGATATAACTAATTATTACTTTGTAGTATACTTTATTTATATTCGTTTTCTGGCAACGTTTCTACTTAATGGCTTGTAAAATATGCTTGGTTGAATTCTCATACGGCTAACATAACATAACAGATGTAACTTTCGGTGGGTTGAGTCCTTTGTAAACAGATATAAAAGAATAGGCCTCCCTAGAAAACAGTTTACATTAAGCTTAATGCATACTGACATGATATATAACGGAACTATCGCTATATGCATAATTCAGGAAGTATAAACATGCCCCCGAGTATATTTTTCATCTGTAGTATGGAGTTAAGTCAAAGCTGAACCAATGCATAGTTCTTTTCTATGTATAGTGCTAGTAGGTAATTATACTTTAGTTTAACGTAACAAATATGAAAGTTTACCCGATGAGGCATCTAATGTCATTAAACACATCTTTTGTTATTATGCTTTCCATTCCTTGCTTTTTGATTGGCGCTTTAAAAAACTATTTCAAATGACCCGGTTGGATGTTATAACCATCCTTGTACTTTTTAGTCACCGTATACTTTGTTCTTATAATTTCAGTGTCTATGATTTTCATTTGAAGGTTTCCATGGAGATCAACATTTATTCATATCAATCACTATCTAGAGCCAGTAACAATTGTCTAAGTGCACACTTTTGTTCAAAATACAGTAAAGATTATTAAGTCTCGAAGCTTTGCGAAAAATATTTTATGGTGACAATTATTCACTTGCTATTTCGCAAGATGGATGCCAAATCCGATATAAATTTGGCATATTGGGGCATTCGAACCACAGACCTTTCGATTGCTTTAGACAAATGTGCTGAGCAGGCCCTCCGGTCTAGATAGCCGATGATCTTAGGTGCACATCAAGATACGAACGACGCATGCAGTTTGATATTGAAAAGAAAGTTGACTTTCTAGACCGAGTGAGTAGGAGGAGGAGGAGGTGTGTAGTTCGAATTCCTAAGTAGTTATGAAAGTTTTAGTTAAAAATTACATGACTCAGAAAAGAAATATATTCTGTGCATTATATACCTGTATAAAAATATCAAAAAAGCAGGAAATGTTAAAATCCTGAAAACTGCACAAACTGTTTCCAAGGTGCTGGGGAAGAGGCGACCGGTACTCGCTGTCACAATAGGTGGGCTTCCTTCGATGTCACGTGACCGATTGTGGACAGCGCCAATTGGCCAAATCGTGCATTTCTCACGTAGGGACATCGTTGGTTTCATCAGCACTATCGAAGGACATAGTTAATGACGTCTAAAAATAGAGCTCGGATGTAGGCAAGGCACTTTATTTAGACTTCGAAAACGTCTACGTGCGTGCTTTTGGAGCGGTGTGATTCCAGGGGATATCTGCTAGTTTTGAAGATAAGGTGCGATGAATGTGATATTTGATTTGTTAAAATCTCAAACGACTAAATACCAAATTGTATACAATATCTCAAGGAGTTCAAAGCGATACATCTTCAACTTATTAAGTTTTGTTTTGGAAACTCTGTGTGGTGAAGTTAAAATTAGATATGCAAGTAAACACCTTGCTTGTTTTTGGTTATGCTATGCTTTCTAAAATACCTATATTCTGATATCAAGCCAAGCAACATCTAAAATCTCATCACTTTAATATCCCATTTATAATCTGGAAGAGACATCTAATCCCAATATTCCCCAAATAACACTTGACATAAATATATCAGTTAAGGGTGAGGGCCAGAGAAACCGTTCCTCTCGATTTGTCGACCTTTTCCCTATCTCATGTCGCTAGACACGTCCCTACTTTATCGATAAAAACTCCTAAGAGGAACCTACTTGATATTAAACTGACCGTATTATAGCACCAATTCCGTGAACAGATACTGGAGACGATACTGGACTTATACTGAAAGACGTTGAAAGTGGACGCTGTCTTGAGAGAGAGAATGAAATTGTGCATTTTATCTTTTTTATTCTTTCTTGCATAAAATAGAGACTGTTATCATCCGCAAAGCTTCATAGGGTGAAACGTTCATTCCATTATCAAATTATACACGGGACACTTCTTAGAATTTTTTACACTCCGATTATGGTGCACAAAAGTGCTGGGAAACGACAAATGTCTTCTTATGCTCGTTGTACTGATGACCCTTAGTGTTCTATACGAGATAGCTTATAGGGTAATAGAAGCTGAACTGGTGAATACCAGTATTGGAAGCAGGATTCCAAGCTTCTGGGATGCCAACCCAGGCGACATCATCATTATCATGCCAGGAGATGTTATTGTTGATGTTAATCCCGCGAAGCGTGATGGAAGATGACTTGAGTATTGGACGTCCCTCGTCTGTACACCTGGTAGCTTAGCATGTGATTTCCTCGACAGGATAGTTGTTTGGGTCTTCTGGGCATTGAACTGAACCTAACTTGTTGATACTCATATTTCAGTTATGCATGATATTTATCGAAAATGATTCCATGACTCTTTCATAAAAAGTGTAAAAATAGCACGTACTACGAAAATTCCTCGAAAACAGTTTCTCAATTGAAACACGTTTTTCACAAAATGATACCACACCACGTTCCATTAAATTTACTCTTTCCTTATAGTTTATTTTTATTTAACAAATACGACTGAACGACAGTGAAAAAATGGCGTCGTGTAAGTGTAAGATTTACTTCCCACTTTACCACAGTTTGAAAATGTAGATTCGGATTGGATTCTGGAACTGCTAATCTGAAAAACTTATAGATACAAATAGTCGGTCGCTATTTTAGAGCTTCTTAATTCGCAGCAATTATTGCATATATTCTGCTATTTAATACTACGACTCGTTAGGAAATGACATCAGTATGTGGGTAGTAATAAGTAAATATAATTACCTTCAATTAATGAATTTATGAAGCTTACTCATTCGTAAGTAAGATAGTCACATAGTTTGCAATTAGATGCTCCATAAAAGAAACTGCTGTTTGCGTGACCAAACATTTTTGATTTCCCAAAAAGATGCTTTAGCCAGTTAAGCTAGAATCTATAGATCTACTATGCTATTACCAAGCTTGTCACCTGCATCTCAAACTACATGCCGTTCAAATCAACATGTTTTCATTGTATTAAAAATTCTTCATTTCACAACGTTTCGATTAAATATAAAAGATTCGTTAGGATGATGTGCACTTTCTGTGTACCGCCGACGGTTGAAGGAAGCAGCTTCATTGTTAGCAATATCTAAAGACTGCATGAACAGCATCTGATTCAGCAGCGCTTACACATCCGTCTGGTAGCATGAGTCACCGTAATTGGCCGTGTTTCCATGCTGGTACCGGAGATCGGTATGGTATGAAAACAGCGCTGGAAGGAACAGTCCAATGTGTTCATGTGAAGACGATTGAAGATACCACATTAATCGAAACGTTGTGAAACTGAAAAATCTGAGGGTTAGAAGCAGTGTGATTGAAACATCTACATTGTTTACAAATTTCAAACGATATATTCGGTTTATCCGCAAAGTGATACGGTGGTAGAGATATCACGTGTTCGAATCTTGTCAATACCCTATCCTTCAGTTTTCAATATAGAATGTTTTCGCTCTGTATCATTTCCTAAGGATGTTTTTTCGATTATGCAGTGCCATTTTTCCCGAACGTGACTATATGCGGGAATGAGAAGATCTCGGAGTGACCGTACGAGCGATATTATCGTAAAAGTTATTGATAGCGATGAAGATTATCAGCAGTTATGGTTGTTCTTCGGTCGTTCTTGTGTTCCTAGAAAATTGCTGTTGTTATCAGCGTCTCCGGTTCAATTTATGGAGTCCAAGAAAAAGGGACAGACGTGTATTCCGACCTTTGTCACAAGGGGTTCGGTTCCAAGTAGTATTAAATAATAATTCGATTCTCACGAAAAAGTTCTGCATGTTTTGTGGCTGGATACCAACCAGGTTAAAGCCTTGAGGATATTTAGTTATGTCTAAGAATGGCTGTTGATTTTCAGAAATATTATATGTAGAACTTGATTACATATCAATCATCAAATCATGTAAATAGTTATTGGAACTCCCTGAAACTTTTGAATTGATTTAGAAATCAACAAAAATACAAATGAAGTTTTCCGGTAGTAGGCTGAGAGTAGCATCCATTTCGAGAAAAAGTACTGTTTTTCCTTTAGAGCAACTCTTGGAGATTATGGAAGTTTTATCAAAACTGATGCGGTGGTTACTGACATTGTTCTGTAACAGAGGTAGTGCCAGGTCATATTGATTACAACCTGCGACGTGACCAGGTAGTAAGAATCATTCGATACAGAAGCTGCCATTTTATCACGCCGAAGCACTCCCTCAAACTCAATCCAGAAAAGATGAATACGTCTAGTGGAAGCTTCTAGCCCTACATAGTACCTGGATGGTCTGGAGCAAGGAAGAAGAGTTGCTGATCTGTCCCTATTCTATAGATTCTACTGTCATAAATATTCGCTGCACTTCCTCGGTAATAATATCTACCAATAGTCATCAGTACAACAAGCACAACAACACAACGAACGAGCCTCTTCCAGCAGTCATTCTTTCAGCGCTGTGAAATAGACAGTTGGGGGTTTGTTCCTCAATGGTTACAATTTACAGCATTTTGAGGGTAAGGGAATAGGAATGTATCCTCTCGCATCGATTTTGGAGCGCGACAGACTGTCTGCCTTTGCGACAGTTTTTCCATAAACATGGATAGTAGAGGGCTGGCTATTATAAAATTGTATAATTTTCTTATTATTTGCAAAAGCTGGATCTGGATCTGGATATACTAGTTGATTTCTGTTACTTATCCGACAAATTTTCCTCCAACAAAAATAGTTTAGTTTAAAAAAAGAGTCATAGTTTTGTAACTAAACTACATAGACCCTCAAGGTTATTAGATGACACATAATATATTCCGATATATGTAACAAAGAAGCTCATCAACACCCTAATGTGATAACGTCAGAAGTTGCTTAGCAAATTTGCTTTACATTCAAATACATTCGCCAACATTTTGTAAATTCAAGCTTAAAAAGAAAACACACTTTCATTATGGTAACATTGGCCTACTGGAGAATACTACAATGTCAAAGGTAATTGTGTTGCAAACAACTCACTACCCACTTTTTGCCCCTCCGTATATACGCACATGATTGAGGACATTGTGAGGCGATTTACAGAGGACCGAACGCCTCCTTGGATAAATTTGATTTATGAGATAAGTCGTTGTCCACTTTATAACTTAATTCCAACCCGAGAAGGACTGCGACGCAAACTTAATTCTCTTTGGGAAAAGTTTCGACCAAGAGAAATTACTGGCTATTTTTAATACCCTTAAAGGGTTTTGTTCCTCGAAGATAGAGCTTGCCTTCCTTTAACAAATATCAATTTTAAGCTGTGCGTCTTAATTTCTTAGAAAGAGGTGACATAGGAGGACATTTTTTTCTTGTAATAACATTTTTACAGCTGACCCAAACTGAAGATTAAAAAAACAAGACTGATTTTTCCACTATTTTTTGAAAATAACAGCAAAGAAGCTAGATTCACAAAACATAAATTTCAATAAATTTGAAGGAGCTTAGTTGATGCTTATATATTTTTTTCCTAGTTATATTGTGCCGTCAACAGTGAAACGATTTTCAAAAACAATGCCGTAGCATACCTACTATGAGCCCACCAAATTCTTGGGATTGATCTTGATTGATACAAGGATTATTCACATGTGAGGTTTCTTCAAGGTCACTGCAAATAAAGCCAGTGAAGGCTACTACTATAAATTCATTATATACTGAAGGGGTTTTATCATTATATAAATGAAATAATATGCCTCGATTTTGTTATTTGGATGTGCTTAATATATATAAAATTGAAATGAAAATTTAATCAAACTATGTTGATACACTCAGCAACACAGGACGAACCTATCTTATAGCTTTTTGTTAAACAAAATTTGACTAGCGACTTATAAAAATGGAGCTTCAATAATGAATGCATTCAAGTTCCTCATTATATATTTGATATATATTTTTTATATAAAGTGAAACCTCAGTTGCGAACTGTAATTGGTGTGTAAAAAACGCATTTTCATGCTATCATCACTAAATTTGCTGACGACCTCTATAAGTTTTTTGATTGATCCAGTATGGATAAAACAAAAACCAACAGCAACCCGAAAACAAAAAAAATTTCAACCGAATGAGTGACGAAGGAGTTTTATCTATTGTTCATATATTATGGAGACTGTTATTAACATACAGCTTTTGAACCAATTGGACAAAAATAATATCATCAACGATCGTCAATATAGTTTCCGCAAGCATAGATCCACGGCACTTCTTCTGGTCTACGTCACGCATATGTAGAGTAGAGCAATAGAATTTCATGGAGAGTCTCAAGTCTTTGCGCTCGATATATATTGAAGGCTTTGGATAGGGTGTGGCATGAGAGACTTTTCATCAAGCTTGCTGCCTATGGGCTGCCACCGGGTATGTGCCTCTGGTTGTATAGTTTTCTCAGGTATCGCTTCTTATCTGTAGTGTTGGATGGGTATGCTTTCGATGTACTTACTATCAATGCGGGTGTTTCTCAAGGATCTGTCCTTTGTCCATGCTGAACACAGCTTCGCTGATGCTTTTTGCTTATGCTGAGTGCTTAAGGTAATTCGATTTTGATATGATTTTCACATATACAAGTGAATTCTAGATTTATTTCCGCAAATAATCCAGTCACACTGATGAACACTGCGCCTTTATAATCATTACTGATATTTGGTTTGGAAAAATGTTTACAAAATCCTATGGAATCAAACTGAAAGTATCAAGCTAACCACTCAACTTTCAAGGATTGTACGAGGTGGCAATTTCGACAAATCTTAAAAAAAATTCATAAAACTTACATCTTTACACAGCTTTATGTTTTGCCTCATCTGAGAAAGACAGACAGTCCTTGTTTTGGATTTATCAACGTTACATCTTATTCCTAACCTTATATATCAGTTCAGAGGAAGGAATGATTGAAAATAAAATTGTTTCCCTGATAGCAGTTGAAATAGTCAATTACATAATCTCTTTATATAATTTTCAATACCTTGCTTCAAGAAAGAAGGCCTGAACGTTATTAAATGTTTTCGATTAGAAAATACAAGATGGACCAGATATTATCACATGATAAGTTAGATTTACCAATAAAGTTTTCCGAACAACTTCCTCAAATACTAACTGCGAAGTCTATAAAATTTTCGTAACATATTTTGTTTGTCTAATTTTTCACGCTTGAAGGCTAGACCTAATATAAGCCTTCCTATAAAGTCGTGTTTTTAATTTTAACATAAAATATGATTAATTAGTCGGCTGGTTTGCGTTACAACCCCGAAATTATTTAAAGCAGAACGGTCGTCGGCCCAGTATTAAAGTGTATCCTTTATAAAGGATATTTGAATTCCTTTTTGAATTTAAATTGGAAGTAGCGGATGCTAAACTGGAAGTGGAGGATATCAGAATTAATTAGCGAAAAGGCCTCTTCGTTAGATCAAGAGGAGAAGGATATGCATTTCACAGCCACTTTGTTCGCTTCGTTCATCAGAGTATGGCCAACATGTATTTTTGAAGAGGTATTCCGACCCTCCTTGATTTAAGGGACAATGCTTTTAATAAATGCTTTGCACGAGCTTGTTTAATTAATAATCGACAGAGTATATCGAATATATTCAGAGTATCCTGATTTATAATGAAGTAGACTCAATAAACATTGTTTTTAGCCGTCACAAAGGCGCTTGATCATTAATAAGGCATTTTTATTTCCCATGTGGTCACGCAACGCGACAATGCACAGTCGAAACACATATGCTCGCTTTAATGGTCAGAAAAATATTGGTCTGAGCGGCATGTTCCTCAACTGGGTTAGACCAATAACTTTTATTATTTTTTCTAACACCTATTTTTGTCTTTAATATATCCTGTTACTATGCTTAGATAGTTACATTGATTTGGCTATTTGATTAGGATGACCTACAGGTCTACCCTAGAAATTCAAGGATATGGATTTAGGGAGATAGGAAGCTCCTGACTTCCCATGGTAACCTGATGGTATTTGTTCAATCCGACAACCGTGAACAAACATTATAGAAGCGCAACTATTAGAAGAAAAAAATATTAGTTACTTGTTGTTTCTGAGAATCATCTTTCTGTAGATAATTAGAATGCTCAAAAGGTCCATTTTTGTGAGAAAAAAGGATAGATACAATGTCTCACTTACCACAGGCTTTGATCGCCTTTAAAGCTTTAGCTCTAAGAACCATATTATAATCATGCTTGCTAGACAATAGTTCGCGAATGACTACTAATCATACTAGGTATTTCTGACTGAAATTAAAGTTTCACACTTAGTTAGAGCTGTAGCAATGACGATAGCATCGGAAAATTGCTCAATAATGGCGAAACAATAATGGAAATGCTAAATAAACAAACATGCTCAAATGACCGTGATTGTTTTTTGAGGCTTAACGTAATTAAGAAATGTTTATAACTTTCACTTTCTTTTCAACGGGTAAGAGGACAGCTGGTAGAGCATAAAATATTTAAGCGTTGACAGTAGGCTAGTTATGAGCATGATAACCTATCATAGTCCTTGAGCTCAACCCGTTGTTTGCTTGCAAGCAAAAAACCTGGAAGTCAATTTAAGCAGCTGTGAATATTTATATGAGCCTAACCTCTCCTAGACTTTGTCCTTGTCTATCAATGGCTAAGAAAAGGCAGATCCAGTTTCTGATGAGGCAACTAACACATGTCGCGGCTCATTTGTTTCCTTAATTTGACAGTTGGCCTTCGTCGTACACGACCTTCCGTTTTTCGATTAATGCGGGGTAATCAAATGAACCAAATCCAAATCCACTGAAACGGAGCTATCGAAAAAATCTACCTATACTCATACTATTTACTGGATTTATTTTATTTAACCGCGTTTTGTACTACAATCTGACTTTTAGGGTGAAGAAGACATTCGTAAACGTACGTATTTGATATACACATGACCTGTCGGTTGAATCAGAATTTGCGACTGTAAATATGGTAAACAAAGATTCAAGACACTTTTTGAGTTTCAACAATTCCAAAAAGACACTTGATGCGAACAATGCTTCGAAAATATTTGCGCTCAGTCACTGCAGTAAAGTCATTAATATTGTTTTCTTACATGGAAGGCTACATTGAACTTTTGGTGAGTGGAGTACTGATATCTATGATGTCATAATGTGTCTAATTAGATTCAGAGCTCGTCTAAAATCATACTTCCTAGTGTTCCTACTGCCCCCCCTTATTTTATTAAGTCAGCTGTGAAAGAGCTCGACTCAACGAAGCTAGCTTGTCATGGTACTTATGACAACACATCCCATTTATTCATTTTACGGAGGGTATGTTCAGATCTTAGTGGAGTTTCATTTGTAACATACCAGGAAGCATAATAAGATGAAGCATTTATCATTGTTTTTGATTTACATATTTGGAAAGTATCGAATTTTCTGTTAGCAGATGTAACCACAGATTTATAATAATTACGTCCAAATAGGTTAGCAAGCCTCTTATAAAGCTATTTCCTATTTGGTAAAGCTATCCAAGATATAAAAAAATTATGGAATACCAATTTCTATTAAAACACTTTTTGTAAAATGTATACGTGATTTTAAATTTATTTTGTTTTTCTTCATGAAACTGCATCCATATTCGAAATAGTTATCCCTCAAATGCCACTATACTGTCTTTTCATCGAATTTGAACGATTTTTTGTAAAACGAATCCGTCATCTTGAGAAATCAACTTAGAAATTCATTAGGCGTGGTACTGAGTTAATAAATTCAACCTTATTATCTTTTTAATTTGTATGAAAAATTATTGTTTGTTGGTCTCGTAATAGCTGAACAGCGAAGCACTTTCTTAGAATGCAAAAGTTGTGGGTTCAATCCCCCTGCCAAAAATATTTATTTATAATTTTTCTAATTATTCTTTACGTCTTGCTTACGGACTGCAATAAAATCAGATACAAAATATCGCTTACTGCTTGGCATATGAAATCTGTATTTACATGATTCCACTAAAAGTCTGGCTAAACACAAAACGTAATATGGAGAGAGAATTTGGCGGGCAGGCTTCCCTTTGTTTGGCATAATTGCAAACAGAGCGTGCCTTGTCGGCGGCTCCAAGCAGCCTTACAATATTAAAGCCAAAGGATATTTTAAATCAATAGAGGGAGAGGTTCATTGTGCTCTTGGGCGACCAACGATTCCGTCGGAACGTTTTCGTCCTTATACATCTTTCCAAAAAAAAAATATCATCAAGGTGGCTCCACACTCTATTAAAATTGTATAATCGAAGGTTTCATTCGGGCATGTTCAACCTTCTGTATAATAATAATAATAATAATAATAATAATAATAATAATAATAATAATGATAATAATAATAATAATAATAATAATAATAATAATAATAATAATAATAATAATAATAATAATAATAATAATAATAATAATAATAATAGTAATAAATAAAGTAAAAAGTAGAAAAGAAGGAAGGAATAGAATCAAGAGCTGGAGATAGCTCCTTGGCATTGTCAACCAGGATTGGAAGCTTTGAGTTGATCTGGCTTAGAGTTTAAGTTAGTGGTCAAATATTGTTGAGAATGTAATGTTGGTTTGGTTTATAAAATAATAATTATTTTGTTCACAGTGGTTGCCGTATTAACCGCTGTCTTGTGAACTTGCTGTGTAATTCAATTTCATTTATGCTTACTAGAACAGACGGTGCTTGTACCAGCAAAGCACGACGTATGTTAATAGCTCACCACCTCCCACTACTATTTTACTTCCTTTCCAGAAGGAGATGAAGATAATCAATGGCCACTGAAACACTAAAACATAAAGTTTGGTAACTTAAAATTTTTGTATTCTTCAAGATAATTACATTGAATTCTTTTCTCAAAGCTTAAGATGACTATAATAAAGAGCATAGCCTCACCGAGATATCGATCAAACATGGATCTGTATTGAGGAAAGAGAAAGGGCTGACCGCCGTTGGAAGAAAATGACCAATGCGCAATTCAAACCCAAACAATGGAGCATTCTCAAGACTACAACTGAAAATAAGTATTTTCAGTAAAATTTTCCTTAATATATTTTTCAGTTACCTGTCTGGTGATTATTTTTCTCTTTTCAGTATTTCCACATCCGTTGTTACATTTGCTATCTAGGAAAAAGTTTTTAGAAAGAGAGACACATAGAGAGAGAGGGAGATTTTAAACGAATATAGTATTCAGAATGAGTAGAACGAACATAATGTGATGTATCTGTGTGAACATTGGAAAATATTAGACATTCACCAAAAAACGCAAATAAAAATCAGCAGATCTTGAAAGTTTCCTTGTAACTCAAAAGTGAATTTTATTATTCTTATAAAAATTAAGATGATCTTTTGGAATAAAAGATTAAAACTGAAATACGTTTATTTCACGTATATTTAGTCGATTGCTTTATGGTGTTTACTAGGATGAAGTGTAAAAAAGGTCTATGGCCAAAACTATATTTCAGCTAAAATGCATTTTTTCTGGTAAAAATATTATTCAATTAGGAATAAATTAACCTAAGGTTACTTTTGCATGCATCTCTTGCAAAACGTTCGACCCTTTCTCCTTCATTGACGATAGAAGGGTCGTTTTCCTTCAGCATCTGCGATATTGGCAATCAGTTAAAAAGTGGCGCTCGGGTATTAGCAAGATCAAACGGCTTATGGTCAATTGGTTCCCTCTGAAAGATCTTTTCCAGAACTTCAAAGCTGCTTGCATCGGATCAATCGTGCAAATATTCGTATGTCCAGATGCAAGCAAGTGCCGTCGGAAAATAGGACAGATTTGCCTCTACCATTTTTAATTTGAAGTTAAGGAAGGTCCCAACAATCACTATAAGCCTCCTTGTAGAATACACGAATCTGAACCTATGCAACATGCAGTACGCGGTAAATACTGCAAGTATATGTATGGTTCCTTTTTTTTAGCTTGACCTGCATGTATGTAACTGTAATTTTAACCGACTTCAGCAGCGAGTTAGACTTTTTGTATATCTGAACGGTTGTTGATTGAACACATAATTATGTGGTGTTGCCTATTGTTTTTACCTCTTTAGCACGTTTTTCAAAAGCTAATTTGTAGGAAAAGGGGAAAATAATCCATATACGTCCTTTCTGGGAGGAAAATTGTCCCCAAGAAAATATTTTTGAGATTCAAGAAATATTTTTTGTCAGGTGTAAACATTCACAATTTTTTTCAAAAAATTGATTAAGCAACATCCATACTAGGGAGAGTTTTCAGGCAAATTCGTTAAAGACCTGAATATTTAATTAAACGCCAAATAGGTATTCAAAATAAACTAATATTTATGTTTTCAGAGGAGCTAGCAGACGTTATTCGTAGTTTCGATGTCGTTGTCAGCTCATTGTGGATAACTTTTAATATTGACGATATGCATGCCTAACCAGGCATTTTGTTATTACTGGCATAAATGTTATCCACTCTTGACACATTCATAATTGATACATTTTACACGGGAGTAATTAAACAAAATAACACTGTTCCATAATGTAGTTCGGTATTTGTATTTGCACCATGCCAAATATCGTGGAATGTTTGCTTCATGTTTTAATTTCAGTACTCTCATCACAAGCACACATTGCATAAAATATATGGATGTATTAATAACCACTATATAACTACAGTGCACCATTAAATATTAGTAATATTATGAAGTACATCATTTTTGGCATTTACTGTGCAAAACTGGTAGAGCTTATTTTCAATATGCAATTCAAGTCCAGGCTTTACCATGGAGCCAAGTAGATTAACTCTCTACTTACCAAGCGTTAGTACAGACTACCTCCAGGAGTGCTTAGAATTATACATTTAATACTATGCAGGATATATAGAAGCAGTGGAGATGAAGAGATGCTATAGATACTGCGCCAAATGATCTAAATTGCTCTGAATTGCTCTCACCCCAAGTGGGTATCGATCAGAAAAACACTTTGCTCGAAACTATAATCATCTGATCAATGAATCGAACATTTGTATCTCTGCTATGCGTTGTCCCGTGGTGCCATCACGTGGGAAATAGAATGGAGGTCTAGAGGTCGCCAAACCCGAGGCATGTTCCATTATGCACAAAATCATATGCGGTTTGAAGTAACGAGCAGGTCAAGTAACTATGAATACTCTACAAGGCTCAGGTTACAAGGTTATTGGGATAGTTCTCGCATATGCGGTGATACGTTCTGAAGCACTCCATGAAACTCCTGGATTCAACCCTTTCGTTCCCAATACGTACAAAGTACACAGTAAAAAGGATTTCCATATCCTAGAGACCTGTCTCTATTCTATAGATTCTAGAGCATTACTACTATAGGTTGAAATATCATAAGTGTTGGCAATCACAATGGCGATCTGTGCTCTGTCTTCGGCGAGTCTAAAGAGTTGCTCTGCGCTCCGAATTCCGGTCCATTTTCTAAGATTGCTTAACCACGAGGCTTGTCTTCTACCGACTCCTCTATGGCCTCCTACCTTGTCCTTCATTATAAGTGGAATGACACGGTAACGATCTTCCCTGAGTATGTGACCTAAATAGGACAGCTTTCGGCATTTAACTGTTATTAGTAGTTCGCGGACGGTGAAAATCGCTTCATTTGTCTGCATGGCTACCCATGGGATTCGGAGCATACGTGTAGCTACACTTCAAAGACGATTAATGGTTGCTGTATTTAAGGTCCAAATCTCTCCCCATACAACAGTGTAGACCATATGTAGCACTTTCTTCTCTAGAGGAGCTTTAAATTCAGATTATTATTGCAGTAGAGCGATCTCATTTTTTGAAAGGTTGCGCGAGCTGACTCGATCCTACACTTGACTTCTTTATCTGGGTCGAGATGTTCTGTAATGTAGCAGCCAAGCTATTTGAAACATGGAACCCCTTCAATGTTTCGTTCATTTATTTGCAGTGCAGCATCATTATACGGCTGACGGCTGAAAACCATAAACTTAGTTTTAGTGACATTTATGTTTAGATCCATTTCTTTTCCCATCACGTTGACCCAGTCTAGAAGACTTTGTAGGTCCTGGTGATCATCACATAAGATTGCGGTGTCATCGGCATAGTGAATGGTATTGATCAGTTCGCTGTTAATATTAACTCCGTAATCCTGGTCACGTAACGCCTGCTTGAACATTTTATCAGAATATAGGTTGAACAACAATGGTGACAGTATCCATCCCTACCTCACGCCACGCCGAATTTGGCATTCGTCGGTTAGTTTTCCATTGACCCGAACCACTGCTTTTTGTCGCCGATACAGGTTCTTAATAATGCGTATGTCTCCGTCATCAACTCCAGTACTCCTCAATATGTCTATAAGTTTTAATATTGTACCCTATCGAATGCTTTCTCATAGTCTATAAAGCATACGAAAATGTCTTTGCGTTGACCGCGACACTTTTGAACAAGTATATTTAACATTGCTTCCCGGGTACCAAGAGCGTTTCGAAAACCAAATTGGGTTTCGTCCAGATCACTTTCACATTCGTTGCGTATTTTTCTACGGATAATGCTAAGGAATACTTTTAGTGTGTGGCTCATAAGGTCATAAGGCTCATCAACCTGTAATCACTGCAGGTTGTTTTTTAGGCAATTTTATAAGTCAATTGCTATCAAGTAATTACTAGAGATGAAAGCAATTGCTTGATTTTGATTCATTACCGCTTATTGCCATCTTAATATCCTCGAATCACCCCGGTATCAAAAACAGGAGAGAACGTCTCACCTCTATGGCAACCTGTTCGGCCTGGTGGAATTGGCTAGGCGGCACGGCAGACCGTAGAGGAGTGTCACCTAGGAGACCCACACCAAGTGACGACAAAAGACACGACGACGCCTGAGGCAATTACGGCCGCTACGGTATGCCTCCTTCTCCTTTCCTCCGACCCTCCGTCCTCTTACCTCCTAATTCGGATTATTAGAAACTCCAAGGGGACATCAGGTGGAACGAATTAACGAGATACGCACATCCGAGGTGCTCGAGGACTTTTTCAATGTCGATGGGTGGTAGAATCTTAAGGGTAGGGTTGGAGTAATAAATCATTTCATTATTTCAAGGTGTGTGAACTCAAGGTATAATGTGTTTTTTGCAAGAGGTCGAGAGGCTTACAATTTAGTTACATAACTTCACGACACTTGCACTTGTCAGGTGGGCAGCCCTATTTACAGTTACATTGATTAAAACATTGGCCTCCAGTCTGAGATTAAATTTCTTGCATATTATCTTGCAATCTCTGACTCTGGAATTCCTTCGCCAATAATAAGCTATCTATTAAATATTATAAATTTATTCCTAGCATAAAGCTGACTCAGGATCCCACGTTTTGCGTCTAATTCATGAAGATCGGTATCCGTTATTTCAAGAACCAATGCCAAAATATTTCTTGCATCGGTGCACCATACGTACGTTGCCGAATTGCTATCGATTAACTAAATTGCCCTTAACATATACAACGTATTTTATCTCTACTATTCCGCCGAGATATACCGATGAGCCTAGACAACATGCATGTCTATAGCAAGCTACATGTATAATGGGAAGTATACGCTTAAAATTAGACAGTGCACATATTTATTCATAAAGCTAAGTTGTGTCATCGCAAGTTTTTGTACTCAGTTCTATAGTTTAAGAATGTAGATTTCGAAGTAGATGCTTCCCCAAAATTTCTCAAATGAGTCTGCCGTGAGAATATCTTCATTAGGCATAAAATCAAAATTCAAACTGCCCAAATTATAAAAATTACAACTATTTCTGCACTGTTTACCGGATCACGGCGCACAGTGATCCCAAATAATTGCCAAAACCTGGCCAAAATTGCAAAAACAATGTTTTTCTGGACAAAGATATTGTCATTCCAATGTTCAGAAAATTGGTTTTCTACCCCCGTACAGGCTTATTAGAGAATAAAAGCAATGCAGTGGTCGTTCTTTTGACAGAGGTTGCAATAGAAAAATAACATTTGTACGCTCAGCATCAGGCTCTTAACAAACGTTTTCTTTCTCGTCTTTCCTTACTCATAGTGTGATACGAGTATTTTCGTGAAAAAAACTGGAAACACCTAACGAAGGTAAGTACAACTAACTAATTTCAATTTAATCCAGATTCACATTCACGCTTTATTAACAAGACTCGCAAAGGTTAGAGGAGCTCAAAAGACGCATCCCCACCAGCTTGAGTTTACAACGCCTCGAACAGGTCTCTTCCAAAAGTCTTTCATTTGGAGAACCTTGGCGTTGTGGTATGATCTACCGGGAACATCACAATCTATAGCGTTTCAATGTCAATGTGAATAGACATTTATTCTCTCGCAGCGCTTATGAGGCACGATAAGCTCCCTGCCTTTGCGAGAGTTACGCTTTTTTGGTAATGTAATGAGCGTTAGAAAGAAACATGATCTACAACAAAATAAATTACAACTTGTTCATTCGTGTTAAGTTCTGAAGCTTTTCGGAGACATTCAGTGAATATTTTTATTGGAAAATATAACTAATTCAACTGCCTCTCAATACCACTATGGATTCATCATTTATGATCATAGACTGTTGCAATAAACCACCATCCAAACTAAACTATCGTCCCTGTTTGGTTTCTTCAGTTATTGCTTATTGTGAAGCGATAACAGGTTTTTTGTCAGCGATACCAAAAACTTCATTCATGAGTTTTATTAAAGATTAATAATTTTGAATCCGTCATTGCGATTTTTCGAAACTGATATAAAATTCGAAATCAGGACCCCGAAACCGCCCGATTATAAAAATTTGAGGTAAAAGACTGATACTTTGATTTTTAGCCAGGTGGTTTGGTATTTGGAGCCATTGTGGATTATTTGTTCTTATTCTTGTTGTATAAAATTAGAAAAAACACTCTGTATTATCTCCATGCATTAGTCGGCAACACGGAATAAAATCAACGCAAAATTCCATCGTTCGCGACAGGCATGTCGCAGAGGCGTCGGAATGCTAATTATGACGGCAAAATGACACACACAGCGACACTAGCGCCAACAACAGTCGAATTCCATCGCAGTTGGCGCGCATCAGCTATCGCTCGCTAAATAACATCCCCCCACCCCGAAAGTATTGGAGACGAGTTCATATTTGTTGCATTCCTTCCAGCTGCGCCGAATGCAGCTGTACGGGCGGCAAATATGCATCGCTGGCATTGTTTCTAATTAAACCGCACCGAAGCTGATATCCAGAAGCAGGTATGCGCACGAGTGACGCGAAACGATGCGAAGAGATATGCGATCGTCGATATGATTGGGAGGGGGATGAGTTGCGGTCCACTTTGCTGTTGTCCATGCTCATGAATACTCGGGGTAGGTTGGGGAACCAAATCAAATCCAATCAGATATTTATTCATTACTCAACGATAAGGGAATGTTGCATTTGATATGTCACTGCGTAGATACATAATTATACTTCTTATTATGAAAAGAAGATAATAGTAAGCGCAACGAAATTTTCCAGTTTTATATAAAATAACATGTTCAATAACTGATAGCACTGGAATCAAGCAAGATATGGAAGATTCTTGACATCCTAATAAAGGGCAGAACCACAAGCAGTACGTCGTGGCATGCATCTAATTACGAGTGAATGATCGATGGTTTCTTGGGGAACTATAGGCCTAGCAACTTGAATTCAATTCCACAACTGTGCTAAAGTACGTGGTACGTGATCTAGATAATATTTCGACGCGTCTACCTACCATGTGCATGTACGTGATCAAAGCAGAAAAGATCAGGGGAACGCAAATGAGTTTATTAGTGCCATTGGTCTACCTTTGCCCATTTCATCATTCCTACCACCGCATCTTGTCCCATCACTGACAACGCCCCTCGATGCCAAAAACTTCAATCGTATCGCGAACGCCTTGTTATCTGCTCAAGGATGAAGGAAGGGCGACAACGGATCAGAAGACTTCACGGAGAAAAATGGAGTTTGGCGTTTTCGGTTGATCTAAATATTGCTCGCACTGCAGGTGCTGTGCTGGGAGCCATATGCAGGTCATCACTAGTGTTGGTGTTGGTAATGCTTTATCTCAGCAGGATAGTTCTTGATCACATATAGCTCGTGTAATCATAGCTTATCTAGATCAATTCATTTTAATTTGCTTCCTTAGCATCAACGCTCTCCTAATCTTTTCCCAATAAAGGTCGTATGGGACATGGTATGGAGAAGCCTCGCTCGATATGATTTAATTTCAATCGCGCGTTGAAGGAAACACGGAGATTGAGATTGATTCTTACAGGTTCTTAATTTCTTCATGGCTCCCAAATTGTTTAATTAGATTTTATTTGAACAAAATGAGTTGTGGAACTCTTAATAACTTTAATCACAGCACTACTATACAGTGGACGAAGGTAAGGGGTAGAAATTTTAGAATAGTAGACATATACTTTGAATATCTAATCATAACTATTTTAAATTAATATGAAGTGGAATCAATAACATATCAGAGAATGGACTGTTTGTATAAATATATGGAACAAAGAAAAATCAATTACAGGGTTTTATTGGATTACCATGCAATTCGTAAGTGGACATCCAATAATAATTAGAGCCCACAACCTTCTGCTTTCCAGGCACCCGCCTCACCGTTGGGCCATGACGAACTCGTCAGACAGAACGAAAAAAATACACCGGTTACATAATGGTGAAACCTGCAAGTAAAACGTTCTGACTGTATGCGTGGTAATTATAGGACTTGAATCAAAAATGGAATTTAATCTCATAACGCAAACAGTGGATTATACCATTAGAACTGTGAAAATACCGGAACAAATGATGGCAGGTATCATGAAGTCTAGCTACAGTGCGGAAAGGCTGGATCTGATGATGGCAGGTACTATGAGGTGGAGCCCCAGGACGTTACTGCATTCCCTGACACAGGCCATAGCCCATGCCTACGCCTAAGTCACAAGGTCAATATTGAAGGTATAGCCCTCAAAAAATTCAGAATAGAATCCAGGATAAACTCGAAACAAACCACTGCCATGGTTGATTAGAGATCACAAATTTGACATTTACAAAGTCATCACTAAATTAGACCATCTTCACTTGACTGAATTCATTCATTCATTCATTGTTGAGTGACATCTAACGACACACAGCCGCCCGCGGCTTTATGAGAAAACTCATTCATTAAAGTATGTTCAGAGGTCGGCTTGCGGTGATACAGGTTGCCTGAATTTTGAAGCGAGGTACCAGGGAATATCAAAGAGTTCACCGAATTCAAATTAAAACACATTCTATCTATAGAAATTACTCCAAGAATACTGTTGCCATCTCCCCGGCTATTAGGATGACAGCGAGCGCGGCACTCTGGGCTCTTTTCAGGCCACCTCTGCCCAGATACGAGCCGAAGAGGCGGCGGTGGAGGCGGTAGCGTTGCGTTGGCAGCGGTGGCGGCAACGATGGTTCACTTACGAGCCACCGTGCCATGCCGAGAGGAGCAAAATCGATTTTGTTTGCCCTCTGCTAGCACAGGCGGTAGGTCAAATTAGATGGATATGGCGATATAGAATCAAATTTCAAGTTGAGCGTATTAGCCATTCGGTGTGACAAGTTCATCATGCCCAGAATGCAGGAGGTTGTGGGTTCGATCCCCACTGAATATTTTTATTTTCATTGTTATTTTTTCTAATTATTATTATTTCAGTCCCTCTTACGGATTGCAGTGGAATGCGATAAAACTTTGTAATGGTGATTTCTGAAGGTTAGAAAATTGGGAAGAATAGCGTAGGGGGATGTACCTCCCATAGCAGATTTTGCATTCTCTGTGAACAGTTCATCATGGCCAAATGGTAAGGCGTCTGCCTGGAATGCAGGAGTTGTGGGTTCTATCCCCACAGGCCAAAATTTTGCTTTCTAATCATTACCACTCCATCTTACGGATTGATTTCAAATAATAATAAAGTTTGTTTGATAATTCAAAGACGCTACATTAAATTTTTATAAACTTGATATTTTGATCATTTGAGTGAGAAATAATATTCATCTTGACCCATTTTCGAATAACCCTTCACAAAAGGTCTGAAGGTAAACTAAAGGAACAGAATGTTTCTTATCGAAACTTCAATACGAATAACCTTTTTTTAGATTTTGTTCTCTGCACGTACATTTTCTTTTTGCCATCCTGACAACTACTGGAAGGGATGTTTTGAAAATAAAATCGCAATATTGGCCAGGATTAATGTGATCATATTTTTTTCTCCGAGACCAGAACAGATGAACTTTTGACTGCAACAAGACAACAAATGAATGTCGATTTCCAATAAAAAAAATGAGGTGCCGATGCGGATCAAAAAAAAAAAAAAATATATATATATATATATATATATATATATATATATATATATATATATATATATATATATATATATATATAAGTAATTAATGACAGTATTATATTTTTGAATTTTTATTTTGGAGTTTATGTTAATGTTATGTTAATTTAATTCAATTTTATTGATTTTGTTGGAATAACGAGTTCTGCAGAACTAAAAAAAACCTTGTGATCCAAAGAAACGTATATGATTTGTTAGAATTATGGTACCACGATACTATCACTCAGTATAAGCGGAATAAATAAAATACCTCTAAATTCTTGAATTATATATTTGGTACGGGAATTACAAACAGATTGACAGCTTTTTATTCATCATGATCATGATGATTGAAAAAAGTTCCTTCAGAAAAATCGACACTAGAATAGTTGTTGACGATAAAGAGCTGCTCAGAACTCTTGAAGCAGATGCAAATATCTCGTCAACTTAGGACAGATAGAGAAAACCCGTGTTGAAACTCTCACACAGACAGTTTTAAAATTCCGTCGAGTGCTTTTTACCTCCGGACAAGGGAAGTGAATTTGAAATCGGACGAGACGGACCTTTTTCTCCGCCACCACGGCAGTTAGCCCAGTAAAATTAATCCAAATCTAGATATCTTATACCAGAAAGTAAAGGATTTAAACATACTTTGAGTCAAAACAAATACATTGTGATGACGAATGGATACTGTAACTTTCTTAGAACTCTTATTTCTACTAATAACACCACAATTAATTTTTGCATATACCATACAGAACGATATTTTCGTGACTGCCATCGGCGTCGCTAATCTGTTAAATTACTAACGGATATCACTTAATTTCAATTAAGACTTGGACTCTTGTTAGCAGGTTTGAGGCTAATCTCATATATTCTCATTAATTCGCCAATGTGGCATGTTTAAGATATTTCAACATGGTATTCTAATCTGGCTCACAATAATTTAAATCAAAAATTGAGTAGCAGAGAAGTAGTAGTTTGGAAATCAGTGGCAATGTTTCCAGAGCTTCATACGTTTATCAATTTAACCGAGATTGTCACAGCCACCTCTACTGCATTTTGGAATCCTTCATGTCATCAGCCCTAAATGTGCATTCCTTATCGTAAGGTTAATCAGACAGTGAGATAGGCTAATTTGGAAAATTTAGAAACTTGAAAAAGAAAATCCAGCCTATTATACGATTTGAAGTGCACGCGACGATCGTACCTCGAGGTATAGCAACGCCGGTATTAGAGTCAGTAATGATCTCAAACTATGGTTATACGGTTACTCACAACACACCCCTGCATTGCACAATAGTAGTACCACTATGTAGGATACAACCGTGATATTTAGTTACTTGCTAGTTCACAATAACGTGAAAGCCAATATCATCAACGCCGTTCTAGATTGCGTAATCAGAGTGCCTACTTAGCTCAGTGGGCAGAGTGTCTGATCGACAATCGGAAGATGTGTAGTTTTTTTCAAGTTAATAAATGCGAGTTTTACATTGGAATGGTTGTTTCCTGCATAGTCATACTATGATTGTTCGATGCAGGGGTCTGATGTCAATAGCCGAGGTAGAGGACATTTACTGGCCCAAACAGTGGCGCTACTATACCTCAAAAGACGGACGATGCACGGATTTTTAGATTGAAATGGAAGAATGGATTTCGGGGATTGCACCTAACATCATCCGTGTTCTAGATCGAGTAATCGATGTGCCTACATCGCTTATTTGGCAGAGCATCTGACCGGCAATCAGAAGCTTTGTGACTCCAAACTCGCCGTAGGACAAATTCCTCCGAGTATCTAAATGCGAATTTGTACATAGCATATGAATAATTGTTATAGTTGCATATATAATTGCAATAAATTGAGAATTACTCCTATACATAACTCGATCAGGAGAGCAAAAGTAGTCTCTATCATCTAATGAGGGATATTTGAAAAATGTTGTAGCTTTTCTTGAAGTCGTTTGTGTATGTAAGTCGTAGTCTTTGTTCCTGAACTATCAGGGTATCTCCTTTTACATCATCGTCAGCTGGCCATCCCCAGTGGATTTGTAAGTTGATTCCGGACAGCCGCGCCAGGCTAAGGTGGAGGGGCAGAACGGGGAAGAGGAGGGGGAATGGTCGAGAAAACCGACCCTCTGAGGGAGAGAAACGTGTGAGCGGGATACAATTTTAAACTCATTTGGCTCCGTTGACAGTTTTTCATGCGTTGCTTCTGTTGGAATGTGATACTTGGGGCAGCATGACTTTTCGTGCTCACTAAAAGAAACCTAACTGCCATAGGTGTTCTACCTATATACGAAAAATCGAATGCTGTTCAAAGCAATGAGGATGTTGAAAGAATTGTCCAAAGGACTTCCAACACCTGAGTCATCTTATATGAAGTTTCTAGAGATTCATATTAACTGTAACATGTCCTCACATGATCATGTTGCCGGCCTTGCCAGGTCCGCGTCCAAGAAGCTGGGAGTTCTCTTCCACTACAGAAGGTTGTATTTGCCGGAACAGCTACAGCTACCCAACAAGGCTCAGATCAGAGCCTGAGTACAGTTCGCATGTGTGAGGATGCATTCCGAAGCAGTCCCTGAGGCTTCTAGATATAATCCAGAAAGCAGCAGTGCGTTTGGTAGATACGCCTAACTTTAGAGAATACCTCCACGTCTGAAACAACGAAGGAGGTTGGCTGATCTGACCTTATTTTATAGATACTGTCATAGCAGATGTTCGAATTAATTGTCTCGCATAATAACTCCAAGAATCATTAGTACATCAAGCACAAGGAGGTTCAAACGGGCTCATCCTTAACAGATCAAGCTTCCAATATCTCAAACCAGCCTCTAACAAAAGTCGTTCTCGGCCTGGTGGAATGAGCACTCGGGGAGTTTTTATCCCGATGGTTACAATTAACAGCGCATTAAGGTCAATGTGAATAGTTATATGTCCTCTCCCCTTGCTTCTGGGGAGCTATAAACTTTCTGCTTTTGCGAGGGGCTATCTATAAAGGAATTTTCATTTCCTAAGCATGGAACGCTATCGCAAAGCCAGGGCCTTGGCGCAATGCTGGATGTAGCTCATTGCTCATCGTAGATCGCCGCAATGCAAAACGACTTCCGCAGACTGCTCATCTACTTCGTCACCGAGGAACATCGCCAAATACACATCAAATGCTTCCTCAAAATAAATCAAAATAATTGCCGCTTTGTTGCCATTACAAACGAATAATCACCGCTTCTGTTCGCAGCTCGTTTATTTGACATGTTTGACTAAATTTCGCACTGGCAAACGAGGCAAAGGCATTCACAATTGTGTGCAAAATAAATGACAATCGGTAGCTTATTGCTCTTAATGAGAAATTGTTCGGAATCTTTATAGTATATGGCGGTACGCGGATGGAAATATAGTGAGTAGGGCTGAGCAGTTATGGGCTTTGCAGAAATGTGGTTCAGAGTTTAAAATGGCGTGTCACAAGTGCGCGAATGCGATCAGTAGCGGCGCTGGAACATGGGAATTTGGTGACTCATGCATTTAGGGATTGTTCTGAAGGGTTTTGGTATTAGTTAATAGGAATCAAAATAAAGAAATATTATTATTTAGGTCCTATGTTTCCTTCAGAGAAAATTGTAACGCATAAATAGTATGATTACTGTTTCTGGTTCTTCTTTCAATTAATCAGAAACACAAAAGTATAAATCCAAGAATAATATTTCATAAGGCTGTAGATTGACAACGCCAAGCATATTTTTAAAATATCCAGCCGATTTTAATGTTCAGCAGTGTTACTTTGCGTCAAAAGTTAATTTATTGCGGAGAAAAAAATGAGGATTCTCGCCCTATCGCGCTTCAGAAATAATGCGAGAGGATTTCTATTCACATTGACTTTAAAATACTGTCCCCTTATCTTGCCTTCCATTAATTTTCAGTAATTTGAATTTGAGTCCTCTCATAACACATAGTCTTATTACTTTTGTAAAGTTCGGAACTATATCTTTTTCTTTCAATTCGCTAGAGAACTTCCACGTTTGTAGCTCGGTCCACTCATATGAAGCATTAATTGAGACTGTTCCACTGCCACCACTGTACAACGTATTCTGTAAAGCTTGCGAGAGTAGCGAAAGCCATTCCCTGTCGCGTCGGTAAAAGCTGAGGAAGCTGGCTGAAAGCGCTCATCTGACGTTGCCAGCCAACGTTGCTACGCTGCGTTGTTAATTAATAATTACTGACAAGTTGCTCTTCCTTTACGCCTTAGTCCCGCTCCCGCCGATGCCATGGGAGAGAGAGCAGGCTCGCAATTAGATGCTGATTTAATTAACAGTTTTGCCGCACGCTTACTTGTGTCGAATTTAATACCCACGGCGCTTCGAAGAAACTCATTTTTACCCACGGAGGTGGTCAATTGGATCGTTGAGATTTTTAGGCGGTCTGTGACGTACAATTTTCATCATCCGTTATCAAGGCGGTCGGCCAGATATTTGAGTTTTATGTCTTTTTATGTAGATGACGTCTTACAAAGGCAGAAAGCACTGAAAGCTCCAGAGACGCTGCGAGAAGACAAATATTTATTCAGAGTGCCCTTGAATCGCCGCAAACAGTTGAACCCCTAGCCCCTAGGCATTCTGTAGTCCCAGTTGATCATTTACCATGGTACATGGTAGAACAGGAACTGATCAGTTACTATTCATTGATATTCCAGACTTCTGAGGTCAAGTGCGTCCACCAGACGTATTGCTCCTTCCTGGAATGAGTCCAGAAGCTTCAGTGGGCGTGCACCCACATATATGAGAGAAAAGGCGAAGCAAGCAAGGCATGATGAGGGGAATGAAGAGAAATAAATGCGACTGTTTGAGTAGAAGCCATGTGGTTTTAAATCACTAGGAAATTAGACCTAGACTGGATAACCAATGCAGTAATGTCTGCCTGAAGATTTACTCCACAGTTAACAGTAACAGTAACTAGTACAGACTAGAGTAATTGTTGTGACAGAACGATCCGTTGGACCTTGAAGGACATAGACCCTAAAAGGCCGGTTTTCTCACCTTCAAGTGTAGAAAGATCCAAGGCAAGAGGATAGGTACATATTTTTGATGCAGACAGTACTCGAAGCAGCATCTCGAGCAATCTGTGCTGACATTGTAGCCACTTGGCCACGAAATTGATGTGAACAGGCGACCTAAGTGTGATGTTATATCATCCGTCCTTATTAGTGCATTAAAAATACGTCCGTTTTTTTAGCTAGCTAATTCTAGCTAATTCTTTTGACTTGTTCATATCCAACCGCTCACCGCATGATGATTATACAGCGGCTACGGCTTCAACACGGAGTGCTGGCGACCCGGGTTTAAGTCTCATCTACACCAAGACTTTTTTATTTAACTCACTCCAATGTGTATATTTAATCTCATTTTCCTGTACTCGCGCAGTTATTAGTACTTACTCTTTCAGACACTCTTCCATACAACAGTCGAGCTACATCCAGCATTCCATCTAGTTCTGAGAAAAAATACGAATGTGGTTGAGTGATCGTAATGCGCCGGCGACCGAAAGGAAGCAGCGGCGATTAGCAATTGAAATACGTGTAAAATAGGTCTAATCCGAGAATCGAACATCCTCTTCTCTTCGGTAGCCGTATCGATGTTAGGGAGTTGGGGAGTCGCTGGAGGACAACGTCGCCTGGCAACTGGCCAAAGGCTACTTTGGCCGAAAAGAGTTTTGCATTCAGGGACCTATTGCCGCCGGCCGGGATACCCGATGCAGCTTCAATTGAGGAAACGAGGGCTTTCAATAGAAACAGGTGTTAAGATCTATCAGGAAGAATACAGAAGGAAACTAATTATATAGAAGGTCGATATTCATAAGTGCAGATTTTAGTTGCTCTCCCAGCATTTCACTTCATTCGAAAGCATACTTGTTGTCAGGCTGTCTAATTGACTATTTACAGCACTTGCAATTTTAAAGTCCTATATGAATATAAAATAGATAGACTAATATTTTTTTTATATATCAGGCATTGTTTTGCCTTTATCATGTTGAACCATAATTATCTCTCTCGGTAGACTCTGACACTGTTTGGTTGAGCATGCTTCGTGGAAGAATCTAAAAAATCTACAAGACTATAGGAAGACTCAAATATTGAGGGGGCAGGGGGAAGCTCACCGGACCTGGGGTCAAGAGGTATGAAGCCTGCCTCTGAAGAGGGCCTCGAAATAACCGAAACATTTGTCTTGCTCTTCAGGACTTTCAAAAAGTGCCTGAGTTCCAGAATTCTCTCCAAGTTCAGGTTTTCTCTCCACAGGTCTGGCTATAGGTGATCCAAAATTTCGTCTGCAGGTTTTTTCTGTTTGTTCTTGGATATCAAATGAGGAGGCTTCAGTCCTTTTGTATGTAAATTTTGGATGTATCCATAACGGAAATCCACATTCTAGTCTTTCATTATTCAAAATTTATACTAAATTCTTATTTAAATTTAAAAAAAGGCCTCAAGGCAGTTAAAGTCATTACAATTACATAATCTATTTTTTTCATGTTTGTACTCTGGTAAAGGATGCTGAAACAGCCGAAACGTTCATCAGGTCATTCCTCCAATCGCATTTGGTTTTGGATAGCACCTACTATAAGTGCAAGATGAATCTAGGCTAGTCTTCAAACAACGGCGAGCCACAATAAACTGATACAACTGCACTTGATATACTAAAAGCACTTTTTCTATTATTCGATATCGCCTTTCGGTTGAAATGCCGTAATCTGTAATAGAAGCCGCTAAAACAGAAACAGAACTTAAGGGAAAAGTATGCCTCATTTTGCTTGGCTCATCACTATTACTAGCTGCCAAATCAAAAACTAAACTGAAGTAAAATACATTAATTCTGCCATCTGAATACCTTTATTTTTATAGAAAGCGTGTGGAAAAATATATTTCTCTAAAGATGAGCCACCATGAATCTCAGACTCTGTGACGTCAAAACGTCGCATCGTGTCGTCCTTTCCTTTCCCCGTAGATCCCGTCAAATAGCTCAAGGACCACCAGAGGCTTTAAATTATAAGACATCGGGATGACAGGGTATCAGCTTGAACGGTCAGACCTTCGGGATTAAGTTGTCCTAATGGGAAGACAGTCCGTAGAAGAGACGGGAGGTCGAATACTGAACAGGCATAATCAGGTCGATTCTGTTCGTATGTTACATTATTTCTTTACCTTGATAAGCAGCTATGAAGATGAAGCCTAAATAACAAATTACTGTGATTGATATAGACAAGTTATGTATAAACGAGTATGAATCAAATCTTGCAGAAAAGAGTAACATTCACTTGGGGTACGAGTTCGTGGTCTCAACTTCGATGATTGAGATACAAAGTTCTGCTAAAAAATAGAATCAAGTAGGCTGGAAATAGTTGGGATTGAATTTAAAAGAATATTGAAGAAAAAAATCATTTATAATCTCAAAAAATTTTCGAGTGTGAAATAATTTTTTGTATTTGAAAATTTTAGTAAAAGTAAATCAGCAGATCTAAGATTCGATTACAGGCATCAATGAACTGACACGGCGGTATATTCACAATATTCAGTACATAGTCAACTCATTTGACTCCATTTTTCAAGAGATTAAAAATAGCACTCTCCTCATTATTCATGAATCCCTATTCAGTTCAAACGTAGTGATATGTAGTAAAAGTCGTTAAAACAGAAATGTAATAAATTACCCCCTCTATAAGATGCACTAACTGTGTTATAAAAATACTGTACAATAAGACAAAAATCAAATTTGTTTGACAATCCAGTATAGATTAAAAACCTACTATGTTCATAAGCTGGATGTTTCAAGGATTTCAGAATCTGTTTTTTTTAATTATGCATCAGCAATACACTGTACTGATTTTCAAAAACTACAAAGCTTCTTTGTCCTTGTAGTATTAAGAGATCTAATGTCAAAATTACACCGGATAGAGACAGGCAGGCAGACGAACAGACCTACCGACGGTTTTTTGTGAAATATGTGTCATGAAACTTTCGAAATTTTTTGCAATTACAATTCCACCCATTATTGTGGGAAGTATACATGTTGAACCTACCTGATACTTCAATAAATTTGATTGACCGTCTATCCTGGTAAGAGCGCTTTGGATGCTAAGTGGATTTAATAAGAATTTTGTATTTGCTTCCATGCCAAATCCAGCACAGCTCGGTCCTTTAACTATACTAATATCACTCTGGATCACACCCTTTGCATCCAGTTTTCCAGCCGGATCGTCCACATAAATATTCAAAAGCGACTGAGAGTACCGACATTATCCATCATCAGACAGAAAGCAAAAGTTGCATGGCAAAGCCCTCGACACACATCCTACTGGGCCATCAGACTGCCACGTCTTAATGCTCAGCGCTACTGCTGCCCTGAATATATAAACTTTGAAATGCTCTCTGATGGATCTTAGAATGTGAACTTCTTTACTGTACATAGGCTGGTTGACAAGGGGATGAGATATAAGTTGGTGAAGGTTTTAATGGGATCGAGATTTGTAGAAACATTTATTCAACCTCACAAATATTTACGAAGAACGAAGCTCATAAAGCTATCAAGAGAGTACCAAGAAATTACAGAATATTAAAATAACACAGAGATTTTGCTGGCTTTCTGCTTTGGGGTTCACTGCAAAACAGATAACAATAATTAGATGTTTCCGAAAGTTGTATTTCGGACATCCATTGTCTATATAATTTTTGAGCGTCACAATGTTTCGATTGACTTGCTATCTTCAATTATCTTCAGGTCCCTTTTATACCTAGTTATGTACATATAGTTCGTTTTCTCAACTGTAGTTTATTGATATTTGTTATGAGTTTCTGTCATATCGTTTTTTTGTCTACGCTAGTTTTACTGTAAATCCTCGACAGCTAGCTAGCAGAGGAAGAAAAATCTGCTATTGCTGTTCACGCAAGGAACTGCTCTGGTATCAACTCAAAATCAAGAAGGCGCTTTAGATCTCCAACAACGACAATGTTTCAACAATTTTGAATCTATCATGTGTTGGTCTGCTACTAGCTTCATCAAATACACAAATAATGGGAGTTGTACTAAACTGTAAAATTGTTTTACTTCTTATGCATCTGGTAATTATCAAAATTTTGAAAGAGCCTTTATCACCTAATTATTTGGCCTGTCACTGTCCTAGATAGCGCAACTTTTGCTGCGATTCAAATGATATTTTTAATATTGCTTTATCCTTGGAATATTTATCATCCCCTGAAAATGCTAACGTTCTTAGTAAAAGTGTGAGGTATAAAAAATTGGTTTGGTAATTGGGTAAACCGTTTAGTGTATATGGTTGCTACTCCTAAGGATCCACTATCATATAGTTCAAAACTTCTATCAAGAAATTCTCCCTAACTTCTGTCAGCCACTGTACCCGGTATTCAGGCTTAGTCTTCGTAGTTAAGGAGATAACAAAAAATAGTATTTAGCGAAAGAAGCCAATTCTCGACTAGACTATATCCTTTGTTAGCTGTTAGAACGAAAGCTGCGGTACAGTCTATCAACTTGTTTGCGAAAGAAACTGCTTTTCTCTGTTGCTTCCTAATTTCCAACCATTTGCTTATTAAAACGGTAGTCGCCGATGTTGAATATTCGTTTTATTTTGCTCTCTAGCTCTAGCCGAGCCGATGCTGCTTTCTAAAGGATCCTATTACTTTGTAAAATATAGAGTGGAAAACCCTACAGAAGTCCAAGTATCTTGCAATAGATTCTGCCCAGCTGTAACTCATACATCCTCCCTTATATGAACAAAAATTCTAGCTGTGACCCAAACTGTTAACAATATCTCAAAGACAATAAATGAACTACGCATTATTCTAGTCAAGAAAAAAACTTGAGGTGTTCTACTCCTTGGCTCTAAACAGATAGATATATCAGTATTCCCACCACTTACTGCAATTGTAGAGATCTGTTGAACCCAGGTAGAATCAGTACGTTGACGAAATTTAGTGGAAGCTTGTCCCATGACGTGATTCAAGCGAACATCAACATTATTATATGACGTTAAATTGACTTGTATTGTAGGACGTTATTATGACGTGTATTATAAGTCTTTTTATTTGTATTTTTTCTGACTATTGTAGGTTACTTAATAAATGGTTTTTTGTGGTTGGTGAAATCTGCGGCTAGAAATAAATATTTCTACAGCAGCGTTTTATTTTATCTCGAAAATTTTTCATGGTCATTCAAGAAGCACTGTATAGAGTGACAATGGACGATCAACTTTTCGATTTTACTTTTTCGTTCTCTTCTCCCGTCATAAATAGATATTTTACTCTACATTAATTTATGATTTCCAAGTGCTTTTATGAGTATAATTATATTAAACGATGTTTGTGTGAATTTATGCCTGAATCTAGACATGGTCTCTCGATCTTGAAGCAGCTATTACCAGATGTGAACAGCGCATTAGATTTACACAGAATTGTACCGAAAACAGTTAATTTGAAAACAGGTTTGATACTACATGACAAGCTGGCGTATGGTGTCTGTTATACTACTTAATTTTTTAATGAGACCCTGAAAGTGGTTACTTATTAAAAATAAAAGACGTCACCTTCTTGTTTAAAAAGTGACATCTCATTGACGCAGAATATACGTTTGATTCCAGTTCTATGGTAGAAATTGACTCATTGCCATGCAAATCTACTGCAATGCAAATCTTAAATGGGAAGTGAACCATCTATGATAATGTAAAGTGGAAGTTGTATACAAAATATCTGCAATATCGGAAACAACGACGCCTTTCCAAATGACTGTATGGTCGCTTTAGGCCGTGAAACCATTTGCCAATTAAGAAAGTGTCTTCGCCAAGAAATAAATTGATCTTAATCCCCAACTGGCGTATCACTGATGGCCACATCAAGTGTTAGTTGCAATTTTTATAATGAGGCTGATTAAACCTCCAGATTGCGACAAAATAAGTGAAATGGATTGACTTTCTTACAGTTGAAACTGAAGTACATGATTATATGGTGGTTTAAAGATCATCATCTGCAGCAATGATGTCGTATTCCGAAAGTATTCATGAATCCTGGTATATTCCACTACTGAAAAATTTTGTTTTTTAGATCTAAGTCCTTTTGATTGATAATTCAATACGAAATATTATCTCATAGCATAATCTGCGCATTAGATTGCTGTTGAAACTTTTGATTAAACAAACTATAGATAATGAAACGGACTGATAAATAAACATGAAAAATGTTAAAATATACAAACGAAAAAATTTAAACAGCGAACATTTCTGAAAACCTAGCTGGATGTGTTCATTCCGGAAATTGACTTAGATCCGCAAATATATATATAAAAGTTAGCAATGTGAGCGATTGCATAACAGTGTTGTGTTCTTTTGATGCTGATATTTCGGAACAAATTCCACCCCCAACAGTCTCAGTGGCAGTTTTCGAGAGGGCAATTTTTCTCATGATTGCCGCTCAGTGAAATAATGCGTCCAATCAGTCTTTGGCGGGCTGGGGCCGCAGGATAAATCACGGGATGTCTCCCTTGGCCGATCGTGACAGTGCGGAGACCCGCGATGCCCGACAACCAACCCGCTCCTCTAACACAGGCGGAGAAATTCTATTTCGTAATGGGAAGAGACATTGACATTTTGCACGAATAAAATAATGGAAAATAGTCTACGTTGGGCTCCGATTATTCAAGAAACTGGAGAAAAAACCAATAATCACACTGTACCAATATCATGTTCAACAATTTTTTGCATGATGAGAACAGGAAAAATCAGATGACGCAATACATGATCCAATGAATTACGTTATCTAAAACGTTCATTAAAAAAATTCAGTTCTATGCCTTTACATTGATCAGAGAAAGGCACCCAATACCATAATAAACTATTCAAGAGCCCGGAAAATCAGGATCTTGTACACGTGAAGACAAACTACAGTGACGCATTTAGATTTATTTTTAAATCACTGTTGAACTGTCAGATTTGATTGTTTAAAAAGGCTACCCAGGCCACGTGCCAACTAGCTAACTGTATCCTATCATGGATACAAAATTAACGCTCTCACATCTATTTATCCTGTTTAGCTATTTTCCTATCATATTATCCTTTCTTTTATCTGTCGCAGGGGAAATATTTTTCAGCCACTGGATTTGCACTAGTGTTAACGGAAAGCCTCTAGAAAACCTTAACCATGTAGGTACCTTAATCTACCCACATAGTGATATCAGCTTAGAAATATGGATTTGATTAGAATTTGATTTTTATTTTTATTTTAGTTCAATTGGATCAGGAGCTCTAAAATTGGATTACAATATTCAATAAACTGATACAACTGCACGAGAAATATGGAGTCAACATACCTTAAACTATTTCTTTAGAGACTAAATTGTACTTTTATTAATATTCGAGATACCTATTATGTTACAATACAGTAATCTGTAGTGAAATCCACTAAAACAGAAAAAAAATAAAGTCCCTTAACTCAGAGCACCATAATTACTAGGCCCCAAATCAAAAACTGAACTGAATCAATACATATAATGCCGCCCCGTGGAATATAAGCAATACAAAAGAATGAGATCATGAGATTGCATTATGCAAATCAGATTCAAGCAAAAATAAACAGGATCTTGACTGAACATTTCGCTGCGGGCTGTGGTATTCGACAAGGGGATTTCCTTCTTTTCAACATCATTCTAGGTAGATGAAATAATAAAGAGTGTGCGCTCCCTGAAACGATACCGAATGGGCAACCAAGAAATAACTATTCTATGCTACGCCGATGATGCTGTACTGGTGGCAAAAAATGAAGACGATCTATACAAACGATTCAGCTGCATTGCCAAATCATTTAATATGACGATATCGGTCCAGAAAGCTAAATGCATGACAATATCAAAAACACCATTAAGATGCAAACTGGAAGTTGAAGGGTCACAATATGGCGTATTTTTATTAAAGTAGAAACCAAGTCTAAAATTTAGAGGGCAGTGGTCAGACCATCTATGACATACACTACAGAAACTCGACCTGACATAGCGAGAACTACACAACTACTAGAGACAACCGAAATGAGGTTACTTCCCAGAATAACTGGAAAAGCGCTATTGGTCAGAGAGAAAAGTGAGAATATGAGACGAATATGCAAGGTAGAAAATGTTAATGAATGGATACTGGTAGAAATAAGGCATGGAACGAACACATCAATAGAATAGACGACAGTAGAGTAGTCAGAATCGCACGCGACAAATCACCGTTAGTTTGCAGGAGTCCAGCGCGCTCTCGAAAACGATGGAGTGAAAACTTGTCGATGTAATAGGCAGAATGACGACGAAAAGGCAGGTGATTCACCTATACTAAAAGAAGGAAAAAGAAGAACAAGAGATTCTCTTCGAAAACATGATCTCTCCGAAAAGTGTAATGTATAATACTTACTAATCATTATATATAAAGTAAATAAGTCCTGGCATCACTGTATGTGACCGCTATAGTCTGCAGGTAACGTTGCCGAAAAAAAATAGTTCACTCTGATGGATTTTCTTGTCGCAAATCAACGGACGTCTCGCATATACTTTAGAAGGCGAATTGGTGAACAAGATATCTTTAAACAGTAATGAGAATTATCAGGGTCTAATGTTTCCAGACTATAGAACATATTTAACCTACGTCAAAAAAATGTACATGCCTTCCAAAAATAATTGACAAATGATTAGGAGTTTGAGCGATTTTAGTTTTCTTTGTTTTGTGGCGATAACTCCAACTTGTATTAAGTTTTTGTCAAAACCCGTAAAGCACTAACCTAGTTATAGAGGACGTATTGTCTGACAAAGAACCGGAAGATCGGAAGAAATGAGTTTTTCGCGATTACAATGCTTCGTTGTTAATTGGCGTGAGAAGTAACAATGCACATTCACACCTTCGCACATTCTTGCTGCCAGTATCTTTAAGCCGTACCATATCCCAATTGAATAAGCTTGGCAGGTCCCTGGTGGAGCAAGGGATGATTCGAAGAACAAGAAAGAAATGCCCCCCTCGTGCCCCGTTCGATGTCATCACGCGGCCCCTTTTCCGATCATGCGGAAACTGCGTCTCGGAATGCAAACCGAATTTGTCAAGAGGCGCCCCTTCTGCGAGGCCCTCGGCCCTTCTTCAAACAATCATCGCTCAAAGGGACGGCCACGGAAAGCGCTTCGACTTCCCTTGTATCGGATATCCTTTACCAACGATTCTAATTCCAATCAAATAAACCCTGAATTTTGAATGAGGACATTCAGAATTTCGGCATGCATGGAATCGATCATGAAGCGAGCTTCCATCTTTGAACATTCAATGAATGTTCTAATCCTCGATAGATACTGCTCAAAAACTGACATTCATCCAGGATAAATAATTTGAGGAGGTATGAAAATACTGGAATAAGCTAAAAATCATAAAGTGATTCTCAAGTTACAATATAAAACATTTTACAAAGTACGCTATGGTTCTTACTCTGGCTTTAGGAATTATTGTAAGAATTCAGTAAAGTAGATAGATTCGGTACCCTCCATTTCAATAATATAATTTCTTTTCACGGCCAAAAATTAATGAATGAAAAGTATCACATAGAATAGTCATGCATTTTCATTAAACATATTTCACACTTCTAAAAATGTATCTTATATGACCACAACCACTGGAGAACACTGGCACATCTTCATCAGGTCTCATTTTCAATACCTCAAACGCGACTTTTCTGAAAGTCAGTTTTTGAGAACCTAAGACTGCCCAAGAGTTTATTTCCCGAAGGCTACAATCGACGTTTTAAGGTGAATGTAAAAATTTCATCTTCTTAATAAATAGATGGTACTTAATTACATAACTTACCTACGAAGGGAAATGTTACATCTCATTAGAGTTATGGAATAAAAAATAGGGATTTCTCGGGTTATTAGTAAAAATAATCATTCAGATGCCCCTCTCAGCATTAGCAATATGAATGTTCGAGTAATTGTACAAAGTTTGAGTCGATAGTTACAAACAAATAAGCTGGAAAGGTAGTTATCCAGACCCTCTACGGCGATATTAGCTGGGGAGCTAAGCTTAAACTAGTCTTATGAATTGTATCGTCAGTATGCTGATTGTTTTTCTTGCAGTTAGAAGATCTGAAAGCTTTTTCAATTCTGACTTGCATCAAGTTCATGCATTAGAAGGGAATTTCTTTCAATAAACTTGAGCTTTTTGAGCGCATTTCATAGTCTTTACATTTCTTTAGTATGCCTTAAGATTAATGGATGATCCATATGATTTGATTATGTCCTTTATTTTTTACGTAAGGTTGCATTCATTTGTCAATATTGTTGAACCAGTCCGGCTCATTCGATAGGCTCCAATAACAAATGAAAAAGCTAGAAAACTCAAATATGCGGCCATATTTGCTTTATATTCTACAATTCGCTGAATTTAATGGAATATTTTTCGTCAATGGGGATTGATGTCGATATTTATGTCGATAAGATTGCAAAACACGCCCATTCCTGTTCCGAAAAATGTCAAATTTCATCACTTCACGCCATTATCTAAGAGATTTCGCATATAATAATTGTTGAACGTCTAGCAACACTGAAAGAAAAATTTTCGATGCTTCCATGCAAAACAACCATCGTGGTACGTATATTATATTTATTTAAAGCAACTGCTCTTTAATCAGGCCTCAGTGTCGCTTAAACGATAGAGAGCAGGTTGACCAATACATTGCGCGTTCTTATATCGATAAGTATTACTCTGCTGCCACTGGATCGATATCTCAAATATGAGACTAGCAAGAGTAGAAGTAATATCATATATGGTCGAAATTTTATAGATGATTGACCATATCATACCAACATTTAACATTTTTTAGATCTCCCCCTTCCAAATATTTGAAAAATTATCAGTCGCCGTCACTAGATAGATTTTCTAAAGCTTTTTCGTCGAGCGACATAGTTCTTCGTGATGGTATGAAATATCAAGAAAACACAATATCACGAAATTCGAAATTCTTGGCGATTACAATACAGAGCTTTTGTATCCCAGCCGCTTGCCTATATATTCCGAACACGACATGGCAATATAGAGGGAAAACTTGGTCATATAACCTAATAAGCGTGCGGGCAAAAAGTACATCGCTCTAAATCAAACGATCGCGATGGATGGATTGTAATTTACTAATGGAGATTATTCCCCCTTTTCTTTTCAATTGGCTTTCTCTTATTTGTATCAGCGAGCGCTTATACGGTTATTTGTTTGTTTTCGTTTTGCTTTTGCGGATCACAAATTATTGATTTTGCCGTTTATATCTGCTGATTGCCTTTTTTGTATTCAGAGGTATGAGGAAAGGTTGACGCAGGCATTTCTATTTGAGATCGAGCAATGGAGACTGAGCACTGATCTTGAATTTGAGTAAATACGTTTTATGACGTTCATTCGTACGCGATATAACCCATTTTTCTGACAGTCTGTTTGTCTGACAGTCTGTTGGCGCGTTTTTGTAACAGCGTACGTTGTACCAAAGTAGATGAGAGAGAACCACCATCATCGATCGTCCAATTTTCTCGATACAATTTTCGAACGACTTTGAAATGGAAAAGGCGGAAACAAGCAGACGCGTAGTGCTGAAATCCCGTTGACCAAGATGGCAATGCGAAATAAATGAATTACTTGCAGCGAATCCCAAAATACGGTATACTTGCATTGAAATCTTACTTGTGAAGAGAATTATATTTCTTTAGAATGAGTATTGAATTATATCTTCGTTCAAATAAATAATATTTTCTCCTCAAGTAAATTTTCTTATAGTGAGATCAGATGTTCTTGTCGTGGAGATATGGAGAATATGGAAATTCTTAAATTAAGAATTCCTTTTTATGTGTGAAGAAAGTCAGAATTCGTATGTATGTTTGATTTGAAAATAAATGCATCCCTCTTTTTAAAAATTAATCTTATGCCACAATACACACTTCGTCAGCCATCTAAACTCTCCTTATTGGAAACGCATAAATTCCCCTTACAATCCACCTAAGGATTCAAAGACGATTTGTATCAATTACCGTGGTCTGCCTTTCTCGTACGCTTGCTTTCCCCGCGCCACCGCCAGACCTGATTGCAAATTGGATTTGTCCCAGGCAGACAGTGTGTATGTGTGTGGAACGACACATTCCGTGATCATTTCTTTATTGATTCAATAAGAGGGCGTTGAGAAAGATCAATGGAGCACCACACGACAAGTCGGAGCTGCGAAATCGAATTATTAGAGTTACGTCGAAACTCGCCATAGCGACAACCATTCCCTTATTTCCCAAGGCAGTGGTCCTCAATAAATGTCGTACGCTGCTCACAGCATCATACCAGACGTCACATCTCTATGGAGTAATTGATAAGAGGTTAGCGTAATACAGATATTATTTAATAAGTGTTTGGACTGACAGCTACATTCTGGTGTGCAACAATATATGTGTAGAGATGCGGATGCGCTGTAAAAAATTGATAATTTATGTCTGATACATCCGGAGTTCTGTCCACTTCTTTGATTTTTTTCATCTCGAGTTTCTCGAGAATTTTACTAAGCTGAAGCTCATAGTCTGACTAACTGCTTATTATCCCAAATTTCTCTCAGGGTTGAAAACAAGAAAGTCATAGAACGAAGTTTTTTATCGGGATGTTACAGTGCTCTTTCTAGTTTAATTACTGGACTACATGCTTTTTCCACTTAAGAGTTTGAAATAAAAAGATTTAAACTTATTATTAACTTAAAATTTTGGTTACGTTAATTTTCAATATCGAGCGATATCGATGTGAATGAAGACAAATATGATGGACCCTGCTTTTCAAGACGATGATCAATCCACAATGCCTTCAGTCCCACAAATCAAGTTCTACGTTCTTCACGTTCTGCCCGCTATTGAACGAAACGAACTACTGCGCTTACCGAAAACGACAGACTTTCCCCATCAACGAACTAGTTTAATTTTTATAAACGTCAAGATGTCGTCCTTAATTAACAACGCTGCTGCAAGCAGGCGATGGGCGGAATACTGTCGAGAGTTTGTAGCGCAAGTCATCGTCGATGTATCCCGATTTATCATGCGATGGATCAACAATGGAGGTTCATCCATCAAGGAGGCCTTTGTTAGCGCCTGCCTGCGAGGCACTCGAGGTGTTGGTTACGTCACTTCCTCTTGTTATCAATCTGATTGATGAAACGGAAGCTATCGATCTTATCCTTCCGACATTGTGTTATGTTCGCGAGTTGCCACTCGATTTTCACTGGTTTCTCAAAGGACGTTTTACAAAAAAATTTACTAGTGCTAATTTCGGCGGACAGTTCCTTCGAACTAAGTATTGACTATTTGTGTGAGAGATATTTTTATCTGAATCGTATTCGAGATAATGATTCTATAACTCTTGGTTACTCTGTTCATCTGTTTGTTAGTTTGTAGGCATTTTAGGAAGAGCTACTTCCTAAGAAAAACTTTTAATAAACATTCGGAGTGAGTTTTTTATATATATGGTATATAATTAATTATCCAGCTAACGCATTTTTTATTATAACATAATACGATACGATATTATCATTATGTTATCATATCGTGTACAGAGATATCTCACACATTTAATCTTATACCGAAATAGTTGTAAGCAAAACGTATAACTCATGCGAGGATATGTTCGGATGGAACTATTTAATTGAATGCACAGGCAGTGTCACATGTAAAGCTAATACACTATTTGATTATAATTAGCGATCCTAATCTAATATACGTGTAATGCAATATCGCCATGAAACATCAATTTTCTAACTACTGAAAACACGTTGATACAAGGTTACACATAATTATGAATTGATGGAGGAATTGAAAAATATTTCTACGAGCTTATATTTATATTCCCAAAAACAATAAAATATCAATCAACTATTTGTAAAAACTCAATAGACAATCAGTAAATAACGAATGATATCAGAACAGTACCTGCCACGTTTCAATTTTGAAATTTGTGACGGCGCAGGATTTATATCCGAAAATTAAAAAAAAAAGTTCCTCTAGAATCGTTTTTCAATGTCTTTCGATCTTCAAATCATTAGTGGAGTAGTGAAAAAATATATGATTGAAAACTTTTTAAATGTACCCGTACCTCATTTTTTTGCTGTTTCACAAGTGTCTGATCAATTTAGGGCATATTTACATAAACTTTTAGGTAGTACACTTTTAATCACAAATTCATTTTTTTTATTGAACCTATATTGTACTTTCAAAAATTATCTTACGATTTTTGAGTCCTTGGTTATTTATCCGGTAAATTAAAGCATCTTCAGGAACTTCCCTAGAAACACGTTGTATATATTACTGCGCAAAACTTCCATCAAATATACAGGAAATCAGTTCCAAGATCGCTTTTTAAAACTATATGGAAAATATCTTTTAAGGCAAAGCCCTTTATTCTGTAACCGCCGACCTATTTTGTGCGTAATATAATTTTTATTCTCATATTTACGTTTTTAACTGATATATTTGAAAGAGTTGGGGAAGTGGCGGAAGTGGAGAAAGTGTAGAAAAGGTTTGCTTTACCCATATTTTTGTACCTTAGATTTCATTATATTTACATGACTTTTATCTGACATTCTGTAATACTGAGTCTAGTATCTATCTAATTACCGTCATCTATTAAGTAATAAAACATCAATGACCTACATTAAGAAAAGCTAATCAGTACCTAAGATATTGGTAACAAGGAAGGTAACAATATTAGTAACAGGAAGACATTTCGGCGACCACGGAGTCAAAATATAAGAGCCAAAAACAATCAGATTCAGTTTGAGGATTTACGATATGACCTTGTTGAATTCTAATTCTATCATACTGGCTGCAAATTAGAGCCTGAGAGGTACTGAGTCAATCTGCTTGACTCTATTTTTGCAAATCCTATATAATAAGCACCAGTAACAGGGCCTTTACCACCCTTGATATTCATCAAGGAAGTTCTTCATTAAAGTTATTATGAACCCGGTGGTTATAATTAATACAAGAAAAAGGGAGGGCGAAAAAAGTCCACTTTGCAAAAATTGCCTGCCATTCCACCGTGACTTTCTCCTCGTGTATCTTCCCCCGGCTTGTAGGCCGGAAAAGTCAGGAGCAAAGCAGGATCCGCTAAAGACTCGGCTGGTTTACCTATAAACTACCCTTAATTCCAACATCCCTCTAAATTACAATCCCCATTCTTTCCAGCTTACTTTATTTTCGTTTACCTCGCAGGGGTAACTAAATAACTGGCCCATTATGTTACGATGGGGCGAGGATGCTTTTGGCGAAAATTCTCCTCCCTGCTTCCTCAAGCAAAGGTGGGGTACGCGTAACTTTATGTAAGGGTGAGGCCGTTTGATAAAGTATGTAGAATCATGGTAGATGACTGTAACTTCGTTGCATCAATGCAGAAACAAATGGTCAGGGTGGCTTGGTAGTTTCCAAGCATTTCATGTAAACTATTTTCAAGCTGAGCTCCTAAAAATTTATTTAACTCGCTCTGAAGATGGTCGATGAAAATTAGATTCTGGTAGAAGACATTCAATCATCTATAAAATTATGGACCCGGTAGGACTTATTGAGTTACCTGAAGACGATTGAAGATACCATAACAACACACTAGGATTCTGTAGCGCAGCTACTGAAACATCTACATTGTCGAAAAACTTCCTGAAAGTTTCTGATAATGTGTCATTATCGCAATAGTATCAAACTATTCATAGGTTAAAATATTATCAATGGATAGTTATAACTCATAGGTACTAATCAAATAAGCTGATGTTCTGTATTTCCGGAAATATCATTGGGCAGTGTGACTCCTTCTTGGACATGCGTCCTTTCCCAACCTACGCCACTGCATCTCTGACATTGTGTCTCACACTGGCATATACATCGTATCGGTATGTATGAAGCAGGATTTACATATACATGCGTGTTTTATGCCGGGAATCGTTGTATGCCGGGATGTTCTGCTTTGATTTTAATTTTGTTTTACGACTTTAAATTCTACTTCGACCATTTTGGGGGACACCCAGGGAGCCGTTTGGGTATATATCGGCATTTTAAGTTATTGTGGGCGGCGGGGCAGCGCAGAGTTTTTCATTCGGATTTGCAAGGGGTGGATTTTTTCATTAGTTTATTTGATTAAATTGGAATTCGGCGGCTGGGTGAGAGGAAAGGGAGATAATGGAGGGATAATTTTTTTTGTTATGGATAGGATGAGGCATCCGTGCGAGTTGGAAGATTGAGGGATTGGAAAAATAACATCTAACGCACAAAATTTGGATGAAATCAGATAACCAAGCGCTGTTAATTTTTTCCTCACTCACACAATATTGCGTGTCCTGACACGTGTACCCCTTTGAACCCATAACCTATATTTCAGAATCTTCCCATTTTTAATTAGCGACGCAAAGGGAGCAGCAGCCTGAGTAAAGGGTATTTGGAGTGAGCGGGGAGGAGGGTATGCTTGGCATCCATTCCTCGTAATTATGATCTACAGAGGAGGGCCGGGTGATAATGGGTAGGCATTAAATTAGGAGGGCGCCAAGGTGAAGAAACACGACGCGATACAAAAGGAAGGGGTGCCACGTTGCTACCTCCTGCAGTCTTAATATTTAGCAGCCCGTCGAGTCTTAGCTCAAGCAGGTACAGTGGCGGAAAATGAGCGGTTTCAGGGTTATAACGATAGTTGCATTATTTGCATTATTTTAAAGAGGATGGAACATAGCTGATACATGAGACCACACGTACGGAGTAAGGACACGTGTTAAAAGAGCAAGAAATGGCTTCAGCTGCCTACGAAAAGTTCTCTGTAATCCTTAGTTAAACACAGTTGTATGAATCAGAGTTTTTCGATGCTATGTGATCTCTACGCTTTTATATGGTGCAAAAAGCTAGAGACTTACTGAAAACGCCTGTAATCGATTGTAAGCATTCGAAATGTGGTGTTACCAGTGAATGCTGTTAGTGTAATACGTTCACCGCATCACCAATGACGCTATACGAGAAAAACTGGGGAAAGACATGGAAATTCTCAATATGGCTAAATGCAGGAAAACGCCATACTTTGGATATATCATGCGCAACCTGAAGTACTAGTTGATGCAGTTGACTTCACAAGGCAAAATCAACAGCAAAAAAGGACCCGGATACAGACATATTTTCTGGCTGGAAAATCTCAGAAAATGGACAAGCTTAATATCAGCAGAGCTGTTTAAAATGGCAGTGAACACAATATGATGATGATTATAAGATCGCCAATATAAATAGACGACAGGCACTGAGAGAAGTAGAACGGGAGTTCAACCTATATAAGAGAGGAAAAGGAAATTGCTACTCTCTACTATGTATGTTGCTACAAATTTTCAAGCTTTAGATTCATATTTATTTCAGTTATCATGGATTTAACTTCTCATACTAGAGCAAATACTTCAAAATTTCATGATGATGATTGCATGTTTCTCAAGTTACTTTGGACAGTGTACAAACATTCCTTCACAGCTCCAGCTTTTTGGATACCATATTTCTTATTACGTCTATTGGTCCAGGAATACAAGCTTAGCTAGATACCTAGCTTAATGAATATACAACTGGTGAAAGCATTCCTATAGACAGATGACAGCAGTTGGAATTATCACGGACCGCTGCAGATTGAACAGACATCTGTCCCTCATGAGAGTGCAAAAAGATCAAGCCAGCATCAAGATTTGTTGCGTATCGAGACTCAGGTATTAATCATAATGAGGTTTGACAGAGAAGGAGTATGCCCAACGAAATGGTCAGACATTATGACCTTCGTTAGACTATCTGGTATGTTCGACAGTGAGAAAGCACCCTGTTAGTTAAAGTCTTGGTACCCAGGGTCATCTATATGAGGCGAAGATGGGCTACAGTCAGGTTTTGCATTTCTACCGATACTATTGCAACTACTGCCACTATGTATCTTGAATCCGCAGCGATTGTCGAGCATAGTCTAAAACTTTTTCTAGTATTAGATTTGGCTGTAAGCGTATTTATTTCGTATCACTGAAATGGAACTTTCACATAGAAATTTTGATAGAAAGACTTTGGAAATTCGATTATTCTTACATTTTGGTTTCTTCAACCCCAACAAGATTTATATAACTTCACACTAAATAAAATAAGTAATTTTTTATTATATGTGACTCATGAAGGGCGTTTCACACAAAATTAAAAATTTTACCGTGAGGTGATGAGCAAAAAGTTAAATTTTTACCCCAATTGATACATACCACAACATCGTATGAGTTACCTATCTGGTACACATCATTTGGGCTAACTTACCACCTGCGACACTGCCTCGAAAGAAGGCGTGCGCGGGTGGGACGAAGTAACTTGGTGAAGGGATGAGGAATGGGGAAGGAGGGGTGAGCTGGTGCTTCCTTGGTCCCCCGAGTGGAGTTACACTAATTAATGAGAAGGGTTGCAGGTTGCTAAATACACGGGACGCACGTATTTGCAGTCAGGATTAGGTAAGTGAGCAGCGCCTGGTAGCTGAAGCTGAATCTACCAACGAGCGAGACTCAGCCAGCAACGGGAAGGTGGTTTGCGCTTCTGTGTCGTCTTGGGGAATATTCACATTACTGCCACCGTAATAACCCCGTATTCAACGTTATATTTTTCCGCGAATGCGATATCTCGTTATAAGCCAGCTATATTTATATGTACCGCGAAATAAGGTTCTGCGAATCGTGTATTTAAAAATGTTCAGTGAAGTCAATTCTGGGTCTCGTGACGCAAAGCAAAGTGCCTACTTCACTTAGCTTTTGTTCTGAATATTGAAAATTTTATAGATGCCAGTTATAACAATATCAGAACAATGAAAAGATAACTGGATAGAATTGGTTATACTATGGTTTCATGCAAGATTAATACGATTGTTGTATTGTTACTGATAAAAACTAAGGCATTGTTGAAGTTCTACTTTTTTTCAGTACTTTCTATCACTATAATGGAATTTCCATGTAATTTCCACGTAAGGTACTGCTACCGCAGATGCGATAAGGCTTTAGAGTTTTTGAAAATCGGTGGATTAGGGCAGAGTACTTGTAATACTGAAGCTGAATATAAGAGCGCTCGATACATATTTCAGCATAACACATTCTCACCATCCCATTTATTCTGACAAATGGTCGCATTGGAAATATCTAATATAGACGCTCCCGGGTTACCAAGCTTACTCTAATTTGTTCAACTTGTGTCTTAACAATTACATTTTAACCGGATAAGGAACAATATATTTTTATCAGTATGTGATTACAGAAGTGCTTTCAGCCTTTATTAAATGCCTCAAATAGATTTAACTGGAGTAGACGATTTTTGTCCGAGTTTGAAGAATTTTCCAAACTTGATTTCATAACGATCTGATAAAATTTCTCCAGCCAAATTTGTGCTCATGAGTTAATTAGTTCGGTTTTTATAGTTGCCATTAAGAAGTTCAACGTTATTATTAAAGTTTCTTTTTATTAACGCAAGGTTATCCCCTATCTTAATTTTTTCCCTCATAATCACCCCCCGGGTCAACATAAGAATTTATAATTTAATATCCCTAATTAAAAGCGTATTTGCATTTTCTTGCCGAACTTCCTATCGACGTTCTCGTTACCTCTTCTTTACGAGACTCGGTGTCCCATCTTTCTTCCGCAGCTAACCTCAATGGGTCGAAGAAAAAGGAGAGAATATGCCAGCCCCAATTGTAACACAATTAAAATGGTCTGGTATGTTAGGAATTCTTAACGTTGCTCTTGTGCTGTCGCCTTAATTAAAAACCTACCCCATGTTTCGAGGATGTGGACCAGACGAGTACTGCTTTTAAATTTTATCTCTACATTTCTAGCTTATAGTTCAGCCAAGCGATCACAAGATTCAGTCCATAGTCAGTATTCAGGTATGGAGGATAGAGTTTAGGAGAACCATCTCTTTATATCAAAGGCGCCGAAAAATATTAAAGTAGGATAGAGAGGTGAACAAGGAAAGAGTAACTTCTGCTTTGTTATTTGCTTACAGCTGAACACCTACATCTACCTCTAGCCTCCATAATTCTGGGTTAATGAGCTTCTGTTTATATCACCCAAGTTCAGAAGCCTTGAACCATTCTATAGTTTGTACAGCTTTACTACTTGGCTTAACTGGGATAGTTGTAGTTCAAGTTTAAATTAGAGTACAGCTAAGAATATGAGGACAGATTTTTTGCATCAGTATCTATAAGGATAGATTTTTCTCCCAGGCCAATTGGCCGGTAAGTATTGTGATAATAAAAAAATCCTAATTCTAGATACTGTATTTGCTTGGTGTTTTATGATATATATATATATATATATATATATATATATATATACCCCACTCATGGCCGTTTGTTCGTTTGTCTGTCTATCCTCCATCTGGTAGCCCTTGACCCCTCTACAACTCAGAAAGCAGATTTCGGATTTTAATGAAACTTCAACACTTCTACTCTGATAAGGACGAAAAAGCTTTGTAGCTTTTGTAAATCGTCTAGTTATCGTCAACAACAAAAAAATGATAGATGGCCAACTTAAATCTTGAACATTTGCGAAACTCCTTATCATAAAAAAATTTAGGGTCAAAAATTGTGGTTCGGGGTACTGAGAGAGACATCTACGATAAAATGGTGTTGGTAACTGATGTTCTATAACCTATAATATTTTCCGTCGGTAGTACTTTGTGAGACATTGATCCAATGGCAGCAGAGTGAAACTGAAGCTACGTATATTCAAGAGATTCTGACAAATAGTAGGATTAAAGTTTATAAATATACTAGAGCTAGACGCTCCCGGCTTTTATCGGTTTGCCACGCTAATTTTAACGCTCTAGTCTGCCCAGCTTGTTTCAACAACTGCTGATACGATTACTACATTCTACCTGGATAAGGATAATGAATCATTACAAAAAGTGACATTCAACCTTTAAGAAAATTGTTGAATTGAACAGTTGGATTCTATTTTTCACGTGCTACATATTCTCCTTGAATCCATTTGCTATTAGGATAGTGTGAACTAAAGGCCTAAGGAGACAAACCGGATATATGAGCCGAAACCTGCCACTACTAGACTTTTTCTCTGATATTTCTAATTATAAGTTTGTATTTACACGATTTCCCTCTTATGTAATGCTAATACTTAGGTACATCCAAAATTTCAGTCTTGAATCTTTTTTATGGGTACCCAAATGTGCTCACTTCCTAGACTATAAGATTGCTTTGCTCGATTGTATTGGTCGACTGCTAATTCTGGTCGGCCAGCAAACGCAGGCAGGCGGTTAGACACTGTGGTAGTTTCACGATAACGTATGCACAGTTGTTTGGCTTGGCGGAGGCGGCGGAGGCGGCAGCAGCCTCCGGAAAGCGCTGCATAAAAGTTACAAAAGAAATATATTGTATTTGATATTAAAGTTCAGTCGAGCGTGTAAGGCTCCGTGCATTGTTCGCGTTTTGTTTCTATTCCTTCTTTATTTAGATGTCGGTAAGGGTTGCACGGTAGGAAGAAGTATTTAGGATTTAGGAGCTTCAAAATGATTTAACTCTTAATAAAATTAACTATCGAAAAAATTGTCTGAATCAGATATACGACAAGATTACATGTGTAAAAAGGTTCTAATACTTATCTTTGAATATTACATCAGTCGGTCTGTCTATCTGTCAAATCGTTGGCGTTTCCAATACGGTGTAACGAACCGCTCATACTAGATAATGCAATTATATTTTATTATGAATGTATTAATCAGATAAAAATGTCAGAACTCCTCGAAGCATCATCTTATAATGTTTCTCAAACTCCCAATCATATAAGGGCGTAATCAAAACTTCTTTTTGAGAGGTTAAAAGTGTCGGAGAATGTGCAAACTTAATTTTCGTATGATGCACAATTTTCTAATCAACTACAGATGTCGTCTAAGAAGTAATTCAAGGGGTCTAGCTTTTTAAATCTAATTTTCAATTACTCTAAACAGCTGATACAAAATTTGGGCTTACTGCGAACAAACTTCGATGGAGTTCGAGTACACTTCTGAAATTTTTCGGACAAGCAAAAGTAAGGGATTTTATACATGTCGCAATTACACCAAACCGTGAACCAAACACCAAATATTCATCAATACGAAAATTGAAATACCTTTTAGTTGCATTTTCATGGTTCATACCTTTAAGAAGGAATCTGGAAATAAAAAATAAATAAATAGTTATTGCGCCTACGCGAAAATACAACTTGTTGGTTTTCGTGAAATATCTTAAAGAACAAAACTTGCAAATATTCTTTGAGCAGGTCCAATTTAGTAATAGAAACGCCTCGATTTTGATCTCGTTAGATGCATTTACAGAATAGCTCAAACTGTATATTATGTTGTACAAGTCAGCGGATAGGGTAATAAATTGAATATCTTCGCTATCTATTTTTTTCAAGGTGATCAAATTAAAAGAATTTCCTAAATCTTGACGTCTCAGTGCCATACCCACCTTTCAGCTGACCAGATAAGAACAGAAAACTGGCCACCACCAGCACTTTCCTTCCTTAACCCTTTCCTCAGCCTCCAGCAATGTCGTCCGTCTCCTTCTAGCACACCACAGCGCGGCTAGCGGCAACCCGCTTAACTTCAATGCAAGATTTAATTAAATCCCAGTCTTGATTTATTGTCGCTTGAGCCACCGCCACCGGGCTCTCCCCTTCTCCTCCTCCTCGTCGTTCTTCCCCCACCCCTTAACATCCCTCCTCTTGCCCCGTGGCTGTTCCGGGCCGCGACGCGCTCTGCTACTTTCGTCCTTTATTCTTCGACACATGGTCGGTGCATGGGAAAGGATCTCAGGAGTCCACCATTAATGTACATTAACATTCATGTTGGCTGAATTTATTTTCCGTCAGCTGCGAGAAAGGCAACGCGATTGAGCAGATGACGTGTTGAAGCGAGAGCCTCCATCTGCTTGATTGATGAATTTCTGAACCTTCTGAACTCCCTTTAATTCATCATACTTGTTTTGGTGGATATATAATTAAAACCAGATACTATTATCAAAGGAAACTTACTGATGTTTCAACTAAACTACAATGACACTGACGTCAATTAAATCTATTCAAGGTAACAGTAATATGTTTTTGAATTAAAACTTAGTGTTGTCTGTTATGAGATGCTAGTTTTCCTCTGATTTTGGCATTGCATGAGAGAAATGACTAAAGGTGTTGTTCATAAATGAAGGAGAAAGTACAAATTAAAAAAATACATTCAATTAAATATTTATTAAGTTAAAAATGTTGAGTTGCATAGTTAAACTACAAAAAAACTTAGTAACTACAACACAAGCGGTTTGAACATTAAATCAGCTCAAAGGTGGTGTTCCTGGATAGACTTATTCTTGGGATGGAATCATGCTGAATCTGGAACTACTCCGACAGTGAAGTCATGCTGAGGATGAAGGTATTCCCAGCAGACAACTCATTCTTAACACCTCGGTATTCCCATCGTTCCTAGCAATCAAATCATTGTGAACATAATGGTAATCCCCATTGTAGTGTTACGCTGTATATGGATATCTTCCTAGCTCTCTGAAATGATAATTTCTTTCGCAAGATAGTTTCGTATTGAAAGTCTCTGAGCTGCATCAGTTCATCTCCAAGGGTCTCCCTCTATGGAGACGCCCATTGGCAGCTTACGAAGTCAAAGGTCCTAACACCTGGACTGCCTTGCTTTAACTAGCTAGAGCGCAAGACTATACTGGCGAGTCTAGGCTAAGGACGAAACATGCATGTCTATAGCAGGTCTGATGCATGGTGGAGAGCATACACTTAGTCCCTGAGCTAGTTTATCTTTACAGTTTGATCTTTCAAATTTCAAAGGTCAGTATATTTTGATAGAAAAAGAACCTTAGAGACATGGACCATTCTTCCTTCAGATTCGTTTATGTTGAATCCCAATTGGGATATGTGAACCCATTAAATTACATAACATTAACAAGCTATCCTCAATTCAACTAGAACAGTGGTCGTTGCTCTAAAACCACCATACCGTATACTATAATATTTTGAATCAAAAGTTTCGTATCAGCATTGTGTTCCATGATGAAGGTTTAAGTATATTTTAGATGATCTAGGTACATGCGAACCTTATCATTTTTCGCTCTTAATGATCATTCCGTTAAAAGCACGATGCTAATCGTTTAGCGTTTCAGTCCGTTAACGTTGTTCGGCCAATTTAGGTCGTGCCTTTTTTTAATCTTCATTGATGAACATTAGCGAAAGAATAACAATTATTTAAAGTGTTTTAATCCGCTCAGAAGCCCGGGGGAGGATTTTAAATTCTTTGTTCCTCGCTAAAAGAAAGGGTTCGAAATTGAATGAGCAGCAAATCTGGGGATTCAAGACAGGCTACGCAGATTTACAGCTCATCGGAAATAATTGTTCGCGTCTATTACAGTTAATGTACAAGAACTGTACCAAAAAAAATACAACGACACAGATCATTTTGATAATGAGGGTGTCTCTAAATATTTTGTATGTGGAACAGCTTTTACTTTCGCCGGCAATATATGGGGGAAGAATTGTAATTTGAAAATTTTGATATCGAGATATTTCTGTTGATATTGAGTGACGTATATCATGAAAAACCCTATTAATACCGTCGGTCGGTGGGTTTGACTGTCTGTACTCTGTTCGGTAACACTTGGTCACTAAGTTACTACTATTGCAAGGATTAGAGAGCCCTCCCGGCAGAGTGCTATGGGCTTTTTGTAAAAAGGTGCAGTAGCAGCAAACATGAAAATAATTATAAAAATATTCAAACAATGCTTTCGAACATTTCTGAACCCTTTGGAGGTGATAGAAGAGGTGCGAGTAGGGATAAATCTATTCTTTTTGGCGTTAGTAAAGAACGTTCTATCAACTATGACCTTTAGACTCCCGTAATTCTGAGTACTCCTAAAGACATACTCATAGATGATTTCACATCAAAATAGTATGTTTTCTTCAACAGCTGCAAATATTACAATACATCCGACTTATATGAGCATAGTATATTTTCGCTTTATAACGAATGCTTCAGGCAAATTTAACCGATTTAATTTTTTTCAAGTGCTAAACAACTAAAATGTAAATAATGGTCTTAAATGAAATATAAGTATTAACGCTTATTTAGCACATTCGACTAGGGCGAACTGTGCTGCCCGCCGACCGTATCGACGGCCGGACTAGCGGTAGTGATATTGGTATTTTGCATCAAAGTATGCCTTCATCTTCTCCCGTAACCGCGAGGAAAGCACAGATATCCTGAAAGATTTTTGAATCTTCAATAATAAATGATTAGGATGTTGTTTGGAACTTGTAGATGATGTAGATGCTTCAAATTAAGTGTTTCGGATTTCCATTGCCTCATGACGTTTAGATCTTCAATCCTCTTCACGTGAACTGACGGCGATTAAAGATTTTTTTTAAACCGTGTTGTTTACTTTTTTCTAAAGTGGGTTAATTTATTCCGCGTCTGTTCTAGCAACTACTACAGATGTTGTGGAAGTGTTCTCGAGTTAATAAATGTTTTCAAGTAAGTTGACTCTGTATTTGACGTAGAAAGGTATCAGTTTATTGTTCATTTTGATCGGATTTTAGAACTGTTGATCATCTTGAAGTAACTTCTTAAAATACTGGGAAATACTCGTATACACATTTTCTACAACAAAGATTTGAGAAGTTTTGAAGTTCTAAAAGATTCGAGGTTTTTCAATTCAATATTTTATGAGTCGAATCCTTCCAATGGATTAACAATTATCTATAATTTCGTTTCTTAACTAATACCATAGACTGCAAAGTACAGCGTCGACCTAATTGATACCATTTTTGATCTAGTATAAAGAATAACCCATGAATACTTCAAACAGTGGAAAGAATACGTGCAACTTGAATAACAAGTACAAATTGGCATTTGTGCTTGGAATGTCTTTAAGATATTGAAAATAGTCGACGAATTGGAGAAACAGTCTACCGCACACGAAATTCATGAGGATAACCACTTTGTTAAGTGTATGATCATATTGCTATGTATTTTTCGGGCTGAAACAATCTGACAATCTGTAATTGCTACGTTAAATTTGTTATCAACTGCATTACACTTCACTGGAGTGGCTTTATAGATGATATATATTTATACATTTATCATAATCATCATAAATTACTGAAGTGGTACACAAACTAATGTAGATAAAAATTGTGTATTGATAATTGAAACTTTACAGGATGAAAACTCTATATGAATAAACTAATTTTATTTATAATAATTTCCTAGAATTTTCAATCCTTTTGAAATAGAGTTCTGCAGCATTTTTATCAATATCAGTTACATTGGATAAAAAGAATTTACTGGATACAAGATATAGAACATGGTTTTTGAAACGTCGCCCCTGGATAAATCAGACTCTTCTATTCATTGCTAGTAATCTGAAAAATTTATCATGATTGGCTATGTCACTTCTTTATGAAGTTTTCGTTAAATTCCTGTCCAAAAACAAAGCTCTTGATTAGGAGCTTCTGAAAATTATACCCTAGATATCTCTATGAATAATTAATTTAATAGGTGAATGCGCTTTCATATGAAGGAAATACATTACTAACATCTCGGTTGCCTCTGTAGTACAAAGTACAGAATTGGTCTGTGATCCATACATTTAACCTTTTTATCAACACGTATCATCAGTAACCGCTGCACCGACCTATATGATATATATAGAGGAATGAGGCGTTCATACAATGACTTGTCCGATTTTTTACTCCCTCTTTCATGCAATGAGCGTAAATTATATATGATAGTACCCCATGAAATTCTCGGAAAGTGCGTTATTATGTACAATAATACTTTAGCCAACAAAATACGGTATCGCTAAGCGCTGTATAGAAGATGAGTTCGTAAGTACGACCGAGTCGATCCTCTCAAGCATTTTTTTCATATTCCATCGCCTTTGGTGTAACTAGTTTATTCTCACCGAAATCATTATTAACTCTGTCTTTCTGCCAAACATAGCAACACTTCACACGAAGGGCGTGCAAGACAAACCGTTCCCCTTTCTTGGCATAGCCTAAAGGGCCATGCATCATCCGCTCTTGAGGTCTACGAGAATGATATATATGTCAGGAAACAATTCACCAATTGGACTGCTAAGACGCATGGGCCCCGATCGGCTGTGAACTCCAGCTAGCGTTGACTTTCTGGGCATTAATTAAGGCTTCCCTGGTGAATTATTGCCCCCGTTCGGCAAAGGAGAGGCTATGTTTTGCTGACATGTGTACCGTTATATGTTTGAGATTCTAGGCTGCGATATTTTTGTTCCGATAGCAATAAAAGAAATTTTACTTAAGAGAAAATTCTACCTAGAATAAATAGTCGTCTTGCATGGGTTTCCAATATTTCGTTTCCAGCGCTCATTTTCCAAGATAATGGAAAGATTTTTTGGCATATGATAGAGAAAGGTTGGTTCTATGATCGTGCGAAGCCCTTTTTTAAAATTTTGGTCAAAATTTTAGATATCGTCACATGAATATTGAAATTTTATGACTCACTGCGGATTTTCTTTTCAACATTTTAGTTATCAAAATATCAAGATAAGGGCTTCGCACTAGCATGGAGCCATCCTTTTTTCATGATTTGTATAAAACATATATTTAATATATTCAAAATCAAAAGCTTCAAATGAAATATTGTGGCACCGTACATAAACATATTATTTTTACCGCTGCTACGAGCGAACTTGCGACAATATCCCAGATATTGTTTCAAAAATTTAAAAAAGAGCTTCACAGAGGTATAGAACCAACCTTTTTCTATCACTTGCAAAAAATCTATAATCTTGAAAAATGGACGCTGGAAACGAAACATTAGAAATAAATGTAAAATGCCTTCTTTCTAGATAGAATTATCTATTAAGAGCCATTTATAGACGCACAAAATTGTACAATCGATGCCGCGTAAAAACTATTTTCTCAACCTTGCGATTTTCACTGGTACTTTCAGAAAAGCATTGTTCAGGGTGAAAGGGTTATTGCATACTCAACAGGTTTTACTAATTAGATTAATTTAGGGTTCGTTCTTTACTCTATACTTCACGCGGTTCGTCTTCACCTTTTACACTCAGACACGTTGCTAGAAATTGTGGCATCCAGGGGAAAACTTGTAGAGTCAAAAATATCTACAGAGACCATTGAAACCATTAATTAAGAGAAAAAAACTTTCCCTTAAAGCCTTGTCTGTCTATCGGTTTGTATGTCAGCTGTTTCGTAATCTCATTCATCGCTTTACCGACTATGATGATATTTGGATGTTTATGCTGTGGATGAAGAACACTGGTTTACATTGGAATTCTAATGCTCTGATGATTTACCAGACACTCTTATATTGAATATTCAAACCCTATTGCACAAGTCAATTTAAGACAATAACAGTATACAACAAAGAATGTGCAATTTTTTATTCGCTCTGCACGTAAAAATGATAAGAAATGATATACAAGGAGACCACATAAAATTCTAAATTATAACAGACAATGGTATAGATGTTTAACCCAACAGAATACAGTATCGACACGCGCTATAAAGAAATATGAATTCTTAAGCAGTACTGAGTTAATCTACTTGACTGCATTCTTAGATATTGTTTTGGCTAAGTACGGAATCGAGCAAAATGACTTGACACTGTCTACCTGCTACTGGAAATATGTTGTTAAAAAGGATCCACACCCAAAAATGAGTATAAGCTTATTAAATATAGGAATATGCGCTTCGACGGTTTGATTTGATCACGTCCTTGAGAGCTACAAAAAGGCCGCAAAAAGGTGGGACAAGACAAATATATAAAGAAATGCCATTTCTAGAGGGTTTGCTAGTTTTTTGCTGTGTCATCAATACTACTTCGTTAAGCCTTAAGCCAATCTGGAGCGTTAACTGTTTCATACGGATCCATAGATTTTTCCCCCGTTTCTGTTTTGTCGCATGTAACATCTGTCTCAAAGTATGTCGGAGGCATATAAACAAATACCTAAACATACGAGGTTTAATATCACCCTGCTCACCCTTCTCGTAGCTCGTTGTTCTGATATCCCCAGAGTTGCAGCGAGCCGCGCGGCGGAGGTGGATTGAATCGAAGGCAGTAAATAATATGTTGGCACCCCATATTTTGAAAACGCGTTAAATGAGGAGACCGGGGATCGTATCCCGAATCGATTTATGTTGGCAATATTGCATATTTGTGTGTCCCGCGGGACTCACACTCAGACGGCCAGGAAGGCTGAGAGTGGAGTGTGTAGCAGCAGAACGACTGAAGAGCTCTCCATCCTAGAGTAGCGGTTGTAATTTTACTACTGGAAAACAAATCAACTACTCCCTTATGAGTAAAGTGATGGAGAAGTCCATCAATCTGAAATATCACCAGCATTACCACCTGATTCACGATAGCCAGTATGGTTCAGACATCAGATATTTACTGCGGAAGTCTTTAGTTTGGTCACACACCTATGCAGAAATCTCACTCAGTCGTTTGGAGAGACTCACGGCGCTGCTCTTCATATTACCATGGCTTCCGATCAGCTACAGCTTGCACGTAATAAATTAGAGCAGATCAGTTGGAAAATAAGATACTGTCACCGCCTTCTGATCTGAAGATCAACACTGTGTAGGGTCGTGAGTATATGGTGCTGCTTAACATCTTCAAAATTCATCAATGTACTCTGTCAAATGAGAGGGAGCTTAGTTATCATTCGGTTGGTTTAATAAATAAGATAACCTTCTCAGTTTGCATATAGTCCAGATGAAATCTATCTTGGAATAATACGACTACACTGTCTAATTGTCCATACTTAATGCGGTTCAGAGGAAAGGTGCCCAGCTTATCGGTGATACTTCCTCAAAATACCACCTAAAGTTACTTTCTCATCGCCGAGAGGTCAGTAACCTGTCAATTTTCTACTGATATACCAGTGAGACGTACTCCTTTAAGCTCTCCTCCTTGATATTCTTACTCAATGAGCCTGCTAGACAGACTCATTAGACTGCTGCTTCTTTTTCTATATTGGCTGTTTTCCCTATTTCAAGAACCCTTTTATCCTCAGAGTCTAGATAGTTCGGAACAATGCATCAGGTTTGTCATTATTTTTTCATAGCAGTCATGGATAGCGCTTGGCATTTAGGTTTTCTCTTCATGTATAAAAATGCTGATACCGAGAAGGTATACGTAATCGGTCAATTATCTGAAAGACCAGATCAAAAATAATTCGAATTTGGATATCTTCCTCCTCCTTTTAATCGAACTCAAGATCTGAACCAATGCTGGTCGTAGTTCAATAAAAAACCAAACCTACAGACACATAATTAATTTGCCCCTGGTTTCGCTATGGTGTCCTTGGATCGCAAACGTAAGGTGCTTCATGTCAAAACCTCGAACTTACATTGTAACTACTATTTTCTCGTTAAGACAGGCAACAACGCATTACCAATGCATCATTTTATTTTCAAGCATTCCAAAATCGACAACATGAATTTCAATTTCAAGACAAATCACCGTCACTTTGGAGTCAGGTTTTTCATCTATATCAGTGGCAGTTATTTTTTTAGGAAACTTAATTTTTTCCTATTTAGTGTTTTGTGCTACCGAATCATCAGTAATGCTTATTCATAAATTCATAAATATATGTGATTTCAATTATTATTAGAATTAGAGCGCGTGATATTTGCATGACTTTAGTCCATGTCAACTAACAATGTTGATTGACCGACCGACCTTTTAGTCGCTAAACCTGCTTCAGCTGAAGGTTGACTTGAGATCTGACTCCAATCATTCACCAAATTATTCTATTTCTTTTGTCTGTGTCTGCAATATACACATATATAAATTAAAAACATACACAATCGATGCAAAAACAGGTTTAAATACGTTTGCTCAAGCTTTAAGAAATATAGATCAATGTAAGCAAAGATTCTTACCTCAAATATGAGTTTTCTTGGAAAATAAAAAACTTTCAATCACATTAAATACTTTTCAAGTTAATTGTGAGCCAAAATCTATACATACACCTTTTTTAAGATAAAAAATCTAGTTATCAAAGCTCTTTGGTAGCGGCAGAGGTTTTCCAACTGCTGAATATTAGATCCCGGCGGGAGGTAAACACGGAGTTGCTGGAGGGGAAATGAGGGAAGGAGGGAGAGGAAGGAGGAGGATGGACTACCGCCATGCCACCGCTTGCTACTGTCGGTTATCTTACTCGGGCCGTTCTTCATTTTTTTCCTGTCTGCTTCCTGTGTCCTCGGCGCCATCCAATATTTATACCTTTCGCGTTCTTTTGTTTCGTGTTCACACGATTCTGGGTTAGCTCCGAGAACCTAGTTTCGAGGGATAGCACAACATGAAGTTGAGAAAAAAAACACAAATTTCGCAGTCCTTGCACCCATCGGATACATTGGAAATCAAAATAAGTACCATATATCAAGCATAAAAGTATACCATGTTAAAATTAAAGTGACATAAGCGCCTATTCTTAGAAGTATACCTGGCTCGTATTTTGACTTGATTAATCATTAGTGCTAATGTTTGCGACAAAGATAGTTCACAATTCATGGCCGGTGGCGAGCAAAACCGTCATCTGACAGACAAACAGACCTACAGTCAAACCGGCAAATCAAGAACTCTGGGACCTTATTACATACTAGAAAATGCTTGAAGCTCCGTCATTTGAACATATTTTTCATGATCATACTAATGAACACTCCTCACAGCACATATTGCAATATTGAATTTTTACGAACATATCTTCTAGATCTATCCAGTGTCGAATCAAATGATTAACATATACCTGGAATATCAACCCTCAGCGAAATTGTTTGGTAAACAAGACATAAGACCAAGTACGAGCATGTTTGTACACTATACAAAGAAGATCACAATTTCAATAGGAAGCTAACAGATTCTGAGTTTATAAATTTGATCCATTATTGTATTTTTAAATTCTCAGTAGATTTTGAACCAGTCTGGTTGGCTATAATTTAAGAAAAAATCTTGTCAATGTTCTACAAATCTATCCAGGTAGATGTAGACTATAAGATTCGCCTCCGCTTTTGTGACTGGTTATTTAGCATAAAAAAGGAAGATGAATCAAAGCAAAAACCACATGTTGAAATATTTATGTCAATCACATTAATTCCTTAGTGTTGTTTTGATACTGTGTAAATACGAACAGGATACATTAGGTTTCAAATTGCCCAAAACCTTCCTTTGCTCAATATAAAACATGAGCTTTAAGCTCCGCCGCTGATCTACCAACACAACAGGGCATCTCGGCATCGCCGATGTCTGGGAGTGTCGCACCCCCAACCCCCTGTACCATAGCAACCCTCAACTCCCCCAAAGTCAGTTAATGAAAGCGGATTTTTCGCGACGAGCGAGCGACAGTGTTAAAAATGAATCGGGCAGGAAATGTCACTTGGAATACAACCGAGGAACGATGGAAACCGGAAGTCGAGCCGCATGATACCCCGGACATTGCCGTAGATCGAGGAGATACCATCATAAAGAAAAGAATCAGTACGCCATCCATTTTTAATTTCCATGCCAACAGACGAGGAAAGTATTAAGATCGCGGAAAATTTTGAATGAAATGTAAGCCGTGCCACTCACCTGTCTGTTTATTCAAATGATTCTTGGCCCGTCTATTTGAAAAGTACTGTACAAACTGACATTCAGAAACTCATGAAAAACTTACCTACTCTGGGATTCCAACGACACACCTAATTGCTGGTCAGACGCTCTGCCAGTTCAGCTAAGCAAATTGGTTGGATCTAGGTTACATTTTTGAAAGGGAAAGAAAAACATTTCTTTTTAATTTTTGAGAATTGGACCAGTTATAGCGGTTCACTCGCCAAAAAAACGAAAAAAAAAGTATTTGAAAAAATTGGAACCACTGCTAGAAAGGAGTTAAAGAAATCATTAACATCAAGTCATCTTCAAGTGTCGCCCTCTATGGGATGTCCATTAGCAACTTACGAAGTCAAACGTCCTGACACCTGGACTGCCTTGAAATGGCAACAGATGTCCCTTACGACATCTGCCAACAAGGATGAACTGATTTACAGCGACATCCCTTGGAAATGAGTTGATGTTGCTATCACACCCTTGACGGGGTTACGGATATACCACCGAATTGCTCTTAACAGTTAGACCGCCAGGCTACACGGACTACTCTATGCTAAAGACCATGCATGTCTATAGCAGGTCTGATGCATAGTGGGGGGCATACACTTAACAAATAATTAAGTTTAATAATAGAAAATATAGTGGTGGCCTTGAGGACTGCTTGTTGATTCGAACTTTGATATACTTGCAAGTAAATTAACTTTGGTTTTGTTTCTTTGTTCCTTTGGCCTGTCACTACAAATCGTTGAGGCCACGAATTTTATATATTTTTCGCATTGAGTCACACTATTAATTTGGATGTTCATTACTAGTCCTTCCGTATTTCTTAGTGCTAATTTAAAAAAATAAAAATTCATTTGACCCAATGGTGAGAACAATTTCTGCTTATTAGCAAGCCTACTCAGAGAGATCAGTGATATTTATTATATATTATTTTGAAAATTAAAGGTTTTTGTTAGGAATTCCTATATAATGAATGGTTTGGCATACACTTGCAGAACACGAATTTCGATTTTTTTTCATACCTAAAAGTCCTGTAGTACAGGCAAGACGTCTGGCAGCCGATATCAGTGGGATTTAATCGCAAAGGTTTCAAATAACCGAGATATCGAAATGCGAATTCTTTAGACACAATTACTTTTTATTGCAATTCTTTACAAAACAGAATAGTTGCTTGTCCCATCCATTGGCCCGCCGATGTGGAATCTTAGTAACCGCTTCATAGATTTTGATAAAATTTTAGTGAGCGATATGATGTGGGTTATGCTCGTAAGTTGTTCGGTGAATCGGCGACCGAGATATTAATTAAATCAAAAATCCCTAGACTTCGTTTGTGGATCATTTTCGAATAACCGAATATTTTTGGTATTGATAAAAAACTGTATGGTCATAATTAATGTTGAGCTTCAAAGTTTGGTTTTGTACACCTTTTTTTACCTGATGACACCAAACGCATCTCATGACAAATTTTTCATCCGCCTTTTCAAGCAAAAAAGGTGCTACGAAGATACTTCATAAACTTCCATGTACCTAATCTCGTAATGCTATTAATAATTATGTATCATGGGACCATTCATTTATTACGTAAGCAGATTTTTTCTATTTCTGAATTCTCCTCCTCCTTCTCATCGAAAGCATACAAATCTCATACGTATTACTTATACTAGCCCACTTTGCTTACCTACTTATGTACCCTCTGTCTGGTCTTATCCTTCTCTGGCAAAATAAATTAATCAACCCGCTTTTATACTGAGAACATACCACAGTATTAGAGTTACACAATGGATACATTCATATACACAATTTGGTACTTGGCGCAAATCTTATTCATGCTCCTTCTAAAAAAACAAAATATTTTTAATTATTAATTTCATGTTATATCAGTCTTCCAAATTCCTTGTCTTACTACATCTATAAAAAATCTTTAACTTCACTATTCTAGAGTACCTGTTGGGTATAGTAAAAAAGTGTTGGGATCTCGGAATTTCAAATTTAATCGATCTTGCATATATTTGCGATTAAGTGAATGACCAATACCTGAAGCCATATGTTTGTTTGCATGTCAGAAATTTTAGTTTCCTCAGATTACCATTTTACTAAATATCTCACCCCAGCATCATCAATTTTGAAATACTCAAAAGTAATGTGATATATCAAGTTAAAGAAGTAGAAATGCTGAAAACAGGTTCTTGAACACATGCCTACCGAAAAACAACAAAAAACTGCTTTCTCAAGATAGAAATCAGCTTCTTATAGTAAATGGCCTCTTAATAGTGAATGACCACCTAACAAACTGGGGCTACAATGACCACAATTATAGACAATGTTGGAGAGATACAGCGTCGATGTTTCAGTTGCTTTGTAAGTACGAAGCACTAGAACACAAGAGGTTACAACTGTTCGGCAAACCTAGGCTGGTACCAATAGACTTGCACATACTAGTGCAAGGTGGAACCCTGTTGGAATAGGTTCATTGATTGAGGTAAAATATAAGAAGCTTAGTTTTAGGGTTTCTCTATTCTTCTCTATGGATCGGAAGCAAAAACATCGAATTATTGGAAATCTATTGAAGCATTATTTGAATATCATGGATGGACCGAGTGACGAATGGTGCATAGTCAGTGAAATAAAATTTGTCAATACATTCAGAGACACAAATTGGAATATCTAAGTCATATCATGATAGAAAAAAATTGAAATTTTACAAAGTTGCTGTCCAAGGTAGAATCCAGGGAAATAGCAATATAGGCAGAAGAAGAATTCCATGGTTACGGCACCTAAAATATTAGTCGAATGTACTTCTAACCAACTTTTTAAAGTGTCCAATTCCAAACTGAAAGTTGTTATGATGGTTGCCAACCTTTGACTCGGAGATGGTACTTGAAGATGAGAAGCCTAGAGGCTGCATTGCTAACAGGCGTAGTGTTGTCCTATAAGCTGTTGAGCTTATAGGACATAAAGTTATTTATTTTCATGAATAGTATGTTCTATGAAATGCCAAAAAACGCAACCCTGAATTAAGTATGATTCAAACAACAGTTCTTTATGCATTATTCTAAAATTCAAACAATTTATTATTTCATTGCGTCGAATTGCAATCAGTTTGACATACAAATTGCATCTCTCGTAATAATCTGGTGAGAGAAGCAGCACATTGAATCTATTCTCTAGGATAAGGGAGACGTCATAATGATACATTTATTAGCATACATGTTAAGTTACTGGAATGTCAGGTAAGGACTTAATTATAAATGTTTCCAGTCTCCTACGTCAATGTTACTTAAGATCTAATTCTTGAGTCTCCGAGGGGAGCACAGTTATCCATAATTGATCGTCAGAAGTCGACTATAATTTTCAATAACCTAAAATGAGAGTGAATAGCCTAAACTCCGTTTCGCAGATAAATCACTCAATTGAAACATCATAAATATCAAACTCGTCTGTTATTCAAACACATCTACTTGTTTTAGTTTTGAGAGTTACATTAATTTATAGTGCCTATCTTGTTGGTTATCAAAATCTCTTGTGTGTAGAGTGGAAAACTTTATCCGCACTTGCGATTTTGCTTAATATGTGTACAGTCCAAATACAGGGTCCAATTTTTTACAAAATCACGTATCATACAACTAGTAGGTAAACTTTTCAGAAAATATCACTTGAATTCGTAAATAATAAATAAAACTTTGTGCGTCTCATTCCTTATGATATCAGTTAATATCTGGAATTTCAAAATACGTCGAGTAAACCTAACCCAAGCTATTTTTCCTAGCATCGGCTTTTAAACGTGCAATATAAATCCCAATTGCTCATCGTGATAGTATTTATATTAAATAATCTAAAAAAATATGATATTTTCAAACATTTGCACAATCGTTAGATAAGAAGGGAGCTATAACAGAGATTTAAATACCATTCATCGTCGTTGATTTGTTTGTGTTTGCATAGTACGTGTAGTCGAACGGGGATTCACATTACAGCTAACTGATTGGCCTCGGACTAGTATATTATGATGATTCAGTTTATTTTAATTAGTAGCAGACTAGCACAGTGTTCAGTTGTTTAGTACAGCGTGTAGGAAATGTACTTACGATCTGTAGTTGTAATTCTGATTGCCTATAGTGTGATGGCTGAAGTGACTGATGGTATGTACGACCAATATATAATCTACTTTAGTTTTATGTTTAACCAACTAGAATAATCAGACTTAGGTATAGTTTGCAGGATTCCGTGAAAATGTAACTAATTTAGACAAAAAAGTATGATGAAAGCAAAACAAAATGTGGAATTGTAATCAGTTGCTTAAACTGTAATCGTTTTATTACACTTTATCAAGTTTATTTTCCACAGAAAATAAGGATTTATTGTAATGACAAATTAATTTCCTATTGGTCTGTTTGTATTTCTGTCAACTTGTCCGTACTACTTTTCCACAAATAAGTAAAGACGAGTTGGTATTTATTATGTTTCATCATGTTATTATTGAACTTTGTTATTAGTTAAGAAATATGTTGCTGTATAAAAAAACTGAAAAGCCATATTTTCAACACAGGTTAACGCCTGATAGAAAGTACAGAGAAATTCGGATTAAATACCATATCAGAGAAATTGAAGGAAACATTATACTTTATTTAGTTCGTCACATGTTAAATGATAAGATATAACAATTCAGAAAATCGATATATAATCAAAAATATACTAAAAGTGCTTTGAATTTCAACAAAACCCAACTACAAGATCGAAGGAAAATTGGTGATTTTTTTGCTTTGCAAGGTGTTACAGTTTTCCCAAACTATCATTTTAATATTTATTGGATGTAGTGTATACCCCTCATGATTGAATGCTTATCCTTAAAAGTGTGGATTCTTGAGTGATAAAGTCATTATTAATATGTATTTTAAACCTGTTAACCTACAATTTTAATAATCATTAGCAGTCATATTTCAATGTAAGAGATTCTTCAATTATTTTACCAATGCCGTGCATAAGGCATATGAACTAGATATTTTAGAAAAAATATGGCATCCTATATTCCAAAAATCATGTGCGCTTTTGATTTTTACCAGAAAAGTACACATCTGATATTAGGAGCCAAGAAACTAAACTAGACTCAAGATAAGTGAGGATATAGAACATTATCAAAGTTATAACAAAGAAAAACTATTTATTCCTCAAAACTTCATCATCCTATAGCTCAACGGTTAAACATATTAGAAGATACATTGATATGAATTTCTGTTCCTAAAATCACTCAAAGATTCAAACCCTAAAGGGTTGGCATGGGAATATGAAACCTCCCGTATTATTAAATTAGAATGATGTTCTTTTAGCCTGGACCAAATTTAAATATCAAAGTTCGCTTAAAAATGAGCTCGCTGGGAACATTTTCCTACTAATGAAACGAAATCACCGAAAAGTGAACCAGTATCTCAAAATTGATCGACATCATACCATATGTATATATGTAGGTCGGCCTTATAGTTTTTTCGGTGTTTCTTCAGATATTTTCTGCTCACAGTTGACACATTTTCCAATAAACAGATAATATTCATCAACCTGTGAGCTAGACGTGTTTCATCTTACTTCTTATACATGCTGCAGATATTTGCCCTCCCATAATCTCAAGAAGTGAATGGGGTGCTGTACCCCCAAGAAGTGTGCAACCCTTAGAGCAAAACCCCCCACCGTACGTTGTAGTTCACCACTCTGCCAGTCCGATATGCACAGAAGAAAATAACTGCAAACGTTACGTACGAAGTGTCCAGAAGTACCATATGGAAGTCAGAGGCTGGGAAGATATTGGATATAACTTTTTGGTAAGTTTTCTTCTTCTGGTATTTTCTTTTATGAAAGACTAGAGATCCGAATCAACAGACGTATATATGTAAATACAGGAGAAGGGGAGACAATTTTGAAGTGAGAAAAATAAATCCAGAAAGACGTGGGGCGAAAGGGACCGGATTCGAACCCGTGTCTCCAACACTTCCTGCTAACTCTTTGATCGCTCAGACAGCGCCCTGTTATGTCAAGACGTTCCACGTTGTCTGGTTAAGGTACGTTTTTCTTCGCGCCATTATCTTTCTGCGTTTCTCTCACTATGGTTGGCGTGTGCTGCAAATCGTGCGCGTTTGGGAGTGAGAGAAATAGAAAGATAATTGCGCGAGCTTACCTTACCGATACTACTTGAAACGTCTTGATATCGCAGAGCAGTAGACAGGTGCCCATACACACCTATGTTTTTTGGATTCTTCTCAGTCCATAATAATTGTGTTCTCAATCTTCCTCTAACGCATTTTCTTCTACTGAAGATAAGGCGAACACGTGTTGTTTGCCTGGATTTAGTCCGTTTCATTCAAAATATGTCTCCACCAAAGTTTTGGTCTCAAGGCCTTTTTTTTCTTGTTTCTGAATGTTTTTGAATTTGTTTTTAAACTAGCAATTCTTAAATTGATTATCTATTTTAGTACAACATCAAAATTGGAATGCATCAACCTTAAAACTGATTTTATGGTTCTATTTTTAATGAGTCTTTACTTACATAGTTTTCCATTACTGCCTTGAACAGCAGTAACTTTTTTGGTGGTTGTATTTAATTGTATTCATTGTGTATTTGACGTTTAATTCCCCTGACTCAGATTGGAGGAGATGGAAACGTCTACGAAGGCCGAGGTTGGGACATCCATGGTGCACATGATAAAAGACATAACTCGATGAGCATAGGAGTATGTCTTGTCGGAAACTTTGAAGGTGAGTAATCGGAAAACTACTCTGCAGCTCTGAGATACAGAATGATCAATTGCATCAAATCAAAAAATCGAGTGATGGAATTAGAAAATTTTTTTATGAAATCAAATTATTCCATGAATGATAGTAGATCAGCCTAATACACTGCATTCGGAGCTCAATTTTTATTGTTAAAAGTTAACTACTCAGCAAATCTAAAATACGATCAAAATCTTGAATAATCTGGCACAACTTCACGTGAAATACTTGGTGAAATTTCTAGGAGGCTGAATGGTAATTGCGTTACTATTTATTCAGTTAAAATGCAGCAATCTGTAGTGAAAGTCGCTAAAACAGAAAAGAAATAATTCCGCCCCTTCAGGTAAAAGAAGTAAACTATTCCCCGAAATGTCGTATTAGTCATGAGATAAATTAATATGGTTTATATTATCATATTTTCGATTTGAATATCGAAAGTATGAACCTTCATTTGTCAATAATTTCGTCGCCACTGATCCGATACGCAAAAAAAAGCTTCAATCGTGGTCATATGACGTCATATTTAGCTGGGTTCAAATGACCTCTGGGTATGTGCACAATTCCTAATTAACTTTCCAGAAACAGAACCCTTGGTTGTACAGCTTGACACCCTCAAGAAGTTCATAAAATGTGCGGCCGAAACAAACAAGATCAAAGAAGACTATCGTATCATTGGTCATCGTCAGTCAACACCCACACTGTGTCCAGGTGAAAATCTGTTCGACATCATAAGAACTTATCCTCATTTCTATAATGGGCCAAATTGAAAAGGATATTTGGAATATCATGGCTTATTGGATCGAAGATAAGATTTCACGAAAGTAAAATTAGTTTCCACCAATCACATGAGCTTATTTAGGTTACGAGTAAACGATGAACTTCTAAAAATATTGTATTACTGCTGACATTGGTCTCAAAATGGTGTAAAAGATGTCATGTTGCATGAAAAGTTACTATCCTGGATGTCACAAAGCCTCTTTGACAATTCTATGTAGCATATACAACGTTTTGTATTTTAAACACGTTATCAATATGATTAGTAATTCTGTTCTATTGATATTTTTATGCAACCTGTTGTGGAGTAAACAAGTACCGCCAATTTTGCAATGTCAATTTCCATGTCGAAGTTAGAATGATTTTGGTTCAATTAAAGTCTTCCAATATCATAGAAAATTTATTACGCTTATGAGTCTAACGCGGTTCGAAAGTTCATCGACATTGATAGCACGGTAAGTAAGAAAAAGGAAAGAAGAGGCAAAAACATCTTGGTTTGAAAAAACGCAGTGAATAATTCGTGCAGAGGTTCTCATGTTTATTTAAAGGCACTTCTTTTGATTTTGGCTTCACTCACTGGCTTGGCAGCGCCTGATTACATATTCAGCTTGGCTTTTCGGCTAATGTAAAAATGCTCTCCGCTCTCCTTTGCTAATAATAAATGAGCCACGGGAAATGGATTATTTTTAAAGAAGATGTTAGTCGAGTACGGACGGAAAGGAATGACTTTTGGCTGGCTCGCCGGTCGCTAATTTGAATAAAGGGACTGGAAGATGGGGAGACGGTGAGAGGGGTTTGCTGGGAGTGAGGTTTGTATGCTTGCTGGGAGAAACAGATAAAAAAATTACCGCATTTGAATATTTCAAGGTTTTGAATTGACTGGGATTGAAAAAATATAATTTCCATTGATCTTGTCCTGATTTTGTAAATTGTAACCATCGGGCAACGAACTCTCCTGCATGGCAGCTCAATCCACAACGTCGAGGATCACCCAAAGACAATCTTTTTGAAGAGGCTCCTTCTAGGTGTTCGACCTGATCAGGATGCGCTCTCTAGTTTTTGATGTACTGACGACTCTTGGTGTTATTATTCTAAGCAATTCGGTCAAACATGATAGTATCTATAGAGTTTCCACCGTTTTTCGGTGATCCAGAGGTCCTTTTAAGGTTCAGGTGCATCCACTAGACGTATTTGTCATTTATAGATTCGCAGACATGCGAGCATTACTTCAGCAATGGTATGATCTGAGCTTCATGAAGCAGCAACAATATGTTGAATGTGCTTAGTTGCTGGAATTCGTCTTCATATTGTTGAATGGATATGTTCGAAAAATTTTAATATTTTTGAGCCTGATTAAACTTTAAAAAGCGCCCACTTAACTTGAAAAACATACAGAAACAAAATCTGGGATTCTATGAAACGTAAGACCACAAAATTATTTTGACTGCTCCCAGATATAAACGGTACATCGGAGAACACAGATGGCTTGAAGTTTTTTTTTTATATTCATTGATAATGGGCGATTTCTCACGAATACAGCAATTCATAATTAGAAAAATTAGGAAGGAAAATTTGGTCACCAGTGGAATTTTAACTCGCCACCTCTTGGATTTTAAGCAGGTCCATCAACCATTTTATCGCAGGGAGCCGTGAGGAAAACTGGCAAGCGTACAATGGAAGGTCACACAGACTTATCTTTCTACTTGTCCAACTTGTGAACAGTTGGTATTTTGGTTGGACACCTAGTTATCAATGACTGCTATTATCTCTGAGTTGTACCGAGATGTAACCATTTACAGAGTGAAAATCGGAAACTGCCGCCATCAAAATAAAGAAGATGCAAAAGAAGGTAATATCATAATTCGCATTTTGAAATCAGGAAAAATTGGCCCAGTATGAGATTCGTACCACACATCTTCCGATTGCCGGTCGGACGCTCTGACCAACTGAACTCACTGGGCAGCTGCCCAGTAGTTACAGAGCACGGATGATAAGTTGAGCGGAATCACCCAAAAGACATTGTTCCGAATTTCAAACTGCGTGCGTCGTTCGTATTTCGAGGTACGGCAGCGTCGTCAGAGTTTGGGTTGATAAATATCTCCAACCACGTTTATCAACAGCAAACCTCTGTAACTAACAATCATAGTCTCACTATGTTGGCAAACGTGAGAATTACTCACTTGCTTTCTCCGCAAGGTGGAAATTGATACATAATTCGCATTTTGAAATCCAGAAAAAATGGCCCAGTGCGGGATCCGATCTACACATCTTCCGATTCAGAGGATTCCTCTTAACATATCATCCGCGCTCTGTAATAAATGGGTAGCTGGCCAGTTAAATCAGTTGCCTAGAGCGTCCGACCGGCAATCGGAAGATGTGTGGTTTGAAATACGCACTGGAAATCCGAAATACACACTGGGCCATTTTTTCCGGATTTCAATGCGAATTTTACCTGTGATGCAGATAAACAAATTAATGAATATTTTTGTTAATTTGTGCAATAAAAATCACAATTTGCAGTTTTCGTTATTATTTTGTGTACCCTTAAATAAATTTCGTGAGTATTACGAATATTAAGGTGACTGTTCTAGAGATAATAGCTGAGGAAAACAGATTTTCTATTCAACCCTCTCCCATATTATATAATCTCGCCACGTGCCTTCCGTACTTTTCCTTCCGGATAACCTATATACCCAGGGTAGACCGCGACAATCCGTGAAGTGAAAAAATCGATAGGCCAATGGGGTCACCCGCACAGCTCACGCGAAGAGATCACAAGTAACTGGTCGAGACTGGTCGACTAATATCGAAGGGAAACCCCATTTCGCACGCGCAAATAACATTTCATTACTTTTGCCGCACACTTAGTATTATTTTCTGATTGCATATTATGTGTGCGTATCATGATCTCGAAAAAAGTCCTGTTGAGCGAATATTCACATTTTGGCGTGTTGGCATCAGGATATTCATGAAATCTTATTCAACATCTGTGTATGTTATGTGTCTGCTTGGCTGTTCGTGAATTTTCAAATATATCTGTTATAACAGCGTTGGCGTTTCGAGCAAATATACTAACATTATGAGTATTTTTGGAACTGTTGGAGCAAAATGGAAGCATCAAGAATTTTTGAAGACTCGATCCCGAACAATTTTGCGATTTCTCGTATTGCGTTACCTTGTGGAAGTCAAGGATTCTTCTACTAAAACAACCCTCTTCCATCTTCTTTATATCAAGTTCAATATAACCACTGGAAGACCGATCAACAATTGAAAATGTAGTGCATATTAAAATTCTGTGTCAAAGATATTTCGTATTAAAATTATAAATTTAGTTTAAGTGTTTTAAGATTGTGTAATTAATACACATTTTCACAAGTAAAACTTCTTTGTGAATCTGTGTGTTATTTACACAACCTTTTTATCTGCATGATGGAAGAGTTTTACCAAGTGAGAGCATCTACAATCTACATGATTTAGTTTAAATTACTAACAAGGGGTTTTCTGTATAGTCAACCAAAGAGGCTTTCCTCCCATTATTATTTATGAATATTGAATTATTTGAGTTATTTGTTCTGTGGTTTAGGTAATGTGTTATCGACTGGTTCTCAATGCTTAAAAACAGTCGCATTATTCGCTACTGGTATTTGGTTCGTTTTTCTACTGTATGTTTTTTGTGTGGGTCAAAAAGGATCAGATTTGGTGAAAAACCAATGTTTAAAATATCAATATCCTCGTTCCTTTTAAAGTTCCCACTTATAACATATTGCAGAATATATATATTTAGTGTGAACTAATATATTATGGCTGTAATGTTGTCAAAAGTCGAAAATATCAAAAAAAAATTCCTTTTAACTATTGGGCTATTGACAATCCTTGAAATATGCAAATCACTCTTTATTTTAAGGTTACTCCTCTACTAGTATTCCGTGATAAAACAATTTAAATCACTTAGTAAGGCTTAACTTTATTGAATATTATGTGAAGGTTTTGTGAGGACTTGAAAGCAGTTCAAGTCAGAACTGGGGTTTCGAGCTAAACTAAGCTAATTTTTTTTGCCTATCCTGACGCAATTTTTGAAAATAAATTGCATGCCTAAATACGTTGTATTTACAATGTCGCGCATTTTAAGCTAGTATATTTTGTTTGCTGCCATTCATAATATAAAATGTGTATTAGTGAAGCTACTTCTAATTGGTTAGTTGACTTTTGAACAACAGTAACTATCGAAAGCCAATGGCTTCAGGAACAGCATTACAGTAAATACGTAACTTGACTAAAAATTCATACGGCTCCAATAATGGGTTTTTTAGCAACTCACCTGTTTACTATCAATCAATTAATTATATAACATTCAAACATGCCAAATTAGTCCTATTATACTAAAAAATAATTAAATATTTTCACTAGTTCTAGTCGACTACGCACTACGACGACTTTTGCATATTACTTTTATATTCGCTCAATTTTGACAACTTTAACTGATTACTAATTCTCTAGTGATTAGGATTGATGGCCTTTCTAATCAAAAATTAATTGATATGTTTCAAAGCTTTTCATATGTGCTCTCACTGGTTGCGGTCTGCGACTTTTCCTTCTTCGCCAAGTTTCAACAGTTTGCTCCCCTTATTCTATATCCCTGCGTATGTCTAATCATTCGAGAAGATACTAGTTCTCTAAAAATATGTTTCTCCTTCAAGTATTAGTGGTATCGATGTCTACTACACATTTTAGCAATCACACAGAGCAGTTGTGTTATCCTTATTGAAGCCCACCACTTCGGTATCTGGTCTGGAACACCGAATAAAAATATATCCTCATAAGAGCTACTAAGAGTGAATTGAACGCCTAGAAATTGGGATTCCTTCCTTGTGGTTCTCACGATTTCGATTGAGTCTGATTTCCCCGCCCAACTTGACCGTGTGCCAACCGCAAGCATCACGGGGGAAATCTTAATTTTCCGGAGGTTTTCTCCAATAAAAATGTAATAATCGACCAGATGCGTGCCGCCGCAAGACGGAGCGCGGCCAATGGGGCGGCTAGGTGGGTAACCGCAGACACGCCCATTCTGACCGCAAACCAACCACAATAAGGGAAGCCGACGACGCCTGTTGCGACCAGGATAACGGCGCACAACGACGCCACAAACGTCTCTACGTCTTACGTCAATCTGTACGATACGATTGGAAAGCAAAATATCTAGGAGATTGTTTCTGTATATCAAGAATAAAGGAGCTTTCCAGCTCGCTGGGCTTCTCTCAAGAAACAAGCAGATACACGTGTCTTAGCTAAATACATATAACTGTCTGATGATGATTTAAATATAAATCGAAACAGAGACCTTCATTTATAAAACTTTTTGTTAAACACAAAATTTTTTATCTGAATAATGGAAGAGTCACCAAGTATGACCATCTCCAATCTATATGCTTAACATTTAGAATTATGTTTGAAGCGTCGTCAGTCTATCAAAATTTTGACAATTTTAAAAAGTAACGCGTCACTAGAATCACTTTCATTTGTATAAACTTTTCTTTAAATTGCACAATCCAGTCTTAATAATAGAAGAGCTATTTGTTATATGATCAGCTTTACTGATGATATATTAGTTAATAAATTAAAAATGAATATATAGTGAAATATTTAGTCCTAATAATTTACACTATTGTATTATTTACAAAAGATAAACATTTGACACTTGACAGAAAAGTAAAACTTCTTTCTTTGCTAATACAGCAAAAATCTGTAAAAAATATAACTCTGACACGCATACCGTGTCTTGAAGTGGCAGAGGAAGACAAGTAGCAGCTTGTAATTGTACAGCAAGGATATTCATAATTTATATAAGATCTCGAGAAGATTCTTCTTCTTTAGATAACATTACTAAAGGGATTTTTTTTTAAATTGTCAATCTGGATAAACGCTGATAAAATGTCGTTTGATTCCGCAATAGTCATTGCAATGATAATAATTATATGCAATGTACCAAAAGTTGCAGGGAAGATTTTTGATAATTTTTGCAGATCCCCAGTTCTGGATTATCTCGCTATATCCAAAATTAACGTGCACTATTCCATACGTAGTTACTGCATTAAAGGTATTAATGGCAGTAACCAACTCTAGTCGAGACAAATCATTTTATGCATAAGATACGGCAAAAAGTCATAAAAAACTTATTAGATGATGATAAAACTAATAATCTTTCTTCACTGGCCAAAGAACACGATTTTAATGAAATTCCTACTGAAATTATTACTGCCAATGCGTCTCTATAGATACATTTAAATGCCGCGCTGTTCAAATATAGTGAATTATTATTACTGGATATACTTGATTTTGTAGGATGAATCATCGTACATTTTTATGTAACGTATGAATACCCAACATGCTTCAACACTGCAATGTTCTCATTCATATAATATGAGTTATGGATTTTCTATTTTTCTTGAAGACGCTGTAGGTAGCGCACTCTGTGTTAGAGGAGCCGAAAGAAACTCTTAAGGAAATTCCAAGGAGCTGCCCTGAGAAAACGTGGCTGAAAGAATCGACTTGTCCCCAGCGTCTTGTCCTTTGCAATTCAAGGTGAGGAGATGGAAAAACGTGTTCAGATTACAGGGTGGAGCTATTTTAAACTTGGATGATGTTAGTGAGAGACTTATTCAGAAACCAGAGCTGATTTTTACGAGTATTTTGGAAGACACAAAAGTTGATTAGGATGAAACGTATCAAATCCAGTTGTGCCTGTTCTGCATTAATGAGTCGAATCATATAAGGTTTAATTTGTTATTGTGGAGCAGTTGGTCCCATTATTTCAAGCTTCAAGGTAATATGGTTATTGTTATTGAAATTATCTAAATCTTGCGCACTAATATGTTAGTAAGAGTCAGAACATTCACAAATAAACAATGTATTGGAGCATCTACAGCTTGTTCCAACACTGATAAGCTTCAATAAATGAGTTACACTTTTGGTACATCAACTAATTATAGCAAAGAATTATACAAATGAATGTTACAAGCATCATTAATTCATTATAGTACCTGCGTGTTACCATCGTTTATGATATAAAGGAAATGGTGGTAGAGCTAAGAGGCTTGAGAACGGGTGCACCTCCACCATATTTGGAATAATGTGCCGTAGTCAACCATTCGGAGAAACTGATCCGTCATTCATTCAAAAACGCAATAACTGGAAAAAACTGATTTAGATACAAGAGATTCCAATCACCAATTCGAAGAGTATACTTTTTTCTTTTTTTTAGGCTACTGAAAAGAGATCCATGCAATTTATAAAAAGCTACTACTAAAGCTACAAATTATAGGTAAATTTCTGGTAAAGCATTTAGCACAATTAACGTCCATTGAAAATACTATACTGTACTGATGAATCTCTTTGAACAAAATCCATACGTGCGAAATATACCTAATATAAAATTAATATTATTTTGATGAAACTGCCATATCAGTATGATTAACCAATCAAGCCATCTTATCTTTTCACTATTGCTGCTACATGTGTCGTCCTAACTTCATGCATTTCGCTTCACTTGGAGACGAAACAAAAGTGTTATTCAATTTACCATAGTCCGCCACACGTCAAATATGGGCTAATGTAAGTGATTTCAGCAATTCGATATGGCCGGTGCAACAAAAAGTGATCAATTTGGTGATCAACATTATGGAGTAACTGTTTTCAATTTGTACAGTACTGCCAATGGTACGTATAGGTAGTGCTACAGTGGATGAAAATATCATATCAGAACACGACGCAGCGTCAGAAGACTCGCCAGAACGACAATAGTTACCATGAACGTAATAGCGAATATACCCATTGAAGTGAAAATTAATATTTCCTTGAGAGAAACCGCCTTAGATGGTCCTGTTCCTTAATCTCGTACATAAAATCACAACTTGGTAAACAACAGTTCCAGTACAAAGGAGACTAGCTCGAGATTTAGGAAACAGTGCAAGTTCCGTAGCTACCTTTTTCTGAGGACAATCTGTTACATAATTTAGTTGTCTATGAAACTTTATTCAGTGATATCATGAAAATTTTAGTAATATGTGATACCCTATATGAAAATATAGTATACTGGTATAATCAGAAAAAAACATTCATAAATTTAATTACCACGACGTAACAGGCTTTATGATCGCAATATCTATGAGTCGAATGATCAGCACTAAAATATCAAAATTAAGGATAGGTAAATATTTTCAACAAATCCAAGTGAAAGTTTCTATTCTTATTTGCTTTTTGATTGTCGATCTGCCACCATTGCGCTGATATTCCAAAATAACATCGAAAATGAAGTTTCATGAATGTCAAACAATTCGAGCTTCCTATAAATTCTTTTGAATACGGTCTAAAAATGATCAGGGCCTTGGGACAAAATTGAAGTTTAGACTTTGAATAAATGCTTCACCCCTCAAAATAAATATTTGGCTACCTACGTCGAAGAATTATAGAGAAATCTAACAACATGCTTAAATAAAGTTTGGGGATATTTTGATATTATATAGAACGCCAACAGATCGACGGATCAACAGACCAATAGAATTGAGTAACACGATTTTTTATTATATAAAATTGGATTTCTTATCACAATCTGAGGCGTGGGATGTAAAAACGCTTACCCCGGTTCCCTTCATGGTTAGTAAAGTAATACAAAAAAACGTGATACTTTCTCTGTGCCACCCCCGTTCTCCTGACCGCAGCATCCGACCAAGCTCCTTAGACGGGCTAAAAAATCAATACGGAAACGTCCGAAGAAGGCCGAACGAGCGGTCGGGGCGGCTGTGAAGTCCCCGGCCCTCTTGACGTGCCTCCTTAAAAGTTTTATAAGGAAGCAAAGAAGGGCATAACGGCGCTCTAAGAAAATGCCAACGACACTTTGGATACTTGTGGATCTCAACGAGAGGATGCGCTGCTGGTTGATAAGGTGAAATGTAACGTCTTGCTCGGAGTTTCAGGGAGATGAATAAGTAGGTTTTATAATATATTATATTATAATATATTCCTTATTAAAATATTTTTCTCTTACTTTCGTCGGTCTGTGTCTCAGAATCTCAAGATGTTGAAATTTGATGAACTGTTGTTGTTGATAAGGTAAAATTAATTCATTTTTCAATATCAAAGGTATCCATGAAAATAGCCCAAAAATGTTTCTTCGCCTCTTCACTTCGCTTCATATTTTTGCATAGTTCTCAAGCACCATAGTAAGGTTCACAGTTGATGCAACCAAAATGTTCCACTGTCGCTCTGACTCCTGAAAACCGGAACTCAGAACGCGGAACTCGAAACTCGGAACGTGGAACTCGGAACGCTAAACTTGGAATTCGGAACCGGGACCCGAGATTGCGGAACCCAGAACGTTTAACCCGGAACCTGGAACCCGGAAGCCGGTACCCGAGATACAGAACTCAGCAATCGGAACTCGGAGGTTCAATTCGGGAATTCTTCGGTTCCTGATACGATTTGCATTGAACATCGATTGTTGCCCACGATAGTCTGCATGGTCAGGATGCTGCGTTGAATATGCTTGTGTAGTCATGGTCATGAGTACCATCCATCTCAAACAAGACGTAACTGCGATCTAAAACCATGGAATTCTGGTAAAACTCTGCTAAACATGTATAATAATCAGTAAAGCAAAACTAAAATTTGTATTTAGAAATACCAGCCATCGTCGTACGGTATTGGTTTATTCGATAAGTTTCTGAGCAATTTCTTCCACAAGTTTCAGTAGCCACGTCAGTTCAGCATAATGTTATAAGCAAATGCCAAAGGCATCCAACTTGTAATTTTAAGGAGAGAATGCCGTGATTAACGAACCAGGCGAATTGAACGAAGGTTCAACGGAGAGGCATTTTCTCTCTATTTTGCGGTTTCTTTGAATTTTCGCTCTGGGCTCGGGGTGTTTGAAGACGTATCTGGTAGCGCGCTCTTTATCTTTGTGCTGCATTTGATGTGTGTGCTGCCTTTACGAGGAGTAAGAGACGTTAGAAGAGGGGAAAATTGCCGTCGATGAAAGCTTTGAACGTTCTCGTTTTGTCTTACACACGCTGTTAGGCGAAGGCTAATTAGCTACAGTCTGACACCATCCGTGAAATTTATTGGAGAAAGGGCATTCTCACAATGTCGATTCTCTAGAATTCAAGAAACGATTTTCAATTTTTCACTTTTCTTCATGGTCATCTTCATATTCTTGGTGTTCCATTTTCTGCATGCGTATCAACGTTGAGTCAAAAGCCAGTACAACCCACACGCTTCATGCAAATTTCGTTACATCTCTGAATAATTTGCTCCAAAGTACAGGTTTGTGGATTTTCATGCCTGGAGACACTCATAGAGACCCATATGATAAAAAAATCAAAAGTATCAATTCTATAGGGGATTTTCAGCAATGATGGTTTATATTTCCTTTTATCTCGACCAAGGTGAGTATCAAAATGAAAGATAAGACATTTGAAATTTATTTATGCTTTTTAAGAATTTTGCTATCTTTATTTTATAGTTACAGTAATAGCTGTTTGGAGATTTGTTACAAAACTAATAAAGCATATATAGGCGAAATTTGGGAAGATTAGGGAGCATCAAAACCTACTATGGCCACAACATATCGATCTCCAAATGCCTCCAAGACCGTATCAGCAGTTACTGAGATTGCGCGGTGACAAGAATACCAAGATGTAGTCGGACAGGCACACAGACAGACAGATAGGTAGGTAGGTGGTAAACGTCCAAATAACATCTCAAACGCCTAAATTTTCTGTTATAAAAAAATATCAAATAAATTCTGCTGAACTGACTTTTTCACTAGCTTCCCATGAAATGTATAAGTTTAATTTTCATAGCTTGAAAATAAACACATGAAGACTAATTTATTATTAAATTTTAGACAAATTTTGTACTCTCCCCAAACTTTCTTTCTAAGTATGGCCCAAATCAAACATCCATTTAAACACCCTGTCATGTGGCACATAATCAAATCTCCCTCTATTTACTTGAACTTGTTGGCACGCCTTTGTCGAGCGATTGAAATTCTATTTCGTTGATTTTAGACTCTGTTCTCCGCTGTTAGGGAGCGAGCGCAGTGAATTAATTTTAGAATAAGACGATGATTAAATTTTGTGGGATGGATGTAATGTTTGTTGACGTGAACGTTCTGCAACAAAATCCAGGACGCAAGTCAAATAACGTTACCGCCTCCTCATTCGATTATATTCATTCTGGTATTATTTGTCTGGAATTTTCATATATGTACGCTGAAAAAAGGAGACAAGACTAGGCCCGTTTTCATGGATTGATATATACAGTTAAAGGCATTGAACATTTTTGTATCGCAACAAGGTAACGTAACGTAGTCGTGATATTGTATCAGTGATAATTGCCGTAAGTATGACCTTGAGTACGGCTTACTTACGGTGTCGGCAACATTCGATCATTCGGTGCAAAATACCGATAAAAAATGGTGTCAAGTAGGTTGACGCTGTACATCCCAATCAATGGTATCACTTTGGAAATAAAGGTCTCAATCTGATTTTTCTGATGTGATCATTTAAACTTTAACAAAAGCAATGTTGGAACAACTGAACGACCTTAAAATATTTGAGATTTAAGAAAATCCAAAAATTTCCAAATATTACGGAATTTCGTAGATTTTAAAAACTCACGCCGACTGGATTATCACTTCTGTAATCCGATAATAATATTAAATAAATTAATATCACATTAAAACATATTCAAGCTACTCGACACTTTTTTTGTCAAGACTAAATGTCACTTTTGTAATAATTTATTACCCTTTTTCTGGTAGTAAGTAGTAATGTCGTATTAGCAGTTGTTGAATCAGTATTAACTACAGAAATACAGTTAACCTAGTAATCTGACTAAGGCCAGTAACTTACACTTACTTCTAATACAAACGAATTAGAAGTAAGTATTGCTTGAACGGTAGACTCAGATGTATCGCATGTTGTTATATACCACTGCCACTGGATCGAAATCTCAAAAAGTATGAAGTACTTCCAGTTACAAAATTTTATAGATGATATAAGGTTTTTTATTTTCGATAATTCCACTCCACTGATCCAATGTTCAAAAACTGCTAAGCTGTTTTCTTTTCCACTAGTAACCAAGTCTCAAACTTTCACTAGAACCAAAAAGGTAATTTCAGAATTGAGGGGTTATAGATCCAAGGATTACCCGAGATAATACAGAGTACCGAGTATAGATCGATGGAAATGAGTGACATGGTTTTTGTTGATGTATGTCATGAAATGTCAAAAAAATCTCAAATTCGACATTTTTTGGGATTACTATACTTTCTCGCTAATTGCATCGAAAATGTTAATAAATGGTATTGCACGTAAGACCGGAATGAAATGATAGCTTCGATGTGGACACTCATTTTTGCTACAAGATGAAATTGGTAAAAAATTTGGAAATACTTTTAAAGTATTATATATTTTGTTGTATCCAAAGTTTTATTTTTTGAACGAAAATGATCCATATAATTTCAAATACCCTTATTTTTGGTCGAAAATGTAATATAAGGAAATAAAGATGTAAAACTTACATAAGTAATAAGCATTACTCTCAGCCCAACAACGTTTTCATTATCCAACAAAATAAACAGGCAGAAGGCGATGAAGCTTTGTTGCAATGGTTTACATTTGGTTGTTCTGAATTCGCGCTTTATTCTTATAATAATTAATAATAGTTTTTTTGTTCTAAATTTACGATCTAAGGCTGATGTTACGTATCGAAACCGCATTTTATGTGATATAATATTAATGGATACTTACTGCCTCATAAGGAAAGCCGTTTCGAAGAACATTTTCAATATGTAGATTAAAAGATTTTGTCCTTATCATACAATTTCACAAATGAAATCTTTTGCTTTCAGTGACGCGTTTCGATTTATATATAAATCGAGTAGTAATTGGAAATACAATATTCATGTAAACGAAATATAGACACGCCCACTGGCACATCCGATTAAGAGACGAGACAGCTTTCCATCCATGCATCAAGTATTTCCCAGCATTACCTACGTACGTCTTACCAGGTTATCATTATCTTTGATAATTAGTAATACTATCTAAAGAGCGTCATGCATTCATAACATATATAAAATTGACCTTGATGCAAATAAAAAATATAGTCATTTTTAAAAGTGCTACATAGTTGTATTTTGACCTGGCATATTTTTCAAACTACTAGCAATATGCCAATTTTTTTGTATGTGTTGGTAGGTAACTATTTTACCTGAAAGCGGTGATTTATCTTCAAAGCGTTCTGGATGTTGGTAGAAAAAAACCATGCTACAAGCATACGAATAGATCAAAAAAGTCGGCCCACTGGTTTGAAATGCAGTGAAGGGGAGTCTATAGTTTAAAGACATGCTATCACTGACCGTTTGATTCCGAAGCCAAAGATTCAAAATAGATACGCAAACATGGACAACCTTGTGCTGTATACATACCACCTAAATAAAGCGCTCCCCGAAGTGTGTTTTATTCATCGACAGCACATATTTCCACGGTGTATTCCTGCTATCAGCAGGCGGACAGTATATTAGCTTTAATCGACATTTCGATGGCCATTATAGGCTACTAATTAGCGGTGGCAGGTGCGCCGTATTGCGCTGCGACCATACAGAGGGTTGTAAAATTCGAACGCATCCCCCTCCCTACATCCCCCTCTCACTCTCTACCCACTCCAATTACATTACTGCGTTTGCCATATTCTAAACGCAATCCTATTACATATTCTCTGCTGTCGTTGCTGCGCTCTGGATTACCCGGATGATCGAATATGCATCTGCAATTATTGGTAATGCTTCCAGGTAAAGCAGAGGTTGTAGGCATAGTCTGCAGGCATTTGTATGCAAGTCCCATGCCTGGAAAGTACGAGTAATGATGGTAGTAATTCATATACACTTCTATCAGTTTATTGACTCACTTGAACGATTTTTTTAATCAAAAAATACAATCTACCTGATTCCATTAATTTTTACCCCAAAAGTGAAGGATGATAGAAATAATTTTGAGAGCGTATACCTGAAAGTGAAATTGCAATAAATGATTCTCTCTGGATAATTTTCTCTACGCCATTTGCATCAATACTTCATCTTGATTGTGCGCGGCTCGTTTACCTTGAGAAGGCTGAAAGATCACTAGCGCTTTCCTCTGCATGTGTTAATCTCGTCTATGGGTTCCGTTAGGGCTCCCTTGGGATGCAAATACTCCCGTTAATCATAACTCCAAATGGGGGAAGAGTTACCATTGCTTATATTTCACATGTAGCTTTATGCTCACGTTAGAACTAAGTGTTACGCCAATGCAGTACGTGGAATGTGAATAGATATGGTTTAAGTGCTAGGGAGAAGAAATAGGGTAGATGTGACGGTGGATGTGAAGTAGCTTCAAATGATGCTCGATGTTGTTGGACACTGGTAGAAAATATAGATTTTTCAATAACACTGCCTCGGCTTTCATTGTACTGATAATTTTGAATTTTACAGCTTTCCGTTTTATGTGGTATTCTCTATTCATCTTCAGGTGAAAATAAATATGGAGTGAGTCCTAAGCGGTGCTGTTAAGTACTCATATAGTATTAGTTTCTTATGACGACTTGTTATGTTAAGAAAATCCATAACTTTTTTTGCTACAAATGCATATTTTTGAAAAATAGGACTCTGCTTCCGCACAAAGTCACTCAGCACTATAATTCCTCTTGAAGCTTAATTTTTTTATTTTGCGACAATTATTGAATAGAGTAATTTTTATTATATTATGAGTATTCTATAAGAGCGACTCTACACTCGATATTGCAAGAAGAAAGCCATGTTCAGATATATTTCGGGCACACAACATATAGCACACCTTTAAATATACAAGGAAGCGTGGGCGGCATCGACATTCAAGTCAAGCGAAAAATTATATGGGTGCTCAGCACACAAACACAGTTTTGTGTGGTTGATTGGACCCTGAAGTATTCACGGAACCGGCGCCACTGTCAGAAAACTTGATTTCAAGTTGTCTAATCAGCCAAAACATGTTATTAATTAATCATTCCCACTGTTCAATGAAACCAGAAGTTTTCCAGCAAAATCAATAGGAATCGTGTGTAAATAGGAATATTCCATGAAAAAAATGCCCAGCTATTTTTAAACTTGCCTCAGGTACGATGTGAAATACCGTAATTATCTGTTTAGATATTGTGATAAAATTGTACCATTTGTATATAAGGATAGATAAATAAAAGTTCGGTTTCTATGACGCGTTTGGCTTTAATAAATCATCATCAGACTGATATAATCAACTATTCAAGAGTAGCTACCCAGGTTAATTGTCAAGTAGCTAACAAACCCTCAAAACTAAAAATCTACTCATACTTCCTTACTATTAGTATATCAAATTATTTTATCTTTTTTGAAAATTGTGAGGAGTAATTTTAGCATTCTAACGACACTTACAAACATATTACTATTTTTGAGATCTTGGGTATAAATTTCACAATACTAATTATGGAATACCTTCACGAATCTAAAATCTGCAAAACTACATATATTATATGGATGCTACTATAGTTTTCAATAATTCTGTTTGAAAGCAATACTTATTGACTAAGTTGGAGGTCCAAGTTAGGGCGATCCTCTATATATGTAATTATATATATATATATATATATATATATATATATTGCAATTTGTCTTTTGATATATATAAATAAAAGACAAATTTATAATAGAATAGAGAGTGACAACACCCACAAAATCTAGAGAAAGGACAGATTCTCCCTTTGATGATTGACGGTGTCCCCTCCAGTGCCGGTAACCGCAAGCAGTGTGGCCAATTTTGTAGAGCACCCGAAATAATCCAGCAAGCGGACGAAAACACAGTTCTCTTTCTATTTTTACCGCCCTCTTCGTATCGTCAAGCTCCGGATTCCACAAATTTCGATGCAGCTATTCCAAGTATCTCCCAAACAATTCCAATGTGTACTATTAGAAACAATGCTGCTTGCTTACGAAAATATTTTACAGTCAGTTGAGCGGTGAACTAGATGTAATTAATGAAAGTTTTGCTACTGGAGGTCCTGCCGTTAGTGATAAACCCAATCATTAACTACTTTTTATTTTACCAAATATAGATCACAAAAAATTACGTCTAGTTTTAAATCATAATTGGCTAACTATAAGTTCTTGTGTACAATTGATTGACTCTAAGATTAAAAGGTAATTACACCTGTCTGTCCCCTAACTGTGTGGTCATGTCTTGAAGATAATGTAAAGTAACTTGAACTAAATTCTCTACGCACTCAACAACATTGAAAATTCTGATCGTTAAAAGCTTCGCGAGAGTTGAAAATGGAAATCCAAAGATCAATCAACTCCCATAATGAATTATTACTTTGAATTGAATATTTGGGTATATCGGTTTGTCAACACGTTCCATCACCACATTATACAGCTTCTCTATGTACTTATTGAATAATGTTTTGTAATACCTTAAATAGCTGAAAATTATATTTAGAAGGCTGCCATAGGAATTTGTAGTCTACTGCGTATTCGGCTGTGAACTTGTATTCGTATTATAATATTGAGCGGTCCGTATAATTAGCAGTTTTAACTGAATAAAAATATTTGTTTTAATATTCAGAGCACTAAATCTCTCTTCTCTCATCCGATCTTGAATTCAACATGAGAACCTATTATTACAGGGGATGTCTCATGTTGGAAACAATAGTTCCAGATAAGTTGTTGTACAGAGAAGTGTTCACCTGTAATGTACTTGTTATGGATACTTAAAAAAAATAGCAGTCCCTGTCACTAAAATTGCGAATATGTGGTGATGGTTGATAGATCTTATAGTGTAGTAATACCATTACAGCAGAAAATCTGAAATTGGATCATCTTCCTAGATGTACCTCGTTTAAAAGCAATTTTGCAAGCCTGCTTTCCTCAAGCAAATCCCCCACTGAAAGAAAACCTAAATTTCGGCCTATAAATTCACTAGCTCACTGATATTCAGTTATTGACGCAGCTGAAATAATAATTTTTTCTTAGAGGTATCAGATGCTATTTTGTCAGAAGAATATATTTAAGACTCGAATGATATTTACCAGTCAGCACAAACAGTAAATCAGCAGAACTGAAGTTCGGGTGTTGTATTAATATCAATCAGATAGACGTAGTCCTGTTTAAGTCAAAGATAGAGGAAAGCAAAGTTTTGGAGATTTTCGCAATAAAAAAATTTGTTTGTATTGTTTACAATAGTATTTATTAATAGTATCGTTGTTATTTTACATCTGGCAACAAAAATAATAATGATATTTTCAGATAACAAATCATTTACAATGTAAAGTACACTAATTCTAAATCAAGCATTATACATTTGACGCACAAAATTGAGTCACTAGTACGGACATAGTTATAGTATCTGACTAGAATTTCGTATCCATGCTATTTACAGTGTTATCCTGAATCTCTAAACTAAATTATCAATCAATAGTAGCTCACTAAGCATTTAATTTTAACGTATAGAATTGTTATATTATGTACATATACTGACTTGGATAAATACATCATTACCATGTAAGCGATATGCTTTCCTTTCGTTAGAAGCCATGTTATATTTCATTCCTCAGTCGTCATCACAAAAAATAATTAAACTTACTCCCTTTCACCAGCAGCAAAGCTAAACATATCCAAAGCATATTTGCTGATGACAGATTAATTTTGACGATATTACCGACTCATTATGTTTCCAGGCATTTATGCAAATTTAAATGTAGAATGGAGCGCTGTCAAATTACATTGACAAATTGCAAATTCCACCATTTTCTGTCAGGTCAAGAAAATTTCCTGTCCTGACGTGAAGCTGACCAATGAGGAAGATGGATTGCTGGAAATGATATGTGGAGTACTATATGTATATGAACAGTTCAATTATCACGCTGTTTGATATTTGTCCTATCTTGACGTTAGTGAGCTGCTATTCAAATCAAAGCATAGAAATTATTATTGCACATAACTCACTTTTTAGTTTGACTATCTTTTTGCTTGTAACTAAAATATTGCACCAAATAAATGTTTACGTACATATAACGCTAATAACCACACAGATTCTTTATGGCAGATTGATTTCGGCTAATTAGTTTTTAAAAATTAATATGTTGTAGTTTTGCTGTCGGCATTACTATTTTTTTCTTATTTTCAAAGTATTTGTGGCGCATGTTATCATCAAGATTCCAGTAATTATTGTTATATTCACAATGCTATATTCCACTACTGTTGCCGTTTACATGTGGTGTACTCAATTCACGAAACTGTTTTAGATTGATTTTTTGTTAATTTCGAGGAAACATTATTTTCTGAAAAAAAACTAAAGCCGTTTATGGCGATGATTCTGCGAGGTCCTTTAAAAGGCATATACATGATAGACTTTATTACATTTTTATGAAATAAATATTTTGCTGATTGATGCAGTCTGCGTTGAGCTTCTGAAATTTTCAAATTTGAACGCTTAGGCACTAGGTTCAAAAGTTGTCACATAACTGACAAAAATAACGTGATGTACGTGTGTCATAACTTCCAAAATTTGAAGGCTCATACTTTTTTAATCGAGGGTTCTTGATTCCTACTTCCTTGTGCAACTGCACAATAGAAGTTTGTCCAGCTAAGTAAAACAACTGCTGTTTTTATAGACAATTTTCAATGGTTATGAATTAATGAAATTAGTCGGAGCCATATATGAAAACAATTAGCTATGTGAGCTAAGCTACACCAGATTTGCTTTTGTTTCTAGTGTCCAATAACCCACAGATCTGTCACTGTCAATAATAATGTGGCATGACGTAAAACTAATTAATTAAATAGATTTTTTCCTCTACCCTTGATTTCACCCTGCAGTAATCAGATCAGCTACTATTGTAACCCATGAGATTTAAACATTGAAACAAACTAACACTTTCGTCACTAGAAGCAATATTCCTTGATATAATAGATACTTTTGTAGACAGTGAAGCCAAAAGAAGGAAAGGTCAATGCTTTCTTGGAGAAGAGCAGGAATTTTCTGGAGCCTTTTTCTATCCTTACAATACTAAGCATGTGCCTTCAAGTGTTGTTAGTTATTCCTCTGTCAAGAACACAAATCTGAGTTCATACAAAAACGTTGATACAAACAATATTTTACACTTTGTGCGCCTAAGACCTTATTTAGGAATTTTATTTCGAACTTACAAATTTAGAGCGATATACCTAAATCATTTATTTTTTCAGTAATAGAAGGGAAAACAATTGGTTATTTTGAGATTGCTCAGCAGTTACAGCGCTTCTCCTCAATATGAAATTGAAAACCGTCAGCATTACCACTTTGCAGTCAAATATTTTTCCTTTGTACGTGCTGAAATGCGAATTCGTTTACCGTTTATGATTCATCAAAACCCAGAACTAGAATTGTTAAGATCAGTTATCACCATTGATATCGATTCAGAAGACTATATTGTCCTACTTCTCAATAAGGTCTCCACACAACCGCATCGCCATTTTGAGCAGGTCCTCTTTGAGCTCCATTCGTACTTAAACCCCGATTGTGCCCATCGTCTTGTCTCGCTGCTGCTGCTGCACAAGTACCGTTGTTCGTTAGCAGTAGATCTGTAGTACCTGCAACAAAAAGCTATTTGTGATAGTTGTCAAACAGTTGTGGATTTGGTAATTTTTTCAAACTAACGAGGTCTCAGATTCTGGTTACGTAAGCAGCAAGAAGGAATCAACTAGGTAACATTTACAGTCTACACATCATTTACCCTCTTCTTGAGAGAAAGGGAGTAGCATATTGGTCATGTTCGTCGATGATTTGTGTGGTAGGGTTTTCATATTCAACATACTATCCTCATCTGCAGTGATGGATGGATGTATTTATCATCACCGCCAGCATCCTCATGGATCTGTTCTTTCTCCAGCAGTCCAGCTCTCCTCTTCTTGATGTACGTCAACGAGATGTTGGAAATAATAGCATTCAATGCAATGTGCACTTTTGCAGATAACAGCACCCTTATAACCTGTCTTTATGAGAGGCTATCTACTTTAAACTCACTAAGAAAGATTTTCCAGAAAACTGTGTATTTTCTGAGGCTGCTGCGTTAAGTTATGCAGTATCAAATAAAGCGGAACAACTTTAAATAAAATATTACAAAAACTAAATAAACATGCTTTGATGACAAATTGCACTAAAAATTAAAAATAGCTTGCATCACTATTTAATTGCATTGTGTTGATTCAATTGTAAATAGGCTGAGGTGCCTTTCACTCTATTTTTATACTAACTAAACTAGACTACTAACTAGAAATAGCTACCACTGAAATATTTTTATATTTTAAACAGCTAAGAGTATATATTCCATTTCGGAGATGAATATGATTTAAAGATTTTCAATTTTATTTAATTGGATATCTGAAAGTTGCAGGTTATGTGCAGTATTGTGCTACGTCTAGATAGATATCAAATACAAATTAAAGTCTATTATCAAAATGATTATTTTTCAAATGATTGTCTCTTCCCGGTTCTTAATACTTTTGCAACTTTTCCAATAAATCAGACTTTCTGAAGTCGGCGAAAATTACGTTGAATTATTCCGTAACATTGATACATAAATACATACATGCAGCAGAAGCTATAAAATTGAACCAAAAACTGCAACATACCGTTTACCATCTGTCTCTGATTACTAGTCGACAAATGATCCATAACGCTCTGTAAATCACTGTGCTGCGCATGCGTTGTGTGTAACGAATGAAAGTTGTGCGTTTGGTTGGCGGCGGAGTACAGCTGCGAGTACAGCAGGCCTGGCAGCACTGGGTAGATGGAGTTGTTGCAGTTGCTCGACGAGTAGGAACTCTGACTCATATTTTGGTGCAGTTGGAAGTTGGTGTTGTTCACGTGGTTCACTGTACCTGCAAAAATCATTAAAGTCGTACGTCAGAATGATAAGAAGTCCATTCTTCTGTTATATATACTTGTTTTCAATAAATATATGTAACTTGAGATGAAGATCTAAGAGTCTGCTCTGATAAAGTTAACTCATGCGTCGTCATCAAATTATTCAGTTGTCTGTAACGCAAGTTTGCTATATTATGCTTCAGGGCAAGATCTAATCAACAGATAAGGTTATTTCAAGGTTTTTTATAGTTTGTGTTGCAGTCCTGGGAGTATGTAGTGTACGATTCGTATCTTCTTTTTATAAGAGAGGCAGCTTTTTTCTGATATGACGATGCATGATGTCAATCAGAAAAATGGTTTTCATTGATATGATATTTTGAAGCAGGGGGTATGTCTTACAGTCATCTAGGTTGGAGATCTTCACTGACCGAAACACTGGCGTTGTATCTCGAAATACGAACGATACGCGCATCAACAAAGATGCTTTCAGGGGACCCAACATAAGTGGCGTATTAGGTCGAGTGAGCGGAGATCTTACTCAGCTCAGCTGTTAGAGCGTCTAGCTGTCAGTCATAAGTTGTGTAATTCAAATCCTGCAGTAGGACCGGGGGTTTTTCGAGCATCTAATTGCGAATTCCTGTGGCTTCGTTTTCTTTTAATACCAATGAAGTTCTTACCGATTGTTGGTTGCGAGGACACAAGTAGGTCATCTTGGACGGGGCTTTCGGCTGTACTGGAATTGTCCGATAGAGATCTCGGACCTGAGATGGCAAAATCTGCGTGGTTCGAGGAATAACGGGGAACAAGCAAGGCCGATGAGTGCGTTGTAGACTGAGAGTGATTCGAGTGGGGTTGTGACGTTACCAAACCTAAATGTTGGTCGAGGTCTGTTGTTGAGGCTTCAGGAAGCACTGAAACGAAACATCAATGTTACTTATACAATGATGTCCTTAATGAATCATCTTGCTTAAGTTAATTTGCTCCAATGAGAAATAAAATGTCTTATAAATGTATGCTAGATATCAAATAACAAAGAAAAGAAAATGTAGCCTTCTTAAAAGCGGATGGAAAATTCAAATATGTACAAAACAATTGGATTAAAACATGCCCCAGAATATCATTTTAGAAAATTAATAGCAGTTGTTTAAGAATTCTGTAGATAACTTTTCAACGGACTCGAAGTTCAATGTCAAGGTAAATCTTGAAATGGCTATTTGAAAATCCATAAACCTAGCAGATTACTGTTGCTTTCTGATGAATCCGATGCAGCAAAAAGTTTTCTTATTATACCTCCTCTGTCTTTCAGTAGATTTTCTTAGGCCGAACATTAGATACAAATTCTAATTTTGTGACTTAAAAAATCAATACATCGACCTTTGGATGTCACTGGAAGAGTGTTCTCAAATTTGTATTTCTAAATATGACAAACTATACATATATTTTTCATACACATATTTGGATATTGCAGTTTAAAGTTATTACAGATATTGTCACATTTAATAGACCCTTCTTCGTGACAAATTTTATTCTTAATTTACTTAGACTAGAGTAATTTCAAATGTCAATAAATACTGCTTAAGTTTCCTACATAATGCAGTGTTCACGAATATAACAACCTGTTAGCGAAATATTGTGATCATTATATCAAAAATTTTGTTGAAATTTAAACATTAATGACAATTCTTATTTTAATTCTTCTTACAATGATAAACTACAGTGCATTTTATTAAAAATATAAATTTTTTATGAGCCAAAGTGGACGAATTCATTTTTTCTCTCTTCTAAAAGCAGTATCAAACATTACGTAACGTGACTATAATAATTTTTGACATATATTGTCTAAACATACTATTTCATTTAAAATTTGTGTACATCTTTGATGAAACCGGAAACTTTATAGCTTATGTCACAAAATTTTAATTTGCATGTAATACATTCAATGTAAGTTGGAGAAAAAAAGTTACAAGCGAGGACCAACTAACAGTAAAAACACTTTTACAGCTGCCCAAAATAGTACTTACAGGATGCTCCAACTCCGGCAGCCCCCGTGACGCCGGCAGTAGGCGAAAAGGCATCCTGGCCAGGTGTCGCCTGATCAGGTGTCGCGGCAGCTGCGGAAGAACCCGAAGAGAAGCCTAAACTAGGCGCGTTGAACTGGGAGGCAGGCGTCGCACAAGAACCTAACGCACCCGCCGAGAAGTAGGGCGAGTACGCCCCTGCTGCTCCGCCGTACCCCCAGTGGCTGTTCGTCGTCGTCAGCCCGAATTGGGGCATGTCTGTAACAATACCACATGCAAAGCATTCAAATAAAGCATATAATATAAATAAATATATAGGCTGGACTTCGCCGATGATCATAGAGTTATGAGTTGTTTTGAGCAAAAAAATCTATCAAAATCGTAATTCGTGATTGTCAGTACTGTTCCTTTCAAAAATGTTTGAATGGTTGGTTAAAAGTTATTTTGGTTAAAAAATTGGACATATCTGGTTCTGATGTGCCAGTGTATGCGATTAAATAAAGTACAATTGGTTTTTGCATCTTTATAAGATTGATCCCACCAACTATCATTATGATAACGAGGGGTTGTAATAAGGTAAAGATTTTAAGGGAATAATTTTACTATATAAATTAACAAATAATTAAATCTCACATTGAAGAATAAACAGCATAATCATATGACTGAGAAGGCGCACCAAGGTTTCTTCAAAGGCAAACATCTGCTTTTGAATCTAAGGCTACATTTTAACTGTGAATATCATCTTTATGTACTTGTATGTCAGATCATCGTCGTCAAATTTTTATATTTAATCTTAATTGTCTAGTTTTGCATTTATTATATGCTTCATATCTTCTTATCGAAATTGCTCAAAAACATGGTTTCAAGCAGATTAACGTGACCATAAATTGGTTTAAGGTAGTTTTCAAGGTACGCGCTGATCAATATTCAGAGTACTATAAAAACTTTGCAGGTTCAAGAAGCTTATTAGAGAAAATTTATCTTCGGAAGGTCCATATTTATACCACTATAGTATTAAAGTTGAACAGAAATAAAAATCTGTGGAAACACTCCATTTGTTAATTAAGGTACCTACATCAAATATTGATAATTTAGCATGAGGAAATATTATTGGATACCAAAAATTTTCGCGACGTTAGAATCCATTATTCTGAAATGATAATCTATGCAAAATAATAATACTGTTCGGGATGGTTTTTTGTGATGTAAACTGAGATGAATCTTTAGAAATACACAAAAATTGACGATAGCACTCTACAAAAATATTTTTATTAAAAAAATGAAACCTGGGGTATTAGCTCTGAGTCTTCAGTGTGTTTTTGCTAATCACCGATATTCAAAAATTTAACATATATTCTTCTCCTAATTTAATCATAGTCGATATACTAGTAGTTAAAATAACAGACAATCAAGCAGATCGATGGAAATCTAATGACTTCATTTTCATCGCTTAGCTTCTTTAACCCTCATGTGAGAATTGTAAATCGCGTCACCCAGAATATGAGTATTCAGATGTTTTGAAGACGCTCAATCCACAAACCGAAGTGAATCATTACAAAAATAGATAACAAAAAAATCTCTTATGGCCTAAATGATTATTAATATTGAAAACCAAATTATAGAGAGGATATAAGCGCAGGATTTAAATTAAATTAGATGTAACTCAAACGTACCCAAAAATTCCTGATTCCTGAATTCTATATGAACGATAAAAATTTCATCAACTGAGAGCATCTACAATATACATAATATACATTTTTTCATTTCCTATGAATGACTATATAAACCTTTACCCTTGTCCATTCACAGTCCACACTCCAGCACTGTTCACGTTTTTATAAAACAGATAGAGTCTGCATTCTGTCCGCTCTGCCGCTCTGGCCACACATGTTATCGAATCCATTCCAAGCCGCAAAAACAAATTAATTGTTTTCTACTTTGCTTTTCCAATGTTTTATCTACGTTAGCGGTCGTATCCAACAACGCATGAATTATGGTTCAGTATGCTTTATATTTGCAATGTAACATATATAGGGGCACTTCATACAAAAAATGGACGTTCCTTTTGATATGAACAGTAAATGAACTTTTTGTCCATTTGATATATCAATAAATGAATGAAAGGATAAAATGATAACTGAGATTTAAGAACTCAGTACTTTGAAACTAGTTATGAAAATGACAGCTAGAACTAAAAAACAGATATATGTATATATGTATAGATTTTGTGGTAGAAAAAATAAATGTGTGCTTAACACAAATAAAACTCTAGCATACTATTTATCCTGCCCAGCTATTCAATTCTAATCAATAATATAAAGTTACATAATCTCTATAAAAAATATTGTTCATTCGCTATATAGTCCTATTAGATACATTGCGTTTACAAATGAAAATAGCAGATCATTACATGATGTATTTTTACTTTAGAAAATTTTGTGCACTGATTTCCTTTTCTTCGTATTTTTTAACAGCTCCGATCTTCAAACTAAATAATATGAATCTGGTACCATTAAAATCAAAACAACATTTCGCAAGCTTTGCGATAGCTCAAAATCAACTGCACATTTCTTGTATGATTTCAGAAATCTCATAACGCGACTTGAACTAAAAGTCGGCTTAAGGTAAGCGCGCATTAGTACGTGTCAGAGAGACGGAACAAGTAAAAATAATTCTCTACGCTCTTTCAAATGTGCTGAAGCACATCATATTTATCTGCTTAATCTCACTTGAAAAAACAGCTCGGTACAAATGCAAAAAAAATTATTAGTGTATCAATCAGTGCTTCCTATCATCTTCCTGAAATGTCAAAATATCCACTGTTTCGCTTGCTGCTCAATTATGATACTTCCAAAGTATCCCTTCCTGTTGCCTCAACTACATCGTCGAAAGTATTTAAAAAATGGTGAAAGCATACTCAAACTTCATACCCGCAAGACTAAAGTCTATATATGCCCTTGTACAGACCAATAGTAGCTTGAGGTAATAGAGATATCTATTCATCCACTTGCAACGCATATACGCAACGCGTATTAATGAATATAGCAGCCTCATGTAGTCACATATCAAAAAGATTCAAGAATGCACCTCGCATACCAACCCCATTAGCGCTAAAATATTAATGAAAGTCTTAGCAGCCAGCTAGGCGGCAAATTTATGCACAAGTAGATTAAGTGAGAAAACACCAGGCAGGCGGTAGTCTTACATACGAAAACGCTTTACATTCAAATCACTACACAGGCACAATGAATGGGTTTTGTTTTCATTTGAAATGTTCGTCTCTAGAGGGAGATAAAGGGGTAGCTCTAAATTAGAATTGTAGAACTCCCCGAAAAAAAAATCTTGCACCAGGATCTCGGCGCAATGGGCCTTTGTTCATCTGATTTGCTCTTAGTTAGGTGGTAGATTGTTTTGACATACTCATTTTTTGGAGAAAAAGTCACACATTTATTTAGAAACCTAATTATCTTGATGCATTTCTCATGTTGGGTAGCGTCAGGTTATAAGCAATACCAAAGAAAGAATGAATTTCAGTCAATTTGGCTTCGTTTACATATTTAGTTGAGTTCAATTACAATTTTTACTTGATGATAGAAGAATTTCACCAAGTATGGGTATCTAAAATCCCCTTAAATGTTTTGTTGAGAGCAGCAATATCCTTCAACATATCTATACCAAATTGTGGGCTCTACGGAAATACTCAAAACTTCATTTTACATCTTACGAAGACAAGCAGTTTCCCACAGCTATGACTTTGTAGTTCGGAATATTCTTTATACCAAAAAGTATTCTGGTCCATATTATGATGCTATGCTCATCGTTTTCATAAATGGGCAATTCTCACTAATACTCAAAAGTTTTTGAAATCGATACACTGAAAATTAATTGGGATCCATAAAAAAAGATTAGCCTTCAGATTAAGGTTGTTAGACTGCTATGTATGGTCTCAGCTGCTATATGAATCTTGCACCATACAAAATACAATTACTTGAAATCTGGCTACGATCGTATGCTTAAAATTCCTTGGACTGCCAGAGTCACAAATGAAGAATTACTATGCTGCATTAGAGACAGTAGAAAACTGATGACGCAGTGACAAACGCTTACTCTTACACGTAATAATGCAGGAAAGAATAGAGGAAAGAAGGAGCATGAAAGGAAAAATAAATCTTGGCTGAGACTGGACCAACATCAGTGTGGAACTAATATATTTTATGTTGCAAAAGATAGAGAAGCGTTTCAAGAAGTGATCACAACATTTGTTGAAGAAGATGGCATGATTAGATGAAGTAAAGAGAATGGCATCTTATTTTCCATAACATATTTGATTCAGATTCAAGAAAACACTCCGTCATTACGATACCCTTTAAGCTGCAATTGAGAACCTAAGCATATATATATCCTAGGTAGGTATACAAAGTGTGTTGAGTAAGTCTTTGAAGGTTTTTGGTTCACAACTGCATATTTGTCAGGTCCAAGACTTACTAGGCATTCTAAAGACAAGATTGACAAATTTAATAGATGCGAACTGTACAAAACTAGCTATAGCGACTGTCACAAATGTTACATTTGTTAAACTAGGGGTACATAAGGACCAGATTTATTAAGCTTCTAGCACACTTAAGGCACGGTAGAATAGAAAAGTTATTGTTGATCTACTTACTGTTACAGTTTCCTATTGGAGGCATCCTGAATCCTGACAAAGGATCGGATGTTGCAAAGGGAAACGGCCGCTGACCAAAGGCGAAGTGAAACTGTTGCTGCTGTCCTAGAAAAGAAAACACTAGGTATTAGAACTGACGACTGTCCATATATAGAGTCGATAGAAACAAAAACAAATGTAATTTTTTTATATGTGGACGAGAGTTTACTTGTAGAGAATAGAGTGATACAATGTTTTTTATATTCAAAACTTATAATAACTTTTCAATAAAAAATATCAAATTTCGCGAAAATAACAAAGATATAAATGTAAGTAACCATAGCCTACTTGTCCTTTGCTAAAAGTCGCCCTCGTATCATATTTCTTTGCTGATGTACGGTAAATAAATGGAGACCTCGCCACCACTGCTACAATTTGAAGGGTGGACCTCCTTTGATGGTGCGTTAATTTTACACCAACGACTGTGACTGTTCCGTACCATTGTAATTTTAATTTTGTTTATCAAGCAGACCGGGAGGGTAGTTCGATTGGCGGATTTCTGCAAACGACAGTCCACTACATGGTGCAAGGGGAACGAATGGGAATTGTTTTTTTTTTCGAAATACACCGTCACCGCTCTATTGTTGGGCATGTTGCGGCGGTAATTAATACTCGCTTTGTATAGGGCTTCATTTGAATGATGCGGAAATGAAACAATGGCATCAACTTGATTGACTCTGCAGATATTGAAGTGAATCAAGGTATCTTGAACTCGTACTGCGCTTCGGTAGCATTTCCCATACCACCAATTACACTATTACGTCCTATCTTAATAGACGAAGGGAAGAGTATAAGCGTATCAAATTAGAAGTATCACATTTTATCCGCGTCATGGCATTTAAATCGCAAAAATGTTTAAAATAGACATTTAACGCAAAAATCAGGCATCTTCTTTCGGAATGATTTTTATTTGTGATAAAATGAATTTCTCTAGACCATTATCATGAGCAATTAATCAATTTTGAAAGGATTTGTTCAGTATTCATATGAGGACCTGTTTTTCTGTGTTGTTTTCAATATTGCGTTCCTTTTCAATCCTTTCAAGTATTTCTAAGAACTCTAGATCACAGGAGAAATTGTTTTGAAATTGTTGAAGACATTACTATAAAGAAGAAATTCAGATAAAATACCACTTTTTATTTTTTCCCAACATGGCATACCAATTTGATCAATCTGAGTTTTGTGCAACTTATTACAAAAAATACACATGCTTTCAATTATGATTGTGTATGTAATGAATTGTTATTTCGCATATAAACTTTATACCCCTTTATGATTTATCAAAATTTCATTTAAATCGCTTACGCCATTCTGAAAAGAAGGTATTTAGATTTCCAAAAAAAAAACAGAATTGGTAGAGGTCTGGAATTTGTTCATTCAACATATCTCAAAGTTTTGATACGGGTATATCAGCAAAATATTATTTAGATATTACCTAAGGTCGACCCATTATACCTATTTATCGTTCCTTTCACTTTCTATATGTGATATCTTTTATAGCCTTCACTAATTGTTTCACGTCAAAAACTTTGTGTCTAAAGATATAAGATACCAACTAAACAGCTCATGGCCCTTGAAATTGAAACCTGAACGTCACTCGTGAAATAAATACCGCTCAAGGTACCCCGACCGAGTCTGTCAGTTGCATTAGGAATCTTGATCCGATGTAAATTGAGTATCCTCGGTGGCAGGGCATTGTCGAAGTTAGAAAGGGTTACCGACGGTGGCAGGCGACAGGAGAAGGGAAAGGGGGAAGCAGACCAGATGAGCTGCTGGGTTTCATTAATTAATCAACCAATTCAATTCATTAATGCTCTTCCGGTACCGAGTGCTCTCCAAGCAGATTCCGGGAAATTCTTGCCTTGATGAATATTCACTTCATTTGCTACTCGTATCTCTCAGTTGATACAGTTCTTTTAGGTATATCTATGTATGAGCGGCTATGTGCTATGCTAGTACTGATACATTAGCTCATCATTACGTTTTATCCCCACATATTTGCCAGCAATAGATAATGATCGTCTGATTTTTTTATCCTGAGGTAATAAGTCGGCTCTAGCCCTTGATCAGAATAGAGTGAGATTATTCTTCAGAACCCTTTAGTCGGCGGTTTCACTTCATTCAAACTATACTACGATTTTATGTATGCTCTTAAGGAATCTAAGTTTTCGGACTCCTCATGAAGGAAACCTGTAGAGCAAAAAAAACCCTCAATAACTTCCTCTAAAGTTTATCCAGGCCCGGAGAGAACCCGATATTTTGGTATTTAGATAATCAAAAATTTAAAAAAGAGTCCGATACTGTAGATCTCAGAATAACTGGTACGTAGCGGTGTGAAGAATTGAAATGTTTTGAAATTGAAAATTTATCATCACCCAGATCCTTCAAACAAACGCAACAAATTGGATGTCTGATAACCTAGCATTTGAGGTTTGACCATCCTTTGTCACCCGGCGCTGAATAGTTATTCAGTTATTATTATTTATACACAACAGAAATCTGTGTCACTAATATTCCTCCATTTTTCTTCATACCAGTGCTTTCCAAATTAGCGCATAGTTAATGAATAGTTAATGAATTGAAATGAATGACCATATTTAACAAGAAATACTCCCTGAAGTTTTTGCTCTCATTTCAAAGCAGTTTGTATTCGGTGTTGCAACAAACATTGCCATTATCATCAGAATTCCAACAAATTATAATTATTTACTCTCTAAACTAACAAATCGTATTCATTCCTTATAACTCTCCGGAAACCCTCTTAATATCTCAAACAACGCCCAGCAGGAGGAAACGACATAAATCCAACCTGTTGCTGATCAAGGGAATCTTGGGGGGAACGCAAGTCGTAGGCGGCATGGCGAAGGCGTTTGTCTTTATTTACGCATTCCTGTCGCAAGAATAGGCACGCAGTTGGCCTGGTTACGCACAGGCATTCAATTGTTTTCACACCTTCGACCTCCGTTGAGCTCGAGGAAACCCTTGTTGTTTAGTCTACGGATTGCGGGCAGAGTTAATTTGTACAAGGAGCCATAAGCATATACAGGGTAAAATAAATTCACAGTGAATAGGAATAAATTTGGTTTCAGCGAGGTTCTACATCTCATAAATAGATAGATAGAAATTAGTACGAAAAGGCTACAAGTATTAGTTAATCTATTAATTAACTTGTTAATTATTTTAAGAAATTTTCAGTTTTTTTTATCCTCAAAATATTCGATCCAATAAATTTTCTAGATGAACATCTTATTTGACAATTCTTTTTAAAATATTTTATAGGAATTCCATTTTTTGTTGGGAAATTAGGCAAAACCATAGATTTCGATACATCCTCCACAATGCTCTGTTAAACACAACAATAATTATTTGATTTTAAAGAGGTTCTGAAAGCCTCGTGAGTACTTTTGTGCTTCAATCTATGCTGGCTCCCTAGACCAGGCTATTTGGCCAATGTAAGTATGACCCCAGCTTGTCAAATAATTGTAATCTAGATTTAGACAAATTGAGTCAAATTACCAGCATGCTTCTGAGAACATGTTACAAATAAATCCATTTGCTAAACTGTGAATTTCCAAAATACCAAAATTAACTCGACGTCATCTGAAAACACCTTCACATCGTTTAACGGCCAGACAACCCTTTGAAATGGATATCTCTGAGAATTTAAAAATACCCAACAGGCTGCATTCAAGACGCGCCGGTATTTTACAAGGAGAGAATGAAAGTAAAAACAGATATCACCGTGTCGGTTGATGTGAACAAGTCGGCCGTCTCTTTTTGACCCGACTCGATGTTTAGAATTGCGTTTAATTTAGCTATAAAACCCGCTGGGTGGTATCCTTTTACTACGTTTTATGTCTGATGCTCTTGAGTCCGTGAATATCACAGTTTAATGGATATCTGTGTATGTTATTTTTGTTATTAGCTTCCATACAATTGTCAACGGTAAATACTCGTTAGATATACCTATACATCAGCATTCGGCGCCAGGGTGTGAGACTCTACCAGAGTTAAGCATATAGAATACACGAGATAAATAACCACAAGATGAGTTACAGTGTTCCACCACTTTGCTGAATCTTCATAATTTTGGTAGCGTCATACCAACTTTCATGCCAACCGTCACCGTACTGCATACCTGTTTTCTTATTTACTCGAATATATCTATACTTATTTTCCGATTATGCATGTTGTTTGTCAACGTATGATACAAAAATACCATAACACCTATTGGGAATATGTAACAAAACACTATCAAGGAAAAATGCAAGATGACATTTGGATTGTCAGAAGTACTTTCGTGCAGAGTTGAGCAGATCTTTACAAAATATCTTTCGAGTCGTGCCGCACCATTTACTTCAGTAAATGAAGACAACTGACTATCGAATACTTGTTTCACCACATATGACCTAGCAATTCCAAGATTATGTTTAAAATTAAAATTAAATAAATTATCATTTAGAAACTCACGTTCTGACGTTGGTCAGATTCACTGCCAACTGAGCAGAGTAGGTACTCCGCTCACTTGATCTAGAAATGATGATTTCATCGTTTATATATGTCGGTAGTACAGCTGCATCAGTGTTGGGGAACTTCAACCACAATTACTGAAAACAGACCTCTATAAAGACAAATCAGTAGCTCCTCTTCGTTGTTCAAAACTGTGGAGTTCAGGCGCATCCACTAGATGTATTGCTCTTTTGGGCATTATGTTCAGAACCTTCAGGGAGCGCTTCGGGAAACACCCCCACATATACAAATATTCCAGAAATGGTCTGACCTGAGTCTTGTAGAGTAAAAATGACTGTTCCATTAAATATAATTTTCTGGGGTGAAAGAGAACTCTCAGCTTCCGAGACGCTGACTCAGGAAGACCAGCAGCTTGATCGTTCCAGGACATGTTACTGTTGATGCTCCAGTTTGAGCGTCTCTCCATCTCCATGACCGGTAGACATGCACCTCATTTTCTCGTCTTCGTACCGGTCTTCTATGCATTAAATTGAACTCCATTCCCATTCCAAAATTCTTTCAAGTCTTCGTTCATCTGAAAAACATGCTGTTACCTTCGACATAAGTTCTCTCGTCTCTTCAGGTGTTATCGATGACCCGTTTGCAATTGCGTCTGGTATTGATGAAGCTGTATGATTTTTGGTGTTTTGATTTCTTATCATCGTTGGTTTTTCGACGTAACTGCGTCTCTGCAGCTTCGGTTAATCGATGGCTTGTTTTTTAGGGTCTTTTGTCAATGTGAGGAATGTAGACTTCCATACCTGATATATTTTGACTACATGCTGGCGGATCTCCGGACTTGAAACAGACATCATCTCATGGAAGAGACTGAGAATAATTCCTGAAATCATCCCACTTTGCTGATTTGCACTTCCAGATTCTGCGTACTTTAGTATGAGGTAAGTGTAGTGACAATTGAAGTGATATTGTGGACGGATGTTCCAAGTGGATCGAATACATTCACTGAATCGATGACGGGATTTGTTGGAAGATACTGATTATTTCCGAATTAGGATTTTTCTGCACATACAAAGATGCCGAGAAAGCTCTCTGTAACAAAAGCAGTTCAAGAGAAATGCAGAGCAAACATACCTGACGGAATTTTTGGGATGGCAACATGTACATACGTATATGTCACAGTGGAGCAGGGAAGCGGGATAGATCGTGGGGGAATCGTTCCAGCAGAAATGTAATTATTTCCCGCCAGTATATATTAATTAGTGTCTGTAGCAGTTGGCGAGGGGGCAGGAGGCGTCGGCGTCGTCCTGCTGCCCTGATGCGTACGTTGCCAGCAGAGTGTAGCTGTAGGAGTGGTGCGACACCGGCATCGACAGCTGGACACTTTCCTGGATGACATGTATTAAATGAGGGTGGGAATCCGCACACTTGCGCCGCAAGAAAGGTTTTCCTACTACCGACGCTCACGAAAATTAAGAGTTTGGTGGAGTTTCGACAGGAGTTTGCACGATTTTTTTTATATGTCGATTATTGAGTGAGCTAATTGACTGGATCTGAGTTTTATATTTATCGCACTTGATGGGACAATGAAATTGAAACTACAAATACTTAGAGAAATAAGCTTTACTGGCTCATCGGCTTCTAGTGCCAAGTACAAAGTCTGTACCTCAATTTTTTCCAGTTCTGTACTTGTCATAGGTACCAGAACTTCTCACATTTCTCCTGTCATCGGAAAATGTCACTTCCCATACCTAAGCGAATGGAATAATGCAATCTTGAAGATTGTTAACTTCCAGATACGTTACTGTTTACATGAGAATTGGATCACGAAAATGTAAGTTAGTCATTTTCAGCATTTTGCGCAAATCCTTAACCCCATGTAATCTTAGTAACTATAGATTCAATTTCATATAAGTTGGGTGGATGCAGTATTTTATGGATCTATAGCAACCAATAGTACTTTGATTTTGTAAAAAACTATATTTTTACAGGATTGTCAGCAAAAATGTAAAGGTATATGAGCGCCTCCAAAACGTCATTATTTATGTTTGTCAAGGTCTCAACATATCAACGTGAAGGCAAAAATGCACCTGATTCAAATGACATTATAGATTTAACAATATAGCATTATAGATGTATTAATGACTGCATTTTATTGCGACATACAAAACTACTATGACCTTACATTACGTTCAATAAAAAAAATGTTAATGTAAATAACAGATCTTCTTCTGGAAATTATCATTACCTTGACGTTTAGGATTAATTCCACAGCTTACCAGCTTGCTTTGCAGTTCCTTCACATTAACGTAGAATCATACATTACATAATCTCTTTTTTATGTAGCTGTATACTTTTACATTCCAGTAATAATAAAATACTAAATTGTAGAAGAAAGTGGTGAAATGACCCAGTGAAGCATCGCTTTCACAGGCCAGCACGCCCTCGAATTGATAGGATAGCTGGAAAATCGCTAACCAGATTCTTAACTGTCTCATCTTAGTGTTCACAATTCCTAAATAGAGGTGTTTCACTCAACCTCATATTGAAGACTATATAACAAAGTGAGATCAGTAGCTTTCAGATCTTCAGACTTCTAGATTGGTAGTAGTATTATGAATACAATTTTTTGCAACAAAAGAAAGCCTCCAGCTTCGGGGATGCCGACCTGGCAAAGTTGGCAATATAGTCGTGCTCTGAAATGTCCAAACCTGACTCATGGGATTGCTGAGATCACACCAATAGTAGTGAATGGATTATCCTTGGAAGTTCACTCTAAAGTTGGCAACGAAAACCTGTCTCAAGACTTTATTTAAAGGTGGTAGAATAGGTGAATATAGAATTTTTGACTGATAGCCTTGACAGCCAAAATATTCTAGAAGGGTTTAGGGGAGTGAAATGTTCTTTATTTTACTTTACACAGGTGAGCAAGCTAATCGACAAAATGTAGTTTTGCTAAAATAATCGACCAAGCATTCTGGACGTTTCTAAGCTCTCATTACATACACAAATATTCAAGTTAGAAGAATTCGACTCTCTGGTAAAGGCCACAGATCGCCCTGACGAGACATGACCAATAGTACAACCTGGAATAAAATCTAATACTCTATTTAAACTTGCAGTCATGCCAAGCTATCAAGACATTTTGACAACTAGAATTCAGCAACATCTAATTTTTGGATATTCTATCGTCTCCAAATGACATGATCCAGGCTGAAAATGCCTTCCCGTGTGTGATGGCGTGATTAGAGTATCCTTTTAAGGTTAAGTGTACTAATATCCGTTGGAAGTTCTCTGATATTGCCGGGGCGCTGTAAATAGAGCGAGGAGTTTCGCAGAAGTTGGCAGGAGGAGTTTTGCGGTCTTTTAACGTCTCCAGAGGAGTTGCCGCCAGCGGAAGTTGCTGCCGCCGAGAAACTTTATACGATGATTTATGTGTAAGCTTGTTCCGGGATGATTTATATGGGAAATCCCCCTCCTGGGGGGTATTTGTTATATAAACGATTGCGGATTTGGATACGAATCTTCATTGTTCTAATTAAATTACCCCTTTAATTCATACAGATTAATACTAATCAATTCTTTGAACAGACAGTCCTTTCTCCCACAACTAGTTTTGTATTCGAATTATTTTTAGTCCAATATGCGATTCAGTAAACATTATCTGAATATTGGCTGTTTAACTTATAAATTATTTAAAACAAGAATGAAGAAACAGATGTTTCAACTTCACGGCTTCTATTTGTGAAATTTATTTTTGTGTACCAATTGCATATCTACAATTTGAAAAGATAAGTTATTGGACTTTATATTTCCTGTATACTAGGAGTCATTTGTAAGATTGGACAAGACAAACCAAGGATAAAAAATGCACTACTGAGAAATGGTCGCTAATCAATGAAAGTACAAAAACATGAAAAATATGCGAAAGCAGAAACAGAAAAGTTTGAGGCGGTTTTAATAGTTTTTCGATTAATTTCCCCGCCATTAATTCGCCGCTGCCAAAAAATAGACGAAAATGGATCACATGAATTTTCCTGATGTGCCAAAAGTCGAAACTCATGGAACATATAGGTAAAATGCATTTAAGAAACTCATCAATTCAAAATAAATTATATACAAGAAATGAATAGAACCGACAATCGGTTTTATTTTATAAATGGTCATAAATCCGTGATATATGAATAAAATTCATTCTGGAAATAGAAGGCCTCTGCTATGAACAAAAATGTGAATTTAATAAAGGTGAATAGAAAAATGATCTTACTCACTTGTTTTTGACCTTGGCTCTCTAGGTCCGTCGACTGTCACTTTGATAGCTTTGTTGTACGTTGCAACTTGAGGTGGACTCGTTGATACCATTATTGTCAAGGTGAAACTTTTTCCTGAAACAAAGAAATCATTCAATATAACCACGTCTCGATAATGACATCAAATCAATAAATAAAGTAGGTAGAGTGATTGTACGATTAAATTGATCAATTGATTTTACTGAGATTTCATTATAGTTTATCCGCAATGTTATAACTACTGTGAAATGTGAAAACAATTCCTACGATCGCCGTTAAAATACAACAAGGTAATCAACATCTCCAAATGGTGGCGCTGCCCATCGTCAACACTACATAGTGGAAAGCACACACTTAACAATTAGGCTAGTTAAAACTTGCTCATTGCCACACGCCTTTTTTGCTGTTGTTCGGTAAGAAAATATTTTTTAAAAGAAAACGCGACAAAACATTTCAAGCAAAGTTGATGATAGCAATTTACATCAACTAGTGCTAAGAACAAACTTCCTTACCCAATTAATACACAGCTAGTTAAAATTCATTAAAATTAAGGACTGTGAAAGGCGGGAGTTGGTGGATATAAGTTTTTGCAAGCGTTTTCCACTAACTATCCGATTAATAAAACGAAAAGCGCAACAGAACCAGTGAGCTTAGCTAGCGTATAAAAAAAATGTCGACAAGTAGGTTGACGCTTTATTACCCACGCAATGGTATTACTTTGGAAATAAAGACTTGGATAGGTTTTGAAGCTTATTCCTCTGAACTTAAATAAAAGCTATATTAGAAACTACTGCAACGCTTTAAATCTGTCGTGATTTGAAAAATGCCAATATTTATACATTATTGAAAATTTACGAGATTTCCAAAACTTACTTCAACTGATTTGACAGTTCTGAAATACGATAATAATATTTATTAAACTGATATCACAGCACCTTATCTTCTTAAAGGTCAAATATTAGTTTTGTGATTATTTATCATCCTTTCTTCCTTGTCATTGAAGTAATCTAATGTCAAGTGGCAAAGTTTCATCAAAATCCAATAATTACCTACTCTCCAAGTTATAGGGTGGCCAAAGATTACCAGACAAAGTATAGGCAGACAAAGACCAACAGAAATGGATAACATCGCTTTTCGTGATGTATATGTCATAGAACATCAAGAAAAGACAGTATCACGATTATAATACTTACCGCAAATTGGCGTGGGAAGTAAAAGCGCTTTATAATCAAAAGATATGGTAGCTTTGACTTTGGTGTTCTACTTTCCTTGTTATGTATAACCAAAAAGGTATTTTGGAAGACTGATACGGCATACAAAAATAACTGTATCATACTTCTGTATCTAACTGAGATACTGGATCAGAATAGCCGAATATGAGATCCTTTCTATTTTCCACTGTTGGGTGGTATTTTTTCTTTTGTTTCAGACTTATCTTTTTTTTGCTCTTTAGGTCTTTCAGGACTCTCGGTGCCCTAGTCATTGTCATCATATTAGCAATATCGTAAAATCACATATCTCACACAAAATTCAGCTGCCTCTACATAGAGGTAGAAAAACGTGAAAACTGTGTATTTTATATATCAACATTTAGTGCACAGATGCTGTTAAGGTATATAAGATTTCGTTCTCTAAATAGTGGCGAGCTAGATGCAGAACTTCGTAACAATCAAAATAATAGTCTCTGAGTTACAGAAGATTCAAGGCGTGTCATAAATATAAACGAACAGACTACAAATATAACAGGATAAGGTGGCGAAAAAAGTAAAGTGGCAGTGTCACTTCTAATATCGCGATATACGATACACGGAATGAGTTTTCGTGCTGATTCATTATCCTAGGCAGGCCAGGCAGGGGCAGACAGACAAAATGGTCCCGGGAAATTGGAACCGCACGAGTATCTATGAACACGCCATCGGCATCGGTAGTGCCGTGCCAGGCTCCAGTTCAATCCATTGGCGGAGTCTGTCATTCTGTATATTCTTTCAATGGAGTTCAAGTGGCACAATTCGTGGCCAACCGTTTGAAGAAGCTTTATTTGAGATATTCAAATAATATGCTAAATGCGTGTGTACGTGTTTTCTGTGCATTACAGAAAAGTATAGTATGAGTAGTACGTAGAATGGAAAACTAGCAATCCATCATTGGAATTCATCAGTCAAAAATCGCTTGAATAAAACATTCCGCAAAGTAAAACCCTCCTTATGTTACAGGGGGTCACTAGTAATCATTTCAAAATCCATTAAATTTTGTACTCGCTACATGCGATTTATTAAAATAGCTTTACTGACGTTTAGCCGCCAAACTATGAATAAATTAAAATATCAAATATAATGGCATTGTGATTTTTGACTGCTGCAGGGTTACGGTTATCTGTTCAATTAAGACTTTAGTATGAACTATTAAGAAACACTAGAATACAGATTTTGCATTTGCAATGTTGATGATTTTGAGGCAACAATATAATATTCTCCAATTGGGTTTCAATACTATACCGTAAGAAAACCTGGAAAAGAACGTAACTTTGCAGTACATTGATCTTTTACGAAAGCATAATCAACCAAACCGGGTCACAGTCTGAGCCTCCTTTATTATATAATTAAAAAAATTTCCAGAATAATCTAGTTCACTTCACTCACTTAAGTTACTTCAAATGGATCATCAGGTGAAAAAATCAATTAAAATCTCAAATAAACTGATTTAGCTGCACGTACAAGACAAAGTAATAAAACCAAAAGCGGAGAAAATTAGCCCTCTATACAAAAATAATCAGCCCCTGAAGCGTCGTGGAAAATAAAATAATGAATTTATAGTTTGAATTTGTTCAAAATGTCTCTCAATTCTAAGTGCTATTGAAAATAAATCTCCGTCTATTAAATGGGAAGTAAAAATACAAAATAAGTATTTACTGGCTATACTGACCAGATCAAGCGCAATTGCCCTCCGTTCCAGGAATTTAGAGAAAACAAATTTGAGACCCTAGATAGCACAAGTGCTTCATAACGATGCGAAAATTTATTATTATTTAAATTTGGCGGAATATGGCTTTATGAGGTTTTTCCGAGGAACGCCTCAATAGCACTCATTCGTATGTGAATGGCCCTATCTGTACGGACATGGGTTGGTTAGTGCGTGGTCGCGCGGTCCTTCGACTGTGGGCCTTCCACATTCCGTGTTCCAGCAAGTGCTAACTAGCGCGGTAGGGCGGTGGTTGGGGCGGCGGCGTTCGCGTTAGCGGCGGTAGCACACACCACGGCCACCGCTACTGCTCGCGGTGGTGGCTCCGGTTTCGTCCGGGATAACCCGCCATTCAACCATGCATGGCTCACCGACGAAACGACCGACCCTTTGATTTCGACAAACAATGCGCCTAAGGCGAACGCCAAGAAACCCTCTCGTTTAATATTCTGCGTAGGGTGTTTAGTTTGCTGTTCACGGATATAACGCTATATAACTTAATACCAGGATAATCTTTATTAAAAGCAATCTCTGTATTGCTCTGCTGAGTAGAGACCTTCACTTTCCATGTGGATAGACGTTTATTGAAGATTTCCATCATATTTCATAACTGTCGATCCACTTGAAGCATGTTCTAGAAATTTGGAATGTCTATTTAATTTGGTCAATACAACAGTCCGTAATAGTACTATCAGTAATTGCTTAAACGATTTTGATGTATCTTGGGAACTAACTTGCAGGGGTCTTTTTATCTCTCCGATGTATTTGCTGGCACACTCACCACACTACCTGGTAGATGCAGTCCTTGCTTTCACAAAAAGATCCCCACAAGTAGAGACGATCAAATTAACACACAGAGGACTAAAACTAACGAATCTGGAATAGCGGATCACGTATGGACCGAGCATCACAGAATGTTCATTCACAGTGAGCTTCAATGGTTCAAGGAGGCGACATTCATTGCTAGTAACAATGCTTACAGCAAACAATGATCATTGATCGGCATTTACTCATCTTCCGCCGGGTGTCATGAGTCACCGTGATGGGCTGCACTGTCGGTTATGACAGATTGTCCGAAGAGGGGATTCTGAAGCACGACGACGGAAAGAAAACAAGAAAGGCAGCACCGAAACGAATATTGATCATTTCACCTGAAGACTGAAGACGATTGAGGATACCACATTTATCGAAACTTTGTGAAACGCAAAAAACGCAAGTCCAAAATAGTATTCCTCAAATGTTTGGCAGACCTGCACATTAACCATCGTTACTGCCAAAACATCAAAAGAAAAAGGCCAACCTTCAGTCTTGATGCCTTCCAGAGCCTGTTTACTTCACGAGGCTATATCATAATCAAAATGTTGGTATCTTTTGATCACGGACTTCTAACAGCTCGTATACTAAAAATCTAAATGTATGACTATCTCCTTTGCTATACAAAATAAGCGAATGCACAAAATCGATCCGAACAAAGCGATGGCGGGTTAACAGTCGCCGGCTCCCACTCCTGTTTCCACCGTACCCCCTGTATTGTGCATCGTGGTGTGTTGAGGTGAAACGCAAACCCTAATAGTGGGGTTAAATACATCAAGTAGTGTGCATTTTTCAGCAAAGCTCACCTCCAACCACGCTCGCGCGCACACAGGCTCACATGCACTGGCAGCTAATGGAATCCACAATCTCATTAAGTGCGGCCGAAAAAAAGCTTTTCACGCCGCACCGCGTCGTTCGGTCGGCCTGGAAATGCGATGGAAAATCAACGTCACGTCCTGATATTTTATTTGCTTAGCTTTGAATCACGGTGCCATTATGCTAATTTTTTATTTGATATTTCAGGTAGTAGTACAGTGAATCTGTCACAACAAAATTGAGTCAAGTATATTAACCTGATATATCCCACGAAGTTAACTAAAAATTGCGTCGAGTAGATTGATGCTGTACTTCCACTGCTATGGTATTAGTTTATATTGACAATTTGGATCGGATTTTAAAACTAAAAAGGTAAAATTTAAATTGTAAATACTAAATATTGAAAATTATTGATTTTTTGAATAGTATGTAATTTCCAATATTTCCAAATTTAGCCTAAGTGAATCAGCAGCTCTGAAATAAGATCACAATCTCAATAAATTAATACAGCTACACGTAAAATATAAAGTCAATTTACTTGATGCCATCATCAAACGGAAACAAAACAAATAACCACCTTTAAAAATTACTGTACTTTGGTAGATCGTTCAAAACTAGTAATTCTTGATCGTCTGGCAACGCTCAAAATTCTCTATGCTTCGACGCAAAACAACCAGAGTGACAACCTAACAAAAGCCGGGTGCGTCTATTTATATTTTTATTGCGACCGTCCTTTATGTCGCTCAAATGGTCAAAATGAAAAAAGGATCAGGCACTCCGGAAATGTCCAAAAACGGAGTTTGAACGTGTTTCTTGTTTTTTAGTTTTTGACTATAATACCGCCACCACTAAACCAATTTTCGAAAATCTTAAAGCTGTTCCGTCCTTATACACAGTAATAACCTCATATCAACATCTGAAAATCACTTTCCACGTTGAAGAGCGGCTATGGAAAAAGAACAGACAGACAAACAAACAGACAGACCATCAGGCAGACAAACAGACATCTTAAAATATAATATCTCGAATTTGATTTTTATGCGATTACAATATTTCTCACGTCATACCAAATTCGCATCTAGAACCTCGGATAACAAAATCCACAGAACGACAACAAATAATTTGCATCAGTGTTCTGAAACAGTGGCGCTGTGTATGAAGATACGAACAAGAAAATGGTGTTCAGGACAGCTTACCTAACATTGACATTCGAATTGATTGAGAGACGTGCTTAGTAGTTCAGAGTATATACCCGACAGGCAAAAAGATGTGTGACGTTAGGTTTTTATAGGAGTGTCGAATGTCAACTGTAACAAGAAAAAACAAGCTTTGCACTTTTTGCTTCGCTTAAAGTTGCGATGGAGCTATCGTTGAAAAGCGGAAAATACAAAAATCCTCGAACCTCACTTTTGGACGCCTCCGAGGCCCTGATCGTTTTTTATTTTTTATTGAACACTTGAGGATTGGCTGTTGGTGGGAGAGTGAAGTTACAAATATATTTTGGCATTCGTAAAATACTTCTACCTTCCATAAATGCTTAACCCCGGTAATCCTTTACACTTGTCAGACATAGATGTTTATTCACAAATATGTTTTCAATAAACTGGGATTTAAAGACATTTTCCAAACCTTGAAGATTTAGGGAATATTCTTAACTTTTCAATATTTCTTATTCCAATTGCAACTATCAACAGTTCCAAAATCTTATTCAATTTTTGTATTTATAAACTGATACCACTGCATGGCAAGTACAACGTAAATATCGTGACGTCATTTTGTAAGTCTATTATCGAGCAAAATGATAATATATGAAACGGCAGAGAAGTGCTTCCGATCCATGCTCAACATGACTTTCATTTTCAGAATACAACATGTTTGGGTACGCTTTATCCATGAACTCTATGAGATGTACATTAAAATTTACATAGTACACTTGCCTAGTTCCCGAAGTAACGTTAAGGTGCCTTCACCCAACTCCTCGCTAGGGTTGGATCCAAGATTAGAAGGTGATTATTCCAACCCCGACGAGCATCTCAGACAGTAATTACGTATCACATTGATCCACTAGAGTGCCTTGTCGAAGCAAAATCTTATATTCTACAGCCCTCAATGATTAATGGGGGATTTGCAGGATATTCTCGATCCGCCACTTCTGAAGATCTACCCATTAATATTTACAAATGGTGAAAGTGAAAGCTAGCAACCTTTCTAGCAAGGGTTGCTATTAGAAATACGTAAAAGAAACTACCAGGAAGTCGTAGCAGAGAAACAATGACACAATAAATTGTAGCATCTACTATAGACACACTCGGTTTTGAGTAATAGATTACAGTATCGCTGTGGAGATAATCTACCTCTACAGAAGTCTAAACGCCAAAGATGCTATTCAACCAAATGAAAATAATGCGTGAAATTTGAAACAAAAGAGCACGCAAACGAAAAGTTCAATTCTGTCATTGGTTTCCTGCCACAATTTTCTGGCAGCTTCTTTCACACATTCTCTCAAAGTCGTTCAATCCCTGACTTAGATTACGCCGTTCTGATGAGGTCCAATGAGTTCGAAACACGTGTCGGGAGCTATCGTCGTTCAATGTAACACGATGATCTCATGTATTGTAAAATAAGGTGGACCGCATTACCATTTACCATATATTTTCTGCTCCTACAGGAAAGATGTCTAAATATAAATTTGCATATTAAGGATTAGGAGGTAAATTATTGTCATAGATTTTGCCTACCTAGTGCTACTATGTATGCATATTTATAGATATGATCAACGGGAATAATTTGAAATTGGTAGGAAAAATGATTTCCAGGAAGTAGTGCCTAATATTGGCGGTAGGAACGATCGAACGACGTACCTTCATAGTCTTCTGGCCAATCGAAAGAACTTTGGTTCGAATCTCCCAAGTAGATTCATATATTATATGTTCGTTTCACGATCCAATAATTACAGATTAATAAATAAACCAAATGAATGAAATATTAGCGGCTGTCGGCAGCTATAAATCATGTAGAATGGAATACGCAAAGTACATCAGTTAAACCAGATTAAACAAAAAAGAGCGCGGACGAGCTGGTGAAAAAGAGCTTTCGCAGCAATCAAAGCAAACATTGCATGGAAAACCGAAAGTAAAACGCAAACAAAATACCAGCAATAATCTGCCGGTCTACCGTTGGGAGCAGCTCTCGGGTATCCACAATGCGAAACAATCGATTATACACTTCCAGCGCTGCGTTTAACTGGCCACCGATGAGCAGACAGTGGTCAATTCCCCATAGGCAGATATCTGTATATCCCACTTCTGATTTTCATAAGATGCGTTGAATCCCACTTCTAATTCTTATAATGAGCGTTAAAAGAAGGAACATATTTCCAGGTAACGATAATGTACGGTGTGCATTTCAGTACCATCGACCAATTTTGATAATATTAAGTGTAATAGGAACTGCACCAGTTGTATCACGTAATACTACTTAACTCGAATATTGAAGGCTACAAAATTGCAATTTATTTTTCGTTGCAACTTGTCGATGCTGATAACAAATTTTTCTTCTTCTAATTTTTGTCTTAGATCAGTAGGCAACGTAGTGGAATTTGGAATTTTTTTGTAAACATGCAACAAAAGCTTTGTGTTACATTGGTGCATACCCATCTTTATGTTGTATTTAGTTGAATCACAATCACACACACACATACACATTCTTGTATTAGTAATTTATATAATGGCATAGATGTGACTTCTCATCCTCCAGCTGTTCTCACTTCATTCTATAGTTTTAGGGCTGCGTTTTACTGACCACGGCTACTTCCCCATACCATGGAAGAAGGTTATGTCTATATAAACCTTTTAAGCAAAAGTTTTCAATTTTCCACAGTTTATATATAATACGAACCCCTGAAAATTAGAATAAAATGTCCCCTTTCATAATGATAGAGAAAATGCGGCGGGAAGTGAATGTGCTTGCGGCGAACTTCCGACTTGGAGCAACGGAAAACTGTCAACAGATTATAAAAGTTAATTCCCCGTTAAATAAACTGTTTGTCTAACCCTTCTCATTTCTCCGCGGCATCCCCAGTTGGCCGTGGAATGATGACGACGGTTCGGACTCCGCCGCGATTATAGAATTCCATTTAAAAACAAAGTTTAGATTGGAATTAACGCTAAAAACAGGCGATGCGCCGGCGATGGTGCTTTTTATCTGCCACCCTGGATCTCCATGTTTGTACAGCGGTTGGAAAAGTTTAATTGTCTTTCCTACGTTAATACGTGTATGTGAATTTTTGCCTGGATTTATGCACAGTTTGAAGTTGGCTCTGACAGTGTGCTGTTTTATATAGGTTGTCGATGTGCATTTGACGTTGTCGATCTTGTTCCGCGTGACGTCACAGGCAGTAAAAGCATAAGGCACCAATAAAATTATGTATGCCTCGGATAGCGCACTCGAGTTTGCCTCGACGCCTTCCCCCACTTTTCCAATCGTGACGTAGCGGCCAGAACGAATTTGTGAAGGCAATTCAGCATACCGGTGGCTGCGTATCGTGGGTACTTCATAGTGGACAGATGCTCGAAACCATATACGCCATATATCGAATCAAAAGTCAGTTAACCAAGTCTCACAACATGTAACTGACTTTATGAGGATGGAGCAAATTGATAATAATTTTTCATGCGAACATAATTTATCACTTATGATGATTGAAATGCAATAAGTAACACAATTTCTAAACAAGTTGCATAACTATAGTTTCATACATAACTTGATTGTTTGGCAGATACTCGAAGGCATCGCGCCATCTATCGAACCAAATGTCAGTTAACCGAATCTCTAAAGAAAAAATTGATTTTTTTTCCGTACCCATGCATTTAATTCCCAAAAATATTTTGTGTCAGGTGGTTGAGAAACGTCCAATAACGATTTATTGAGCTTTTAATATTTTTCGTTTTATGACTATACTCTGCACCCAAAGAACCACATTAGTCCGCAAGCTGGCCAAGATTCAGTGCTGGGGATTACGGAAGCAATGAGAACCACGCCGTCAGCAGCCCTTGACGTTCTCTTAGAATTGTCGTCCCTGGATCTCTGGATCAAGCAAGGCGCCATGGCGGCCTGTCTGAGAATGTGGGACGGAGGTTCGTGGATGGCGTCAACTCCGTTGGTGGGCCACGCCAGGATTGGGGAGATGGCGGTAAGCAACATCCCCATTTCCTCATTCAGAGTGTCAAGGGCCAACGATAAGATGAAATTCGATATAGGATTTTCATTCGCTATTTCCACTAGGAAAGAGTGAGCGAGAGGGAATATAAGATTTCCGCCCCGCAGTATGATAGGCTATACCACTGGATCTCGTTCAAAAGAGATGGGATCCAGTGGTGCAGAAATGTGCCTGAAAGGTAGAGGCATGGAGGCAAACGGAGCACTGGGAGCCCACACGTCAGTACAAGGATTTCAGGCAGAAATATTTGCCATCCCAATGGCATACTCAGCAGAAGTACAATAGTGTATGGAACATGACATCTTATATGCTCCGCTAGTCAAGCAGCTTTGAGAGCGTTGGCATCTCCAAGGATCAGATCATCACTGGTCCAGGAATGCAGCCGCGCCATCCATTACTTAGCCCAATCCAAGAGCGTGGCTCTTATGTGGGTCTCTGGTCACAATGGGGTGCCAGGTAACGAGAAAGCAGATTGCTTGGCGAGGATGGGAACAAGGGCCACGTGCATTTGCGCCGAACCCCCTTGCTGAGTATTAGTAGAGGTCAGTAATGTCCTAGATGATTGGGCATCATCAAACAAACTGGCGAAAGCATGGTTGAAGAGAGATGACTGCAGACAGTCCAAGAGGTTCATAGCAGACCCCAACAAACGTAGGGAGCTATGGCTAATGAACAAGGGGTAGGATTCACTCCACTTGTTGGTAAGGATTTTCACATGTCACTGCAGATTGAACAGGAACCTGTCACTCATAGAAGTGGTCAAAGACCCAATCTGCCAGAAGTGCTGGGAGAAGGACGACACCTCCTTCCACTTGCTGGGATAGTGTGCCGTATACAGCGGCCTCAGGGCTGAGGTTTCTAGAACAGCAGAGTTTGACAGGGAAGGTTCGACATTCAGGAATAACAATGTGTGTCTTAGTCTTAGTGATGGTCCTCGGGGTCGGAAAAAGGGGCCAAAGTGGCCTACTTGCCAGACTTTGGCTTCCCATTACTACTACAACTACTACTACTACTACTACTAATATTTTTCGTTTTATATCTATAACTCAGCAGCCACTAGACATATTTTGAAAACTGCAATGCTTTTTCGATCTTGTCATTGTAGTAACCGAGTTTCTGAATTTGATGAATATTCATATAATATTTTCCTTGTTATAGATAATCCAAAGATTACCGGAAAGACGGCAGACAAACACACAGACAGACTGAAATTATTAACACGGTTTTTCTGTATATATCACGAAATATCATTAAAAAATAATATCTCGATCAAGAAATTTTTCGCCACTGAAGTACTTCTTCCGCCCACTACGTGGAAAGTGTGACGCGAAAAAATGTTTCGCCCAATTGAGACAAATCTCAATACCTATCAACCACTTTTAGCAGGCCATGTGTCATCCATTTTTGAATAAGTAATAGTGGGAATGGATCAGAGTTTCATGAAACTGGTATAAAATGAAGTTGTGCCTGCATGAAGCAATTGAACTTTTTCACATCGAATAGATAGATTTCAGCCATGAAATCATATTGGCAAATTGTCCATTTGTAGGACGCGAGGTAGCACAATGTTGTTCCCTATCTCCGATGGATATTCGTTGTTCATTTCGGTTCCATCAAACCAATTATGCTGCTGAAAAATGTAATGGAAACTGTTTCGGTTTCAAAGTGATGTATTGGATAATTACATCGGCCGATATTGCGTACTGCAGTTTTGATATACGGAATCAGACATTAAACTAGAAGCGCTATTTTCGTTTCACATTCTAGGCTGAATAACATTTCAATCGCCTTGAAAGAAGTTTGGTGGTGTTACTTTTCACCCTAATAGGCAGTTGTAATCGCGAGAAATTTCAAATTCCAGATTATTCAGTTTTTTTGATGAAAGTATGACACTCATTTTCGTCGGCCTGTCTGTTGACTGTTTGTTACGCACAGATACAGGAGATTTTTTGGCGTTTGTAAATAGTTCTATGTTTTATGATTTATAATCATCAATTTGATCGCAAATGCTCAACACATTGTCTCGATAATTGATGCTATTACGTACCGCGTACACAATGAACCTGTTGTCCTGTTGTGGTATGTGTATTCCAAGGCTAGTTTACTTTTGTATTTAATCCAAAATTCTAAAAATACAGCTGAGAATATATTGAACCTAGACTTTTCTAATCAGCTTCTGATACTCATTTTTTTAGTTCTAAAAAGTATAACTCCACTTCCAATTAGATAAATTTTATACTTTTCATGAATAACTTGATACTAAATGGTTTGTTCAGATACATTTATCATTACCTCATAAAAAAAGTAATATTTAATATTACGAAACTTGAAACCAATGAATGTAGATATTACAAGCGTACCGAAGTAGCAGAAAACGCCCATCGTTGCGCAATTCCTTATCTCCGCCTCCTTGCCAATTACGACGCTCTCTCTGCTCCTTCCTGGCTGCTTTAAGGAGTTTTACATACCGTTCAAGATGCTGCGAGCGTTGAAATCTCCCGAAGAAAGAATACCGAAGGAGTTTCGATTCCTTTATATAATACTTGCTGATAACTTTTCACTCACAAGCCAGAAAGACAACACAAAATTCATTATCTGAAATATACAGTCTTAGGATATAATCAACAACCACAAACACTATGAAATTTTAACACTGGCCAAACGACTCTTTCATATATGACACGTGTTTCACACACTACATTAGCATCCAGTAGAATATTGAAATTAAGTGGTTATGCATAGTTATTAATTGTCCTGTATAATAACCAAGTGGGCTAATCCTAGTTATTTGTGTGATCTTTAAGAAGCTAGGACCGACAGCAAGCTGACAAGAATGAGGAGGCTTTTGTCCTTGTTCATTACATTATCTATGTTCTATCTCCTATTTTTCATGCTTCCAGCTTCTTCTATAGTTCACAACACTACAAACTAATTTTGAATTGCTTAAATATATCTTGTGCTCATTACAGAATATGTGTTCTATTAGTTTTTCTGCAATATTCGTGTCATACCCTCCTCTTTTTGAAACCTTTCTTGGCTCAAATAAAAATTGAATTGCAATCTACTCAGAAACTAAATTTAGCCATTTCGTGTTCATAATAGTGATTTTCTTATATACTTTCCGTTGTTTCTGATCACCAGTAACTCCAGAAACAGCCACAATCCATTGTTTTCTGAATTCAGAAAATAAATTTAATTGATGAAATTGACTGTCCAGTTTACTAACAAAATATCTATGCTCTCGAATGTTGTATCAAGAACAGAGAAGATATCGTCAACATATCTATACCATATGTATAAGGGATATACCCAAAACTTCGTTTTGCACATCTCATAATGAGGTTGAACATTTCTTGCACTTGTACAATAACCACCAACGCTTATCTGTGGCACCTATGAACCTTTTGGTCTGTCTGAGGTCATGCCTATTCAGTCATGCTTGATCCAGTTTCCTGTATGCCTTGTCATCAAGGACGATTGTAACCGGGTGTCAGATAATACCCAAAATAGGTTCAGTGCCGATGGAGGAGCCCTTCGCGACTAATCTAGACAGGTTAGCACTACACCGTGTTTGGTAACAAATACTCAGGTCAAGACTTCGGAGCAGATTAAGGGCTGAAAAGCAGAATCATGTTCCGAAACTAAAGCCCATCCTGTCCTTGATGATATCACTGCTATTAAAGCTGCTCGAGCATCAGAGCATAATGTACATGTATAACTCTGCACTCTTCTGGATATCTATTGAATATAGCCACCATTAAGATGGCAAATATATTTGTTTGGAAGACCGTCATACTTTGGCGTCACTGTTAACATGTTCCTGCGAACTACCAACTTGGCCTGAAAGCAATGCGTAGGCGAATTCGGTGAATATAACTTTTTCTTTCTATTGACCATATCTCTATTGATAAACTCATTACAAACATACATACATATGGAGCAATGAAGCGCAAACACGATGTTCATTTAATTATAAATTGTTCGACAAATATTGCATATATATATATATATATATATATATATATATCGAAGTACAATCCGTTTTATTCGGTTCGAAATGCCTATAAAAATTTGTCGGAATTAATGATTTCGGTTTTAAATTCGTATTTACATAACCGGCGGTAGAACATTTTGAATATCGTGTGCAATTTTGGTATGATATATATGTTTTAGCTCAAATAAATTTCAATTTCGGTTGAATATATTATTTGGGGATAGTCCAAATATTTATTTTTTTAAGATATAATGAACAACATAGACTAATGACCAAAAACATATTGAATTATTTGGTTTGTTTATGTGATCCTAGGTACCAACCACAGGTACGCATTTTCAGGGGAAGATTAAAACTCATATTTGATCATCTTTATCTTACCCTGAAGATGCTAACATAGCAAAAAACGTGTCAGGTTTGAAAAATGATTTGGCGGATGGTAAAATTGTGTTAGTGGCCTTAGGGGAAGACTAAAACCAGCAAAGTTGACAAACTGATCGGTGTGAAGAATATGGAATTGATTGTAGTGACAACAAATGTGGATAGGACAAACAAGGAGATCCATGAGGACTGGAATTAAAAATCAAACTAACCCATTTAAGATATGGCAGAATAGAGTAGTCTATAGTGTGGCAAAACACATGTCCAGTAGTGAGCATAAGTTAGATTTGAGCAATTTAAAATTAATTCGTGGTGTTGATAACTTTAAGAAGCAGGATGCTTACAAAAATCTAGAGACAACAAAGAAAATGGACTGTGAATGAAAAAAGACAAGGGACCTTTTCCTAGCAGTCTGCTGTTTGCGTTATTCTTCTTGAAGGTGACTGCTTCCACAAATGAGTAAGCTGAACATGTTACGATTTTTAAAATGATACGTTTTTGGATGTTTCACAATGCTCACATTATGAATATTCATGTCAGTTATCTCTATCTCTTAGTCTCTCCGTTTGTCATTCTGTTGGTTTACTAACATGGTAATCTGTCTGTCGGTATATCTGTTCTAGACCTCTTGATCTCAATAACTGCTATAGAAATCTGAGGAGAGCTGTGATGTGGATCATCAATTAGTTTTTTAAAAAAATGTAGTTGTCGCATTCAGTGTCTACTCTTACACCAGATGAGGTTCTAAGCCACCTATTCCCCCTCTCCCACAGGTTTACATCATCACGTGTATTTACTTTGTTAAAATTAATCAAAACATCAGATACTTAACATGGATATATAAATATAAGATCATACATTTCAATGAAGAAATAGAACGACGAGAAACCTGAATATTACAGTTCTGTCATATAAATTGTACTTTTTATTTAAACTCCACAAATTGGTGACTCCTGGTCTATATTAGTATACTGATTCATTTTTAAACTACCTATTCATTAAAAAAATGAATAGTTCAGAAATTCTCAAAACTTCATCCTTATTTTAGATTATAGTTGAACAATATTAGGGAATTAAAGCTTTGAAGAACTGTAAAGTTAATTTAGTATATCGCCCAAGTTTTACATGCTTCTCAAAACCCTCTCGTTGCTCCACATGCACGGCGCTGTTCGCCCATTGGATGGGTTTACCGTAAATGTGCTTTACTATGTGGCCACGCCGCTAAACGTGCTGATTTTTTTCAATGATTATTTAAAAATAGTAATTGTCTTAGGGATCTGGCAACTTATAATTTCATAACTTTGCTTGTGTCCAGAATGTGTAATGAATATACGAGTACATAATAAAAAATATAATAAAATGAATTACATTCTAAGATACCACACGCTTACCCCTTCCACTCCTCCCGACGAACCTGAGGTCGTTGAACTTGGCCACCTGGTTCTTCATCACTGCCGTGCAGTTCCTCAGCTCGGCGCAATAGTTCTCGTCATTCCCTGCCCGCACTGTCACAACGGTACCGTCACCAATATCACCCAGCGCCACCACTTTGAACGCCACCGGCAGCGTCTTATTCGACCTCCAATGGGGAGGTAGTACCGTGCACACGAACAAAGGACTGCCCGTCCGTATTAGTTCACCGGGATGCTCACTGAGAAAATCGTTCAGAGTCCGTTCTGCCAAGATGTCCGACGTCATCTTGGTGTACGTGTCCTGAAGAGTATTTTCAGGCGTGGAGGTGGTACCGGTGGTACCACCACCCCCGGAAGGGGTGGTCGTATTGGTCAGATGCATCTAGGTGTGAGGTGAGTCACCGGATGTTCATCGATACTGGAATATTGGTAGTACTGCGATGTACCACCGGGAGAAGGTTATTGATACTACAACCAGTTGATTGCAGCACCGGTTCTGCCTGCGCACATAATTTATCAGTGGTTTATTTGCATTATTTGAGGCTAATAGTTCTAGGTGACTAGAATTTAGTATGTGATTCTTCAATTGTCCATTTCGGATTTCTCCGAGCAAATATATTGAATGAGTTGTTCCGGTAAGGTAAGTTGCAACTCTTCAATGCCGGTTACAGGTGTTTGATGAGGCTTCTCCAGCTATAAAAAACAGAAACTTGATTCTTATTGTCTGTATGCTGACCAGTAAATGAAATCAGAGCTACTCTGAAGCAGAACAATCGTACCTTGTAATATAGTTTTTGTATAAAATGTAAAAGAACGGAAGTAATGACTCAATATCATGAAACAATTTGAAGAATTTGACAATTTCCTCAAACAACTAAGACAGAAAGAAATAAGCTGTACTAATCTCATTATCAGTATTGGATAAATTGAAAAATATAACAAGCACGTTGTCAATGCAATTGATTTTATCGCAGTTTGTTTAACAGCATTTTTCATTAAGGATTTGGAGAAATTGAAAAAAAGATTCAAAGCTTCTATTGTACCAAAAGATTCAATATATGAAACGATTTCCTGAAACAAAAATGTTTTTCTCCAGCTGACTTTGAATATGAAACACTTTTGATGCATCTAGTATGATTATTACTACATGATTATTACAGTTAATCTCGTCCAGTAAAGATTAAAAAGCATGAAACGTTCAGAAGTTTTTTTCAAACATTGACTCTCAGCATGGAAACATTCTATGGTTGTTGTCGTAGCAGTCTGGGAAGTATATGTTTCTAACTAAAGTATAAACTGGGGCTACTACTGCAATGTAACACAAATTCAATACATTTTAGAGATATGGTATGAATAAGTGGATGCAATAGAAGTTATATGAGGTCTCCTCGAAGATGACAAACACATTCTTTTTTTGCTAGTTTGTTGTTGTGCAAGAGAGTATATTTTCATTGATATTGAGTTTAGTAGTATAGGTATCGCGCCTATTTTCAGATCGACAGAAATGAGGTACATGGATTTGTATATAATATTAGACCTCCAGAAAAGTTCTCACGAATTTGATTTTTGCTGTATGTAGGCATTGTTTTTGTGTGAGCAAGAACTTCATATTAATCTTATAGAAAGCACATTGGCGATATGGAGGAACAAATCCACTGACATTACAGAGAAAAATATTAAGTGATGAATTATGAAAATGCCACTAGTCATTTTGAACGTTGATCATTTAATTAAGTAACACATTTGACGAGGTAGCAATATTATCTAGAGAATATATTCTGATCTGATTTAACTTCAAAAATGTATCCTGTACAATTCAAGGCACCTTTTCTGGCAGATGATTAGAACCACATGCTCATTGATCAAACTTTACCGACGTTTTGGCCGGCTCGACACTCCGTCTCAAAGCACAAAATGAAAGGAAATTGAAGATGAAAAAATGAATAAACATTTGGTTTTGACCCGTGTGACAATTTAACCAGTTAACTTTATAAGTTTTATGTTGTTATACAATTTCAATCAAAAAGCAATTGCCAGCTCTGGTTATGGCATACTGGATACTGGAAGAAGGTACCACCATTCACAATTATAATACGTTAATAGTTCTCTATCCTTCGTCAAACATTGCTTCAAGCATCTCTGATATCATAGAACTGATCAGCAAATACAATAAAGCATAGAACCGCGGTGATTGCTATCACACTATATCGGTAACAACACGCACCACAAAACAAATCACGACAATCCAGCACACTAGATCCTCGCTGCACTGACACGCACATGTCCGCGGAAAAAAACGCGCATCGCGGCGGGGGTTGCCCGGCAACGATCGCGTCAACACTTTTTCTGAATGAAAACTTTTTATGAGCGCGCGGCGCGTCGGAGGTGTCGCGGGGGTGTGGAAGGGCGGCCGCACGCGTTCGACACGTGTCGATCGGCTACCTGACAGCCACACGTGGACCAGCCAATGTCTCAGAGCCGTTTGATAACCCCTTCGGTGGTTATCAACCGGCGGCGGCTGCCAGAGCGAGACGGCGAGACAGATTAAAACAGAAGCCAACATAAAGGGTTACCAGCGGGTCTGATAGAGAGCAGATACGGGGGTGTAAGAGAGACCCATCTTGTTTGCGGTCGCGGCGGGTTGGGCTTGTGAGAGAACTGGATGGCGGTTCCGGCGAGTGCGATAAGGACGGAGCGAGTGGAGAGCGGTTTTTCGGGGCCGGTAGCTAGACGCAGGCGTCACGTACGTTCGGGGGGGAGGGGGGAGCGCCGCCGCCGCCGCCGCGATTGTCATATGTTTTGTGTGTTTTGGTTGGAGCGTGGTGTACCAGGAACTGTTAGACTAACGCACGATGTTACCGGGCGATCAAGTGGATTTGGTAACACCGATGCTGATAGAAAAGTCATTTGAAAATAGTAATTCAAAGCCTAGAAAAAAAATATATAGAAAATCAAATTCTGTGAATAGAATTAGTTGAAGCTGAGGCTTTTACTTTATTCAGAAGCTTAGGGAGCTAGGGGCCGCGCCGTACCTTCAACTATTTTTGATCGTTCAATTCCAATCATTTTCAAATTTTAGTAGCTTCCTAAATCACGGTCTAGTTTTCTAAATGAATTCTTAGTCTCATACTATTTATTTTTCCTTGAAGTCATACGTTTGTTAACTCGAAGCTGTTCTTCCAAGTTACGTCATTCACATCAGATCAGCTTATTGCCACCTTTTTTATCTCCTCCATCTAGATACTGTTCCCTCTCAAGATTTAAATGAACAAATAATACATAGTCTGCATAGTCACATTTTTTTATCAAAAACCGTGAATCCGTACAAAATTCTCCCCTTCCCTCAAAAAAAATCCTGGATCCAATCTTGTATATAGTAGTTTCAGGAGGAAACAAGCAGCTTAAAAATTTTACATTTTCTCGGTATCACGCATTAACATGAATCCAGTTTAAAACTATCCACACCGCAGGGAGATAATGAAAAAATTACAATTTGTTTATTTCAATTATGGTTGACCAACATAAAAAAAATTATTATTACCTGTCTTCATAAAGCCATTAGTAGGCTGCACTTTTGTCAAGACCTGGAACAATATGCTGTAATCCTCTAAAACACATTTGGTAATGCGCAAAATATGATTCGCAGAGAAAGGTCAAAGTAATGTGAGTTTTGATAGGTGCTTCTTTCCTATCCAAACGAACACTTTGAAAATTGAAGCATTTCCTCATGACAGGCCCACTCCATATCTCTCCCCTTCCATCAAAAGAAGAGCAACATCTGCTAATATCAAGAAGCTCAGAGTGACAAGCCACAGAACTACTGGTACTGGGCAAACCAAGGAACTTGACGAGAGAAACATATAAAAAGCGTAACACAGGTACAAGTGTCTTGATATTTTGAGTGAAAACCTAACAATATAACGCTACTCACCGAAACAAAATCCGTAAGAAACATAGGAGACATATGGAGGAAGTCCGGTGGAGGTTTGGTGAATATGCCGAATTTTTGAAGAAACTCACACTCCTCCTGATAGAGAAGGGTTATGGATATGGAGCATATAAAAAACAAGATCTTTCTCTGGAAAAGGCTATCCCCTAATCCAATATGTGTACACGGATTTCATAATAATCACGTGATCTGCTTGAACCAAGTACCTGGGTTTAATGGTGTAAGGCGGGGATCACCAGTTAGTTTAATTTAGAGTACATATCTACTGTTTTTACGCCTGATGAGGTTCTAAGACATCTACCACCCACACCTTTACATCATCACGTGTACAATTTTATTTGTTGTTAAATGTGGAAATATAGGATCATTGATATCAACAAGGAAATAGAACGAGGAGACATCTAAATATTATTCTATTAATGTAATAAGCTCAAATTTCCCGTCATATTCTTTTATGGAGATGTAGTAAAAATTCTTAAGGATTATTAAATGCTATTTATTTTGATGAAATTGGTCAGTTACCTAATATAGGACTAAAATTTATTGTGCAAAGTTCCTTATTTATTCAGAATAAAAGTATTTTTAGGTTGACCCTAAATAAACTCAAGATTCTTTAACCTTTAATGTTTTAATGCTCTTGATCCATCAAGCAGTTTGTTGTGTATTAAAAACAGAGGCGGGTATAGAATAGAATTCGGAAGGAAATATTGTAGTTCAAGTGTGAAGTTTCTTCTGAAAGTATACAATCAAAGAACGGAATTCTCCCTAGTTAGTGCAAAACTTATTGAAAAAACTTTTAACGGGGAACTCTTCCGCTGTCCCTCTCCGTCAATGATAAGAAAATACCCATCGAATACTGCATGGTACTACTTACTAGTTAAGTGATAAGATATATCAAACTATTCAAAATATATTTAATAGTTCAGCAGATTGAATCAGGAAATTGGTCAGTCTTCCACAAAGCATTGATGAACACTAAGCAATTACGGGTATAAATTATTGGAAGGGTTAAACCGACAGCGATCGGACGTTAGAGAAAGGAGCATGCCCAGGGGAACGGGGAACATTGAAAGCAGTTGGAGGGTCTTGGAATTAATATCAACACACAAGTATTGAAATGCCCTGTATTTTCTATTTATAAGAGGAGCCTGCACACTTATCAAGGACCGATGACAATACAATAGTTTAATGAGTTTACCAGAAGAATGAAAAGACCTGAAATTATTTTCCAAATTCATAAATAATTCGGGTGTTCTAGGCATTTTAAAATAGGTTTCTGCACTAACAGCTAAATCCCTTTTTATCATGCAAGGAACATATCTGATGTCTGTTATTCAGATTCATTTGGAAACAGTTTGAGTCCTGGAATCAAGTAGCTTGGACCCTAAAAAGACTAACGTGCGCAACTTGCTTTTCAAACTATTCCTGCTTTGAGAGCGCAATGAAGCTTGCAATATATCTCAAACAACGGTACTTAAAGGAACAAACTAACAATAATATTGTTTCCCATCACGTACAATTATTAGTTTAGCATGCTAGAGGTTATGAGAACTATTTGATTTTGAATACGTTTGTGACATTTTAAATGTTCCCTGTCATTCAATCTTTTTTCTGAAAAATTGCCTGATGTTTTTCTGTGTTTGCCGACGCCAACATTATTCTGTCCAAGCGTAAAAAGGTATGTTGGACACTTAGCAAACTAGATCGGTAATTCATTCGTAAATCGTGCAGGTATCCGAGATAACATATGATAAAATGGTATAATGAGTCTCACCTAAAGAGAAAACTTAAGTTTTCATCAAACATCTTTGTTCTGTCATACGGGCAGATACATTATCAAGGATTCACCTGAGTGATACACAACTTGCTTTTCTCCGCAAGATGGAGTTTTTGATATATAAATTCGCATTTAGAAATCCGAAAAGAAAGACCCAGTGCAGGATTCGAACCCGCATCTCCCGATGTCATGTCGGGCGCTCTACCAACTGAACCAACTGGGTAGCTGGTCAGTCGTTACAGAGCGCGGATGATATGTTAGGCAGAATCCCCCACAAAGCCATCCTTCCGAATTTCAAATTGCGCGCGTCGTTCGTATCTCGAGGTGCCGCAGCGCCAGTGTTTGGGTTGGTAACTATCGCGTTACGGCACCTCGAGATACGAACGACGCGCGCAATTTGAAATTCGGAAGGATGGCTTTGTGGGGGATTCTGCCTAACATATCATCCGCGCTCTGTAACGACTGACCAGCTACCCAGTTGGTTCAGTTGGTAGAGCGCCCGACATGACATCGGGAGATGCGGGTTCGAATCCTGCACTGGGTCTTTCTTTTCGGATTTCTAAATGCGAATTTATATATCAAAAACTCCATCTTGCGGAGAAAAGCAAGTTGTGTATCACGATTACCTCTGCATAGTGAAAGACTATGGCTGTTCGAAACAAGAGGTCTGCTGTCAGAAATCGCGGTCGGAGATAGTTACCAACCCAAACACTGGCGCTGCGGCACCTCGAGATACGAACGACGCGCGCAATTTGAAATTCGGAAGGATGGCTTTGTGGGGGATTCTGCCTAACATATCATCCGCGCTCTGTAACGACTGACCAGCTACCCAGTTGGTTCAGTTGGTAGAGCGCCCGACATGACATCGGGAGATGCGGGTTCGAATCCTGCACTGGGTCTTTCTTTTCGGATTTCTAAATGCGAATTTATATATTCACCTGAGTCTTAATTGTATCTCGAATTCAACAAAAGCATTCCAACTTTACTTTTAGATGGAGATTATATACAAAATGTTTCCTGTTTGATGAATCTAGAATAATTTGAAGTCGCGCTTTGTCTCCTGCTCTATGCCGAATTCCTCGAACTGTACTGTGAAGATACTTGTTTATTTTCAGTGTTCCCCTTTCCAATGGACAAACTCTGACTTTTAATTGAATCTTTTGAACGATGGTCATCAAAAATCCGACGGTGTGTGACTGGCAGATAAATTAAATCTCTTTGTCTACATTTTATACCTTACTTTTTTCAATTCTATAACTGCCACAGGCTGGAGAATATCTGATTATATTTTGCCTTGACGAAATACTTCATGCCGCGTAGATAGTTTTGATGTCTGTGAACAGCCAATTCATTTCTTGCACGTGACTTCTAGAAACTATTTTTCCGTTCTTGATGATCTCCTTAAACATTACTTAACTTTCATCGTTTCCCTAGATGGCCTGATACAAGCTATTGTAAAATTTTGATTTTCCATTGAAAAATATAAAACTGAGACTATCAGCCTTGAAATGCATTACCACATATACCAGGGATGGTCGAATCTAAGCTTTCTGGAGTAGAAGTACCTGATCTGATGAATAGATGAATACTATTAACATCTCTATTTCTCTGCGTAAATAAACTCCATGCCCTTTTACCTCCTCCTCCAATACTAGCGTCTAGATACACCCTAGCTTTATTCGACCAATGACGTTTTTAGAAGAGCATAGTAGTTGCAGTGTTTCTTTGGATTTTGGTCGATGGTGCTTTCAAAAACCAACACCTAAAAAGATCTACTTATATTATATACTTATAGACAAGGTGGATTTATCAAAAGTTTGATTTCGGACTTCCATTGTCTATAAAATTTTTGAGTATCACGACGTTTCGATTGATATTCTATCTTTAATCGTCTTCAGGTGAACTGGCGAACACGTTCCTTTCACGCTTATACCCCGTCCGGTGACGTGTCGTTGTGCGCGGTCTGTTCTGATTGGTTCCCGATGCGCGGTATTCCGGTCTTCTGACGTGGCTGTTTGTCGGTCATTGTTTGTTGTCTGGTCCAGTCGTAGTCTATTGATCTTCTTTATGAGTGGCTGCCAGATTGGTTCAATGTCTACGCTGGGTTTGCTGTACACTTTGCTGTTGTTGGTGATGAATGCCGCCTCCTTGAATTTCCTTCGATATCAATGCGGTTCCTTGGCAATAACCTTAGCGTCGTCCCAAGCTATTTTATGGTGCTCCGTCCATGCGTGGTCAGCTATTCCAGATTTTCCTGTCTCTGTACGCTGGGTGTTGAGACGATGTTCTTTGATTCTTACTTCCAGTGGCCTTTTTGTTTCTCCAACATAGATTTTACCACATTGACATGGTATCTGGTAGATGCAGTCCTTTGTCTCTTGAGATTCATTCCTGGGCTTAGTTTTTGTTAGGATACTTCTGAGGGTGGTATTCCTGGAGAATCTTGTTTGCATCTTGTATCGCTGACCTATTCTTTTGATTCCATCTGATATTCCTTCGACGTAAGGCAGAATGAGTAAGTGCTGAGATTCTTCGTGTTTAATTCGTCTACTGTTGGTATTTTCCTGTATTGTTACTTCCACTAGCTTCTTTGGGTATCCGTTATTTAATAGATCTTGTTTAATGATATTGAGCTCTCTTTGTAGTCCCTCTTGTGTGTTACAATACTCCTAGCTCGGTCGACTAAAGTCCGGATGACGCCTTTCTTCGTGGCTGTTGGGTGGTTTGAAGTGTAATGTAAGTATTGACCTGTGTGAGTTGGTTTTCTGTGTACTGTTTTTTCTATTTTGGTGTTTCTTCTCGTTACTAAAACATCTAAAAATGGAAGGCAGTTGTTGCTCTCTTCTTCTTTCGTGAATTTTATCGAAGGTCGCATGTTGTTCAGATGACTGAAAAATGTTTTTAGTTGGCTCTCTCCATGGTTCCAGATGATGAATGTGTCATCCACATAGCGAAGCCATAACTTCGGTTTAATACATGAACTTTCGATGGCGGTTGACTCAAACCATTCCATGTACAAGTTGGCTACAACCGGAGACAACGGTGATCCCATAGGCAGGCCTTCTTCTTGTTTGTACAAATCTTCCTTCTCTTGGAAATAGTTGTTCTTCAGACAGAATGTGAGCAACTCCATTATTCCATCCAGTGGAAGATCTGTCGTTTTCTCCAGTTGTTTGTCTTTCTGTAACTTCTTCTGGACTACCTGCAATGCTTCTTCAACTGGAACACTGTCTGCTAGTTGACAAGTAACCAGGGTAGCTTTCGTATATAAACAATCAAACCTGACAATTCGACGATGATTTAAATCTATATCAAAACGCATCACTGAAACAAACAGAGTTTTATTTGTGAAACATTGTGGTCTAATACACACTTTTTGTGTAAATTATGGAAGAGTTCCACCAAGTTAAAGAATCTTCAGCCTTCATGAATATTCCCAGTAACACAATTACCTGATCAGCCATGCCCATATATATTTCGTCTGAAAGCGTGACAAAACAAAACCTCCAGATGCTCGCTACTTGAGCCCACTTAATAATTCCACACCCTATTACCGCACACGTTGTAAAACACAGTAAATCGTCCCAAAAATAATAAAAACAGAACGGAACTGTTTGGTGTGTAAATAGGAAGCGCAGACAGGATATTTTCCTTTAGCAACCCTCAAATCAGTCAGACCGAGGCCCACCCGCCCGTGAAATAATAAAGTCGCTCCGAAAATGACACGTTTTGCGACATGGCGAAAATAAATGGACCGTGAGATTTTCGACCGACTCATTTGTCAAGTTCGCTACGTGTGAGAAATCTGTGCTATGCAGAATGTAGGATTAGCTATGAAACCCTAATTTTCAATCCAGACAAATTTGAGTTTGGACTTAATGACACAAAATTAATCTACAATTGAACTATGATAATCTGCTTGAAAACTTAACAGAGATTGCTTCTGATGCGGGATTTGTCTCGCTTTATTTAATAGCATCGGCCGGCTGCTAAGTTGACTGTTCTCAATAGCTGCTTAGTGTTAGTTTTTTAATCCGGTTTTCCAAACACCTTGTCTATTTGTTATACAGGGTGTCCCGTAAAGAATCGATAAGCCTGTATAGGAAAAAATCTTTCCTAATTAGGATATTTTTTAATATCGATTTTCCAAAATTTCTCTATAGGCTTATACACACCACGGCTTCATGACTGATGCACTTTGTTGGTAAAACAGATTTTCAAAGTTCAAGGGCCTTGGGTGTGAATAAATCTATGGAAACCTCAGCGGCCAATTATTCTTTTTAAATGTGTGATTAATACAGATTTCAAAATCGAATAATACACCTTTGTTGATGAAAGTACGAGGTTATTGCTATTCCTGCGCAAAATGAAGTAGATCTAATCTGAATAATGATAAAATATCATTCTCCTTGAGCGAACTAATTTGTTCTGTTTTTATTTTCACTGCGTTTGGTACAAATGAATGGATTTTAACATAATAGTGATCTCAAATTATGAGAAATTTACTATTTAGTTTTAAGAAATGGCGTCAAGTGAGTTAACTCTGTATTTCACGTGCAGTTGAGCCAATTTATTAGAGATTGAGATCGGATTCAATAGCTACTGATCCACTTGAACTATGCTTTGTGGCAAATATGTAAATATTGGAAAACCTGAAAATTTTGAGGATTACTAAAGATTTAGTATTTTAATATTTTTCAGCTCTTTTCCAACTTTCAACTCTCAAAATCCTATCTATATGCTTATTTCTAAACTAAAACTATTGCATAAGAGATACAGTGTGACTTAAATTTTTCGATTTGTTACATATATATTATTTTCTTGTGGCCTATGAAGGAACTTCACTTAATTTCAACCATTGCTGTCAACATGGGTTTTGAGATGTAATATGAAATTATTATCAGAACCATATTAATTTGTTGTTCTTTCACTGTATAGTATGATCATGATTTTGAAATAGTTTCAGATGTTTAATGTTTCCATTTAATTCATGTTGTATATACACTTGGAAAGTGAAACGCGTCAGTGA